>CM055266.1:87293037-87910415 GCA_029237695.1 Conchocele bisecta
GTCCCCAATCTCGATTGGAGTTTAGCCTCTCGAAGCTCGGCGAGTATTTTATCTTGTTTAACTTTTCGGGTGGCAGCCGCCGCCCGCCCAGCTGCCTGTCTTTTGGGATTTTTTATATGCGGTATGTCATCAGTGGCGGAGTAACACTCTGGTTCGATTGTGTTGGAGCAATCTGGTTCAACTCCGTCACTCTCGTGGGTGTGTCTTGTGTCATCATTTATAATATTAATATTAGAGCTTATAGTTCGTGGGCATATATGTCCAAATTGACAGTGTTTTACCCGTGTCAACGCGGTTGTTAGTGGAGCTAAGTACATTCCAAACTTGTGATAAATTGAGCAGCATGCCGTTCTAAGAGTGTGTCCTATAAAAGGGTCAGTCTCTAGATCGTGAATCAACCCTTCGGTGTTTGGTATAGGGAGAAGTCTACTAACGGCGGTAGCGTACAAATGAATAGCGCCGATCCAAGAGTTTTTGTCATCTCTGCTCCCAATTTGGATTCGTATCGCGCATACATTTTATCGATCTCCGCATCTGACATCTTATCCACCTGAAAAACTGAGAGACGCCTACCGAGATAATGCTCCGATTGTCCCCCAGCAACCAGCGCAGCTAGCCGCTCTCGTCGCGCCGCATTTTTTCATTTTCATTCGGAGTCGTTGCACTCAACCCAGATCCCGATTGCTCTGTCGGATCATTATTGTTGGCAGTCGGAGTTGAGGTTTCTTCTATTAGCTGATCGAGAAGTTCGTCGCAGTTCATTTTTTTCAAAATTAGTAATTTAACTATTCTAACAAGTCTCATCACTTTAACATATTTATTTAATTTTTTTCAAAATTATTAAAATAATAAATGCGCACCACCCGATACTTATGATCACCATTATGCTCGCAACAAAGCTCGCAGCGGAGCACCAAATTGTTAACATTGTTAACCATTGTTCAGTATTTGTTCAGCATTATTCAGCATTTGTTCAGCATTTGCTAAGCATTGTTCAGCAATTGCTAAGCATTGTTCAGTATTTGTTCAGCATTGTTCAGCAATTGCTAAGCATTGTTCAGCAATTGCTAAGCATTGCAATAGCTTATTACTTTGCAATTTTCCTAATTTTTTTCAAAATCGTTAGATTTAATTGATAACTTTATAAGCAGTTGGTTGATCAGTCTTTAGCAGAAGCTTGGCGTGCTTAGTTTTCGAAAGTATCTGTCGAACCTCCAGGCGCTCCTCCTCGCGCGTTGGGATAACGTCATTCTCTCGAAGACAGTCATCGAATGAGTCTCGGTCCTTGCAGTGAAAGAGGGCGACCCATTTTCGTTTGCTCGCGCAGATCCTTGAGGACGGCGTTGTATTTTTGAGTGGATATCCATACGCTTTGCCTCGCATGGCGGCCAGAAATGCGAGCTCGGAGAGCATGTCCCTTCTTTTTGGTCATCGCCGCCTTGGCTGAGCAATCGTCAATCACGTATAGGGTGGGCTCGCCCTGAAATATTTGGTATAAACCACGCAACCAATCGTGAAGCCTATCACCGGGGTCAATAACGTATACCTCAGGGTCGGTCCATATCCACGGGCACCGCTGATAAGTATCGTTGTGTCGCACAGTGGGACATAGGATCACAATGTGACGAAAGGCATCGCGGTAGGATCCCTCGAGTAAGTTGAGGATGAAAACCGTTTTTCCACATCCTGTCTGCCCACATATTATGGCGGAGTGAGCATCTCCAATCGTAAGGAATTGATTGATAGATTTCTTTATTTATTGCTTAGATGATTTCTTAATTTTTTCAAAATTATGTATTAATAAATCGTTAGATGTTTCTTAATTTTTTAAAATTATTTAATTTAAATGTTAGATAGATCGCTGATACGTATCGACCATCTTCGATGTTGAGTTGTGCGTCTGTAATTATATATAAGTACACGTTCAATGGCCCGGCTCCGTCCGCCTCTTTGGTTATCTGGATCGTCACACCCTCACTAGCGTTCTCAACTTGGCGTCCGCTACCGTATTTGGTCATCGTCGCTGGCTTCGCATGTCTAGCCATAACGCGTATTTGGTATTCAGGAACTCCGCGAGGGAGACGGCCGAGAGATGCAGGTCTTTAGCAACTGCTGCAACCTCCGGAGAGCGCTTAGATCCGGCAGCAAACTGCTTTCTTACTTCATCCACTGCTGGTGCGCGCGAAGACCGCGCTGTAGAGTTGATTGGGGACTCCCTCGATCGTCACCTCTACCTTCGTGATTTTGGGGTTATAGAATCTGTCGGTTTTTCTAGCACCGAACGCGAACCGAGCATCCTCGAACAACATCAGTATACCTTTCACGATCGAGCGGGCGGGTACGTTGACGTTAATATTCCACAATGTGTCGCTTTTGTTTTTCGGCATCTTGCGATGGCGAAGAACTCGGTCGTAAAGTATGGCAACGCGCCCGGCGTACTGGGTTCTGATCAATCGCGCTAGTTCGGGCATCGTGACCATGTCGTACTCCAGCGAAACATTATCGATCGTATACGTCGATAATGGTCGGTGGTTATGATAACTCGGCCGTAGTCGTTGAACGTTAGTTCGTATTCGAGGCGGTCAGCCAAAGCGCTCTGATAGTAGGGCATGTGACTCTCCAGCAACTCAAAGTCGAGCGGGATGTAGAAGCGGTTGCCGTAAGCGCCCGCGACCGCGTTGTCACTCGCGTTGTTATCTGCCTTGTTAGCAGCCCGATTCTAAGTTTGGTTACGTTCTTATTTTTGCTGGTGTCAATACCTTGATAGACAGCGTTTTCAAGCTCGTGTGACGTCTTCCACAGGTCCTGATAGCAATGGTAGACGTCGCTGTCATCGATCGACATCACCTCATTACCAGAAATCTTTATCATAGTCTTCTTGACTATGGCGCGACCAAGTTCTGAACGACGGTTCGGTCCGCGTCCGTCGACGTTAGCGAAATAGTGAAAGCGAGGCGAACAGTACCCGGAACAATGACGTCGTTAGCTCCGAGGTTGGGGAGCGGACTAAGAGCTGCTGGTTCTGGTCGATCGTCGATGGGTTGTTCGTAATAACGACACTCTGTCTCACGCCTTTTGCCCCGAGGGGCTCACGCAGTCTGCGGTATGGATTGAGTTTGCGACCGTATTGACTCGAAGACATAATTAATTTTTTCAAAATTATTGAAACTATTAAACCTGTATGGTTTTGTCTTTAATAGATAATTAATTTTAAGAAAATTATATAGATGGCTGATTACGATATTAACATGGATAAAATAGGCAGAGACGATTTCGTCGATGATTATGATGATGATAACGAAACGCCCTTCATAGAGACTCCAGTTCCAATCCAATCGCAATTGGGGGAAATAGGTGGCGCTACCAGCAGCGTTGGTCAAAGTCAGGAATTACTTGAGGGAGCTGTAAACGACTACTACAACAATTTGTCAGAAATCGGTCTGGTCCCGTCTGTCGGTCGCGACTACTCCAAGTTCGAATTGGATATGCATGGTAGGTTGCGACTAAAATCATTCAAATCTCCCAATAATCAACACGAATACCGGTAAACCCCTATCGCTAAACACCATTGCCGGAAACCGGGGCGGTGGCGAAATCATAAAGAACGAACTAGGATTTCCAGATTGGACGCGTGGTAAAACAATTGTGCCGGCCCGCGCTGTAGAGGCCCTACAGTCTACCGACGAAACTATAGCGAAGACGGCCACCGCGATAGAAACGGTTGATCTCAGCGAGGTCCCTAAAATAGCCACCGACGTTATTAACACGATGGAGACCACGTTCAGCGTCCACCACAATTGGGGGAAATACTCAACGATGACCCACCGTTACCTCTTCGCGAACTCCGGGGCCTCGATAAGGCTCTACAAACGGTCCGGGGCGAACTGGTCCTTAACCTCTCCAAACTCACGGCGCTGGATGAACATATCGCGCTAGAAGAAAGAAACTGGAGGAGCTGGTGGTGATAGAGAATCTACCGAGCGAATCAACAAAACGCTTGCGGTCGTTGCGGGATGAAAGAGAAGCTCGCTTGGAGGCCGCCTCGGCTAACCGTGAGGCTCTCCGCACACAAATAAGTCGGATCCGCGAATCAATCTCGAGGGTCCTGCACGAGGAGACGACACTCGGTGAGCGTCTTCGCACTCTGTTCAGAGAGCAGGGCGTCACGATAGCAGCATCCTCGTTGCTATCGGCATGACTATATCGACCATAGTTCTAACTTTCACTGGTGGTGCGGCGCCACCACCCGCTCCAGCACCAGCACCAGCACCAGCACCCTCTCCATCCGGTGGAGCCAAGGAGTGGATAAAAAAACAACTAAAAGCCCTCGCCAGTCTTCTAGCTAAATTAGCTGGAAAGGCGGCTGCCGCACTACCTGGACTGATCGGAAGTATCGTTTCTTACTTGCTATCTATATTATCAAAAACGGCCGGATGGCTAGCCAAAAATACCTGGGCTTTAATCGTGGCAATCGCTGGTCTCCTATTATTCTCTGTCAGAGAGTTCCTACAACCAAAGCGTAAATAATCCGATCGCCACGAGGGCGATGACGAGACCCAATTTCTCCTCCTCGTGTGTTGTGCTTCCAATTTCATCCAATCTACGATTGATTGGTGTTTCTCAATCGCGATTGGTCTGTTGATGGATTTCGATGGTTCATCCAATTTACGAATTGGGGGTACTGGGTTCGATTTACGAATTGGGGGAGGTGTATCCATTTTGTGTTTTATGAAATCGGTTCCACTGTTGGGGGTGCGCTTGATGATATCCGTATTCACGTTCCCGTTGCGGCCAATTTTTTGATTGACGGTGGCGATTACGATCTGATTATTGTAACCGTCAACCGGGTCGTCTCGTAGTATCATATTGCTCGGCGCCATATAAAGACCTATTCCAAATACATAGTCTACTGGGGTGCTGGCAGTCTGCAAAACGTCTTGATAATTCTGGATTGCCTTCTCCAGGTCCACCCTAGCTGAGATGGCGTCCTCTACAAGTGCCAAAAATTGTTTTTGTGCATCAAACGCTGTTCCCATGCCCAGTATAGAACTGCGAGTTTGCTTCTGTGCGCCGAGAATGGCCCAGACGTACGTGCGAATGGAGTCGTTGACGCGAGTAACCCCGGCCTGCGTGAACCCTAGACCCGTATCTAACATAAATGTACCCCACGCGTTCTGAACCTCAGCAGCCTGCTGTATGTAATCGACGTGAGCCAGTTTCGGAGTAACATTTTACAAGAAAACACGCCACAGTGTCGACCTCCAGACACTTCCGTCCCGAAAGTCATAGTCGCGGGGTCAAAATTCCCGGCGTTCCGACTGACGATGTGGTCACCGGAGTGATCGTGTCTAAAATCAGTCTGTGTCCAATTCCCGGACTGGCCGTGAATGAGAACGTCCGAGGCCGGTGCTGGTAGGAAATGCTTTCTGTCTCCAGTCCGCGTCTTTTGAAACGTAAAATTCGTTACACAGTCTTTCAAAGGCCATACGGTTATATGTGTTGGAAATGGGATCCCAGGCGTCGTCTTGAGGTAGTGAAATACCTAGTTCTTTGAGAATCCTCCTAATAGTAATACACGTGAAAGTTGTAGACACTTCGGAGCATGACATTCTTGGATGTCAGATGGTCTTTATATGAAACTCCACACCCGGCTGTTGCGCACCATACAGCGAAATTTATTTGGTTCTGCCAAAACTGCATCGGTGTTGCTTTCCAGCCGTTTACCACCTCCATCGTAGTAATCTTGGGCAACCTATATTGTTCAAAGATGTTAGGGAAGTTGGTGGCAAAGCCACTGTCCGGTCTAACCGTTACGGTTGGGTGTACAAGGCGGTTAACAACGTCTTTTTGTGTGTATTTACCTCCGACCGCGTACTTTACATTAGAGTTAAAGCTAAATGCTTTGGTATCCATTGAAAGATATTATTATGTTTGCTACTATAACTAATGTTCAAAAGGGAGTTGTGAACTTCAAAAATTAATAGACAACTGCTGCGGAAAACGCCGTGTAGGTCTTAGATCAATCACCTTCACGGTTGGGTGGAAAAACATTGAACTGTATAAGGATATCAAAGGAATAGAACGGTTACAGTTTATCTATTCCGAAGAGGGTCTAGATCTAGAGACCGCCGATAGTCCTACAGAAGTAGAGAGACGCATTCGGGAAGCAGCTGTCGTATTACGTCCTGGCCTTTGGGGTTTCAGAGATGTCCAAGCTTTAATCGCAAGGAATATGCCTGATAATGTCACTCTCACAGTCTCAAAAGCCACGGGGATTGCGAAATTGTCCGTTGATAAAAAAATAAAGATCACTCCGGGGTTGGCCTCAATGTTTAGGATTAAAATTTGCACCCCCTTTTCTTAACGAGGATGAAGGGGGCGAATGTACCCGTTGGACTTTGTCTTCCCCGTGGGTTATCACCGCGGCGATACCCCAGTAAACTTCGCCTTCACGAAAACTCTCGGGTGCACCTTGATCGGTTGTGAAACACATCGTACAACACGGTAGACGGATCCCCCAGCACATTACTGAAAACTGTGCCCGCCAGCGATTGTTTCTATGGTGAGACTGTAAACGGTTAGACTTCCCACAACCCCGAGATGAAAGTTTTGGAATCGGGACACATCCACGAGTTGAAGATTTATATTCTTGATGATAAAGGGCGAGAGTTGAAGAACGATTACCCGATTTCGGTCGTCCTAGAAATTTCAAATTAATTAATTTTAAGAAAATTAGAATTAAACGCATGTTCGTAATATATATTATCAAACATTATGAGTATATACGGACCAGGTAGTTCTTCCGATTGGGTGACAAATTCAAATAATTTGGAACCTGCAGAAGGGGGATTCATCCCGACAGAGGGCGACTTTTTAACTACCCAAAAACAAAGGCCTTGATTAATAGAACTATATCGAGGGCCACGGACGAGATTCACAAGAGTCTACTATCACAACTTAGAGAATATGCCCTGGCTGTGAATACACAAAGTCGTGAAGAAACGCATACGGAACTAACGAACTAGGTAAAAAAATAACCAAATTTAGAAATTTTAAAAAGAGGCCCGGTTGGGGATTGATAAAGCCCGAGAAGACCGCCAGGTTGACATTATCACGGCGGTTTATGATGCGTTGCGCTTAGAAGACTTCTCTCAGCAAAGAAGCTACACTTGCTGAATTAGACGGGAAAATAATCGATTTTCGAAATGAGGCCACGTCGGGTATTGAGAAAGCACGAGAAGACCACCAGGCGGACCTTATGAAGGCTTATGAGGTGTTGCGCTCAGAGGACTCTCTCATCAGAGAACGCACTTCTGGAACTAGATAAAAAAATAACCAAATTTCGAAAAGAGACCCGGTCGGGTATTGATAAAGTCCGAGAAGACCACCAGTCTAACCTTGCAGAGGCCATTGCGGAGGCTTATGATGCGTTGCGCTTAGAGAACTCTCACAGTAAAGAATCGACACTTACCGAACTAGATGAAAAAATAGCCGAATTTATAAAAGAGACCAGGTCTGGGGTTGAGGGGGTCCGAGAAGACCACAAAGAGGCCATTGCGGAGGCTTATGGGGCGTTACGCTCAGAGAACTCTCTCAACAGAGAAGCGGCACTTACTGACCTATATGAAAAAAATAACCGAATTTAAAAAAGAGACCCGGTTTGATCTTGATGGAGTCCGAACGGGTATTGATAAAGCCCTAGAAGACCACCAGGCGGATATTACGGAGGCTTATAGTGGGTGATTGCTCTTAGAGGACTCTATCAACAGAGAAGCGACACTTACTAAACTAGATGAAAAAATAACCGAATTTCAAAAAGAGACCCGGTCGGGTATTGATAAAGCCTTAGAAGACCACCAGGCAACCATTACGGAGGCTTATGATGCGTTGCGCTCAGAGGACTCTATCAACAGAGAAGCGACACTTACTGAACTAGATGAAAAAATAACCGATAAACTGAAACATGATCGTATAGCCGCGACCAAAGCTCTTGAGGAGGCCTCTTATGAGATTCGTACTGAGGCATATAACGCAAACAATGCGCTTGCCGGAATAGTGAAAACAATGAAAACACCAAAACGTGTCATAACAGTTTGGGCTGAGAAGCGGGGCCCATTGGTTGTGGGGCACTATGAATATTCGTTCGGTGCCAAAGCGAGTAATAAATATGGGGGATACACTATGACAGCTGCAGGTGAAGTTATCCAAATGGCGGTCTGCTCGGTTAATGCTAATGGTAAACCTGTGGGCGCGGTCGCGATAAATATTGTAGTAGATGGGGAAGAACGGGGGGTTGGAGTCACTAAAATCTCTGGAGATAGTTCGACGGTGGTTTCGTTCTCCGGTGATGATCGAATTAGACTTTCCCAAGGTAGTGTTATTAACTTTGTTACGAAAATCGGTGACTCAGAGAGTTCTTCCACTATTGTCTCATTGTTAATTGAACTTATTGTGTAAATACTAATATATTGAAATAAATTTAACTATGAACGAATCACCGCTTCCAATTGTCAATACCGATCCACCAACACTGTATCCAACTCTCAATACCACTCCACCAACACTGTATTCAACTCCACCAACACTGTATTCAATTAACGAAAAAAGTTCAGATTTTAGGTTGAATAATATCGTCGCTATGCAGGATATTTTAGTTAGAGAATGTGCAAATAGAAAAAGACACTCTAATAAATATAGGCGCGCGGCAAACATAGCTGAAGCATCTAGTACGGTTCTGGCAAGTGTTTCTGTGTTGTGTGGGGCGGGGACTGCTGCAACGCTATCTACAATTGTAATGATTCCACTTGCAGGGGTTTTGAGTGGAATTACCGTTTTATCTGGAACACTTTGTATGGTAATTAGGGCGGCGGGTGGAAAACTCGAGAAAAAAAGTAGAAAACATGATAGAATATCCGTTCTCGCTAGGTCTAAGAAAAATAGCATCGACGTTATGGTGTCCAAAGCGTTGGCCGATAAGAAAATATCAAATTTAGAGTTTGAATCCGTGGTGGAAGAAATGGGGAGATATGAAGAAAAAAAAAATGATATAAGGATCAAGGCGCGCGCCACCATGCCAAAAATTGAGTGTACTGATTGGGATAAATTTAGGGTAAAACTTGGAAATAAAGTCGGAGGAAATGTTACAGCACCATTGTGATATTTTAAAAAATAATTTTTCTAATTTTCTTAATTTTCTTAATTAATTCTTTAGAATTATCAAAATTATTAATTATTTACACTGAAAATTATAAATTCAGTCGAGGATTACACTATACACACCGTCTGTGTAATTGATACACTCGGCTCTGTTTACCTTGCTATTAATTTACGCATGGTTCATAACCCGTGTAATTGAAACATTGTCGTAATTGATAATTGTACAACACTAGGTAATGTTTATCATAACAGCCTACATGGTCGTGTGGGTTAAGGAGATAATCTATAGAGACGAGGGTCGTGGGTTCGCGCCGTGGTTGGAGCTAAACATTTTTTATTTTTTATTTCTATCCCTACAAATGTGGTTTTAAAAAATAATTAATTATTAATAATTTTGATAATTCTAAAGAATTAATTAAGAAAATTATTAATAATTAAAAAAAAACAACAAAAAAAACAAATGTTTAACCGAGGCTCGAACCCGCGCCAGCAAAACCCTTCTGGGCCCACCCGGCTAGCCATCTTTTTTTGTTCTTTCTCTTTCTCTTCTCTTTCTCATCTCATGGCTAGCCGGGTGTAATAGCTACCCGGTACAGTTAACACCCCCATCCTATCAGCTGATCTAGGAATCAGTGTCGAAATTCTAGGCAACCTTGGAAGTGTCTGCACGGAAGCAAGTGCCTGCACGGAAGCACTGAGCGCTCATTTTATCCAGGGGCGTCCCCCCAGACAAATTATTGTTGTTAATTTTACATATATTAAGCTAAAACCGTGTTGTGCAATACCAAATATTTACTCGTTTATTTTTATTTGTTTTATATATAACAAGTTCATATTTAATAATATAGGTTATAACGTTCTAAATTATTAATAAAAAGTAAAATTAGAAAAATAAAAAACATGACAACCAATAAGAATGTAAGAAATACTTCCGGAATATCGATAGCGGGTTGTGTAATACACCCACGTGTGTGTAGTATATATTACAGTAGTATAGAGGGATTCAAAATGATACCACTATTACAGTGTGTTTATGTTTCATCCTGGAAGACGTAATCGTGTAATCTCTCTATAAAATGGACACCTAATTTACATGTTCATAACACGTGTAATTGGAACATTGTCGTCTGCTTATAACATAAATTAGTTCTGTTCAATAATTTTCAATTTCTTCTAATTAATTTTCCAATTTCTTCGTTAAAAGCGATATTGTAGAAACGCATATCCGTAAACGAATCTTTGATTTTAAACTGTTTTATAAAATTAGTTTGATAATGTTTCGGTAGTGTTTCTCCGATCCTATTTAGTCGCTTCATTATATAAATTTGATACTTATACCGGCGACATAATTGCCGGTTTAATATTGTAAATGCAACGTTTTTATCGCAGCGTAATAAATTACGCTGATATTTCATGTATTCGATATCACATAGTATTGTCATTTTACCGTGTTTTAATACTGTAGAAACAACAGCGTAAAAATCTTCATCCAAATCATTATAAACGTCCAATTCGTTGTGTATTTTATTATCCATTTTGTTATATATTTTATTATAACCTATTAAATTTATATGTTCAATTGGACGTGAAAAAAACATGATGTATTTATGACACCAATTTTGAATATTTCGTGGGACAATTTCCTCGTTAACTAATTTTTTTGATTTTTTGGGGGTGGTGGGAATAGTATAGAGGGTTATAAATGATACCATCGTTAGGTGGTATCATTTTCAATCCCTCTATACTTAAATTTACTGTCTGAAAAACATTATGTTTTTTTTTTTTCACGTCCAATTTTTAGTGGGAGACAATTTCCTCGTTAACCAATTTTTGATTTTTCGGGGGGTGGTGGAGTAGTATATAGGGTGGAGAAATGATACCCTCGTTAGGTGGTATCATTTTGAATCCCTCTATACTACTCAATGAACACTAATACCACTTCCGTTGGTTGAAATGATGGCTTCTGGCGTACCTTGTAGATGTTTAATATCGGAGTAAAATTGGATATGGTATAAAGAGGCTGATGCCGTTCATACCAAGTGCATGTGCTCATTGTTCCAGGCAACCGGCACCGTAACTATCACGGTGACGGACTCCAACGATAATACACCCGCGTGTTCGCCATCGTCTCACGTGAAGACAGTCGCCGAGGATGCAGGTTGGTAGCATGCTCATTCAATCAAGCCCGTCCTGAATTATATACGGTGGATCTTTCATGCGTGTAGTTGCGAACAGTAACTCTTACAATATACTCCCTTACCGCACACAGCTACGGATGGTACAAGAGTACATTTCAAGAGTTACTGCTCGCAAATATCATGAGTGTTGATTTAATATTATTATTTGAACCCGAAATCCTGCTATATCGGTTTATGCAAAAAGTGCAGATCCAGATGAGCCGGCTCGAAACGAACCGTCTCATCAGGATCTGCACTTTTTGAAAGTAATTTTAATATTTTTGAGAACAAAAACACCCCCTTTTCATAAATGGACGAATCTGAAAATCATTTTGTGACAATTGGATTGGTCGGAACATTAGCATATCACAGTCCATTCCAGTTCCTTAGGGTTGAAAGGGTTAAGAAATCAACGCAAATGTTATATTAGGCACCATACGGAGAAGTTGTACAGACGAGCAAACATATTTTCTGCAGCGGTCCCATTTACACAAACAAAATTGTATACACTGAACTTACGTTAGTTTCAACCTGTAACTCTGTGACCCTCCCGTACCGTACGTACCTCTGGTACACCATATGACACCAACATACTGACATCTGTACCTTTGGTACGTACGGTACGGGAGTCACAGAGTTATAGGCTGCAACTAAACTTACGTGTATTTGTGATTTTTAATCCGCACGACCAACACCCATATTATGTAACAAAAGTTAATTATAGTATGGACTCGGCTCTAGGTACCCATTACCGGGTCTGGAAGGTTGTCGAGCCAATTCCCACCCTTAAATATTCGCCGAAACGAAACGGCTTAGGGTGTACTTGTTTATTTCACAGGTTCTTGAAGAACGGTTTATATTTCGGTATGTTATGGGTTATTTCGGTATGTATCTGGTGGTTTGGGTGCATTGTTACCAACATACAATTTACTAAACCTCCCGCGAATTACACATACATGTATAACTAGAAATACATGTTTTCTTTGTGGGTATTTTGACAGTATAAACGGTGTCCGATAGTTTGGAACGGTGAATGTGTAGATACTTGACGATTTCTGTCGTGTGTAATGATTGAGCATTAGTAGTTGCACAAAACTATGTGAATTAGACAAAACCAGCGAAATCCATGACACCATAAATGTCCGTGTACAAGGTGTGTAGGCTATATGAATGTGTCATATGATGTGTCATGTGGAGAGTCCTGTATTTCATGGTTAAATATATCAATGTCAATATTGCATAGTCAAACAAATATATTCCACCAGTTTCTGCCTGTGCTCATAAATAATGATATTGCTTATTTAAAATGCCGGTACCCAGTTGGAACACGCCAACGTATGCTAAATATGGCGACAATTTGGAATTTTAAAATGAAAGAGATAAATGTTATTGTATACAAATGTGGCTAATATAGTTGTTCAATCAATATCATACATAACCATCCATATATGTAATCCAAAACCGTTGTTATTATCTTGCTGATACAACTCTTTGTATATACACATCTATATAAACAACAATACTGATACAGGTTGCAATGAAAACTTTCATTTACTGCATGATTCTGTAGATAATAATTCATTTTACCAACGAACTTGCTTGTGTTCAATTGAAAATAACACAAAATGTATTGTTATGGCGGCCATTTTGAATTGGCAGACATATTTGTTTTTGAACAGAAATGTGATTATTTCTTTTTCTGACTATATCCCATAAATAACTTGACTAAATTGTGGTCAAAAATATGTTTATTCTTTTGACAAAAAGAGGATATGGGTCTTGAATGCCGGCCATTTTGAAATTCAAGATGGCCGCCGTACGTGTACCGACAAAAATGGTACCAATTTGTTTTTTGTAATCACAAAACACATTTCCTAAGACAGTAAGACTATAGCAAAACTTTCAGTAGGTTCACATTCTGACGCCGACTGACAAGCAGCATTTGCAGCCTATGCTCAATAAATGTAAATCCAATAATTGTTTACAACAAAACATTGTTAATGTGAAATTTACAGACTATCATAAGTTTGCACTTACGAACGTTTTAGTCGTACGAAGTTTAGAGAAACGGTCCCCAGGTGCTTGAACCGATGTCAGTATGTTGGTGTCATATGGGTAGGTGTCAAATTTGCACTTACGAACATTTTAGTCGTGCAAAGCTTAGTGAAACGGGCCCCTGTGGTTTACATGTAAGTATCACAGATGGCGTATCACAGATGGCGTATCACAGATGGCTCACGTTTTAGATGTCAGTTGTCGCGTATTCGAATGTCACCATTTACTGCAAGTGAAGTTCTTAAAGGCACTGGATCGCATATACGGATATATATTAGGAACACATAGTTTAATTATATATTTGTATCAAACCAAATGATCTGCCCTGTTTATCACAGTTTCTGATCGTAGGTACTGGAATATAAAGCATGTTTTAGAAATTGTTATCAAATAAAACGGTGCGATTTATTATAGGAATGAATGGCATTTTTGTGGAATTTATCGGGATATAAACTTGGAATAGTCGCGGGAATACTGGACGAAGGCCGGAAGGCCTCGTCCAGTATTCCACAAAAAGGCCATTCATTCCTTATAATTCCAGCATTTGAAATAAATTCATCAAGAATATGTGTTTATTTTCCGTTTTCTTAAGAATTATTTTAACTGCGCCTCACGATTACGGAAAGTAGTTCGGCGTGGGAGTTTACTGGGATATAAATTTTGGACAGAGACTTGCTACGGGTAAAGTACACTTTAAGGGAGAAATTTTAAATTTAAGAATAAATTTATTAATTTTCATTATACTGAATTTATTACATTATCACAGCCATTTTGGCTGTGATAATGTAATAAATTCAGTATAATAATTCTGCATACTTTTAATCATCAAATATATGCAGTCGAAAACGCCCTAGCAGAGACGTATAGCCATTAAGAGTATGTGTTCTACTTGTATCATAAAATCGAAAGAAGGTATGTCATCCATGTAAATAATAAGTATATACGTTGAAGGGGAATTGGAAGAAGGGGGCTAATGTACTTCGTCCCCTTCTTCCACAGACCCATTCAATTGCCAGTCCTCTTATCCGTGATGTCATCGTTTCAGCCATAGACGATGACGTAATCGCCGATTTCGCGTGCACCGACAGTGACGCTGGCTCGACGTTTACGTACACCATTAGCAGTCAGACGCCGTCTTCTCATTTCAAAGTTGACACGCCATCAACGTCGAAACTCGCTGTTGCAAGTACGTATACCGTAGGTAGGCTGTGAATAGACATTCTTATACCCAGGGTGTACGGTGTAGAGAGGTTGCACTGTAATAAGAACCTGCCATTTCATGTACGCGGTATAACATTTAGTTTAAACATTAGCAGGTCTTATGATTCCAATACCATCTTTGAAGTCAACAAGTGCTGGTATAATGTAAATTCTGGATTTGTTCCTGGTTCCACATTTAAACCAACCGCTGAGTTGTTTCTATTTTCATCCATATAGGTACATACATATCGGATTGTCTATCTTGTTGCGTTCAACCAGATTCAATCGATGCTTAACCCTTTGAACCCGAAATCCCGCTATAGCGGTTTATGCAAAAAGTGCAGATCCAGATGAGCCGGCTCGTAACGAGCCGTCTCATCAGGATCTGCACTTTTTGAAAGTAATTTTAATATTTCTTAGAACAAAAACACCCCCTTTTCATGAATGGACGAATCTGAAAATCATTGTGTGACCATTGAATTGGTCGGAACATTAGCATATCACAGTCCATTCCAGTTCCTTAGGGTTCAAAGAGTTAAGTACCAATATCGACGAAAATTGAAACCCGACAGTCCTACTATGGTAACATATCTTCAATTAAACCACTTTACACAGGGCCATGATGAAAACACATTTTTATTTATATTATTTTTTTTTTTAAATCTTGAAAACAAAATTTCAGGAGTCCTACTATCGTCATATATCTTCAATAAACCACTTTACACAGGGCCATGATGAAAACACGTTTTTATTTTGTACAATATTTTTAATGGAAAAAATGGAATACCCGTATTTTCCAGCTAACATGTTCTAGATTCGAAATTTATAATTGTACGAATATATATATATAGAGAATGGTAGGTTAGTGTCGTGAATGGGAAAACATATCTGGCAAGGCTCAGGAAACGGGATGGGCGAGGCTCTGCCGAGCACATCCCGTTTCCGTGCCGCGCCAGATATTTTTTCCCATTCACGGCACTAACCTACTATTCTGTTTATCCAGTCAGCACCTACAAATGGCTTTAAAATGCGAAAAAAACAACACAACCACAGCAAATATTCATACGCAGTGATTAGGTCGTATTGACATGATATAAAAAATGTTTCACGACAGCGTGTTTCACGGCACATACGCACTGTGTTAACGGGATAAAATAATTTATCCCGTCAACACAGAGTGCATGTGTCGTGAAAAACGGTGACGTGAAACATTTTTGATATCATGTCAATACGACCCAATCACTGAGTATGAATATGTGTGCGCGGTTGTTATACTAGTAGATACTCCAATTTTGAGGATGCGGCTGGGGTTATTTTTTTGGTATTTTAAAGCGATTTGTAGGTGTTGCCGTGAATGGGAAAAAATATCTGGCGCGGTACGGAAACGTTTCATAAGACTTGTCAGATATTTTCCCATTCACGGCAATAACCTACTATTCTCTATATATATGATTACAATCCGCCTCCGTGATTGGCCTAGAATACAACTAACTCTCTCAAAACTGGAGAGTCACATAATGTGGACATCCCAGGGTGTTCGCTTTAGAGCCGCTGTATGCCAAATTAATTTGATAGTGGCCGTGCTTTAAAGGTACATTCCCATTCAGTAGGCACAAAATGTTCTTTTTGGGAATTAAATAAGTGTATAATTGTATCACTATTACTCATTTCTAAAAATTACGAGTGCCCGCTATATATATATAATTAGTAATACTTATTTTACTGATAGTGGTGGTATCAGGTTATTTTCATATGCAAATGAGGTATGATATTTATTAACTATTTATCATGTTTATACTAATTAAATGCGTCAACTTGAAAAAATAATATTTTTGACAGATTATAAAGTATGATTATTGTAAATCAAAAAATAAATACAGAGAATAAATAGTAATGTCCATTAACATTTTAAGGAAACACGGTTGAAACACGGTACAAATTACGTCTGATATAAAATGTACAATCAATACGTGGGGTAATGGTGAATTAATGTTTATCTTGCCAGAAAATGTCTCAGATGATGTCTCTGATATATATAAAGAACAGATTGTGCCTACTGAGTGTGCGTGTACCTTTAAAGAGGTACATGCATCACTGTATATCTTTCCTAAATTTAATAAATGGCTAGCTGTGTTGCCTACACAACAGGTGCACTCGATTTTGAGACGACCGATAGCTATAAGCTGGAAGTGACGGTAAGCGACGGCAGTCTATCTACCGTCATCAACGTTGAAATCATCATTACCGACGTCAACGACGGTATCCCGGCGTTCAATGGAGGTCCCTATACCGCTGACGTCGCCGAGAACTCAAACTCCGGTGTCTCCGTAGCTGACGTTATTGCCGACGATACTGACCTAGCCACGAGTACTTTCGGAAAACTCATATATTCGTTTGTGAGCGGGAACGACGGTACCAAATTCAGCATCGATCCATCCACAGCGCGCATCTCTGTGGCTGGCGAGCTAGACGCTGACACTCAATCGACGTACAATTTAGTCGTACAGGTCGGCCACCACCATTGATATTTTCTATTATAATAAACCAGTAGCAGAGAATATCAAACTGTGTGGTTTATGGTTAGGTTATATTATAACCACAGGTGACGGAAAAACATCGCTTGTCAGTATCATTTTTAGTATATTATTTATATTAGTAACTAAATATTATCGCTGCTTTTTTTTCTGGCACCTGTGATTATAACCTAACCATAAACCACACATTTTTCTATTCTCTGCTACTTTCGTTTTTCGTATAAATGTAACCATAACATTCACCTATTCTGCTCTGGATATTCACTACTTCAAATTTAGGTGTAATTATTGCTAAAGAAGATACAATTCAACCTCCTATGCATGTTATGACCACCTTGACGGTGGTCCAAAAGTCAGCAGCTGGAATTGAAACAAACATGTTGCCACTTACAAAATAATCCCGAAACATATGTTTGGAAATAATGTGATAGGTACAGGAATAGTATATATATATTGACCGGTTTCTGCAAGTGTCTTATTTTCTTTACTATACTACTTTGAACACTTTACAACGCGCAGGAATGTATAATGATTTAGTGTGGTTAAACCTACAGGCGCTGGAAGAAGCGGGAACCAACTCCGCCACGGTCACGTGCACTGTGACGGTCACGGACATTAACGACAACTCACCTTCTTGTACGTCCGCCGAGCGGTTCAGTGTGACGATGCTGGAGTCATTCACGACCGGCGCACAGCTGTACGAAATGTTGTGTTCGGACGCGGACGCCATTGATACCGTGACGTACACGCTAACGTCAGGCGACGCCGCTTACTTTACGCTGAACGCGAATGTGTTACAGGTAAGAACAGGTCGAAAATATTGGCGAGTCTTGTACATAGGTTTAACTTGCCTAACTTGTAGATATATCAATGTATACGTTTGTATGATCACGTGGTTACAACAACAACAACAAGTACTGAAACTTCCAGAAGCCCTCCGATTGAAAGTACGTATTCTTTTATTTTGTCCTTATTATGTAACGGATTTTGATGAAATATGGGGCACCAAACGCGTCTTGTTAAGATGCATTTTGGTGGTCTCGGCCCAAATTTATGTCGTTTTTGCGAAAAATCGATCGCGATTTCCGTGTCTACAAACACAGAAATCGATTCTTCGCAACAACGACATAAGTATGTGCCGAACTCCCGGGACCACCAAATGCAGCTCATGATCAAGATCAAAATCCGTTGTCTATTAACTTGAAGGAAAATATCAAATAATACTTACTTTGGAGTGGGCGCGCTTTCAACACTTTCAGCCATTGTTGTTGCTGTTGTAACCACGTGATCATGCACATTGTATATGCATCATAAAACATGATGTATAATCATTGCAGAACAAAACGTAAGTGTATCTCATGAATTTTCCAGACTGATATCTGTATAGCGAGTTTACACTCTTTAACCAAAATTATCTCCCATGGATGTGTATCACAACGACCGTGAAGACAACTACTAAAAAAAATGTAATATGGTAGCAATACGTGACAATGTTGTATATTGCCCACCGTAGTTGCTGGCGCCGATCGACTACGACACCGTGGCTCCGACAGAGTTTCAGATCGCAGTGGATGTGTATGACGGCACGAAAACTATCGCCGTGACGGGTATTGTCACGGTGACGGGCGTTAACGAAGGACCGCCCGCATTCACACCAGGTTAGTGGTGCGGGGTCTGTACTGGGCTGCGGCTCACCGGGTTATTGAAAGCTCAATTTGAGACTAAACCTTAACAAAAATATCACCTTTTTAACTTAGCCATTTTTTCTAGATTTTTCTATACAATTCTATTAGGGTACAGAGTTTGTGTACACAACTCCTCCGAAACCGTTTAGTCGATCGTTCTGAAACTATACACACGTCTTCTACACATATTGATGATGTGCACCTTGGTATTTTCATGCCGAGAGAATATTTTTTAACAAAAATATAATCTTTTTAACTTAGCCATTTTTTGTACATTTTTCTATGCAATTCTATATAAGGTACATAATTTGTGTACACAACTCCACTGAAACCGTTCAGTCAATCGATCTGAAACTATACACACGTCTTCAGACATATTGAAGATGTGCACCTTGGTGTTTTTATGCCGAAAGAATATTTTTGAACAAAAATACAATCTTTTTAGCTCAGCCTTTTTTGTACATTTTTCTATACAATTCTATATAGGGTACATAGTTTGTGTACACAAATCCTTTGAAACCGTTCAGTGGATCGTTCTGAAACTATCTATACACACATCTTCTACAAATATTGAAGATGTGCACCTGCGTGTTTTTATGCCGAAAACATATTTTTTAACAAAAATATCACCTTTTTAACTTAGCCATTTTCTCTACATTTTTCTATGCAATTCTTTATCATTTATACTTTACACATCTCTGCCTAAATTAGTATACATGTTTAGCACAACGAGAGTAAGAAATACTAATGCTATAGAGTTTCAAATTCTCATTAATGTTTCTTGCCTTGGTGACAGCTTCACATTTCTGCATCTTCGCTGTCTGGTCCATATTCGACGGGCGTATTTTGTGACTTACTGCACTTTTGTTTTTTATTCGTTCCCACAAAATAACAATTCGTTCTCTCAATTTAGCAATTCGTCCCCACGAATTAACAATTCATTCCCACGAATTAACAAATCGTTACCATGAATTAACAATTAGTTCCCTCAATTTAACAATTCGTTCCCATTAAATAACAGTTCGTTCCCTCAACCTAACAATTGGTTCCCATGAATTAACAATTCGTCCCCACGAATTAACAATTCATTCCTTCAATTTAACAATTCGTTCCCACGAAATAACAATTGTTAATTCGTTGGAACGAATTGTTATATCGTGGGAACGAATTGTTAATTCGAGGCAACGAATTGCTAAATTGTGGGAACGAATTGTCATTTCGTGGGAATGAATTGTTAATTCGAGGCAACGAATTGATATATCGTGGGAACGTATTGTTAATTCGAGGGAACGAATTGTTAAATTGAGGGAACGAATTGTTATTTCGTTATTTCGTGGGTACGAAATAATAAAAATAACCCATATCCCCTGCGGGGCTGCGTATTTATTTGCACACGAGGTATGTAAGAAATGTAGGAGCCTATAATAGTTTGACTTGATACTGTGTGACAGATAATCAATATTAAGATTGAATTGAATACCTGGGAGTATATGGTAACTTATTTTATACGTACATTCGTTTCCTAAGGCAGCTTAAAAGGGACATGCGCAATTCTTTCCCACGACAAAGCGTATCGTTATCACAACATAGCATCTCGTTCCCACGACTTAGCTATGTCGTTCCCACGACATAGCACCTCGTTCCCTCGAGACAGCATCTCGTTCCCACGAGATAGGATCTCGTTCCCACGAGACAGGATCTCGTTACCACGAGTTAGCTATGTCGTTCCCACGAGATAGCATCTCGTTACCACGACATAGTATCTCGTTCCCACGACATAGGTAGCCAATGAAAATGCAGCATAGTTATCGCCATTTTTTCTTTCAGCAACAGTTGAATATAGTCCGGCAGCCAAAGGCTTTACCTTGTTTTTACCTTCTAGTTTTGAAATCCAACTGATGACAAGCTGTCACCCTTGATCGTTTTAAGAAATTTTCACAAATTCAAGATGGCTGTCAAATATATATAGTGTGCCATATAGCTGCATTAACATGAGGAAATTCAGCCATTTAAGAGTGTAAACTGGGTGTATTTGACATAGTGATGAAAATTGGCAACTTTAAAATTAAATTCCTTAACTTCACTATGGGAAAAATCCAAGATGGCCGCAAAATGTGACCATTTGACGTAATTTCACTAGTTCATCACAACAAAGAGTATGCTTTTTATAATCTTGGGTTTATTGAAACAATGAATGTTTATTTTTGTAACTTTTCTGAGAAATTGAATAATAGTCTAAATAGCAGAACTCCAAAAATGGCCGCCAATTATAAATTACATTATACGTGCAATCGTATCTCTACATAAGAAAACATATATAATTGCACTCAGACCCTATATCAAAGCAAATGTGCATACGAATATTGTATTTAGATACACAATACCTCAGGTACCTTAGGTACGCAATTATATCATTGTTTCAACAGCATTAGTCCAAAATGGCCGCCAACTATTTTGATATTATTGTAGCAATTAGCTTATATAATTGCACTCGTATGTCACATCTAAGAATGTAATTATACCAAATACTGGTATTAAGTCAAGATGATCATTTGTTTTCTTAACTTAATATACATCATTTTTTAACAATGTTCACTAAAAGAAGTCTAAAAATGGGCGCCTGATAATAATATAGTACATTATACTAATAATCAAATCATATAGTATAAATAGTACACTTGGTTATATACGTTGGCTTATTCAGTTTATTTTGTAAAGCCTTCTTGTCTTGCCATTCCACATCAACATTCATGCTGACAATATTATGACACCAAATTATGTAATTATAACTTATATAGTGGGCGTTGGCAATAATATGTAGGGTGGAACTTTACAGTAAACATTAATGACTTCCTAATTTTAATGAATGCAAGAGGTTTTCATTAATACCATTGGTTCCAAACGCTTCAATGCTCAACAAGTTCACTGTGAAATCACGCGAATTGGCTAACCTGGATAGTACAAATGGAGAACACATATGTATATATATATATATGTCCACGGTCCCATTAGCGTTATTCCCATAGCAACTAAGGACTCCCACTGATATTATTACATTCTGGCAAGTTATTTTTTCTGCGAAAGGTACATACTTTCCACTAAAGGGCGATATGTACATGGTGATTTATGTACACTCTTTTAATCACTTATCATTTGGTAAACGGCAAGCAATTGATATATATTCAGATTGTTATTGAGTATGTAGAGCAAATTATATGTGTATGATGAGATACATGTAATGTAATATTTCTATAACATTCTTGTTTTCAATGACAAGTCGGAATTCAACGTCTGACATGCATGTGCAGTTGATTTTATTACATACAACTCAATATGGAGTGCATGCATATGACATGTTAACATACGTAAATGCTGAACAAAGAAATCAAATTTAATCACAAATTCAATAATTCTGAGAAAAACACTGAGATAATGTAGAATAAATATTATAGTGTGGACACAACTAATACACATTTGAGTGATATATATGACAGTCATTCCAGCCACTACTAAATCACGATAACATTAACTGGTATAGTCATTACAGACTACAATACACATAGTACACACCAATATATACAATATGACAGCGTTCAAGGTACAATGTAATGGGTAATGGATATAAGAAATGCAGCAATCACGAACTTTAATATACTAATATGACAATGCTAAACAAACTAAACTGTCATCCCTTGCGGCTAGAGTAATTGTGCCATCATATCTTCTTCTTTTCTTATAATCATATCTACAATATTAACTTTCATTTCATGTATACTGTGTATTTCGTTTTAATTAGTTTGTCGTTATCGTATGATATAGTATTTGTTTTTGATTGCCTTGTATGGTGATGTCCTTTTGAAGCTTGATGGCGAGGTAAGCGGGAGGTTTGCTAAACAGTTCAGTTTCAACCATCCAAGTTTTCTGTTTTATGCACTGTCCTGTCCAAGGTGGCATCCTTCTTGTCATGTGTCCGTGTACTGTCCTTCATTGGGATTAGATTTTCCTGTTACTTCACCAGTAGTTCATTGGGGGAATAGTTGTGCTTGTTGTGCATTTGTTATACTGTCTATGTAGTGTATGCACTGTTGCTTTCGTTTTGTGACCGTAAACCGCTGATCGTGGAGTGCATGTTTGTGCCGCGTTGAAGGTTCTGCGACTACCGATGTGCGCATGTCATTTGCTTATTATGAAGTATTTATTGCGTTGGCTTCTTATGGGTCTCACTTTTCTACTGTATTCTCTATTTTAATAATCATGTCATTATTATGCGATCGTCATTGACATAAATTTGTAAACTATTGCAGTGTGCTCCCTATGGAGCTGGACTGAACTTCATTATATAACTTAATTATTAAACGATGATTGCTGTAATTTATATTTGGCAGCCGTCTTGTACTTCTGCTATTGGAACACGTGTCTAATTACATAACAAGGTTACAAAAGAACACAAGATTGACATAAATATGTGCGTTTTCTTTGTAATAGGTCAACGTGACATTTCATATTTTAATCATTGCACATTATGAATGTCATTGCCAGGTAATTTATATCTGGTGGTCATCTAAGGCTTCTTCTATTGACACAATTGTCTAAAATTGCATTTGAAAGTTACATACAGCGTTCAATGTGTCCATAAACCTGAGATATGTATACTAATATGCTTAAATTAATCAATAGCCCCAGTAATTATTATGCAATTTGCGCAGTATAAGGCAACGTGACTTTTTTGTTAAATATTTGGCGGCCATTTTTGACTTCTTCTATTGGCACAGTTATTTAATTATGTTTGTAAGTTACTGAAAACGTTCAGAGTATGCCTAAATCCAATACATATATACCAATTTACTACGATACGGCGCTAATATGCAGTTATATACTTAATTATCAGTCGTTTACATTATTGTTATATGATACTATATTTATATGTGGCGGCCATCTTGGACTTCCCCTGTTCAACAACTTGTCTACGAACATATCGAACGTACTGAAAGCGTATATTGTGTCAATATATATATCCAATATCAGTATCATGTTTGCTTTGATATAGAGTGTGAGAGTAGTTATATGTAAAATATGTTACATTTGGCGGCCATTTTGGATTTTTTTCCATGTCATAGTGAATTGAATTTTAAAAATGTTGACCGCTTATCAGATAAATCAAGTAAATCTACTTTACGCTCTTAAATTACTTCAATACCTCACACGGCATACTATAACTGTTTGGCGGCCATTTTGAATTTATGCAAATTTCTCAAAGCACTCAAAGATGACAGAGTGTCATTAGCCGGATTCTGGATGTGGATGGCATGGACAAGCAAAATCGCCAATAACAAAACATTGTTAATCGAAACAATGTTAGGCTCCCGGCTGTCGGACTAAACTGGCGGTAATTATGCTTCATTTTCATTGGCTACCTATCTCGAGGGAACGAGATGCTATGTCGTGCGAACGACATAGCTAACTCGTGGTAACGAGATGCTATCTCGTGGGAACGAGATGCTATGTCGTGGTAACGAGATGCTATCTCGTGGGAACGACATAGATAACTAGTGGTATCGAGATCCTATCTCGTGGGAACGAGATGCTATCTCGAGGGAACGAGATGCTATGTCGTGGAAACGACATAGTAAGTCATGGTAACGAGATGCTATCTCGTGGGAACGAGATGCTATGTCGTGGTAACGAGATGCTAAGTCGTGGGAACGACATAGAACAAAATTTGCGCATGTCCCTTTTAAGCTGCCGTAGTTTCCCATTGAAACACAATGGAACGCAAACCGTCAATAGTTTACCATATTGGCGCCTCCTGCGTTCATATTGACCAGTACCGAAACTACGTTTCACCTCGTAAAATAGTTCTAAATCATCATAACGCCTTTACTGTATTTAGAGCTCGTATATTTTCGAGGCGCACACAAATTGCGAATGATGTACGTATAAATAAAAAGATTATTCGATTTTGTGGATATATGCCACTCGTTCCGCCGCTCAACGATAGTGCGCTCCTCACACGCTGCGGAACTCGTGCATATACCCAGATACAAATCAAATAACCTATATGTATTTGCAGCTGGCGACCGGTTTGCACTTCTGTTATAAACTAGATGTCAAATGTACGAACACTGTGCATTGCATTCACAACATTCACATGTTGTTAATGTGAACCAGTACGACTATAAAACACCATATGCCTATATAAGTATGTGTAGAATGGGCGATGTTGGGCCGCAGGAGGTGGGGGACCCAATAGTATCGTCGCCCTTGCGGCATGCAATTGCCGAATTCCCGATTAGTCTATAAATTGTGTTATTGTTATCCATCCGAGTGCACTACATGATGGCACAATGAATTAACTCCTTTATTAATTAAAGGATGGCTTCCTCGCGAACTTTCGCTTTCGATCTTTACCGCGAGGAAGCCAACAAGTTGACAATTATAAACAATACGAAACCCCAGTCTCTGTATCCATATCAATGGAAATCGAGAACAATGGTGTCTTCCTGTTTCAGATATTAAGTTAAGACACCAATAGTTCATGCATCACACTGGGTCATGTAATTCAACCCCACCTCCTAAATAAATTTGTCATATTACAATGAAAACTCGGAAAACACAAATCAGTAAAACAGAGTCGGCCAAACCCTTTCAACCCTACTGTTTACAATGGAAATGTGCAAACACAGCAGATCCAGACTAGCCGGCCTACAGCAAGCAAGCCGTCCAATCGAGAGCTGCAGTGTTTGTCAATAATTTTTCACATATTGCTTCACATTCAGAACAACGACACGCTTTACAAAATATTACAAAAGCGTCAATGTCTAATATGTATGGGTGAAAGGGTATTACTGTTGAACACCTCATTATCTTGTATACTGTAATATCTAGACATGAACGTTGTAGTATTCTTGTTTGCCTCGTGTATCAATTTATATTAACGTGTACCTCATGATGCCATTTTGTATGGACTGCGTGAATACTTTGTACAACCATAACAACACTCCGGTATTCTAATTTGCTTCGACATATCATTCGATTGCAATTATATAATTTATTTAATTAGTACAAGTACAGAGGAACCTCTATAAACCGAACACCAAGATAACTCTGTGATCTTATTTTTGATGGGTTACTTTGTCATTGATCTCAGATGATAATGTATATTCATGACTGCACATCATCCAGTTGCGTATCAGAATGGTAAAATGCCTGATTTACAGTGGAACATCTATAAACCGGACATCCTGAGAACCTCCCAGGGTGTCCGGTTTAGAGAGGTTCCACCGTAGTCTTGCCATTATGTGGTACACAGCTGCCGGCGTTGACATTGTCCAACACCAACGTTTCTGAACATCTATTGGCAATCTCAACTCTCAATCACGCGGTTTGATTGGCAGCACATCTCAGGCTCAGCGAATCAAGCTGCTTGATTTCAAACACAATATTCGAGTATTGTGATATAAGAAGATCAAATATCGGCAAGATTAGTGCACGCAGTGGTGTAATATAATTATAGTTTGTGGTCAACTTGGACTTCTATTATTATAACAATTTAGACCGTCAGCCAGAAATGGAAACCCTCACCCCACCCCTGTGGGATTTTTGCAGACATATTTCTTCTGAATTACATTCAATTACGAGTTCTGCGCTCTGTAACCCGCTGAATGAATGTTTGGCACCATTTTGAAGTATACTACACTCGGAATTTTCGCAATTGTTGAAAATCGACTGTTTTTTATCATTAGAAACAACGGATATGGCAGTTTTGTATGTTTTCTTATGTGTTCATAACCATACAATGGATTAATGTTCAATTAAATAATATCTGCTAATTCAGATGAAGAATTGTGCACGTTTTATTTCCCCACACACTGAAATTTCAATGGCAAAACATCTACCTTAATAACTCCATAAAAGTATGGTACTTTTGTATTTTCTTCGTGCCAATGGTACCAAGTAGTGTTCATTAGACATGCTAAGTGCATATATGCCGATTATATGATGTCTGCAGTCTATGATACAATGCTAAAAACAAACTATTTTCACCATTCCACACCCACACATTTTACAATTGGAATTTTAGATGTAATGAATTTCATTTATGTTATGCACTGTCACTTACTTATACATTGTTAAATGCATATGAAACTACTTAGGCACTACTGATAGCTATCCGTGCACACTTCAGATACAGTGTGTCCGAGTGTTCGTCCGTCTGTCTGTCCGCTTCGCATTTTGTTAGTGATTGTAACAACTACGCTATATGTCTCATTATGCAACTCTCTCTCTGTGTCTATTAATTGTATCAATTGTAATTGTACTTGCTATTGTTTGCAATCTACAACGAATGGCCATATTCTGATTACATAATGTCTACAGCAGATGATGCAATGTTAAAACAAAGTATTTTTAACTATATAGTCCCCACCCACTGAATTTACAATGACCATTTTGCATGTAATACTTTTTCTTACTTTATACGCTGCAAGATACTTATGAAAGGTTCATATGAACGTGTAGCTACTAACACCTGTAATATGTGGCTCTGCCTGGAGAAATGGGGCTTATGTGTTTTGTGACCAGTGTAGATCCCGATCAGCCTGTGTATGCGCACAGTCTGTTCAGGATCTGCACTGTTCGCCATTCCATCAGTGAAACACCCATCATGCTTCTAACAAGCAATATATCGTTATCAGGGTACAGGAGTGTGCTATTTGATCAGGAGCCACACTGGTCGCAAATCCCATAAGCCCCATTTCCCCCGTCACAGCCACATATTAGTTATCCACACACATTTCAGATACAGAATGAACGTCTGTTCGTCTCTCTATATGTCCATTTCCTATTTATGCAACCAAGACAATTACCATGTTTACTATGTTGTGTATTCCAACATGAACGTCTCCGATACATATAAGTATTATTTTGTTGGAGTAAAATAGGACAAATATATTGTTCTACACTTTGAAGATGACAGCCAGCAAGTAAGTGAGTTTGTGTGACATAAACATAAAATTAGGTAGTAGAACCGATACAACTGAGATATATCCTGGTTCCACATAATGTACACACTATTTATCGTGCATTCCAATAATATTCCCTCAACCTATTCCGAGTCATCAGCAGGAACAGGATTCAAATGTGTAGTTCACATCTGTACTTATAAAATCATGTATATAGTAAAAATGTATAACTTGTATAACTACTGAAATACAGTATGTGTCATACGAGAACGTGTGTTCCAATGTGTATGACTGTCATCTATTACGTGCGCACCAATGCATGCATCATGGGAATTGCCTAATACATACAGGTATGTTGCTCCCATTAGTCTTATTTAAGAGGCACCCATGACGATATTGTATTTTGTAATTGAGGCGTTCTAAGTAAATATTTAACCATGATGTCATAATAGTGACATTTGATAACATGTAAGGTTGATATAACATTGCATAATGTTCATATAAACTAAGACATTAAAGGTGCATGATCTTTCTAAAAGCATGCATATGCTCTTGAAATATATCCACTATGTTCATATAGCTGTTGTGTGCGCATACATAAACTATATTGTCCAATATGTTTCAACAGTCGGTGTTCTTAATTATAGCACACGTGTTATTCTACACCTGTTGTGTCAAATTAACAAATATTGACTATATATACAAATCAATATTAGTATGTATGTAGTCTGAAAAAGCCATTCCGATGTATTCAAACATCAATCTAGTCCAGTTTAAGAAGTATGCACATCTACCACGTGTAGCCACACACACTCATAGTACCATCACAGTGACTATACATTGAAATCCCCATGAATGATAACGTATCTCCATAACATATTATGCAATGTATCGAACTGTTCATCTAAACAATATCACATAGCCTATATCGAGACGCATTACATTTTGGATTTTACAATGCAATTGAACCAGTGTCTACATGGCATTCTAACTATTTACGCAGGCGGTAAGGATCAGGTTTGTGGAAGGCGTTTTCTGCCGCATTGCACCACAGTTGTGTGTTTTGCTGGCTCTTTGGGGTCGTCTGAATATATATTTCTCTATTTGACAAAAATAATGTCATTCTAATGATCAAACAACTCTATAATCATGTACCATATGTACATTTATTTACTGAATGCAGAATTATATTTACATTGTACCTGTTTAGCACATACATACCACACGTAGTCTGTAGTTAATAGACACGTCTTTGCCTCCATATACCCCTATGTGGCATTGCATCCGCATAATAATCCCTATAGTTGTCTTTCAAATTTATTATACCGCTGATGGACACTCATATTCCATTACTATAGCAACCAGAGACATGTATTCGAGTATATGTCACGGGCTAGCGGAGTTTGATGCGGGACCTCCTCGGGCTAAGGATAACTATTTTTTAGAAATTTAAGCTGTATTAAAAGTGTGCATATAGATCCGTAAATATCACATCTCCTAATTGCAAAAGCGGCCATGTTAATGGTCATCTTGAAACTGATCTTGAACTGAAACTGTGTATGAATACAGCACATGTAGTGGTTAATGTAGAACTGATTACATCAGTGACTGCATGCAATACATATCGTTACCATGTATTGTATTTATTTTCCAATCCAACTCACGACCAAGGGTTAATTTAAATTATTGTCACATGTGAAGACATATGCGGGATGCTTAATGTGGGAGAAAGTCATGCATGTTTGCAATAAGCATACCCATGCCATTCATCATACCATACTACATACTGCATTGGCCAATGATCATCGTGCTCGCTTAATTATCGGAAGTGTGCTCGTTAACAAAAATACCATTGTATTCCTTGTCAACAGTCAATCCATTTTGGACACACTTTGAAACTACTCAAACTGCTTGAAATACATCCGTATTTGTCTTTGAAAATAAACAGAATATCACACTCTATACATAACAATGTCAGTGTTGTTTAATTACCGAAAACTGCAGCTTCATCATCAATATGATTGAACATCTGATCATTTTAGCGGCCATTTTGAATATATATTATAGCATTTTATACCTGGATATGTATATGTTTATCAAATGATTTGATTTACATACCTCAAACTGGTATATATACATGTAATAGGTGCATGAAATGCTGTTTATAACAACTCCATACAACCATAGAACAAAATAAGAACATTTTGGTGGCCATTTTGACTGTTCTGACAATTGTGGAAGGCTATTACATCACTATCTCCTGTATTTTCCATTTATTTGTGAGGGAAAGCAATGTATATGTGTTTCAACTGTATGAATGTCGTATCGTTGTTCGTAACAGCACACGACTCGCAGAAAAATGTTGTAAAACAGACTATTTCGGCAGCCATTTTGAAATATATTGCCATTTACAGATGTAATCAAATGTAAGATGTATTCTAAATCATTGTACATTAAAATTGTGACTTAATTATAGCAATTTATCCGGTTAATAATGATCAGACTGAAAGTTAACAGTCCTTAATAAAACAATATAATACTGTTTGGCGGCCATCTTATAAAATGACCGCCATTTGTTCATCCAGCGGCTTTTGGAGCGCAGACAACCATGTTTTATAGAAAATAGGCTACTGAATCCGAAAATCATACTCACCAAAAATCCCACTAGGGGGAGGGGGGTGGCTATTCCTGGCTCAAGGTCTAATTACATACATACATATGAAAGTTAGAGAAAGCGTTCATTCGAGTCACAAGCCCAACATAGTTATACATATGTGCACTGAGTATATACATGTTTTTGCTTACATTTGGCGGTCATATGCATTTTGGATCGTTTCCCTCATTTACAGTTAGGGTATTAGATACATTTGAAGCTAGTCACCTGTCTCTTTGTATTTATTAAACTCATGATACGCTCTTCAATATGTAATACATTATATATGCAGCTATTGGCACAATGCAAGTCTGTGGTAGCCATCTGGGCCCAGTGGCTCAAAGCTTCTGTTAGCTTAACAGACTGTTAAATCCTTAGCATTGTTCTCAAAACTCTCAAGGATGACATAATGATTGTGTTATCAGGTGGATTATTAGGATGGATGGTCTGGAGTTTCAAGTAAAAACGATATTCAAAACAAGTAACGTCTGCATTCAAACTCAAAACGGCGCAAAACGAATATTGTCGTCTGGCGTTTTTTATTTTTGTCTTACATATAAATAAATTCTGTAATAAAACATCCTTTGGAGACGATTCTCATGCGCTACCAAGCAATAATTCTCCTGAGAAATAATACAAAAAATGCAGACGACATTTTTTTAATATGATTAACTTCTCCGTTGTAGTGACGTATACAGTGAGAAAAGTCGAGAATATCGCGACCGGGTCACTGATAACCACGTTGACGGCGATAGATCCAGACAAGGGGGACACGGTCACGTATTCCTGGGTAGCGCCCGAGTCAACATTCACCCTACACGCCTCCTCGGGGAAGATCGACCTGGCGGGCGTGCTGGATCGGGAAGTGACGTCAACATACAGCCTGCTGGTCGTGGCGTCCGACGGAACGAACGCCGTCACGGCTACAGTCGATATCACCGTGACTGACGAGAACGATAACGCCCCGATATTTTCTCCCGATACCTACAGGTGGGTAATATACTTTAATTAGAATTACATAATTATACTGTCTGTTTCACAAAACGTGTCATGTAGTTCAATGAGCTTTCTTTTTATTTCGTGAAATTTGGTCAAATATTGATTTTATTGCGAAAAAAACAATTTCCCATGTTAAATCCCCATAGACATCTTCAGTGCATGGGGAAATGTTTATAATTTCAGAAATAGTTGACGAATTTTCAAAATCTAACTTTTCTTAGTTAGATCATTTATAAGCTATCTAGCCAGGTTTCGGAGTCAATTTCCAAAATATTTCGTTTTTCAACTTCTCCCACACATACACCAGTTCTGTTCCCCCCATGTTAAATTCCCATAGAGAAATATTTGTTCTTAATAAAATCAATACTTGACCAAATTTCACGAAATAAAAAGATTTGCTAAAATTTAATATTATCGAAAAAAATATTGTTTTTGCATTGTTTATCTAGCCGTAAAATTTGGGCAGGTTTCGTGAAACAGACAGTACGTGTACTTCGATGGCATCATCAGTGACGTCAAACCGACAAACTGCTAAAGTCAACGATACATTGTTCACCGGAAATTGTCTTGTATGCTGCTACATATCTGCTGTAGCCGATTTCACCAAAATTGCTAAGCATACTTATCTAGCTAAATATACTTTGAGGGAGTACTCAATTACTTTCCCCGAAATGTATTATTTCATATACATGTAGAACTAACGACTGCATATATTTGATGATTAAAAGTATACATAATTATTATACTGAATTTATTACATTATCACAGCCAAAATGGCTGTGATAATGTAATACATTCAGTATAATAATTTGATAAGAAAATATTTTATATCATTAAATAACAATTAATAAATTTATCCTTAAATTGAACATTTTCCCCTCAAAGTGTACTTAACAAGATCATTATACATGTACTTTGCAATTTTGATGAAATCGGCTACTGAACAAAGCATGAATATATTTTTATTTCTATTCTAATCAATGGATATTATTTTTTTATAAATAGTTTACCGTACTTAGAAAATTATGAGCCCTTAGAACATTTACGAGTACTTGGTCATGTAAGTACTTTATAGTCATACTAAATTCTTTTTTAAAACTTAATAATTTTCACAAATAATCGTAACCGAGCATTTTGCCGACACCGACTTGTTTCTTCGGCACAACAACATACACTAAACATGATGATTATTGCAGATAATCTATTTTTGATGGCCAGCTGAATACTCGCCTGCAGCCAGGTCTCGCGTCCTCTGGCTGCGCACCTGGCTACACAAGTCACGTGACGATAATTTATGCAGACGCCATCTTGGCAGAAATAAAAAAAAAATCACCCGTCTCCACCCAGCACCCCCTTTTTGGTGTTGGACATGTTAATTGTGTTCATAGATGTATGCATTTTCATTCACATTTGACAATGGTTGAGTAACTATGTACTTGCTTGATTGGGCGAATATTTTGTATATGCCCACCTTTTCGATGGGAGCAGCTGAAAAGACATGTATATTCCAATGACTAGAAAATGGTACTCATAACATATATACCAATGCAACTAATTGCATTGGTATATATGTTATGAGTACCATTTTCTAGTCATTGGTATATATGTTATTATGTTATAACATTTTCTAGTCACTTAAATTTACACCAATGCAGATATTTGTTGTTCTCCCATCTCAAACGATCTTGGAATTCCTATTTCATTATGTAATTAGATACTTGCATATGTGCATACACCTATCCGTCCAGCTGTGCCGTCCAAAATATACTACCTACTACATACAACAGAATAAAAGGCAATCATTGCTGAGCTCAGTTCATGCCAACTCAGTAGGCACAACATGTTTCTCTATACCAGAGCCATCATCAGAGACATTTTCTGGCAAAATTACCCCACGTAGTAGGGTTCAATATGTAAATCCGTGTATTTTTTTGGGGAAAACATTTAATGTGGTTTATGTCAAAGACCATAACCAAAGGTTTGTATAAACCAATGTTGTCAGTGTGGCATACGTCATATGGCGTCATAAATCCAAGATGACCGTCATCATATATTATAACCTTTTAAGTAGTAGACACAGAAAGTTGATTTTGGTGAATATACCTATGTTTTGAACATAATAAATCCAATAGAGGTACTTACAATAGTGTAGCATGTACACTACTTAGCATATTCAAGATGGCCGCCATGAATAATTATGTCAAACTTTAAATCACTCCAATTTTTAATCCAGAATACTTGGAATGACACTTATTGTGGCTTTACCCATGTTTTAACTATAGGAAAACGGTTAGGCATACTTTAAAATAAACTAGCACACATAGTTCTTGGTATTTTCAAGATTGTCGAAGTGCATATCGACGAATGTCACGGATAGCCCGCCATTAATGGGACAAATCTGCACCCCACTTGAACGGTTGAACTACTATAATTATAGGACTAATACCGTTAGCAGTATTACAAAGGTAATTGGATTTAACATAGTTATGATAAGTGTTATTACTAAGTATCTAATAAGTCAAATACCCAGCATTACAATGTCGACATTACCCAAAATTGTCCGATGCAGAACATGTTAATATGACATAGACTATAACTAATGTTGAATGGGTCGTTGTATCTATGTGTACCCACGAATGCACTCCGACATAACTTTCAAAGTCTAAAGATTTCTAATATTGTTCTATAGTACCGGTCAAAACTGGTGCAAGCACGGCCATGATTGTGCATTTATTTACACATCTATCTATTATAGCTTAGCACCGGTCACCTATATCCATGTTAACGTAATCTGGCTCATTGTTATCACAGTCCAGACACTTGCACAGATCGGTGCATACAAGATTTGCCTTTCGACAGAAACAACGTGAACCAATGCATTTGCTTTTTTACAGGCTCATTCAACAAATTATATCTATGAGTCAGGTGCTGCATTTAAATCAGTAGATTTTGGTCTCAATATGCGATTCTCACTACGATGACAACCATTTACAGTTGGATCCATCTGTACCTGCATATGTGTGTTTAATTGGCTCCAAATCTAAGCTTGTAAATTGGTGTGTTGTCTCATGGCTCTCTCTGGTCTTATACCAGTATAAATGGGGCCAAATGTGATTGTGTGCGACTGTAATTGCATCTGTGTGTTTGTTGTTAGATGCGGATATGCTGCTACCAGAAGAACGAGTACGTCAGTATATGGGGATATTACGTACATAACATGATTTTCTTCTGATGCATGCCATGCACTAGATATGATTGCATGACATATTATCAGTGCATCAGCCTCCTATGATTGTTAGCAACAGCTGACACAAAGAAGGCAGTGTCACTATCGTGAAAATGTGCCATTTGTATTTCAGACAAATACACCGTGACCTGGTATTGTGTTGGTCATTTCCTTTTTGTCTCTTTTGTTGTGTATCACACTTGAGTGTATCTGATTTGTAATGTCAACAACAAGATGAATGTCCCCTGATGCAGGCGGAAATGAAGCATCGGCTGTAAAGAGGTTACGTGGTAATGTGGTAAACTCATAGTTCGCTATAGTTTCGTGTAGGTTTATCTCTGGTCTCGATCTTGCAATAACAGATAGTCGAGTGAATAATGCTCTATTTGCAACCACTTTATCAAGGCTAGTATTAGTTAGTCTCTTGCTCTGCGATGCAACATTCTGGATATTAGTTTATTAATAATTAACCTAGTCCCACAAATTTGTATTTCAATGAAATCGGTGTTCAACAAATTTCTCTTACATATATTGATTGGCCAAGTGTGTCCACATTGACAATGTCTTTAGCTGCTGCTTCAGATACAACTGCCCGGCGGCTCTATGTGGATATTTGCCTTTGACAGATCATGATGCTCATTTGCTACTGTTTATATTGTAATCTTCTACCATTCATGATGTCCCAGGAGCCGCAAATAAGAAATGTTCTCTAGCATTCATAGAAATTCATATAACTCCCTGTTCCTGCTTCATCCATCGGTTTAGATGTTCACAAGCATGATCTGGAGCGAGTAAGGTAAATGGAAAATAAGTTTTGGTCACTGAGAATTATTTATCCACTCTCCATGTCACTTCATCCTCGATTTCAAGAGCTCTCATATCTGCCAAATACCTGGGCCACAGTTTCATATATTTCAGTAGATCCGTTGCAAAGAATAATTTGCAAAGTCTCTCACCGGCCTTCAGTTGTAAATTTCAGTCTCAAGTTCGCGATGCTTTAATGAATTGCAGAATGTCTTCAACTCTTATCAGGTAACTGATCGTTACCGTGAAAATAATATTTCCTTCGACGGTTTCACAATGAAGTTAGGAGTTTGCTAGCAACATTTATATCCGTCAATCATGTTTTTGTGACTATCAGGCAATTCACAGTTTGTGTCTGAGCATGCCTGCTGAATAATTGATGCACTTGCATTACAAGACTCTCTCATGTTTGGGATTCTCTCTCATAAACTCTTCAAACAGAAGCCCAAATAGAGCTATTAAGTTACATATATGTGCATGAATGCATCTTTCATAATGGGTACAGTCAAGATTGTGTCTGCTTGTCGCTGTGCCAAATATGTCACTCTCTGTCCATATATCATCCAGACCACTGTTATGATAGTTTTACCCAATGCACGAAGTGCATTCATTGTCACAAATCGTCTAATCTGATAATAAACTTATCAAATTTGAGTCCAATTGCGCCTTTTCATATAATGCCTTATCGAATGAGACTAATGTTTTCGTGTTTTCTCCCATGACAGTTGTGTTGATAGTCTGTGCAAGTTTAAGAACTGTTAATACGGTTGTCCATTCATGTGCAGGAAGTGGTATCAGTGGTAATGCCCCTACGTTGGTGAGTGCATGTGCGCTACTGATCAATAAGTGATATCCTGAGAAACCTGGAAGCTTGCTGTCCTTGATTGGAGTCACTACATTTGCAATAAACCAACCAAATGTATCATTCATTTGAAATTGTTTATTCTCACTATCGCTAACAGTAAATTGTTCCATACTAGACATCTTCTCGCATCACCGAATATTTTGTTTGTCACACAGTAGAATATCGATGTGATGCTCTGTCAATGTCGTGTTTCTCGACTCGCGTCTTTAAAGCGGAGGGGATATGGTGTGTTTATCATTTATATGGCCCTGATACCCGGCCTATATTGTCGCACGGAGGGTCCCCTTTTTCCATCAGGTGTATCTGAGATTTTCACCAAAAGCATGGTTAGAATCGTGCTTATTCGAAGGTTGCTATGGTGCGAAAGCTGACCAAATTATACACATTGACCATCTTGAATATTATTTATAATATATTATCTTGAGTTTTTTTAATTTGTTTTATCGATTTGACCATGATGGTTATTATCGGTTTAAACATCAACAGCATTCTTGAAGGGCATACGGCAAACAATAACCAATGATATAGTGTTTGACCTACCTAGCACTTATGTATGGCGGCCATCTTGAATATGCTAATTAGGGGACATGCTACACTATTTTAATTAGTGCTAATGGTTTCACTATGGTCGAAAACATGGGTATACATGTAGCCACCAAAATCATCATTCTATATCTACTCGTTGAGGAGATATTGCCATTTCTATTAAAATTAACATGGACGGCGGCCATCTTGGATTATGACGTCTTATGGGTTTTGCCAGATTGACAACATTGGTTTTTATAAACCTCAAGGCATCGTCTTATCAAAAAGTAATGTTGGCAATTTTCCGAAAAGAAATACACTGATCTACATTTCCTGACATATTGAACCCAATTAACGTATTGAGTGGCATTATTATATACATTTCATATCGGAAGTAAATTTCAGACTGATATCAGGGGCGATAACCGTGTTTCCTTAAAATGTTAACGGACATTAATGTGCAATGATCGTACCTTATAATTTGTCGAAAATATTATTGTTTCAGGTGACGCATTAATTAATGTAAATAATTAAAAAATATTACACTTCATTTGCATATGAAAATAGCCTGATACCACCGCGCGTCACTATCAGTAAAATAAATATTACTAAATGATTATATATGTATATCGGGCACTAGTAACTTTTAGAACTGGTGGAATAATGACACACTTATACACTTATTTCATTCCTATAAAGAACAGTGTGTGCCTACTGAGTGGGCATGTACCTTTAATAACAGTTTACGTCATAATACTGTTCTGAACACTTATAGCCATGATACCATCCAAGGGCCGAACTCCCTGGACGACCAAATGCAACTCATGAAGACGCGTTTCCTGCGCCATATTTCATCAAAATCCGTTTCATATTAAAGAAAATATCAAATAATACTTACTTTGGAGTGGACAAGATTTCAACACTTTCAGCCACTGTCGGCACAGACTTATGTCGTGTTTGCGAAGAATCGATTTCCGTGTCTACCTAGACGGAAATGTATTCTTCGCAAAAACGACAGAAGTTTGGGCGAAAATACAAAGACCACCAAATGAAGCTTTGAGTCGTATGGATTCTGGAAGTTTCAGTACTTGCTGTTGCTGTTAGTACCACGTGATCATACACCTTGATAACTATACTTTTAGTAATATAATTTTAGTAACACCGTGTCCGAAGGGGACGCTACCGGAGCTACGGTTACCACGGTCACAGCCAACGACCTTGATGACCCAGCCACTAACGACCACGGAACTGTGAGCTACATTATCGCAAGTATGTGACCATTGCATGAGTATATATGTGGCTGTGACTGTGACTGGATTTGTTACCAATGTAGCTTCTCATCAAATAGCACACTTCTGTAGCCTGATATCCATCCATATTGCTTATTTGAGACACTGGTCGCAAAACCCATAAACCATGTTTCTCCAGTCACAGCCACAGGATGAAGTAACATACAAAGGCATATAAATACATTAAATATACCTAAACGTATCAATAAGTGAAAAAGTTAAACTTTTTACTCTCTGATATGACACATTGTGTTCAAACAGGTAGTAAAGATATTTTTCAACTGATATTCTCCCACTTATTGATACTTTTAAGTATATTTAATGTATTTATAGACATTGGTCAGTTACTTCAACCTGTGGTCGCAAGCCATGATGTTTTAAAAAATCTCATTTCGCATAGACGACAATGTTAACGTTGCCAAATTGATGTGAACTAAATGTACTTAATAGTGTATACGGTTTGGTAAATTGTATTTTGTTTGCTACATTCTTGTAACCAATGTTTTTCGTCATCTTTAGCGCACAAAGGACAACACTGGGGTTGGTTCCATTTTGTTTGACAATTCCTTTGGCTGCCATCTTGGATTTAAAAATGTCACACTGAAATGCTGTATTTCATTAAACAACACTTCAAATACAGGTAGAATATTGATTCGTTTTTTGATGATACTCATCGTTTGACTACAAACAGCAACACATTGTCAAGTGTTATTTTCATTTTTAACAACCCCAATGGCGGCCATCTTAGATTTAAAAATGGCCGCCCTGAAATTGTATACAATATATTGTAATATTCATATTTACATTTATAATGCAGATGGAATGAGGTTTCAAATAACAAAACTCGGGTTGGTTCCACTTTTTCTGATAACTGGTATGGCGGACATTTTGTTTTCAAAATGGCCTCTATGCAAATAATATTTCTTATGAATTCACTATGTACAGTCTTTAGTAAAGTATATTTATAGCTAGGTTGTGTTGACTGTTTTGCTACGTTCTCGGAACAAACGTTTTGTTATATCATCAATGAAAACAAGAGTTGTTCCTCTTGTATTCTAATTTTTAAAATGGCTGTCGTGAAAATAATATTGTTCTTAAAATCATGCACAAACCATTTGGCCTGATTTTCCCCAGACTATGATCATTATTGAAAGTAAATTATATATGACTAAAGTCAATTTCAAGTCACTGTTTATGACAAACATGTTAGATTTCAAAATGGCCACTGTGTGTATGCAGGAATGTTCTTAATTATGGATACAATGCTTTCAATCAGTTTCATCACCATCTGCATTAGAGTCTCCATCTTGTTGGTTTTCCTGAAAGGCAGTTGCTTACACAAAATATATACCCTATACAGATCTGTATGCATGAAAGTGCAGATGAACTGTCGAAATGGCAGTATGTGTGTAATTAAATGACTTTTTCGGCATTATAACGCCATGTGCACATGTTTAGTATGTGTATACGACGTGTGTAAGATGTCAGATTGATGCCATGACACTGTTGCAGAGGTTGAATACACTCTATACATATTACAGAATTGTATGCAGGAAACTGTAGAAAAAGGGCCACGTTGAAAAGGCAGTATTGTTCCATGGTCATTGTCATTACTTACGATTACCATAAGATATCACAACTCCTGTGTCAATATAAAAGTGATCAGTGCCTTGATGGTCCAAATTGCGTTTCACTTGTTCAAATTGTCCTATTATGACTTAACATTGCCAGAGATACTGCATTATGGTGTGCCACAAAGGCAAGCCACTGGCTAATGCTTCCATATCATTGATTCTCGCATAAAACTAATATGCTCATGATTGAACATGAATAATGAGGCAGGTTATTTGGCCGGAAACGGTTTCGTTATGTGTACGGACTGACGATTTTGAAAATAAAGATTACGTAGGACAATACCAGTTAGCAATAATTTCAGCAGAATGTGTTCAAAGAAATACGAGTATAACCGAAAGGAAAAAACAAAATCTTACCACGACATTCAAAAATGTAAAAATAAATACTGGATTTCCAATTTTGAAATGGCGGCCATTTTGAAAACCAAAATGGCTGGTATCTCAAAATGTATTGAACTCATCCTGCTAATATTTATTGTCCATAATAATGTGCTTTCCGCTGCAAACAAAAATACCACACATAATGACGTTGACATCAAAATATACATTTCAATGGCGGCCATTTTAAATTTCAAGATGGCGGCCATATGGCGACCATATGGAATATAGAAAAAAATGGAACCAGCCCCAGTTTTGTTGTATGTGGTCTATAGATGAAACAAAACATTGGTTCAAACAATGTAGCAAAAAAATCACAAAACCTAAAATAACGACACAACAGTAAACACTATAAGCATGATAAGTCATGATTTATCTGTTTGTCATGTTGAAACTACTAGCACAATGAAATTTGGATATACTCGTAGATCATAATGGAGAACTAGTACTTGCTGTAATTTTGACGAGAACGGTTCACTAACTGGATGCACATGAATCAGGGATCATCTGATCATGGCCTGCAATGTTCGCCATGTTCAGACAATATAACACAGCCAATCTTCAAGCGATCTGTATATACACGTGTCACCTGAAGGTTGCAGGAAGGAGCTACCAGAGCTGGGGCCCGTTTCACTAAACTTCGTACGACTAAAATGTTCGTAAGTGCAAAATTATGATAGTCTGTAAATTTCACAGTAACAATGTTTTCTTGTAAATAATTATTGGATTTACGTTTATTGAGCATAGGCTGCATATGCAGCCTATGCTCAATACATGTAAATCCATAAATTTACATTTACAGACGATCTTAAATTTGAATTTACGAACATTTTAGTCGTAAGAAGTTTAGTGAAACGGGCCCCAGATGCCGGACTGGTGACCAATAAAATAAGTATCTTATTTCTTCAGGCTCGTTTTTTCCGTTCGTGGCGCAAATCTAAATCGTTTATTCAAATACTCTCATACTGCATATACATTTACCAGGTTGCAGTGGTGGAAAGGGGCTAAGTCCGTAGGAAAGGGGCTAACCCCCTCAATTATAATTTAATAAAATGTATTGATATCAATGCCAAATGTGTGACGGAGCCTTGTTTTCCATCGGCGCGGCGAATGGCGTTAGCCAACTTCTGGCCTTCTTGCACTGACCCCTTCAGTTAGAATTACAATTTGCAGTGGAACCTCTCCAAACCGGACATACACCCAGGGTGTCCGGTTTGGAGAGGTTCCATTGTAAACCAGACATGTTACCACTTCGTGGCACATTCTAGTGAAAAGTCAAGAAAAATCATTGTAATCAGAGATACATAACAGCTAAACATCAATATTTTTCCGAATGTCCGGTTTAGAGGGGTTCCACTGTATTATACAAATTCCAAATAATCACAGGTGGAGGCGGAGCTTCGTTCGTCATCGGGGCGGCTACTGGGGAGATAACTACGACGGCACCGCTGGACTATGAGACAGCCAAGTCATATACCCTATACGTGGAGGCGGTCGATAGCGGCGGGGCGGCTGGAGCTATGACAAGCACCTCCCAGGTTACTGTTGTCGTGGGAAACGTCAACGAGGCGATGCCAACATTTGTTTCTACGACCATCAGTCCTATTGTCTCCGAAACGGAAACAATTGGCACGTCGATAGCCCAGGTCGTGGCCACCGACACTGATGGGGGTGACGACGGGCTGATATTCTACACCATGTCGTCACATCCGGATTTCGCATTGGATTCAGCGACGGGGGATTTAACAGTGAAGTCCGAGCTAGACTACGATACCGTCGCCACACGGAGCTATACTCTGGAGGTCGTGGCTCATGACAGGGGAGCCATACCCAATAGCGCAACAGCGACCGTGTCAATCAGCGTCAGTGACGCCAATGACAATTCGCCGGTTTGTGTAGCCACGTCCTTGACCTACGTTCCAGAGGACATGGCGTCCGGAGGCACCGTCGCCACATTGGTCTGCACGGACGACGACTCGACCACTAACGGCGCGCTGACATATACCATAACATCGGTGAATGACGTCGCCACCACGTCGCCGTTTACTGTGACCACCGGAGCAATCGCAACAACGACCACGCTGGATTACGAAACAGACACGTTGTACTCAATAGTTATTGAGGTTAACGATGGAGGAGTTCTGTCATTGACGACAACAGCCCTGGTGCAAATTGAAGTTACTGACGTCAACGAATTTGACCCATCGTTCTCCGGCACTCCCTACTCCAATTCCGTGCCAGAATCGGCCGTCGTTGGTACAACAGTATTCACAGTCGTCGTGGCCGATTCGGATACTTCAAATACGATTATATTGTCCATCTTCCCTACAAACACATACTTTAATATAGACGAAAACACCGGGAAGATATTCCTGAAAACGCCCATAGACTATGATAACCTCGCTGTGAATCCCGTAGAACTGGTGGTTCTCGGGACGGATGATGGAACAAACCCGACAGCCCGCACGGGAACCGTCACCGTCACAATCACAGTAACCAACGACAATGATGGTACTCCCACGTTTACCCCGATGACGTATGGAACTACCTTTTCTGAAAACTCCGCCGGCGGTGCAACCGTGTTGACGGTAACGGCCACGGACATTGACGACCCGACCGTCACATACAGCATATTTACAGGTAACACAGGCTCGGTGTTCTCCGTAGACGTGAACGGTGATATCCTGGTTGCCGACGACACAAACCTTGACTACGACTCGGCGGTACAACGATTCGACCTTATCATATACGCTGTTGACGGCAACAGTCTGACTGGGTCGACCACCGTGAATATCGAGCTGACCAGTTATAACGAGCACACACCAACGTTTACGTCCTCCAGTGTAACGGTCCTCACTACCGAGAATTCTGCCGCGGGCACGTCTGTCCACGACATCGTCGACGCTACGGACGCAGACTACGGAGACGACGGCGTTATAGTGTACTCGATAGTGTCGGGAGATGACGGGAAGTTTTCCATTGACGCTACAACCGGGCTGGTGGCGGTTGCGGTCGAGCTCGACCGGGAGTCGACGACGACGTACACGATAGTCGTGTCAGCCACGGACAAGGGTACCTTGCCAAGTGAGTTTATATGGACCGTTTGGGAAATGTGGCTGTGACTGAAGAAATGGGGCGTCTGAGATTTGTGACCAGTGTAGCTCCTGACCAATTAGCACTCATGTAGCTCACCCGAATGCTCTGTCTGTAACGCAGTGCGACTTACCTGCGTTACAGACAAGACATTCGGGTTATATGTAGCCTGGTAACGATTTGTATTGCTTGTTAGAAGCATAATGAGTGGTTCATCGATGGAATAACGAACGGTGTAGATCAAGATCAGCCTGATCATAATCTACACTGGTCGCAAACCAAACCTCCGCCACTCTCAAGTCACAGCCACAAATAGAGAATATAGTACATATAGTATTATGAATAGGTCAGCGAACTTGGAAAACCACGAGTAACTTCCTTTAAATGTATATCTGCTTCCGGGGTATCATTGGTGTTATAATAGTATAATGTAAACGAAGCACGGTAACATCAAACCAAACCGGCCAATTGTAACTATAATTATTAAAGTACTGTCGTTTCCCATTGAAACAAATGGAACGCAAGCCGGTAAATAGTACAGTACAGTACGAGTGAGTGGGGTGATGGAATTTGTTTAATGGGCATGTTTTGTGTGTCACAGATGTGAGTCTTACACCTGTGATATAGAGAACAGTAGGTTAGTGCCGTGAATGGTAAAGATATCTGGCAAGGCTTAGGAAACGGGATAGGCGATGCTCTGCTGAGCACATCCCGTTTTCGTGCCGCGCCAGATAGTTTTCCCAGTCACGGCACTAACCTACTATAATAATTCTATTTATCCCGTCAACACTTACAAATAGCTTTAAAATGCAAAAAATAACCCCAGCCGCATCGTCAAAATCGGAGAATCGACTTGTATGACAACCGCACATATTCATACGCAGTGATTAGGTTGTATTGACAGGATATCACGGCACCGTGTTTCACGGCACATTCATGTACGCACTGTGTTGACGGGATAAATTGACGTCTCGTGAGTTCCTGTAGCCTATTTCATCAACATTGCAAAGTATACTTTACTAGCAAAGTATACTTTGAGGGAGAAATCATTTATTTTTCCCGAAAAGCATTATTTTATATAGAACTATCAAATGCATATATTTCATGATTAAAAGTATGCAGAATTATTATACTGAATTTATTACATTATCACAGCCAAATTGGCTGTGATAATGTAATAAATTCAGTATAATAAAAATTAATAAATTTATCATAAAATTGAAAATTTCTCCCTCAAAGTATACTTTGCTACTAAAGTATACTTTGCAATGTTGATGAAATCGGCTACTGGTCAGTGCCGGAACTACGTTTCACCTAGCAAAATAGTTCCTTCTAATTTGTTTACATTGATTTATAATGTTTGAGGCGCATATAAATTGCGAGTGATGTACGTATATAATAAAAATATCGCAGGCTACGGAACTCGTACATACATGTATATCCACATACAAATCCAATAACGGAAAATTACTATTATGCACCGTACCTATATTCAAAAGAACGCCATTTCTAGATGCCCCTGGCAATTATCTCCCTTGCATGATTCGTTATCGGTCCCTCTGATATCGAAAGAGGAGGCCAATTCACAGATTTGCCTATATGCATGCCTGCCTGCTTCAGTTATCTACAATGACTGTGGTGTCGTATGGATCTTGCATCATGTCCGGTTATTCAAATTTCAGGACTGAATATACGATATATTTATGTCGATGTAAATATTCCGTACTGATTTTCGGAGCCCCTCCCCATGCAACAGGTTAAATGCGGGATCGAACCCGTTGGCCCGGTCTTAAATGACATCAGCTGTTGATATACCGTTAAACACCAATAAATCTAATCAATCCAATCAAATCCAATTATCTAGTGCTCTCTTTGCAAATAATTTTCATATTTTCCAGAACAAAAACACCCCATTTCCATAAATGTTCTAGACTGTAAATCATTTTGTGACGGTTGGATTGGTTGCAACATTAACATATCAAAATCCTTTCCAGTTACTTAGGGATGAAAGGGTTGAACTGTTTCTTAGGCTAACAGCTTATTATATTTATTTTTACTGCCAACAACATTGTTTTGATTTGATTTGATGATTGATTTACAGGTCCTTTATCGACTACCTTCACGCTGACTGTGAACGTCCGCGACGAGAATGACGTCAGTCCGACGTGTGGCAGTTTGGTGTACACAGGCAGCGTGGCCGAGGATGCCACAGCTGGCACGAGCGTCGCACAACTCGTGTGCACCGACACTGACGTCACTTCCGCCAACAATGTCATTAGCAGCTACGCATTCAACGGGGGTAATGGCGGTGGGGAATTCGCTGTATCCACCACAGGGGAGGTAACTACAACAGCTGTTGGTTTGGACCGGGAAACAACCACGTCATACACGCTGATCATTGACGTCACCGATAGTGGATCCTCACCACTGACTACGGCGATCACGCTTAACGTTGACGTCACAGGTAACACTAATAATGTCCGCAAAACAACTACCAAATATACATTGTTATTGCATAAAATGGGCACTCGGAGGAAATTAACACATTGTAATAAAAGTCATAATACACTAGTGTAATACATGTGCAAATTAGCTCGTTACAGAAAACAGGCTTGGTGACTAGTACAGCTTCAAGGTATGACGATGTGCTTATGTAATAAATAAATCTAGCATAGCCTCGTTTCTTATGAAATCAGTAAACCCGTTTAATACATGTTATATTAAATCATCGCTCACGCAAGTACATTATTGGGTTAACTGTATTGTAATTTTCAAATTTGCAGCGTATATCAGAAAATGATAGGTCGGAAAATCTGTTTTATGGCGACGCGCTAGCGGAGCCATTAAACATGTTTTGCGACCTATCCTTTTCTGATATACGCCGCAAATTTAAAAATTACAATGCGGTTAACCTATTTCTAATGCACTCCTTTACTACTGGCGTAGGAATACATATTGAAATAATTTGCGACCGTTCATCAACAATGATATACCTGTAATGTATGACCATCAGCCAATCAGAATGCGTGATATTTATAGAGTGCATTAGAAGTACCATATTGTGGCGTAGCCAGTAAGGGTAACGGCCTGCGAACGACCCACATACAATTTGTTCGTCTTACGTTTTTTAGAGGGAAATAACTACAATATTATGTCAATATTCTTGCTTTTAAAGTACTGTATCGAGGGAAGTGCGTACGGGGCGCCATGCAGGACAGGTTAATTATGTGTACAAAATTGAGTTTTGTAACACTAAAAATCACAAAATTCAATTCTGTGTCACAAAATTCAATTCTGTGTCACAAAATTCAATTCAATTCTGTGTCACAAAATTCAATTCTGTCAATTCTGTGTCACAAAATTCAATTCTGTGTCACAAAATTCAATTTTGTGAAGACAGAATTCATTTTTGTCCACAAAAATTAGTTGCGTATGTCATCTCTACGTTGATTGGTTGAGATCGGTCTTAGTCCATTTTACTAGATGGTGGAGTACACTTGCAGGTTTAAATATTTCAATGCGAAAATATAACCCAATATATCAATATTATACTTCTTTATGGACAGTTATTTTGGTTATATTATGATTACAAATGAGTGGTCACACCATATAAGCATATATACTTTGAAGGAGAAATAAGAAAAATATTCAGAATTTTCCCTCAATTATGTAAACAGGGTCAAACATAAAGTAGCCGGGATATAGCTAGACCTGAGAGCATGCCCATATATAGAGAATACCAGGCTAGTGTATTTTGATATCAAGTTTATCAGGCAAGGCTAGGAAACGCGTAGGAATTCCGAGGCTTGCCGAGGAATTCCTACCGTTTCCGAGCCGAGCCTGATAAACTTGATATAAAATACACTAGCCTGGTATTCTATTTATCAGGTAACGTTTTATGCTCGAAAATGACATTAGATGACGTCGTATTCTAACAGTAGATCTAACCTTGTGAAACAAATGGTATTGGATCTGTGTCTACTAGTTGCGAAGTTACGTGTTCGCAACTATGTGTCTACATGCATTATTTACAGTATACACCATCTTAGTACATGTATCCATGGTATCTACACAAATACTACAAATAGTTTCCTCAAATGGCCCAATACACACATTCTGTTTATAAACACAGACAGCAGTCAGAACACAGGCCACAGCGCGTGTATTATTGATTTAACTGGGGCAAATGTACCTTGCGATACACACTAAATGACGTCAGTACTCGCGGGAGATCTACATGTACATGAATTATGTGTACAATTATAACGCAAATGAGTTTAAATACGAATGGGTTTGTCAACGTTTGACTGTTTGGAGATAGTTGAAGCAAAATGGCAGAATGAGAAATGAATCATCGGCAGAATGAGAAATAAATCATCGACATTGAATGTGTAGATCGGCGACCGTGACCCATTTCTCCAGTGCAGTTTCTGACCAATGGTAGTCCTTCTTACATGCGTGTGCAGAATTGACAGAATTGAATTTTGTGACACTGAATTGAATTTTGTGGACAGAATTGAATTCTGTGGCACAGAATTGAATTTTGTGACACAGAATTGAATTCTGTGACACAAAAGTGAATTTTGTGACACAGAATTGAATTTTGTGGCACAAAAATGAATTTTGTTGACAAAATTGAGCCATGTCCCACTTGGCGCCCCGTAGTGCGTGTATAAATCAATATATTTGGTTAAGGGGCAGGATGTTCTTCACCGCTTTCCAGATTCGATCCACAATTAGCACTCTTGTCGGCAAGAACTTGGCTACGCCACTGTAATACTATGTAATTATACATGTATTACATTATACCTATTAGGAATTTTGGAAAACAAGACTACATGTATAATAGAAAATAAAAACGTGTTTTCATCATGGCCCTGTGTAAAGTCGTTTAATTGAGTATATATGACGATACTAGGACCGCTGGGTTGTTTCTATATATATGTTCACCCAAGGCTTTTAGGTACATAAATATCGGATTTCCTATCTTGTCGCGTTCACACGGTAGACAATCTGATACACGTACTTGTGTACCTATATCGGTGAAAATTGAAACAACCCAGCGGTCCTAGTATCTTCAATGAGGCCCGTTTCACTAAACTTCGTACGATGAAAATCTTCGTACGATGATTTTTATATTGTTACCTACATTTAATACATTAATTGTGTTAACTAATAGTACAATTTACTACTGTCTGTTTCACGAAAGTTGCCCAAATGTTACGGCCATATAAACAATTCAAAAACAATATTTTTTTCCATAATATTAAATTAAAGGAAAATTTAAGAATGAGCCTTCTTTTTATTTCGTGAAATTTGGTCAAATATTGATTTTATTGCGAAAAAACAGTTTCCCCATGTTAAATCCCCATAGACATCTTCACAGAGTGAAGATGTCTATGGGGATTTAACATGGGGAATTTTTTTAGAATTTCAGAAATACTGGACCGATTTTTAAAATTTAACTTTCGTTTTCTTAGTTAGATACTTTCCAAGCTATCGAGATAGGTTTCGGAGGCAATTTCAAAAAAATAAATAGTTTTTTGACTCCTCCCACAACTCCTCTACCCCTTTTTCCCCCATGTTAAATTCCCATAGAGAAATAAATTGTTCGTAATAAAAGCAATATTTGACCAAATTTCACGAAATAAAAAGAAGGTTCATTCTTAAATTTTTATAAAATTTAATATCATGGAAAAAAATACTGTTTTGGCATTGTTTATATGGCAGTAAAATTTGGGCACGTGAAACAGACTATAGATCTCTACCTACATGTAAGAGACATTAAATATGAACAAATCCAGCAAAGGTTTCACAAACATTAGTGCGCATTTTGTTGGGATTTTTAGGTTTGCACTTCAAGGGCCGGTTTCACTAAACTTCTTACGACTAAAATGTTCGTAAGTGCAAATTTAAGATCGTCTGTAAATTTCAATTTATGGAATTACATTTATTGAGCATATGCTGCATATGTTGCCTATGCTCAATAAATGTAAATCCAATAATTATTTACAAGACAACAATGTTAATGTGAAATTTACAGACTATCATCATTTTGCACTTACGAACATTTTAGTCGTACGAAGTTTTGTGAAACGGGCCCCAGAACTTGTTAGTCGTAATAAGTTTAGTGAAATATCCGTTTTCAGACGTGAACGATAACGATCCATCGTTCAGCCTCGCGCAGTACGACTTCAACATAGACGAGGGAAGTGCCACTGGTACGACACTGGGATCCGTGGCAGCTACGGACTTGGACACTGGTGTCAATGGTGTGTATTGACCAGTATCACATGAAAACGCTGTTATGCCATGATTTACCCATTTCATAAATGTGATACGACACACGTGTAATAACACCTGGAGCGATTTTGATTGGCTGGCCGTATCACCATAAGTACGTGTTCGTATTATGCGCAAACGTTATGACGATTGAATAAAATGAAGACGTTCCAAATGACGTCCCTAATGGCGCGACAACGCAATGATGTTTTGACGTTGGCGTAATACTATTTTAAACGTCATTAGCAGCGTCGGTGACTCAGTAAAATCACAAAAATGGTTAAAATGCACTGATGTTTGGTGATATGAGGAGCTTTCAAAGAACTGGAACCGCTAATATGATATATTTATAATTTATTTATTGCTAAGTATTAACACTATATTTTATCGGTGGAGATTTTCAACTCCATGTGAAAATAGTCAATGATGTCTTCTCACTAAAACGTATATAATATCTCCAAGTGTACTGCTATTTGCAGTGTGTAGTCATGCATGTGATAAACAGAATCTTAAACGAGTTTCAATTTGATATGAGATTTATGAAACTCGTTAGAAATCGTATGCACCTCGTCAAAGGCTCGGTGCATAAATTGTGTTCGACTCGTTTCATAAATCTCATATTAAATGGAAAATCGATTTAGATATATATGAAAATAGGCACTACCTATCAACGGTGAAACCAATGTGAAAATTAGCATTGCATTATTTATGTGTATGTTGTTACATGACTGCCGTTGTTCGACATCGCTGACAGCCGTGTTCAAACATAGAGCGCGTGCTGTTTGACCATGGTTGTAGACAATGCTCACTTCGTGGCCAAGCCAACACCTACGTAATGCATGTGCCTCATGACGTTACTAGAACGCACGATTACGTCACCAGACCAGTTCACAACGGTCGCACTGAATTTGTTTAATTGATGCGGCTGCGTCTAGCGACGTGCACTGACTGCGGCCCCGGAACATGTATGTGTAAATCAGCTATTTGAATACAGCAGATTATCAAAGTACTGAAAGTACTGCATATATGCTCAAATTACTCGACATTTCCGACGGAAATGTAACAATAACTCGCGCCTACGGCCTTTGAGTTCCCTCGTGCCATGGCACACGTTTACAAGGTGTACATGTATGACCATGTGGTTTCTGAACCCGATTTTCCGACGTGACGTAATCTGTGACGTCATTTTTACAGTACATTTTCATTAAAATCTTCCTAACAAACGGACAGATATTCATGATATGTAGCGCACCAAATACGATGGCATATGTGTGTTATGGGTGCTCTGAAAGTTCTTGACAATAACTTATAAATTTCACAAAGAATCTAGTACCGTTTATTTCTTACATTCACGTGCTCTAGTTTTTATTTACATTTACGGCAACCGATTATTCATCAACACGACAGAATTATGAGATTAAAGCCGCCTATACAATAAAGGACAACGTGTACCGCATTTGCTGCGGTATATTTCATAAAAATATGTAATTCCATTAGCAAGATATTAAAGGAAATCTACTGTAAACACTTCTAAAAAACATGACGTCATGCCGTTCGGAAACCACGTGATCCGCCATCTTGGTTTACCCACGGCTGTACATTGTCGAACCTTGTATTTGAACATACTGGATTTCACTTGAATTGATTCGTACACTATATAGGCATTACATCTTAGAAATGAGACTGCACGACGTTATGACGTTACGAATATCTCATGACGTCATCTCAACCTAAATAAATTTGACCCGTCAACGGAAAAGGCAACAGTTCGGTGGTGGCCGTTTAATGTTGGAAGCGTAAAAATGTTGCGAAAATACCGTAATCTGGGATTTTCTTCCATTTTCTGTACGGAAATTGTTTGTGCATTTTGTTACACTTTGTGTAACAGGAGAACATTTCAAGTGAATATCGTGTTACCTTAGTAGATAGAAAGCTTTTTGGAGGATGATATGACTTAGCATGCACTCAACGTTCTCAAACCGACGACACATACCATAGTCCCGATTCTTATTCAACGCAATTTATCATGTAAACTTCGTATGACTAAGATGTTCGTAAGTGCACATTTAGGATCGTCTGAAAGTTTCAATTGATGGATTTACATTTATTTAGCATAGGTTGCATAATTATGCAGCCTATGCTCAATAAATGTAAATCCAATAATTGTTTGCAAGAAAACATTGTTAATGTGAAATTTACAGACTACCATAATGTTGCACTTACGAACATTTTAGTGGTACGAAGTTTAGTGAAACGGCCTCCTGCACAGTATTGACCGAATCCGTACTGACAATATATTGTTGTATCAGGCATTGACCTGATGCAAACATCCGGGTTACAACGAAGTGAAAACTGACGTTACATTCGTCGGATGATGTCACGTGATGTTACCGAATGACATCAGTGCAATGACGCAACGTAAACCAGTCAGTTCAGTTCAGTTCAGTTCAGTTCATAGATGACTAGGTCATCTGTCGTCATTTTCGAGCATACAGCGTTACCTGATAAATAGAATACCATGCTACAGTCTTTTGATATCAATTTTATCATGCTCGGCTCGGAAACGGCAAAAATTCCGACACGTTTTGCAGCTTTGTCTGATAAATTTGATATCGAAAAACGCTAGCCTGGTATTCTCTATATATCTGCAAAGTGGCAGCTTATAATGTTGCATACGACGTCATGATTTGACATTCTTACGTCATGACGTAACATTTGTAAGCTCTGTTAATGATTTCCGATATGCGAGCATTTGGAGCTTTCGAAAATGAAAAACTGCAACATTCGTAATTTTCACCCAACTGGTCATTCTTTTGACGGGTCACATAGTATAGGAATGGTATATTAAATAACAAAACTTGTGGGATACAATTGTAGTATTATGTATGCATTATATATAGGGAATGGTAGGTATCTGGTATCTACTACTACAGATAGTAGTATATGGCAAGGCTTAGGAAACGGGATGGGCGAGGCTCTGCCGAGCACATCCCGTTTCCGTGCCGCGCCATATATATTTTCCCATTCACGGCACTAACCTACTATTCTATTTATCCCGTCAACACCTACTAATGGCTTTAAAATGCAAAACAATAATCCCAGCCACCGCACATATTCATACGCAGTGATTAAGCCGTATTTACAGGATTTAAAAAATGTTTCACGGCAAATACGCACTGTGTTGACGGGATAAATGTATACTTTCAGCCCAAGTAACGTATGCAATTATCAGCGGAAATGACGACGGAAAGTTCATACTGGATGGACTGAATTTAGTTACAGTAGACACGCTTGATTATGAAACTGATGCAAATACCTACTTATTGGAAATCCATGCTATTGATGACGGAATTGTGAAACGAACTGGGACCTCGAGTATATCTGTGACAATGAACGATTTAAACGACACCCCTCCATCTTGCACACAGGACGTATACATCGGATCTGTGGCAGAAGACGCGGCTGCCACTACGACAGTGCTCACGGCTGCGTGTACCGACTCTGACACGGTGGGCAACGCCCTGGTGTTCTCCTTAGTCGGCGGAAACACGGGCACCGCCTTTGCCATTGATTCCAGCAACGGAGAAATTACTCCAGCCGCCACACTCGACTATGAAACCTTAACTGCCTATGAATTGGCGATCCAAGTAACGGACGGAACGTTTACGACGTCAGTGACCGCCCGTATATCGGTAACCGATGTTAATGATGAAACGCCGCAGTTTAGCCCAGCAGGACCATATACTCAGACGATTGATGAGGAATTAATAGTAGGCACGACCGTGTACGATATAAACGCGACCGACGCTGATATCACCGCAACGACGTTTGTATTTACAATTACAGGCGGTGCTAGCGCCTCTCTATTTTCAATGGACTCTGCAACTGGTATCATTGCAATATCTAAATCAATTGACAGAGATGATCCATTAACACCGACACACACACTGACAGTTGAAGTTACAGACGGCGTACACACGGTAACAACCAGCATTGTTGTGAAAATCGATGATATTAATGATAATCCGCCGTCTTGCAATCCCACCGCGTATGTTGCCACCCTGGACGAAGGGACGGCGCCTGGAGCTGTTGTGGTAACACCGGCCTGCACCGATGTAGACGTGATGGCGTCGCCTACGCTTCTCTACTCCATCACGGCGGGTGACATGGCAACCTTCCAGATCGACAGTAACACCGGTGTCGTGACATCACAACTTACCACTGATTACGAAACTGTGACGACTTACAGCTTAACCGTAACTGTAGATGATCAGGGTACTTCTAACTTAGCTACAACTCTGCAAATGATAATAGACATCGTGCCCGTTAACGATGCTTCGCCAGTGTTCCAGTCATTTCCTTATACGACGAACATATTGGAAGATATTGCGTTAAGTACATCGGTATTCCAAGTTACGGCAACTGACACGGACCAAGGGGACAGTCACGGAACTGTTACTTTTTCCATAATATCTGGTAATGACGACGGCCGCTTCTCCATAGATCCAACCACAGGGGATATTCATATCGCTGGTAGCCTGGATCGGGAGACGCTTGATAATTATGCTATAACCGTGTTGGCTACAGATTCAGTGGCTGGTGCCGCAGACGCGCTATCGTCCTCCATCGTAGTTACCATTACGGTGGACGATGTCAACGACAATACGCCTGATTGCGCCTTACCCACCGTTACGTTTGCTGAAGACATAGCTACCACTTCAACTATCGCCACGCTTGTCTGCACTGATTCTGATTCAGCGCCAAACTCGGATCTCACATACACCATAGTAACGGTTAACAGTGCGGCCACGGCGGTGCCGTTTTCCATGACCGGTAACGCGGTGACATTATCAACATCCCTCGATTATGAAACTGTCACATCGTATACTGTGGCTGTGGAAGTGAAAGACGGGGGCACGGCGTCATTGAGCACGACTGCGACAGTTAAAGTTGTAGTTACGGACATTAACGAGCATACGCCCGCTTTCCAGAACATTCAATATACGGCTGATATACCAGAAAGCACTGCGGCGGGTGACAGCGTGTATTTAGTCATTGCAACAGATGCCGACACGGTGAACACGATCACGTATACGATCAACCCCGTGAATGCATACTTTGATATTGATCGCAGCTCCGGCGTAATTACCACAAAAAGCATAATCGATCTGGAATCGGTTGGGACCAACCCAGTGAAGATGGTGGTGATTGCCGAGGACGACGGCACCGTCTCAGCCATACGGTCCGCCTCCGCCACAGTGACCATCACAATTATTGATGTCAACGACGGTACTCCCTTGTTTAACCCCGGCGTTTATTTAGAATCCGTCTCTGAGAACGACGCTGTTGGTACAACGGTTACCCGGGTAACGGCTACAGACACCGACAACACCGTGCTTACATACGACATAATCAACGGAAATACTGGAAACGTGTTTATGATTGACGACGCCACGGGTGACGTTGTGATTGCCGACATTACGTTACTTGACTACGATTCTGCCGTACAGAGATACCTCCTGGAGGTGACCGCTGCTGACGATGCCGCCCACGTCGCCAGTGCTACAGTACAGATCACAGTAGCGAGCTATAACGAGCATATGCCATCACTGTCGCTTGTTAGTTCATCACAGTCGGTTGCCGAAGACGCGGCCGTCGGCTACAGTGTCGCTGACATCGACGCCACCGACGCAGACTCGGGTACAGATGGCGTTATCTCGTACATCATCACGTCTGGGAACGCGGACAACGTGTTCTCGGTGAATCCCGACGATGGCGTCGTTAGACTGGTGGGAGGCCTGAACAGAGAGGCTACCACCAGCTACACCATCTTCATCGATGCAGTCGACGGTGGCACGAACCCAGGTACAATGAAACCTCTCTAAATCGGTCACCCTGGAAGGTCCCCAGTGTGTCCGGCTTAGAAAGGTTTCACTGTAAATCAAGCATTTGATCATGCTGAGCCATGCTGAGGTATGTGTTGTGCGATCACGAACAGACATAAGGTAATACAAATACGATCACAGGTGTTTTCTGGGTCTCCGGTTTAGAGAGGTTCCAATGTACATGTGTATATTGTTGTCCGTGTCAAATGCTACATGAGATGAACCTGATCGATGCCTTATACAGTGGAATCTCTCTAAACCGGAAAGCCTGGGAGGTCCCCAGTGTGTCCAGTTTAGAGAGGTTCCACTGTAAATCAGACATATGAATATGTCGATGCATGTGTGTGAGTTTTGCAAACTTGAACAGGCATTATCATCAGAGAAAGATGACATTGAAACCCAAAAGATTAGGGATAAAGAGAATTCATGTACGTCCGGTGTTAGAGAGGTTCTAATATACAAACTAGATCTCTATGACAACGTAATGCACCGTGTATTATACACTGCAATGCAACCTCTCTGTTGTATGGAGGTTAATGCTGAATTCAATTTTGTCGTCTGCTGTTTATTTATTTTATTCGATTATTCTCATAAAAAACGTGTTTTGACAGCATTTTATTGAGAATTAAGGCAACATATAAAGCAACAGCAGACGACAATTTTCGTGCTCAGCAGTCTAAATATAGTGGACATCATCAATTTGGGATATAAAATAGTGGCTGTTACAGAGAGGGTGTTGTTGTAGAGAGGTGGCCGTTCAGGGAGGTTCGACTGCAGTATTAACGGTCAATGTGCATGTACGTATGTACGTATCGCACCACAGGACGCAAATATCTTTGAAACCAGTGATACATTTCTAAGAAGTATGTCCTTTTATATCTATAAAATATTCAGTTATGTTTGTTTCTTACGAAAAGTTGCTAATTTTTCAGAAACGGCATTATGGAACGTTGCCATCGACATCAGAGCTCCAGAAAAGTTGTGTATCTAAATAGTATTATACCCACAGATCAATGCATATTTTACTTTTACAAATGTATTCTTGATTTTCTTCCTAAATAAATAAATAAAACAAAAATTTAAAAACTCTCTTATTTGAGCTGCAAAAAGCAAACACTTTCCTTTTTGCAGTTGAACTAAGTGAATTTTCAACGTTATAACTGTATTTTCACTACTCAATTCTGCTAAAATAAGTGCGTAATATACTAGTACGCCAAATGATACGCACGCACCTTTTCTGGAGCTCTGGACACTATGTCCGTTATAGGCCTCATGTTCTCAAATAAGTATGACTCTAACCACTACGCACGATGTTCTTTCGCTAATTGAGCGACTCAGTTATCGTACTGAAACCGTGGAATACCTTGCTCTAGTATGTCTCTACTGTCTGTTCCACGGTTTGCTGCCGACGAACTTTTGGCTATTTAACACATTAAATCTAAAATATAATTTAAATGTAAGTACTTTTTCATCAATAACAAAAAAGTCATCCTCCGCAAAAAAATGTATTTGATGAAATTCCATCAAATATTGTTTTTATTGCAAAAAAACTATTTTCCTATGGGACTCCCCATGTTAAATTCCCATAGGAAAATCTTTTTTTCGCAATAAAATCAATATTTGATAGAATTTCATCAAACAAAATTTTTTGTGGAGGATGACTTTTTTGTTACTGATGAAAAAGTACTTACATTTAAATATTTTTTAGATATAATGTGTTTAATAGCCAAAAGTTCGTCGTGGAACAGACAGTAGTTGCGGGCAGTAACTCTGCAAACCTGACTGGAGGTTTGCAGAGTTCCTCGCCGCAAGTAGTGATTCTCAATCCCTCGCTTCAGGCGCGTTATCCGCCCAACATCAACTGACGGTGAACGTTGACGACGTGAATGATGTCACACCCATCTGTGACGCGTCCACGTACAGCGCGTCAATCTCTGAGGCCGCCGTCGTCGGCACCAGCGTCGCACAGCTTGTGTGTTCCGACGGCGACGACGATCCTGCCAATATCAACAACGACATATCCACGTACACGATTACATCCGGCGATGGAAGTGGTCATTTCGCCATCTCGACGTCCGGCGAAGTGAGCACTGACGCTATTCTGGACAGAGAGGCGATTCCGTCATACAACCTGAAGATTCGTGTGTCCGATTCTGGTAGCCATGTACTGACCACAACTACAACACTGACCATCTCTATCACCGGTAACCGCATATGAGACACGCCATGGGAGTTTGTACCTTCGGATATCTGCGTAATTGTATTATATACATTTACAAAATTTACAATATTTTTCAGTCAAAAGTTGACAAAATTACATAATTATTATGTATGTACTCTGAAATTGTTGTTAAATTTTGATTTTGTTTACGGAAAATATTGTAAATTTAGTAAACGTATTTCATGAGATTACGCAGATGTCCGAAGGTACAAAATCCCATGCCATGTCGCATATGTGGCCGTGTATGGAGAAATGGGATTTATTTCCTCCACGGTAATATTTTCTGCTAGACGTTCGCGAGACGTATTTGACGTCACGGTTTGACGTCATTTCCGGCGAAAAAACAATTCATTCGCTCACGTCAAAAAAGTAAATTTTGACAACGTTATAAGCTGATCTAAGAGCAAATTTTACATTTTTCGAAGAGCATATAATATATAATGTATTCCACTACCATTTTGTAAATAAATCCGGTATTTCAAAATGGTAGTTGAATAACTCTATATCTCTATATATTGCTCGTTAGAAGCATGACGTTATTTACAATTCAGCTCAGTTGATACTTGTGGCAGTTACTGGAGAAATGGGGATTTTGGGTTTTTTGCGACTAGTGTATATCCAGATCAGACTGTGCATCCGCACAGTCTGATCAGGATATGCACCATTCGCCATTCCATCCATGAAACACCCGCCATTCTTCTAACAAGCAATATAGTTAGTCATCATGAGTGTGCGTTTTGATGTGGAGCTAAACTGGTCACACGTCCCATAAGCCCCGTTTTGTTGGGTTTTTTTTGTTTCAGTCACAGCCACATATCATAAAAACAAGTGTTTACAAGATGCTAAAGAATATTGGTGAATGTGAATATGTATTACTAACGAATTATGGTAACCGTGGAATGAACGTGGAAATGTGTCAGGTCATTGGAAAGTGAGACTGTGATGGCGGTCACAATTCCGGCGCGTATGAGCTTTCGTAGACGACGTCGGCGTCGAAAGGTTGAGTTATTGTATATATACCCTTATATATGACATTGACCTTCACCTTCGTGGCCGGGACACTTGCCGGTGATCGCCTTGTATTTGGTCTGTCCGAATACAGTGAAATCTCTCTAAACCGGACACCCTGGGAGGTTCCCAGGGTGTCCGGCTTAGAGAGGTTTCACCGTAAATCAGGCCTTTGATCATTCTGAGCCATAGCTGTGCGCTATATGCGATCACGAACAGACATTATCACCATGATAAATGACCAAGAAACTCATCGAAAATAAGATCACAGGTGTTTTATTGGTGTCCGGTTTAGAGAGGTGTTACTGTAAATCAAGCATTTGATTATGCTGAGCCATAGCTATGTGCTATATGCGATCACGAACAGACATTATCACCTGATATAAATGACCAAGAAACTCATCGAAAATAAGATCACATGTGTTTTATTGTTGTCCCGTTCGAGAGGTTCTACTGTATACAGAAAACATACAATTCCATTTTACATGTTTAACATGGCGAAACTCATACCAATGCCTGCCGAGCAATCGATTACTTACTCATTTCAACCCTAATATAAATAACCGTTAGAAAATTAACGTAAATAGAGAATAGTAGGTTAGTGCCGTGAATGGGAAAAAATATCTGGCAAGGCTCAGGAAACGGGATGGGCGAGGCTCTGCCGCGCCAGATATTTTTTCCCATTCACGGCACTAACCTACTATTCTATTTATCCCGTCAACACCTACTAATGGCTTTAAAATGCAAAATAATAATCCCAGCCACCGCACATATTCATACGCTGTGATTAGGTGGTATTGACAGGATATCAAAAATGTTTCACGGCACCGTGTTTCACGGCACATACGCACTGTGTTGACGGGATAATATCAAATTCCATTCCAGTGGAATGGAATTTGTTATTACGTTAATTTTCTGACCAATCCATTCGTCACAAAATTATTTTCAAACTAGTCCATTTACACAAAAATGGTGTCTTAGTTGGGTTTTTTTATCTGAAACAATAGGAAAATTACTTTTAAAAAGTGCAGATCCCGACGAGCCATCTCCATTGGATCTACATTGTTTACAATCACAGCTATCCATACAAATTTAGGTGCTAAAAAATACAAATGATAACATAAATAAGTAAAATAAATAAACAAATAATAGAAAACTATCAGGAATTTGCTGTATAATTGATTGCCTTCATATTACAGATGAGAATGACAAGACCCCTGTATTTGTCACGGATCCCTACAACTTCAACCTTGATGAGGATACGGTCACCGGGACTACCGTGGGGGTGTTGGCCGCCTCTGACGGCGACTCCGGGTCGAATGGTGGGTAGACCAGTCTTATACATGTATCTCATATGAGAAATACATATAACGTTGTACCTAACTACATGTGCAGTATTCCATGAAACATATATTCAAAATTTACCATGTTTTACGTAAATAACGTCGAAAGTTGACGAACTGTTCAGAGCAAATACATAATAGAATTCCGCATTTGTTATGAACTTTTTTAAAACTTTTGATGTCATTTACAGAAAATATCACAGTTTCCGTAAATATTGTTCATGAAAATAGAGAATAATAGGTTAGTGCCGTGAATGGGAAAAATTATCTGGCAAGGTTCAGGAAACGGGATGGGCAAGGCTCTGCCGAGCACATCCCGTTTCCGTGCCGCGCCAGATATGTTTTCGCATTCACGGCACTCACCTACTATTCTATTTATCCCGTCAACACCTACAAATGGATGTAAAATGCAAAAATAGTATTGACTGTGTATCAAAAATGTTTCATGGCACCGTGTTTCACGGCACATACGCACTTTGTTAACGGGATGAAAGGTAAAACATGGCATGTCTGATATGTGGCGGTGACTACAAATTGTGCTTATGGATTTTGTGACAAATGTAGCTCAAATAGCACACACCTGTAGCATGAAAACGATATATATTGCTTGCTAGAAGTATGACGGTGTTTCATTGACGGAATAGCGATCAGAGCAGATCCAGACCAGACTGTGCGGTTGCACAGGCTGGTCAGGATCTGCACTGGTCGCAAATTCCCTTAACCCCATTTCTCCAGTCACAGACACATATAGATAATACCAGACTAGTGTATTTTTATGTTATCTCCCTTGAGACAGCCTATTATGTCACGCAAATTGTTAATTTTTTTAAAAGAAATAGACAAGACTGAGAATGATATTCGAAATGTGATATTCACCTGGAGGTGAATATCACATTTCGAATAACACTCTCGGACTCTTCTCGCGCAACGAGACGAGTCCGAGACTGGTATTCAGGTCAATATCATATATGTCCACAATCACGTGACCGGCAATTGGACAATCTCATTGGTTGAAATTATTGTCTTTTGAGGAGGTGTACATGACATGTACGGACCTGAGAAAAGTGATGTTCACCGACGCCGAAGGCGGAGGTGAACATCACTTTTCGAAGGTCCGTACATGTCATGTACACCGACTCAAAAGTCTATTAAATTGTTGTATTATATGACACTTTTTGGCCCCATATTATTATATTTCTGGCCAATATTTTTTTCAAATTATCCGGCCGAAAAAAAATTGTTCACTTTTTTTTGGTTTCACACAATTTTCAATAATTATTGAAAAGATGTTTTTTAAATTTTAAAAATATTTCTTTCAAAATGCGCTGTAGGGAGGTGAACAATAGGTTTGTTTACATGAATAAACACATCTCGGACCGGTTGCATATGAAAATAGCCTGATAACACCGCGAGTCACTATCGTTAAAATAAATATTACTAAATGATTATATCTGTATAGCGGACAACCTGTAATTTTTAGAACTGGTGGAAAAGTGACACAATTATACACTTATTTAATTCCATTAAAGAACATGTTGTGTCTACTGAGTGGGCATGTACCTTTAACGGGTCTGTTAAGATAACATATGTTTTTAGTATCCGGGCTCTGACATCAATCCGACAGATTCCACAAACATCACGTAGTTGTAACCAAAGTTTCCTGTGATCTTCGAAGTAAACTATTAATTTATCTGTAGCCGATTTCACCAACATTGCAAAGTATATTTTTCTAGCAAAGTATACTTTGAGGGAGTAATCTTTTATTTTTCCTGAAATGCATTATTTCATATAGGACTAACGACTGCATATAGTTTATGATTAAAAGTATGCGGAATTATTATACTGAATTTATTACATTATCACAGCCATAATGGCTGTGATAATGCAATAAATTCAGATTAATAAAAATTAATAAATTTATCCTAAAATTGAAAATTTCTCCCTCAAAGTATACTTTGCTAGTCTAAAAGAAAAGTATTATTTGCAATGTTGGTGAAATAGGCTACTGGTCCATACGGTCTGAATGTACTATCACTTATCATATCTTTGACATATTTCCGGGTGTTGTTTCTGTATTAACACAACTCGCAAATAAATAGCACGGTGAATTAAACAAATATACACTACATGTATTTATCTAGCGTATTACATATTCATGTATACCGTGAAATTAGACTATTTAATCAGATCAAAATCAATGAACAAGTTTGTGTCTATGTGATAAATATAATCTAACATATGTGATGGTTTCAAATGGTATTTATTACACTCGTTCTATAAAAATATATGGCTAGCTACTTCTATGGAATCTATGTTCGGGAGTTAACACTCTGCTTTATACATGTGTATAATTCTGGTACGTTTGTATCGTACAAACTTATCAGATTATGGTATATTCATACCATATCCGTACGGAAATATCGTATATACGAACGGATATCGTATGTTTGTATAATATTCGTATAGTACGTTTGTACTATGCGATGATATGGTACAAACATACCAATATTATATGATCATACGATATGCTCATTAAATATACCAATACTATACGATTACGATATGTATACGATATTAGTATATACAAATAGGTAAGGAGCAGAAAAGCGCTACTGTATGGCACAGAATGATCAAATACATGCTTTACAGTGAATCCATGTTCCATTGTACATTGCATCTTTGTTTGTGCATTCCAGCTGCTATATCGTATTCGATTGCCAGTGGCAACTCCGCTGGGAAATACGCTCTGGATAGTTCAACCGGGAGTTTGACGCTACTCGCTGACCTCAACTATGAAACAGATACGAGCAATGCGTATGTACTTGAGGTGCACGCTATCGATCAAGGTGTGTTGAAACTCACCGGTACAACGACCGTGTCTGTCGCAGTGAACGATTTGAATGACAATTACCCGGCATGTACGTCCGTCTTGTACACTGGAACCGTCACGGAAGATGCGGCTACGAGCACAACCGTCTTGACCCTGGTGTGCAGTGACGCCGACGCCGGATCCAGCCTGACATACACGATTGACAGCGGCAACACCGGCCCGGCCTTCTCTGTCGGACTATCGAATGGCGAGATTACCACCATTGGATCACTAGACATTGAAACATTGGCAGAATACGCACTTACAGTTGACGTGACGGATACTACACACATAAAACAAGTGATTGTAGTAATACTTGTCACAGATGTTAATGACAATACACCAGCATTCGATCCCGCCGGTCCGTATACAGCCACTATGGCCGAGGACGAAGCGATTGGATATACTGTATATGACATCGGTGCTACTGACGCTGATGCATCACCAACCACGTTCATTTTTGCAATTACCGGTGGTAATAGTGATGCAGCATTCGAGATTGACCAGACGTCTGGTGCTATTAAACTAGCAAAAACCATAGACAGAGACAATCCGATAACAACGTCGTACACACTTACCCTTACTGTGTCCGATGGTGTCGATGCCACTTCGACCACGTCTACAACAAGCATCGATGTAACAATTGACGATGTTAACGATAATTCTCCGACGTGTGACAACGCTGTTTATGCTGTATTTCAGGATGAAACTGCAAGCACCGGAATTACAGTGCTATCGCCAGTTTGCATTGACTTGGATACATCTGCCTCACCCACATTAGCCTATGCAATAACATCAGGCAACGGCGCGGGCAAGTTTTCAATAAATTCAGCAACTGGTATAGTAGTTACACAGTTTGCGTTAGACTACGAGACGGAAGCCACATTATACGATTTATCTATTACTGTCGATGACAATGGTTCTCCCATCATGGCTACCACAATACAGCTGGTTGTTACAGTCAATCCGGTAAACGAGGATAACCCTGTCTTCTCGGGAGCGCCATACAGCCAGCATGTAGCCGAAGACGCTTCACTTAATTCACAAGTGTTCCAAGTCGTCGCCACAGATGATGACAAAGGCGAAATGCACGGCAACATTACATTTTCACTTTCTGCCGGCAACGGAGATGGTCACTTTTACATTGATGCCGCAACTGGCTGGATATCCGTGGCAGCACCTCTAGACAGGGAAACTATTGACAGCTATGCATTAACGGTGTTGGCAACGGATTCAGAAACTGGTGCCACATACGCGTTATCTTCCAGCGCAATCATATCCATCACCGTAGATGATGTTAACGACAATACACCCGATTGCACCGAACTGTCGACCGTGACATTGGCCGAGGATACTGGCTCCAATTCCGTAATAGCTTCGTTACTGTGTACCGATATTGACGCTTCGCCTAATTCGGATTTGACGTATGCCATTAAAACCGTGAACAATATTGTGACAACGACTCCGTTTTCGGTTGACGCCGGTGGTATTATGAAATTGGCTACTAACTTCGATTATGAAACAGATGTATCATATTCCGTGGCGATCGAAGTTATGGACGAGGGATCATCGGCTCGCAGCACAACGGTAACGATAAACGTGCAGGTTACGGACGTTAACGAACACACTCCAGTCTTCCAGAACATCCCATATATGGTATCGGTGCCAGAAACTACTGTAGTCAAAGCAAATGTGTATGTAGTTACTGCAACCGATGGGGATACCGCTAACACTGTAACATATTCGTTTAATCCAAGTAGCAGTTATTTTGTTATTGATCCAAACACGGCGATTATTTATACAATAGACACAATAAACTTTGACGCGCTTGCCACCAATATTATTGAGTTAGTAGTGTATGCTGAAGATGATGGTACGACGCCCTCCGCCCTCACTGCCTCCGCCACAGTTACATTCACGGTCACCGATTCAAATGACGTAACGCCGATATTCAGCCCGGGTGTGTACGTGAACACGGTTAATGAGAACGACGGAGTCGGCACAATAGTAACTACCGTCACGGCCACAGATGCCGACGATGCCTCGGTGACTTACTCGTTCGCCAGTGGCAATGACGACAACGTATTCAGAATCGATCCCACCGGGGATATAGTAATCAATGATGCTACAAATCTGGATTATGATTCAGCTGTACAGAGTTACCTTCTGGTGGTACACGCCACCGATGTTGTGAATACAGGCACCGCTACCGCCAGCATAGTGGTGACGAACTACAACGACAATTCCCCGATATTAACACTATCCAGCTCATTACAAAGTGTTGACGAAGATGCCGTAGCGGGTGTTGTTATTGCTCAAGTGGCAGCGACAGATCTCGACTATGGTACTGACGGCAACATCACATACACTATCACAGCTGGCAACAGTGAGAATAAATTTTCTATTGACCCAACTGATGGCATCGTCACACTAGCGGACGAACTTGACAGAGAAATAACTACCAGCTATGTTATTTCCATTGATGCTACGGATGGAGGAACGAACCCAAGTAAGAGTTACATAAATTCTTCGGAAGTTCATTAGTTAATTATAATGCACAGTCAGGCCTCGACAAATCTACTTATCAGCACATATTGTTGAATCAAATTTTGATCTGGACTTAGTCTAGTGTTAATTTGAAGAGAGAGAGAGAGAGAGGGCGGTATAAACATTAGAAAATGTATTAGTATTAATGTATTAGTTGAAATCTAATCTGGATGAGTGGTGTTAAGAATGCGCCAAGGCCTATCAGTGTGTATCATAGTGACAGTATATAAATACATATTACAACATTTCTGAAAACAAAAGTAATTTTCAATGTTACGTTTTCGTGATCTAACCTGTTTCCTCATATATATCGCCATTACAGCCACCCCATTTCTACCATATCATTTTGGGACGCTACCCATTGCAAACTGCTATATTGTTCAGTTTACTTTTATTTGTTTATGGATTACATAATCATGTATAAACACAAATCAATTACAACATGTAAACATACAGAACACATATATATATACAACAAAACAGTACCACTTAGTTTTTTTGTCTATTTATTTATATATGTATATCATTTACATCATCAATAGTCCCTGTTTTGAAATGAGACGTTGTTTTCATTGGCTGCCAGTAGTGGCATTCGTGCGCCGATAAGCCATATTTCTAGTTTACCGCTTAATTTACTTAATGTTATTGTCAATGTCCATGTCATTTTCAATGCTAGGTTTTCGTGCTTTGATCTGATACACTCTATATATCGCCCCGACAACCAGCACATTTCCACATAGGTTTCTTGTATCATATTCAATGCAAGCTGCAATGTGTCACTGACCATGACTGTCTGTTCATTTAAATCACTTACTACTAGTGCAGGGGCAAATGTGATTGTATGTGTAACATTCCGGCACCTCATGTTAATTTTTGGCACCCGGTAGTTTCGTAACCCCAATGCTCTAAGGTTTCCAAAACATCCGGGGCCATTTTTTACATACACTTTCAAGGTCATTTAAAGGTCAAACAAAGGTCACCGTAACCCCATCTCGCCCTGATATCATTTCTGGTTCTGCCACACATAAGTGGTCACATTTAAAGTACGAAATATGTTCATCTTATATATCGCTATAAAAATAGATTCGTTTTAACAATATTACTGGTCGCCTGTTTGGGGTTCAAGGTCATAGTCAAGGTCATTTTCCCAAAAATAGTAAATAATTGCCTCTATCCCGCAATAATGAACATTTGTAATTATCATGGTGGCTATACTAAGGTGTTGTATAGTCCTGGATAAATTAATGAACTTTTCAGAGCGATTTAGGTTTCATTTTATACTCTAAGGGTCAAGGTCAATGTCATTTTGGATCTCCAAAGTACGTACAAAACCTTGAGAATGCCTTATCTTCGGCACAAACGATCCGATTTGAACGAGTTTGGTAATTATCTTATTTGTTTCCATTGTTCCGTATCGATTAATGAGTATCTCGGAGTGATTGGGGTTAAATTTATAGTACTAGGGCCAAGGTCAATGTCATTCTTTGACCTCCAATAATACGCATAGTACATTGAAAATTCCATATCTAATGCACAAATGGTCAGGTTTTAATGAGTCTGGCGTTGTATCTAATGGGTGTTCATGGTACTGATTAAATTAATAAACTTTCCAGAGCGAATGTGGTTCAAAATTATACTCTAAAGGTCATTTCAAGGTCATTGAACTTCATACATGAAGTCGAATTTGTGTCAAAATTAGTTTTCATTTCAGTTTTCGGTACAAAACGTGTATTGCATATAATAACACAGTGCACCTTAAATGAATACTATGATTGCACTGCGAGAATGTCAATATAAAATTGAGCTTGAACATTTATTGACAATTGTCTCCAGTTCAGTTGGTATGGTAGTCAATGTATGTTTTTTAGATTTATCATCGGAATATTTTCCTAAGCGACAAGTATATTTGTATGTGTCGTTCCTATTATATTTAAAACTTTTAATAAACTAGGGAATTGTACTGATCGACTATGAACTGAAACATATACTAGCGCATCTCTGACATTCCTTCGATCTGTGTGGCATTTTTCATTTATCATTTGTGTTCTCGCCGTATTTTATCCTACTTTTTGTAGTCTAGTCGTAGAGTGTACTTGTTGTGCGTGTTGAAGACTTCGATTACCGCTATACGTTAGCTATGCTTGACATATTAATTACATTCATCGTTAGGTCCGCGTTCTTCGACTCTCCTTTGAGTATCAATTACTATTTCTCTATATCCGGGTTATATGTCACCAGTATGAAGAAATAAGTATCGTTCAGTCAGTCTAATCGTCATAACTATCTGACTCGATATCAGGTACTGTTGGACGACTGTCTGGGTGGTTCTCACATGTGTTTTCGTTTATACTACATTTGCAAAGTTCTGTACACACAAGACTAGCTTTATGGCATGTACACCTTGCTGTCGAACACTGACTTATTTGACAACTACAGCGTACAAGTTCTAGTACTGCTTTTGGAGCGGGCTCCATTGTAGTAACAACGGGTACATCGGTGTAATTTTGCACCATCCATCAGCATTCAGTTGGTGTGGGGTAATTTGGTTTAGCATCATCAGAGTGAGCCCATACCAGTGACTGATATGCAGCACGGAGGGTGTGCTGGAGCAGCGCGCCTCTTGTGGGTGGAAGCCTATCAGATTCCGCCTGTGACATTCTAAATAATTCCCATAGGAGATCAGCCAACTCTGTGGCATGAGAACCTATTTACAGTGTCGTCATCTGCTTTGTCCGATTTGCCAAGCTCTGCAAATGCGTTTGTAATGCGAGCTGGCTGTTTCTGTAAGGTGTTCCAGCATGTGACTTTGCCTTTGCCTTGAAACCGCCCACAGCTACATTGTATAGCTGGACCGATGACACAGTACACAGGCAGCAGAGGAATGGTCCTTCGCTTTGCTCCCACACCGGTTACAATTCTGGGATCTTTTCCCAGCATCTGTGATCGCGAAACAGCTAATACGAACACATCCGTATCAGGAGACACTATGTCAATATCACACCCTCGTTTTACAGCGTACAGAGCATGTAATATCAAGATAGTATCGGCTTCTTCATGGGTCGATGATATATGCTCTACATCAAGTATGTTTGATTGTGCAACTTGGCTGGTTGACACAACTACTGGGGTTAAGGAGTATTTACAACTGTCCAGAAGCTTATCCGCAAGATAAAGCGTCAGACCATGCTTTGTCTTTGTATTCGACGTGAACTTAACAAATGATGACCGTATGGGAGTTACATCTTTGCACACATGAAATTGTTCTCGTTCTCGTTCTCCCTTGCTGCGCCTATCTCTGGTATTTGTCTTCAAAGATTTGTCTACATCATAATGGTCAAATATGATGTGTGCTTCATCATACATGAACGTTCCAACCACATTTACGCTGTATCTTTTTTTAAAACAAAAATCGTTTTGTGTGTTTTCCACGCAACAAGCACAGTAATGAAAACAAGAAATCAGTAAAATTGATGGATGCAACCCGGTCGCAAATTAAAAAAAACAAAACACAAACAAATTTTAAAATGAAAATTTTTAACGCAAGTGTCTATTTTTAGAAATTGTGACATTGACCATGGGCAGAGGAAGCCCATACTCAGTGCGTGTCTTCGTGTCGTCAATATCAATGCACATGTGAAGTATCGTAATGATCGGACATACACAACTTAAGATATAGGTTCTGACCGACCGACCGACCGACCGACCGACCGACCGACCGACCGACCGACCGACCGACCGACCGACCGACCGACCGACCGACCGACCGACCGACCGACCGACCGGACCAGACCGACACCGACCGACCGACCGACCAGCAGACCGACCGACCGACCAGACCGACGTCCACCGAGACCACCGACCGACCGACCGACCGACCGACCGACCGACCGACCGACCGACCGACGATGAGCTTAGGGAATATTACAAAGGAATCTTTTGTTCCTAACCACGCCCCTAAGCTCTCAAACCCCCGGACGTTGGCCTGGACGGACGGATTATATGCCCCCTTAAATTTAGGGTGCATAATAAAATGACACCATTGACACCGAGATCATTCAAATAGGACAATTAGTGACGGAGATATGCATTTTAAAGGGTTTCTGCGGATTTTGGCGGTTCACAATGACCTTGACATTGAGCCCTAGCGTATTACCTTCAACTTCAATGGCTCTGAAAAGTTCACGAATCGATCCGTATGATAGACACCAATATCATTAAAATGTGTTCATTATGGCATATGATAGGCAATGTTTTACTTTATAATAACGTTTTATAGTTTTTGCATTGTTTATATGGCCGTAAAATTTGGGCAGGTTTCGTGAAACAGACAGTAGTCATTTTCAACATTATGTTTTCGTATTTTTATCAATGTAAGCGGCCGTATATCAGTGACCATCATGCGATCTTGACCTTTTTCGCTTCAGTTGCTTATTCAACGTTCAGTTTGTGTCTTTTGATCCATTTCGTCCTATCACTCTCCCCTACAGCCACCGTGTCTCTACAACATCGTTGTATTATACTACATGTACCCAGTCCAAACTGATGTATTAGTGACCTTCCTGTGGCATGACCTGCCCACCTGCACCGCCAAGCGTGTATTGTTGTCTTCTCACAACTCGTGTTCCCATTTATCATTGGTTCTGAAATCCACTATATATGCACAGTCTGGTCATACACTGTCCGTACTGACAAACGGAGGTTTACTCAAATACGCAATAAACAAATATCGAGGACGGTGTCATGTTAAAATGTAAATATGTCCTACCTAATTGAAGGGGGTCAGTGAAAAGGGCGCTAACTCCCTCTTGGAGTTAGCCCCCTTATCCACTGATCCCTTAAATTAATGGTAATATGGCGTACAACAATGGCGCAAATATGACACTTGATACGATACATTCCAGATGCCGAATCAGACCAGTATACCCTCACCATCACCGTCAATGATGTCAACGACATGACGCCAGTATGTACGACAAGCCTCGTCAGCGTCACCATCTCCGAAAGCATCGCCAGCGCTAGTAGTATAGCACAGCTCACCTGCTTCGATGCGGATCAGGATCCGGCGAACTCGAATAACGCGATCACAACATACAACGTCATATCTGGTGATGTTAGCGGGAATTTCAGCATCTCCGTTTCTGGCGAGGTTACTACAACTACGTCACTGGATAGGGAGGTTACTCCGACATACAGTCTGGTGATCGATGTACCCGACTCGGGAGTACCAGCATTGACAACTACAGTAACACTGACTGTCATACTCACAGGTATAGTGAGCATGTGTTGATTGTAATAACATACAGTTTGAATATGCATTACGGGTAAATTGTTAATTACTTACAGGTTTAAACCGTTCATCCATTACGTGTGAGCAGCTTGCACATATATAAGCACGCCTGTCGGTAACATTCTTTGCATCATTTGTTTGCATCAATGAAACATCCGCCAGCTTCTAACAAGGAAAATAGATTGCTATCAGGCAACATGATTGTGCTATATGATCAGGAGTTACAGCTGGTCACAAATTTCTTCCGTCACAGCCATGTACACATGTATGTCGAAATCGGTTGTCACGGTAGGAATATGATATGTATGATCGCAAAATGTTTACAAACGTGTATACCATACTTCAAGTTAGCTATATGTAATTGTTGCGTTATTTAATTTCAAATCTGCATGACTGTACGTGTAGGCTGATCGGTTAGAATATTGGTCTAGATTATTTGCCTCAACCCTTGCACCCCTAAGTAACTGGAATGGATTTTGATATGTTAATTGTGCAACCAATCAATCGTCACAAAATGATTTTCAGACTAGTCAATTTATGAACAGGGGCTGTGTTTTTTGTTCTCAAAAATATGAAAATTACTTGCAAAAAGTGCACATCCTGATGAGACAGCTCATCACGATCCGGTTTCTATGGATCTACATGTACACTATTTGCCGATACCACTATACAGGTATGTAGTGTTTTTCGAATAAATACATGTAACTGTGTACATATTATAGGAATGAATGGAGTGGAGGATGAGTTTCACTATAGGAATGAATGGCCTTTTTGTGGAATTTATCGGGGTATAAACTTGGAAAAGTCGCGGGAATACTGGACGAAGGCCGGAAGGCCTCGTCCAGTATTCCCACGACTTTTCCAAGTTTATATCCCCGATAAATTCCACAAAAAGGCCATTCATTCCTTATAATTCCAGCATTTGAAATAAATTCATCAAGAAAATGTGTTTATTTTCCGTTTTCTTAAGAATTATTTTAACTGCGCCTGACGGTTACGGAAAGTAGTTCGGCATGGAGTTTACTGGGATACAAAATTTGGACGGAGACTTGCAGCGGACCAATCAAATGTTAGGGAATTGTGTAAATATTTGTGTGCTGGAATTATCGTCATATGTTTAATGTTTTTTTTGTGACTGTGACTGGAAAAATGGGGCTTATCAGGGTTGCGATCAGTGTAGATTCAAATCAGCCCGCGCATCCGCGCAGTCTGATCAGGATCTGCACTGGTCGCCATTCCAGCAATGTAAAACCCGTCCTGCTTCGGACAAGCAATATAGATCGTCATCTGGCTACATGAGTGTGCTATTTAATCAGGATATAGACTTGTCACAAATCCCATAAGCCCCACTTCTCCAGTCACTGCCACATTGGAGACATGCAATGGGATTTTGTCCATAAGAACATGTGCGATTTGTATATGCCCACTCAGTCGACACGCACTGTTCTTTATAGGAAATAAATAAGTGTATAATTGTGTCACTATTCCACCAGATCTAAAATTACGAGTACCCGCTATACAGATATAATAATTTAGTAATATTTATTAGTGGTATCAGGCTATTTTCATATGCAAATGAGGCATGATATTTTTAATTATTTATACTCAGTAAATGCATCACCTGACAAAATATTATTTTCGACAGATTATATAGTATGATAATTGCACATACACGATGAATACAGAGAATAAATAGTAATGTCCGTTAACAGTTTAAGGAAACACGGTTATCGCCCCTAATATCAGTGTGAAAATTTACGTCTGATATGAAATGTATAATAATGTCAATCAATACGTGGGCTAATGGTGAATGTGTTTATTTTGCCAGAAAATGTCTCAGATGATGTCTGCCATATAAAGAACAGTTTGTGCCTACTGAGTGAGCATATACCTTTCATGAAAAACAATTACAAAATTTATTATGTTTTCCGTAAATAATGTCGAAAGTCGATGAAATTTTCATAGCAAATCCGCACTTGCAATGAAAACGTCGTCAACTTCCGACATCATTTACGGAATATATCAGTTTCTGTAAATATATTTCATGAAAAATCGCATATGTTCTTGGGTTCAAAATCACATGGCGTGTCTCATTTATGTTTTAGATGAAAATGACGGCAGTCCGGTGTTTGGGTCCGATCCTTACAGCTTCAACATCGATGAGGGTTCTACGATCGGCACCATTGTTGCCACAGTAGCGGCGACTGACACTGACACCGGCTCGAACGGTTAGTAATGCACAGCGGAGATTTGTCGAAGGTTCCCAAACGAAATAAAGTAATTATGCTAAAAAATACGTGTGACTTTGTGTAGAAAGGCACTAGCGTAGTACATGTATTATATAATTATTGCATTTCGCTGTTTCACTGTCTACAAACAGTGTAATACAAATCATGATACACTAGACTAAGTGTAATAAATATGAAAATGAGCCCACTACAGTAAACATGTTAGGTAATTAGCCAGCTTCAAATTATTAAGATGTTCTAATGGATAAAATAGAATCTAACATTTGTGTTGATTTAATATGGTATTTATTAAACTCGTTGACTGATTTCAGTAAACACGTTTAAATCAGTAAATTCGTTTAATAAAGTTCATATTGAATCATCAGTAATGTATTACTGTCTGTTTCACGAAAGCTGCCCAAATTTTAAGGCTACATGTATATAAACAATTCAAAAACAAGATTTATTTTGATAATATTAAATTAAAGGAAAAATTAAGAATGATCCTTCTTTTTATTTCGTGAAATTTTGTCAAATACTGATTTTATTGCGAAAAAACAATTTCCCCATGTTAAATCCCCATAGACATCTTCACGGAGTGAAGATGTCTATGGGGATTTAACATGGGGAATTTTTGTTTAATTTTAGAAATACTGGACTGATTTTTAAAATTTTACTTTTGTTTTCTTAGTTACATCATATCCAAGCTATCTAGTCAGGTTTCGGAGTTGATTTCCAAAATTTTTCGTTTTTTGACTCCTCCCATACTTCCTTACCACTTTTTCCCCCATGTTAAATTCCCATAGACAAATCAATTTTTCGTAATAAAATCAATATTTGACCTAATTTGGGCAGCTTTCGTGAAACAGACTATAGGTTCCTTTATAGAACATAACTCGTTTTCTCTTTATTTCCAGCCGCACTAGAATACAACATCTTCAGTGGTAACGGTGACAGTAAATTTGCGATCGACGTATCCACCGGGTCCTTAACACTGACCGGAGAACTCGATTATGAAACTGATGCTACGGCGTTTGTTCTCGAGGTCCGTGCTGTGGATAATGGAGTGTCGGCAAACACGGGGACGACTACGGTGAGCATTGCCGTCAACGACGTGAACGACAACGATCCATCGTGCACAAAGGCCGTATATACGGGCTCCGTATCGGAGGCGGCTACCGGCAGCACCACAGTGATAGCCGTTACGTGCACCGATACAGACCCTGTTGGAGTGATCTTAGTCTACTCCGTAACGTCGGGAGACGACGGCAGTGTATTTGACATCGGTTCCAGCAACGGGGAAATAACAACGGCGCTTGCGTTAGATGCGGAAACGTTAAACAGCTACACGTTGTCCGTCGACGTATCGGACGGGATTCGAACATCGTCTGTTACAGTGCATATATCAGTGACGGATGTGAATGATGAGACGCCACAGTTCGATCCAGCAGGTCCATATTCACACGATATAAATGAAGAAATGCCGGTTAACAGTATAGTGTATGACGTGAATGCCGTCGACATTGATGTCAGTGCAACTACATTTGTGTACTCTATAACCAGTGGAAACACTGGTTCTGTATTTGCTATCGATTCAGATGGTGTAATCAAGGTGGCACAGACAATAGATAGAGATGATTCTTTAACAATATTGTATTCTCTTACAATTGAAGTGTCAGATAGTATTCATACGTCCGCAACCTCGATAGATGTAACCATTAACGATATTAACGACAACTCGCCGTCGTGTGACGCGGCCGTATATTCGGCTTCCGTAGACGAAGGTACGACAGCCATCCTTATATCACCAACATGCACCGATTTGGATGTTGTTGCGTCACCTGCACCACTTCTATACACCATCACCGCAGGGGACCCAGGTGGTGGCGTGTTTCAGATCGATTCATCTACCGGCATTGTTCAAACTCTAGGGGGAACGGACTACGAAGCTGTTCAAAGTTATACGCTAACGGTTACAGTCGATGATCAAGGGACATCGAACCTGGTAACATCGATAGAAATGGCGATTACTATAAATCCGGTCAATGAGAACACGCCAGCATTCACGGATACGCCATATACTGGATCGGCAGCGGAGGATACAGCTCTCGGTGATTCGGTGTTCCAAGTTTCAGTCACAGACACCGACACCGGTAACTCACAGGGGAGCATTACCTTTTCCATTACAGCAGGGAATTCTGCAGCCCGATTTGCGATTGATTCTGTAACTGGCGTCATTTCACTGACTGGCGCCCTAGACAGAGAGTCTATCGACAGCTATGCATTGACTGTTCAAGCCACCGACTCACTTGTTGGCGCCAGTGATGCTCGTTCATCGACAGAAATTGTTACGATGTCTGTGTCTGATGTTAATGATAATACGCCTGTGTGTAGTCCCCATTCACAGAGCGTGTCGTTTGATGAGACCACAGCTATGTCCGCCGTTATCGCAGCCCTTGCATGTACTGACGATGATATAACGCCAAATTCTGATCTTGTATACACAATTACATCCGTGAATGGCGTTAGTCTTAGCACACCGTTCGCTATCAATGGTATCGACGTAACTTTAGCTGGGACGTTTGACTATGAAACTGACACAGCACACACCATTGTCATAGAAGTAAAGGACAGCGGGTCTGTATCGCTCAGTACGACCACGACTGTTAATGTACAACTTGTAGACATAAATGAGTTTGCGCCACTTTTCCAGGATACACCGTACGCAACCACATTTGTGGAAAACAATGCCGTCGAGGCAAACGTATATCAAGTCAGTGCGACTGATGACGACACAGCCAACACCGTCGCATACTCGATTGATGGGTCCAGTGCGTACTTCGACATTAATACGATATCAGGTGTAGTGTATGCAACAGATATAATAAACTTTGAATCGCTTTCCTCAAACATTATTGAGATTGTGGTCCTTGCAACGGATGATGGTAATTCGCCTTCGGCATTGTCATCATCTACGACAGTAACAGTTACTGTCACTGACATCAACGATGTACGTCCTGTATTCACGCTGTCTGTGTATACTGGCTCGGTGTCCGAGGTCGATCCTGTAGAAACCACGGTATTGACGGTGGCGGCCACCGACGCTGATGATCCATCTCTAACATATGCATTCGCCAGCGGTAACAGCGACAACGTGTTTAGAATAGACGTCACAGGTGAAATTGTGGTCGACGACCTTACAAACCTAGACTATGATTCATCGGTGAAAAGCTACCGGCTAGAGGTACAAGCTGTCGACTCCGACTCAAATTTGGGCAGTGCAGTCGTTATTATCACCGTTACCAACTACAACGATTTCTCTCCAGCCCTCACAATAGCCAGCTCTGCTCAGGACATCGCGGAAAATGAGCCGATTGGTTACACAGTGGTTGTCGTCACAGCTACCGATAGTGACCATGGCACGGATGGGGAACTCGAATACACAATCGTCTCGGGGAATGGAGAGGGCAAGTTTGCCATCAATTCTTTTGATGGCACAGTTACACTTGCAGCGGCACTCGACAAGGAGGCTACTGATAGTTTTACTGTGGGGATAGATGCCACAGATAAGGGAACAAACCCAAGTAAGTATAATAGTGAAGTAAATACTGGCCGCCGGCTGATAGTCAAACCGTTGAATAATATAGTTGGTAAATGTACATTGCGATATTTGCAACAATTAGATGTCATGATGCCATTGTGTGAATGCGCAATGGCGTCATGATCTCCGATTTTCAAGAATAGTTGGTTAATATGATTTTGGAGAAGGCCTTAAGTCTACGTCAGGGTCTCAAAGGCGATCAGCGTATACCCTGATCAGGATTTATGCTGTTTACAACCATCATACGGGTCCTTTTTTGTCAGCAGGCGGTAACTCATTTAGACCATTGGAGATACGGATTAACGTTGTACTTCTGCAACCGATAGACTTACCAAAAACTGTTATTCAGAGAGATAGGCAATTTATCCGGTAACAAGCGTTGTATTGGCCGAGTATGTACTGACTGATAAGATAATGGCATATTAGGCATTTACCTGATACGAATATCCGGGTTACAACGAATTGAAAACTGACTTTTCATTGGTCGAACGGCGTCCAGTGACGGTACCGAATGACGTCGAAGTAGTTTCACAGCGTAAACAAGTCGGCGTTCTTTCTAACGAAAACCAAGTTAGTTTGCACATCGTCTAGCACAAAACGTTACCTGATACATAAAATACCACGCTAATACATGTTGACATCAAGTTATCAGCCTCGGCTCAGGAAACGGTAGGAATTCCTCGGAAATCCTCGGAATTCCTACACGTTTCCTAGGCTTGTCTGATAAACGTGATATCAAAAGACACTAGCCTACAGTCTGTTTCACGTGTTGTTGCGACGAACTTTTGGCCATTAAACACATTCAATCCAAAACATATATAAATGTAAGTACTTTGTCATCAATAATGAAAGTTACCCTCCCCAATTTTTTGTATTTAATGAAATTCCGTCAAATATTGATTTTATTGCGAAAAAAAACTATTTTCCTATGGGAATTTAACATGAGGACTAAAATAATATTTTTAAAAAAAAATTCATTTGTGGACCGATTTTCAAAATCTAACTTTTGTTTTCTCAGTTACATCATTTACAAGCTATTTAGACAGGTATGTGAGTCAATTTCCAAATGTTTTCGTTGTTTGACTCCTCCCCCACCTCTTCCACCTCGTTTTGCTCCATGTTAAATATCGAAAGTAAATTTTTGTTTTCTCTATTAAATCACTATTTTATGGAATTTCATCAAACAAAAATATTTGGGGAGAGTAACTTTTTTGTTATTGGTACTTGCATTTAAATATTTTTTAGACTTAATGTGTTTAATAGCCAAAAGTTCGTCGGCAGGAAAACGTGGAACAGACAGTAGTATTCTCTATGTACATATTTTCTGAATCCTGGCCAGTGTTGACCCTGGTCAGGCTGAATATGCTGGTTGCATCTTCTCAGCGGTATGTCCGTATTTAACGTCACTCAATGTAAGAAGTTGAAACGGTATGTGAAAAAAATGGGGATAAGTCTCTTAGTATCTTATGGATGGATCTCCCGTTTTCCACTGTCTCCTTCAATTATACATGTACATGTATTTGACTTGGTAGGCGCGCTGACGTCACAGTTCACACTCACTGTCATGGTAACTGACATAAACGACGTCACGCCCACGTGTACCAAGTCGCTATACAGCGTCACCATCTCGGAATCACATTCGGTCGGCACGAGCGTGACACAACTAACATGTACGGACGGCGATAACGATCCGGACAACGTCAACAATAACATCGCCTTATATACCATAACAACCGGGGACACTGGCGGGCATTTCTCCATCTCGGCGTCCGGTGAGGTCGTGACGACCCTAGCCATGGACATTGAAACGACGCCGTCATACAGTCTAGTAATTAAGGTGATGGACTCGGGAGTTTCTTCGCTTTCGACGACAACCTCCCTCTCTATAATACTCACAGGTATTTATATTTGGGGATGTGACTGGATAATTGGGTCTTATTGAATTTGCGGATATTAAAACTTCTGAAGCCTGATAATGATTAAAATTGTAAGTTAGAAACATTACCTGCTTGTATCATTGACTGAATGGCGACAAGTGCAGGCCCTGATCAGACTGCGCTGATCTGGGCTAAGCTGGTCACATAAAACATAAGTCCGGTTTGTTCATTCACAGCCACATTTCCGAGATGATTCCGACACTCAGGTGCTCATGTTCGAAAACAGAAGTGTACTTAGTCTCGGCGACCATTCGAACAGCCAACCTGATTTATTGTTTGCCATAGTTTCTCGACCAATGAAAGCAGAGCATTTCGTCTCAATTAATCGCATATTGCGACTCTTTCGCCAATATATATTAAATTAATCATTAAATGTGTCAATACATAGAGAGCTGTAATTAGAACAAGATGCTCCACCTTGTTGACGTAATTTCCCGTGAAGCGAACGATGTTACCGCATGGGCTCGATCGATTCAGTGTCAAACAGCCAATCACTTCGTAGTATTGTCATTCGAAAGCACGTTTATGGGTGGGGCTGCATTCTAACAGACATGTTCACGCGAAGAGGCTGGGCCAACAATAAGATAGATATAGTTCACATATTGAATTTTTAATAAACTAATTTCTACACTGGTCACAAAACCCAATATCCAGTCACCGCCACATATATGCAGCCTGATAGGCTACATGAGTGTGATATTTGATCACGAGCTACACTGGTCACAAAATTCATAAACCCCATTTCTCCAATCACAGCCACATATCTGCAGCCTGCTATTTGATCACGAGCTACACTGGTCACAAAACCCATAAACCCTATTTCTCCACTAAATTCTATCAAAATTTAAGAATGAGCCTTCTTTTTATTTCATATTGATTGTATTAGGAAAAAATATTTGTGTATGGGAATTTAACATAAGGTAGAGGAGCGAACTGTGGGAGGAGTCAAAAAACGAAAAAAAGTGGAAATTGACTCGAAACCTGGCTAGATAGCTTGGAAATGATCTAACTAAGAAAAGAAAAGTTAAATTTTGAAAATCAGTCCACGATTTCTGAAATTCGAAAAATGTTCACATGTTAAAATAGACATCTTCATTCTGTGAAGATGTCTATAGGGATTTAACATGGGTAAATTGTTTTTTCGTCATAAAATCCATATTTGAACAAATTTCACAAATAAAAAGAAGGCTCATTCTTAAATTTTGATAAAGTTTAGCATTATCCAAAGAAATACTGTTTTTGCATTGTCTATATAGCCGTAAAATATGGGCAGGTTTTATGAAACAGACAGTAGACACATTCACGTCACGGTATACAAGGTACATTTGTATTGGCAGATGTAAATGAACACGCTCCAGTGTTTGGCTCGCCAGTCTACAATTTCAATGCGAACGAAGATGAGACAGTGGAGGCAATTCTCGGCACGGTGGACGCTACAGATCAGGACGTTGGCCAATCAGGTACAGTGGAACCTCTCTAAACCGGACACGCAGGCAGTCTCTGTATCCTTACGGTGGGGTCAGCGTGTAAGTGCACACACGAACGAACACGACAGGTTGGTTCCAACCTGTCGTGTTCGTTCGTGTGTGCACTTACACGCTGACCCCACTGTAGTTTCATGGTTTCATTGCCACCTATCGCTGATGATCAAGTTGGCAAGACACATCCGCATGCCTTAGTATAGTCATATGTCTGATTTACAGTGGAACATCTCTAAACCGGACACCCTGGATACCTCACAGGGTATCCGGCTTCTACTGTATAACCATTATACTGGGCATCGGACAAAGGGACAGGTTGTCTCATAATATATGATACCGTTACAAAAGTGGTGCTGTATATATCACAATGATTGAGATAGAATAGTGAGTTCTAAGGGTGTTAGCAAATCATTCTTTTCCAGAACACGTTTGGAGATGTGGAAACGATTAATAGCGATGTTTAAAAGATTTCCTCTGTATTTGAATATGCAGCTAAGATTTGCAGATGGTTCCCAAACGAAACAAAACGATATTTTGGTATAAATAGCCGTGTTTCAACTATTTAAAGGCCTGTTGTTACTTTCAACGCATCATTTGACATCGTTTTCTTTGTATTTAATTAGAAAATTATGTTTTCGTAGACACGTTTAAACCAATGAAAATGTCGTTTTCTAATTATAAAAATTGAAAACGATGTAAACTTCAGAAATGGATTCCTCGCCCTTAAATTAGTCAAAATCAATGTATTTATTACTTAGGTTTCTAGCCCCTTGGGTTAAAGGTTAATTTTTAAATAAATAAATAAATGGTCCTAAAATGGTATTGGTCCTAAGCAAGTATAGTCAAGAAAGAAAAATACTTTATCAGCCGATGCAGGGTTAAGCCAAAAATTCAGCTTTGGCTATCTGACTTATGTGAAAACGTCAGGCAATCGTTCATTTGTCGAACTGGGAACAAATCCGGACTGTACCGGTACGCACAAGGATTGTTTTCTTTGTTTGCCATATTTTCGTAAGAAACATGTATGGTCGGATGCCGAATTATATGTTATTGCTATTTAGTAGCCTATTTATTTCCTTCAAGATTATAAATGAGTGGCCGCTCTTCAAAATGGATCCATGCAGTACAACGATAGGTGGCAATTTGGAAAATACATGTGCCAACAGACTTTACTAAATCTACTGTATGTTCAGCTCAATGATCATACTGTATATGCTATGCATTGGTATTATGTCCCCGCCATGAAATGGTGATATGACATATGAGACACGCCATGGGATTTTACCTAAGAAAATGGCATCGAAAGATGACGAAATTTCATAGCAAATGCGGAACAGTATTCCGCATTTGCTATGAAAATGTCATCATCTTTCGACGTCATTTACGGAAAATATCGTATATTTTGTAAATAGTTTTCGAGATACTGCACATGTTCTTAGGCACACATAGAGGTCAAAGGTCACACATGCGAATATTATTGTCCGGTCTGTAACTTTGTTAAGGATGGAGTGATTGTAAAATAACTGACGCGCAAACGTTAGTATCGTAGCTCAAAGGTCAAGGCTACACATACAGTAGCGCTTTTCTGCAGGTCAACTATACGTACTATACCAATACTATACGTATACTATACCAATACGATATGTTTTCTATACCATATGCATATAATATAAACGTACGGTATGTTTGTGTACCGTACATACCAAACGAAATCGTATAGATATACCATTCAAATCGTACGTTTATACGATTTTTATACATGTGTATAATTCCGGTACGTTTGTATCGTACAAACATACCTGATTTGTGAACGGTATAAATGTACCAGAATACAGTAAATGTATACGATATATTAACGGTGTTGCCGTGTACTATTTGCCCTAATATTTGGTCCGCCCCTAATATTTGGTCCTCTTTGGAGTCGAGAATTTCTTTAAAATGAGAGGTGTTTTCAGTAGAATGAAAAGCCACACTTCGGGTATGGTATATTCATACCATATCCGTACGGATATATCGTATATACGAACGGATATCGTATGTTTGTATACTATTCGTTTAGTACGTTTGTACTACACGATGATTCGATACAAACATACCAATATTATATGATCATACAATATGCTCATTAAATATGCCAATACTATACGATTACGATATGTATACGATATGTATACGATATTAGTATATACACATAGGTAAGGAGCAGAAAAGCGCTACTGTATATGTCAACGGTCAAGTACACAAGTCCTGTAACTCTGTTATGAATGGATGGATTTTGACACCATAATGTTCCGCACAATAACACGATGTGTCGTCTACCATACCTAGCTCTCTGGTTTGAAGGTCAACGTCACAGCGAGGGCATTCATGTGCGGACAGGTCATATTTCAGGTTCATATTAATCTGTGACTGAAGAAATAGGGCTTATGGGTTTTGCGATCATTGTAGATCCAGATCAGCCTGTGCATCCGCACAGTCTGATCAGGATATGCACTGTTCGCAATTCCACTAATGAAACACCCGTCATGCTTATATCAAGGAATGTATATCGTTATCAGGCTACATTGATGTGTTATTTGATCAGGAGCTACATTTGTCGCACAACTAAAATGTTCGTAAGTGCAAATTTAGGATTATCATAAGTTTGCACTTACGAACATTTTAGTCGTACGAAGTTTAGTGAAACGCCCCGCTGTATGTTCTATTTCAGGCGAATTCATATTCAGTATTGACAGCGGCAACGATGGAGGCATATTTTCCCTGGACTGGCTTACAGGTGAACTTGTGCTCGTGCTACCGCTGGACTACGAGACGGCAACCTCCCATACACTGGTAGTTCACGCTGTGGATAAAGGCAGCGTGCAGTCTACTGGCGTGGCAACGATTACGGTCGCCGTGAACGACGTCAACGACGTTTACCCCACGTGTACATCTACTCGGTATTCGGGCTCTGTTGCCGAAGATCAGACAGCCTCTACTTCAGTTGTGACGGTGTTGTGCAGTGATCTCATCGATACAGTCGGATTGTCAATTACATACACGATCACCGGGTCCGACTTTGCAATTGATCCGAATTCAGGAGTTGTATCCACCAGTGCTCTGCTTAATGTTGAGAATACTGATGTTTATAACTTGGTAGTAACTGCCTTTGATGGTCTTCTTTCGGTGGACACCATGGTAGAGATTACTGTCACCGACGTTAACGATGTATTACCCACGTTCACACCGGTTGGACCATACACTGAAACTGTCAGGGAGGATGTAAGCATTGGCCACACTGTAATGGATGTGGACGCACTCGATGCCGAGTACACGCCCACTACGTTCATATTTTCAATTACTGGTGGTAACACGGGAGATCCATTTAAAATTGACTCAATCACAGGTATAATCCAGATCAACAAGGAATTGGATAGAGACAGTCCGTTAATTACATCATACACACTCGGTATTGAAGTTACGGATGGAACAGGAGTGTTGGCACTCACGGCGACGACAAGCCTCGTGATCACCATCGACGACGTTAATGACAACTCGCCATCATGTGACCAGACCACATACACCATAACCCTCCTCGAGAACACGGCTAGCGGGACTACTGTGGCCACCCTCCTGTGCTCCGACATAGACGCTGCGGCGTCCCCAACTATTGCGTATGCGATCACTGCGGGCAATTCTGAAAATAAGTTTCACGTACTCGGAACCGGAGTAGTAAGGACAATAGACACACTTGACTACGAAACCACACCAAGCTTTACGCTCACGATATCGATAGACGATCAGGGCTCTCCTAATAATGTAATATCAGTAAGCGTCGTCGTGCTTGTTGGGGCAGTTAACGAAGATACGCCTACGTTTAGTGCGACCTACACCCCCACCGTTAGTGAGAACACAGCTATAGGTGACGAGGTCGTCGCAATAGTCTCCGCGGACTCCGATACTGGATCATTGGACCATGGCGTACTACGATATGAAATTATCGACGGGAATAGTGCAGGACTGTTTGCCATTCACCAGTCTACAGGTTCGTTAACAGTTAGCGGTGTTCTGAATCGCGAGAATGTTGACTCTTACCTATTGACCGTGCGTGTCATTGATTCCATTGCTGGGGCGGCGGATGCCTTATCTGCTGATACGACCGTTCTGATTACCGTGACGGACTACAATGACAATTACCCCGTGTTTAATCCAGCCGCCTATACCGTGAGTGTTGTAGAAAGTGCGGGCATCGGTGCCACACTGGCCGACGTGACGGCCAACGACGACGATGAAGGATTGGCCGGTACCGCTGGTCTGCAGTATTCAATACTCGACGGCAATACCGACGGCAAATTTGGAATAGTTTCAAATAAAATCACATTGGCAGCAGGTGTTGATGCCCTTACAAAGGCAGTGTATACCTTGACTATACAGGCGGTAGATCAGGGTGCTCCTCCCCTGGCATCAACCGCGATAATGACAATACAGATCATTGCCAGCAATGATTATGCACCGGTGTTTACGGTTGTGGATTCTATCTTGTCCTTACCGGAATCGACAGCCGTCGGAACATCGATTTATCAGGCGGCTGCGACAGATACAGATACCGGTGATTATGGGACATTGCGATATTATATGGAGTCGGGTAATACGGACACTGCGTTTATCATAGACGAATCAACTGGCGACATCACCGTTGCTAACAAGATTGATTATGACTCAAGTCCAGTTCAGTACATTCTAATATTTCGGGTTGAAGACACCGACACCACCACGAGTACAACTCAATCGGCCACAGGAACTCTTACGATTGACCTCACGGACGTTAATGATGAAACACCCACGTTCACAGAGAACACGTACACAACAGACTTGGATGAAAACGTGCCGGCAGCAACATCGGTCATCACTGTAGTGGCAAATGACGCTGACTCCTTGTCTAATAATGTCGTGTCCTACACAATCATCTCGGGTACCGGCAGTTCAATATTTGGCATCGACTCCAACACAGGGGTAGTTGGCGTGTCCGGCGTGATCGATTATGAAACTGCGACGGCATATGATTTAACCATCCGGGCTGTGGATAATGGAATTTCAGCACTGTCTTCAACTTGCGTTGTCCAGATAAATATTAACGACCTGAATGACGAAACTCCTTTCTTTGAAGTGAATGAACTGGCAAAGATGGTGGCGGAGGATAAGCCCATAGGGTCGGTCATAATCACAGTCAATGCTATCGACGGGGACTCAATAGCGAATAACAACAATGTAATTACGTATTCGTTCGCTCTATCGTCGCTATTGTTCTCCGTGGAATTGAGCAGCGGAGACATCTCCGTCGCTGATCAACTGGACAGAGACACTGTGGCAGCGTGAGTATTATTATATACAGCTGTGAACGGAGATATGGATATAAAATATTATATAATATGACAGTTTATTCGCAGTAAGCCAACTGGTCCATGAACATGATTATCATATACAGAGACATTAATAATACATTGTGCCTAATGGCATGGTGAAACCATAATATAAGGTTAGAATTACAGAGAATACCGGTCTAATGTCTGTTGATATAAAGTTGATCAGGCGATGCTAGGAAACGCGTAGGAATTCCGAGGCTCACATAGGAATTCCTACCATTCCGAGCCTTGTCTGATGATATCAACATACACTATGCTAGCATTATATTTATCAGGTAACGTTGTATTCTGAAATAACGCGCACTTGTTTATGTTGTGTCACTACACTAACGCCATTCGGTAATGTCATGTGACGCCGTTCGACCAATGACAATGAAACGCCAATTTTCAAATAGTTTGAACACGGAAGTTATAAAATTATTTTCCAATGGGAATTTAACTTGGGTCTAAATAGATATTTTAAAATAATTTTAGAAAACCGATTTTCAAACTCTAACTTTTTTTTGTTTTCTTAGTTACATCATTTCCAAACTATCTAGCCGGATGTGGAAGCCGAACAACTTTTGCGTATTGCCGCAATGTAAACACTTTGACTTAACGTTGTTCTTTTCAATGAAAACAACGTCATAAATGCACATTCTGTTATATTGTATACAACTTTAACTGATAAATGACATACTAGACTAGTGTCGTTTGATATCAAGTTTATCAGACTCATGTTCGAAACAGTAGGAATTCGTCGGCGAGCCTCGGAGTTCCTACGTGTTGCCTATTCTTGCTCGCTAAAACTTGGTATCAAAAGACATTGATTTCTCTATATTGTATACTCTATGATATAGAGAATACAATATAGATAATGTCTTTTGATCAAACTTATTTTATAAATCGAACTGTTTCATAATCGCGTTTGTTCCATGTGATATAATGTTTTTACCTCAGCCAACAAATAGCTGTAACAAATTGTTTTCAGTAGCTGGTAAGAACTCGTAGTTTGGCCAGTGTATTCAGTTTTCACCATTATTTCTTTCAGACACACACTTGAAGTATTAGCGACAGATGGCGGTTTTCCACCTAATACTGGCACGGCCACAGTAAGCATTGTGCTAACCGACGTCAACGATAACCCTCCAGTCATCAGCGGGACGTATGACGTCACAATAGCCGAAGATACGTCAATCAACTACGTTGTTCACACCATAGTTGCCACTGATGATGACCAAAATGAAAATGCCGAGTTAACTTACGCAATTACCGGCGGCGACGCTAACCTAGATTTTAAAATAAGCTCCGGTATTATTCAGGTGCAGAAAGCACTAGATAGAGAGACGCTGAGTGTATATAACCTGGAGGTAACAGTCACGGACGGCGGGTCACCGTCAAATAACGCCGTACGTACTGCAACCGTGACGGTGGCTGACGTCAACGACAACGCGCCCGTGTTTCAACCAGCCTCCACAATCACATATACGTTCAGTGTGACGGAGAACGTGCCGGCGGCAACATCCGTCGGACGGCTATCGGCAATAGATCCGGACGATGGATCGAACGCCGTGGTTACATTTACAACGGCGTATTTCATCACGGGTGACAGCTCCAGTTTTACCTTGGATACCACTACCGGTGATATCAGCACGGCCACGGCAACACTAGACCGGGAAGCACATGATACATACTCGTTTGTTGTCCGCGCCTCCGACGGCGGCTCACCGCAACGGACGTCAACTGTCACCGTTACAATCACCATCGACGACTTCAACGATCAGACGCCAACGTTCCAGAGTGCGTACTACAACGCGACGACGGCCGAGCAGCAAATGGTGGGGACGAGTATTCTCACCGTTACCGTGGTCGACTTGGACATTGGGGTTAACTCGGCCATCACGTATACTATCGATACGTCAACGGCCTCCGGCGTGCGGGCTGATCTCTTCTTCAAAGTGGATTCCGCTACGTCTATTATATCCGTGAAGCAGATTATAAACCGGGAACTGGACGAGAGCTTCAGTTTCAGTGTGATCGCCACCGACGGCGGCTCGCCCGCCTTGACGTCGACAACGTCTGTGTCGATCACCGTGGACGACACCAACGATAACAGACCAGTGTTCACGCCCAGTTTCTATGGCAACGAGATCGCCTACAATGACGAATGTCAGGTGACAGTTGCCACTGTTACAGCCACGGATGCCGACGGTCAGATTGTCACGTATTCAGAGACGTCAAATCTGGCGCCGACTGTCTTCTCTTTGGCGGCCAGTAGCGGTGAGTACAGTGGAGACAAGCCATGTGATTTTGTACCTACACAACCGCCTGTGTTAATCTCGTCGGGATGTCAATATATTTCTGAACCTCTATTGGGAACTCCGACTCGCAAACAAGCAGTTTGATTGGCTGTGCTTGAGCTGTGCCACAGCTCAGGCTCAGGCAATCGAGCTGATTGATATCAAGCAGACTATGCAAATATTTTGAAATAAGGCAATTGACAAATATTAGCGATATTTGTACGATATTCGTTTCTATGCGATCGTTTTCACTTCTTATTTGGGGAGGCATTAAGTTTTACCCCATTTGTTCCGTGTGTCCGTCACCAATTTCAATAATATTTGCCCACAATGTCTGTCTAGGGATGTTGCTTTCTTTCCACATACGACCCACGCCCGAACATCCAAGATCACTGGGGACGTATGTTCATCTTGTGTGTAAGGCAAATGCATTTAATTTTTTAATGTTTTCTTAATAACCCAACTCCTTCAGCAATTTCAATAGTATTTGCTCACAATGTCTGTCTAGGGATGGCGCTTTCTTTCCCATACAACCCACGCCTTCTTTGTAAGGCAAATGCGTTTAAGTTGTTAATGTCGATAACTCCTTTACTTCTTCAGCAATGTCAATACTATTTGTCCACAATGTATGTCTATGGATGGTGATTTGTTTCGAATACGACCCACGTCCGAATACCTAAGGTCAAGGTCACTGGGCACTTATGTTGACCTTGTTTGTCAGGAAAATGCGTTTATGTGTTTAATGTTTTGTCAATTACTCCTTACCTCTTTCACCAATTTCGATAATATTTGCCCACGATGTCTGTCTAGGGATACTGCTTTGTTTAGCACATGACCCATGCCCAGACACCCAAGATCAAGGTCACTGGGAACTTATGTTCACCTTGCTTGTAAGGCAAATTTGTTTAAGTTTTTATTTTGTTCTCAAATCCTTCACCAAGTTCAATAGTGTATTCCCAAAATGTCTGTCTCCGTTAGCTTCGTAATAACGATGCCGTGTTACTACCAATGCTACAGGTGGGGGCATCCGTATTCTATGAACACATGTTCTAGTTTATTTTATTATTTTAGTGCCTATTTTCATATGTTTTACCGTTTCCAATATAAAGGTATGCCACTGCGCATGTGTATCGATTTCACCGACGTTTCCGGTCACAGTCAATAGCGTGCACTACCGCCTTCGCTAATCATTTCAATATTGTCAATTTCTTTAGGTACATGCCCAGTCAGTAGGCACAAACTGTTCTTTATAGGAATTAAATAAGAGTATAATTGTGTCACTATGTCACCAGTTCTAAAAACTACGAGTGCCCGCTATATAAGTATAATCATTTATTTAGTAATATGTAGTTTACTGATAGTGACGCGCGTTGGTATCAGCCTATTTTCGTATGCAAATGAGGCATGGTATTTTTTAATTATTTATTTTAATTAAATGCGACAAACTATAAAGTATGATAATTGCACACCAAAAAATAAATACAGATTATAAATAGTAGTGTGCGTTAACATTTTACGGCAACACGGTTATCGCCCCTGATATCAGTGCGGGAAGTTGCGTCTGATATAATGTATAATAATGCCAATCAATACGTTGGGTAATGGGGAATGCATGTTTATTTTGCCAGGAATGTCTCAGATGATATCTCTGATATAAAGAACATTTTGTGCCTACTTCAATATTGTGATGGAAGTCAAGCAGCTTGATTGTCTGAGCCTGTGCTGCAAAGTTAACAGTGACATAATGACGTACATCGTAGGCCGACAAATCACACGGAGTGGCTGTCAGTACAAATCCATTAAACATTATAGCACTGTTTCTTGAAATGTAAAAGTCTGAAATTGACACTGGACTAGTCAATTTCTTATTTCTAGAAGTTACAGTGGGGTCAGCGTGTAAGTGCACACACGAACGAACACGACAGGTTGGAACCAACCTGTCGTGTTCGTTCGTGTGTGCACTTACACGCTGACCCCACTGTAGCCCTTAGAATGCTGGAAACGAATTTGTCGTCTGCTGCTGTTCGATGGTGTGCCTCTGTTCTCAATAAACACATGGTTTGGCAGCACTTTAGAATCATTTTCATTGGAAATGATTCTTAGTTTAATTATTATTTAATAAAATATGTTCATGCCAAATAATTCTTAATTGCTGTCAAACTATGTTTGTTGATAAAAATCGCAAATAAAAAATAAACGGCAGACGACAAAATGTTCCAACATTGAAATGCTTAATGGCTGGTCGTTTCTAGGAGTGATCACAATGACCACGAACGCCGACACAGACGTGATGTACCTGCTGGATATCGCGGCCACGGACGCCGGTAGTCCGTCGCAAACGTCGGTAGTGGACGCCGTCGTGCGGATAGACACTTATGATCCAAATGTCGTTATCCTGAACTACTACATGGCCATCACCAAGGCGAGTTACGTGTCCAAGGAGACGACGTTTCTGTCGCAGCTTACAACGGTGTACCAGTCTACGGCGTTCACCACGGCGCAAGTGAAACGGTGGTGCGTCACGGAAGAAACATCGGCGTAAGTATCCGTATAGCGTCCCCCAGCCTATTTTAGCATTTGTATATACCAGGGGCCGTTTCACTAAACTTCGTACGACTAAAATGCAAATTTAGGATCTTCTGTAAATTTCAATTAATGGATTTACATTTATTGAGCATAGGCTGCCTATTCTCAATAAATTTAAATCCGATAATTCTTAATGTGAAATTTACATATTTATATTTAGCAGTTTTCAGCGGTTACTATAGCATACAGTAGATCAAAGTACTGAAAGTACTGACACGAGGTTATCTATAGAATGGGTTATATGTAAACAATATCTGAATATATTCACAAGAATTTACAAGAAACTGGGCACTATAGCTTAGTTAAATGTTGCCAAATAATGGTATTATAACGGCTTATGAATTAATTTAACACAAAACAATGGTTTCAATGGCTAAATCATTAAGTAGAACATGTAGGTCAATGTCACATGCTACAGTAGCGCTTTTCTGCTCCTTACCTATTTGTATATACTAATATCGTATACATATCGTAATCGTATAGTATTGGTATATTTAATGAGCATATCGTATGATCATATAATATTGGTATGTTTGTACCGTGTCATCGTATACTACAAACGTACTATACGAATATTATACAAATAGTACACGGCAACACCGTTAATATATCGTATATATTTACGGTATTCTGGTACATTTATACCGTACATAAATCTGGTATGTTTCTACGATACAAACGTACCAGAACTATACACATGTATAAAAATCGTATAAACGTACGATTTGAATGGTATATCTATACGATATTGGTCGGTATGTACGGTACAAACATACCGTGCGTTTATATTATATGCATATCGTATAGAAAACATATCGTATTGGTATAGTATACGTATAGTATTGGTATAGTACGTATAGTTGACCTGCAGAAAAGCGCTACTGTATATTTCCGTTCCTTAGTTCAGGCTCTGGTGGCAGTACTTTCAGTACTTTGATTTCTTGAGTTACCATGCTGGTTTTTAATCTTGAGGGTAACACTAATAGTCCAGTTCGGTGAGTTATTACTTCCCTTGGATGCACTTTCTAACGTGATGAGCTCTCAGTGGCCGAGGTAATAATAACACATGTATTCACTCCCGGTAAGCAAATCTGGCGCGTCTGTTACAGGTCGTGTATTGTACACACGTATGTTATCAAAGACGACACAGCAGACGAATCTCATGAAACCGGAAACACGAAGGCGTTCCTGACGTCAGAGGAAGCATACGCAGTGACGTCAGCCGACACGCAGGGGACGCCGGCAGATGTTATAGTTGGTAGGCTTAATCTCCCGATAAGCAGCGCTTGTGAATCGTCTCCTAAATGGAGACAATTCTCATGTCCTGGCAGACCATGTTTTTGTCTCACCCACGATAGTGAAAAGTGAGACATAGCGCTCACAAATCAGGCGTCGTCGTCGGCGTCGTCGTCGGCGTCGTCGTCGGGTCAGCGTCGGCGTCCTCGTCAACAATTTGGAACGTAAATTGTGGACGTAGCTGAATTTCCCATCTGTTGATCAGTTAGTTTAGTCAGATCATTACCCAACTCCCTCACATCATCCAGCCAGCGTCATTCGGGTGGCCTTGACCTTCACTTTGTGACCTTAAACTTTGTGGGACGTAACTTTTGGACATAGTCCATATTTCGAATATCTCTTGATCCATTAGTCGGATCATTACCAAACTTCACCAATAGCTTCCTAACATCGATGGCTATCCATCCAGTGTCATTCGGATGGCCTTGACATTCACCTTAGGGACTTTAACCGTTGAGTCAATAATGTTGGGCGTATGTTGAATACCTCCTGATCCGTTAGTCGGATCCTTACAAAGGTTCATCAATAGCTTCCTCACATTGATGGCTATCCATCCAGTGTCAGTTGTGACCATGGTGGCCTTCATATTGGTGTCAACAATTTTGGACGTACGTCCAAATATTGAATAACTCCTGATACATTAGTCGGATCCTTGTAAAACTTCAAAAATAGCTTTGCCACATTGATGACTATCCAATCAGTGTCATTTGGGTGACCATGACTATGGTGACCTTGGTGTCAACACTTTTGGACGTACATGTATATTGAAATGTTGAATATCTCTATAGTCGGTTCATGACCAAACTTCATCAATAGCTTCCTCACATTCATAGCTATCCATCTAGTGTCATTCGGTCAATGTTGGACGTTCATCCAAATGTTGAATATATCTTGATCCGTTAGTCGGATAATCTCCAAACTTCATCAATAACTTCTTCACATTGATGTATGTATGAACCTAAGTATGTAATTCTGCTGATCTTGACCTTGCTGACCTTCACCTTGGTGTCAACAATTTTGGACGTACGTCCAAATGTTGAATATCTTCTGATCCGTTAGTCATATCATTACCAAACTTCATATTAAATAGCTCCCTCACATTGAACCTGTGTCGTTCCAGTAACCTTGACCATCACCTTGGTGACCTTGACTTTGGTGTCGATAATTTTGGATGTACATTCAAATGTTGAATATCTCCTGATCATATAGTCGGATAATTACCAAACTTTACAAATAACATCGGAATCCTCACTATGATGGATATACACCCAGTGTCATTTGTGTGACCTTGATCTTGGTGACCGTCACCTTCGTATTAATAATTTCTGACTTCCTCATATTGTGACATTGGCCTTGACCTTCGTGGCGAACGCCTTGTTTAGTGGGTGAGACACTCCCGGCGATGACATTGTATTGTTCAGAAACAAATTGAACATTAAAATCAACAGGAGGACGATTCGACGAAAAATGGGGGAATTGAAGTTAATACCAAAACCTGACTACATGTAGATAGCATGATCTAACTAAAATAAAAAAATGATAATCTGTCCGATATTAACACATTTGAAAAAGATATGTTTGTTTTTATATTTGCCCCATGTTAAATTCCCAAATACATTGTAACCCTACATGTTGTATTCATCTAGTTTAACCCTTTCACCCCTAAGTAAGTGAATGGGCTGCGATATGTTAATTTTGCAATCAATCCAATCATCGCAAAATGATTTTCAGACTATTCCATTTATAAAAAGGGGGTATTTGTTGTTCTGAAAAATATTAAATAAGTACAATGGGCTTGGGCTACATGTATAAGTTCTCATAACGTCAGTTACAGCCCTACCGTAAGGGTTATCTTATATGTAAGTACAAGTTATTGTTCATATGTTGGATAGTTAAGGAATTAAATGCGAGGGAGCGCTAGGACCGCAGCATTTAGTTCCTGAAAAGTCCAATATATGAACAATAGCATACGTATAGTTCAGTCAAGTGTAAAATGCAACGTCCCATCCGAGTTTTGATTTTGCATTTCCTGTTGAACAGTTAATCATTAAATCTGGCAATATGTAACTTACTGGACTAAGACGTTGCAATATGTGAAATAAGCGGAGCACAATGCTACCCATCGATTGGCTTAGAACGTATGGCGAATTGGCTCGAATACCTTCCTAACCCGTCCCTAATGGTCTACTAAGGGTCCTAAAGTATAATTAGTTTCCATCATTATTTGCTAATTAGGGAGCGCCTGGGACCCGTACTCAATCACGCGTGTTGGCGAGTACTACAGCAGCTCCAGCAATGACGACACTACTTCGTCAGACACGCCGTGGATCAAGACTACCGTCGGCATTATCGTCGTCACTGTGGTTTCAATAGTGGCCGTTGCATTGATAGTCTGCGCTGTTATCGTGGTGACGAAATTACTACGGTAGCTGATTTTATGGTTTTTACATTTTCACCCCTAAGAAACTGGCATATACATGTACTGGTGCATTCTCATTTGTTTGCTAGTTCATTAGTAATAATTATTAGGTATATTTGTTTAAATCTGAAGAATAATATTATAAAAATGGTAGATCTTCATGAGACGGCTCGAGTGTGAAAATGTTGGGTTTACGGCCTGTAGGCTGGAAAATGTTAAAGAGTACCGAGAAACACGAAATTAACAATTCCAATCTTCAGTGTCCAATCCCAATGGAACGCCAACTCTACATAAACTCAAATAAATAGTGCTAGCTCTAAATAATTAGAGCTAGCATTAACCATTTAGAGCTAGCATTAACTATTTTAGTTTGTGTAGATTTTGCGTTCCTGAAACGCGAATGTACATAAACTCAAATAAGTATTGCTAGCTCTAAATAATTAGAGAGCACAGCATGAACTAGTTACAACTAGCTCCAAATCATGTAGAGAGCTCTTCAAATTATTTGGAGCTAGCTCTAAATATTTAATGCTAGCTCTACATTGCCTCTTTTGCTGAAACGAAGCAAACGAAAACTAATTGACAACGCAGTGAAAAACGATTGTGCTGTACAATGACATGCACACAAACGACTATCGTTTGTCTTTTTCGTTTCAATACATAGCTTTCAACTAAGTACTTAAACGCATGTCGTTCCTGTCAACGCATCATTTTCGCATCGTTTTTTGTCGCGCCTGCTTTAGCAGAGGCGCGACTATAGTCGGCGTTTTTTCCGTCGTCCGCGTCGTCGTCGTCCGCGTCGTCCGGTTTTTTGTAAGGCAAATGCGTTAAAGTTATTGTTTTTTTACAATATCTCGTTAACCACTTGCCAGATTTTGATAATATTTCACATCAATGTTTGTCTAGGGACGATGCTTCATTACGCACACCCACACATCCAAATTCTGAAGGTCAAGGTCATGTATTTATTTTTAATGTTCACCGGTTTTGTAACAGAAATGCGTTAAAGTTATTGTTTTTTCACAATATCTATTTAACCCCTTGCCAGACTTTGATAATATTTCACATCAATGTGTGTCTACAGATGATACTTCATTACGCATACCCCCATATCCAAATTCTGAAGGTCAAGGTCATTTATTTACTTGTAATGTTCACCGGCTTTGGAACAGAAATGCGTTAAAGTTATTGTTTTTTTCACAATATCTCTTTAACCCCTTGCCAGACTTTCATAATATTTCACATCAATGTTTGTCTAGGGATGATGCTTCATTACGTGCACCCCCACATCCAAATTCTCAAGGTCAAGGTCATTTATTTACTTGCAATGTTCATGGTCAAATGCCTCGGCAGGCGCGATACCGCTTCCGGAATTCTTGTTAATTATAAAACGACGTTTGTTTGGTTTACACGACACTTTTAAATCAACGAACACATCGTTTTCTAATTATAAAAACGAAAACGATGTCACAACGATGTGTAAACGATAGACAATCATTCGTTTGTGGAACCAGGGATAAATCCGGATTGTACATGTAATAGTACCTCCTGACCAACTAGTTCAGTACGGGATTTGAACTACTGGACCAACATGCCCAGTCACTGAGTATGAGTACACGGGTGTTTGAACAGATGGTCATTATGTTGGTGTCATGTTGGTAATTTGGTGGACTTGGGTGGATTTGGGCGGATTTTGTTGATTTTGGGTAATTTACTTAGTTTTGTGTTGATGCTCAATCATTACACGCTACAGTAATCGACATTTATCTACACATTCACCTTTCCGAACGTTCGGACCCTTTTTATACTGTCAACATACCTGTAAATTACCGTCCGTTATATATGTCGGTATCGGAGTTTGGCAGAGTTACTGCCCGCAACTAGTCATCAAACTGAGTGAATATCCATACTGATTGTCGTGTACACTGATCATCGTCGTAAGACACGTTGTTTTTTTTCAGACACACACATCAAGATTACATGATGTTATCGTGCGACTGGGTCCTTCCACTAAGGACACTACTGGGCGGAGTCAGCCAATAATGGCAGTGAAGCAGAAACAAAACTAGTTTTTATATATATGGCTGTGACTGGGAAAACAAATGGGGCTTGTGTAGATCCAGATCAGCCTGTGCATCCGCACAGTCTGACCTGGATCTGCAATGTACGTCATTCGATCAATGAAACACCCGGCGTGCTACTGACAAGCAATGTAGATTTTTATCAGGCTAGAGCAGCGCTATTTAATCTGGAGCTGCATTGGTCACATATCCCATAAGCCTCAGTTCACCTGTCACAGCCACATATCGATGGTCTAATGTCTGTTTCACGAAAGCTGCCCAAATTTTACGGCCATATAGACAATTCAAAAAACAATATTGTTTTCGATAGTGTTAAATTAAAGGAAAATTTAAGCCTTCTTTTTATTTCGTGAAATTTGGTCAAATAATTTATTGGTTTTATTACGAAAAATTGATTTCTCTATGGGAATTTAACTTGTGACATGGGGGAAAACGAGGCAAAGGAGTGTTGGAGGAGTCAAAAAACGATTTTTTTTTTAAATTGACTCCGAAACCTAGCTAGATAGCTTGGAAATGATCCAACTAAGAAAACAAAAGTTAAATTTTGAAAATCGGTCCAGGATTACTGAAATTCTAAAAAATTTCCCCATGTTAAATCCCCATAGACATCTTCACTCCGTGAAGATGTCTATGGGGATTTAACATGGGGAAATTTTGTTTTCGCAATAAAATCAATATTTGACCAAATTTCAAGAAATAAAAAGAAGGCTCATTCTTAAATTTTCCTTTAATTTAATATTATCGAAAATAATATTGTTTTTGAATTGTCTATATAGTCGTAAAATTTGGGCAGCTTTCGTGAAACAGACTATAGTAACATAAGGTCGTAAGTGCTATATGCTTTAGCATACAGTGCAGTCTGCGTTTTTGTTCCACCGTAGACAACACTTGCAAACTCAACGCGAACGCAACGCGAACGCAACGGTTTGCTGTAGCGTTGTATACGTTCTTTAAACGTATAATACGTTTCGTACACGTGTAATACACATTGTCAAACCGTTTAGTTTAAAAGCGTTGTATACGTTGTTTAAACGTATAATACGGTTCGTACACGTGTAATACACATTGTCAAACCGTTTAGTTTAAAAGCGTTGAATACGTTGTTTAAACGTATAATACGGTTCGTACACGTGTAATACACATTGTCAAACCGTTTTAAAGCGTGTAATTACGTTTAGCTTCAAGGCGTATAACACGCTTTGGCGTATACATATGTAGCGAGGTGAAAGCGTCGAAACGTGTACAACGCTTTACCTGGAAGCGGGTAGCTATATGAAAGCGTTGAAACGTGTACAACGGTTACACGTTTTAACGCGAATAACTGTTCGGCCCCGATCGCTTCGAGGCGGCCTTGTTTCGTCCCTTTTAAAATATCGCGAATACATGTACCTGTTCGGCCTGGATCGTTTACAGGCGGATCGTTTCGCACCTACATGTACCACCATTCCGCACATGCGAATTATTCGGCCCCGATCGCTTCGAGGCGGCCTTGTTTCGTCCCTTTTAAAATATCGCGAATACATGTACCTGTTCGGCCTGGATCGTTTACAGGCGGATCGTTTCGCACCTACATGTACCACCATTCCGCACATGCGAATTATTGTAAGGCAGACTCATTTCGCCCCTGATATGGAAAATGAATTATACGGGTGTAAACAACAATACATTGCAGCTCCATTATAACGCGATGGTCGGGGTACGTTGTATAGTGGTCGCGATAGACAGACGCTTATTACAATGTATAATGCTCGCGATCAACAGGCGCTTAAAAGGATTAATTGTTAATAAATAATTGTCACGTGTCCTGCCTATTCATGCGGACGATTAGCTGTTGATACGTGCATAATCCCACCGAAATTCCGCATGAACTCTGAATTTTGTGTCAACTTTTCAACACCATTTACGGAAAATATTTTCGAAATCAATATCGGCGAAACATGGCGACAGATCTGCGTATAATCCTGTGTTTTTTTTGTAATCCATTCCTTTCGGAATACACATTTACGGGTATGAAATTATTAAATAATTTATTTTTATTTTTGTTATTTCTCAATGAAAGTATACGTTGTGACCACTCATTTGAACCGTCTCCGACGAGACGGTTTAAATGGTGCTCGCGGCATATAATTCTGAGTGCATAGAAGGAAAATATTTTCCCGCAAACATAATCGTATCCTCAGCATGAAATGGGTTACTGCATGATTGCCCCATGAGTCACACGTTCGCGACGTCTGCGGAACATCAAAGGGCATGTTGACCAATCAGTAACATTTCAAAACATAGCCTAAAGGAGTGGTCACGACGCATTTCTCGTGCTGAATGATGTCATACAATAAGCACCTGTTAGTTGCCAGGGCTTAGTGTTATCGATTTTTTTGCACAAAGCGACACACAAATCTCGTCTGTGTCGTCAAAGGTTGAAGTAACGGACCGAGGTCTATAAATACATTAAATATGCCTAAAATCTTCAATTAATGAAGAAAAACATAATATTTTTTTTATTTTACACCCTCCATATAAAAATTAATTTTGTTTCTTCATTCATTGATGCTTTTAGGCATATTTAATGTATTTGTAGACCTCAGAAATGGCGAATCTAGGAACTCTCGTATCTGAAGCCAGTCTATTTCAGTCAATAATCCGCTATACACCTCTCCCACGCGTGTGTTAAGAAAAATCGATATATTGAGAAACTGAATACACAGCGAGCTGCACACTGGTTTAACAGGGATATGGCCCGCGGACACTTGGTCAAAACCGGTAAATTTACAAGGTTTATAGCGAAATAGCAGCCGACTGGCAATTTTTCTCGGACCGATTTTTAAGACTAGTTTTCAAATCTCAATCGGTCTGAGAGTTCAAAAATCGGTCCAGAACCGGAAAACTGAAAATTTTAGAAGCCCTGCAGTCTAGAAGTATATATACATGTACACACACGAACAACGATCTGAGCATGCTGCGCATTCTACGCGATACACGGTTGGTATACCAAAACGTGTAATGCGTTAAAACCCGTGGAAACGTGTTATACGTATAACACGGTTTCATCTGTACGGTGCTGTGTACATGTAGAAGCGTGTAACCGTTCGTCAAAGAAAGAGTTAAATCGTTTAAACGGTTTACCTTAGCGTTGTAAACGTTTACAACCGTTGTATACGTTTACAACCGTTGTACACGGATTACACGCTTTTGAAACTCAATGCGTTGTTTACAACCGTTGTATACGTTTACAACCGTTGTACACGGATTACACACTTTTGAAACTCAATGCGTTGAACACGGTTTGCTCGACTTTCGCGCATGCGCAAGAGTGGGGAAACGCAACGCATGGCCGAAAACGTATTACACGTAGACGACACACGGTTTGAAACGCAACTAACGGAAACTCCACGGATACGCAACGCACAACACTTTGTACACGTATAAACCCGGAACATTTTGACAGAAACAACTGTAGCAGTTACGACCTTATGTTACTAGACCATCGATATAATGGCTACAGCGAGTACATGTATATCGTCGACTCGTCGGGCGTATGTACAATTTGTACGGAGCCGCGCAGGGGACATGGATTTATTTTATTAATTCGTTCCAACGAAATAACAATTCGTTCCCTCAATTTAACAATTCATTCCCTCGAATTAAAAATTCGTTCCCACGATATACCAATTAGTTCCCTCGAATTAACAATTAGTTCCCACGAAATGACAATTCGTTCCCTCAATTTAACAATTCGTTCCCTCGAATTAAAAATTCGTTCCCACGATATAACAATTCGTTCCCACGAATTAGCAATTCGTTCCCGTGGGAACGAATTGTTATTTCATGGGAACAAATTGTTAAATTGAGAGAACCAATTGTTAAGGGAACGAATTGTTATTTCGTGGAAACGAATTATTATTTCGTGGGAACTAATTGTTATTTCGTTGGAACAAATTGAACGAATTGTTATTTCGTTGGAACGAATTGTTATTTCCGTGGGAACGAATTAATAAAAAAAAGAAGTCTACGTCCCCTGCGGGGCTCCGTACGTGTGCAAACTGTTTTTCTATTTGTTTCAGCAAAAGAAGTATGTTGACTCCGGTGGAAGCTGGGCCCGGTAAAGGCAATGTAGCCAAGAATCAATATTACCCGAAGAACGCGCTCGATCGTAAGTATTTACTCCGTGTGAGTCTTGTACACAACCGCCTGCGTTAATCTTGTCGGTATGTCAGCGTTTCTCGACATCTGCTGGCAATTCAACTCGCAATTAAGCAGCTTGATTGACCGAGCCTGAGCTGTACCAGCTCCGGCTCGGGCAATTATGCTGCTTGATTGCAAGCACAGTGTTCAAGTAGTTTGAAATAATAAATTGGCAAATGTCGGAGACAATTAGCGCAGACAATGTTGTACATATTCACATTATGGTATACTATACCATGGGCGGATCCAGCATTTGGGAAACGGGGGTGGGTTGTCTTGTTGCGAAGGTAACTCTTACAATCTACTCCGTACGGGAGTAATTGCAAGAGTTACCGTTCGTAACTAGGAGGATTGTCCTATTTTAGAGCTCTTTGAAATGCACTTTCCTGTGTTGTAAAGCATTTAAATTCAGACTCCAACTGGTGTTAAACTCCGTGGCTGAACGGGGGAGCATGCAACCCCGAACCCCCCCCCCCCACCACCCCCCCCCCCCCCACCCCTTCTCCAGATCCGCCCCTGTATACATTGCTCGGATTATTTTTCTGTGACTCGCCATCAGAAGTGTCATATGATTTTAACACCTTCCCGGAACATGGAAATGGGACTTTATGGGTTTTGCGACAAATGTAGATCCAGAAAGGCCTGTGCATCCGCACAGTCTGTTCAGGTTCTGAACTGTTCGCCATTCATCAATGAAACAGCGTCATGCTTCTAACAAGATATATTGATATTTGTTTCCAGACGATCCTAAAGTTTCACTTACGTACATGTTAGTCGTACGAAGTTGCGTGAAACGACCCACAGGAGTCTGATACATGTACTTGATCGGGAGCCACCCTGGTCGCCAATCCCATAAGCCCCATTTCTCCAGTCACAGCCACATTTGAACATTTAAAAGTTTATTGTGACTGGAGAAATGGAGCTTATGGCATCAGTGAACAATTTGGCTTCTAACCAAATCGCACAGTCACTCTTATAGCATGACAACGATCTATACCGTTTGTTGGATGGACTGACGAACAGTACAGATCCTGATCAGACTGTGCGGATGCACAGGCTGATCTGGATCTACACTGGTCACAAAACTGATCTATACCGTTTGTTGGAAAAATGACGGGTGTTTCATTGATGGACTGACGAACAGTGCAGATCCTGATCAGACTGTGCGGATGCACAGGCTGATCTGGATCTACACTGGTCACAAAACTGATCTATACCGTTTGTTGGAAACCTGATGGGTGTTTCATTGATGGAATGACGAACAGTGCAGGTCCTGATCAGACTGTGCGGATGCACAGGTTGATCAGGATCTACACTGGTCGCAAAACACATAAACCTCATATCTCGATCACAGCCATAATTAATAAAACATGCAGAAAAGGGACAGCGTGGATAAATAATCCATGGCATCATTATATCTGAGTCAATTATTGTATCGGTGTCGGTTCGTTAATTTCATACTTGAATTTCTTAAATTACAGGAATGTTCAAGGAAAAAGAGGTAGCTGCCAGCAGTAAGTGTTTACTATGCAATCATTTCAATATAATTCCAGCACAAAAATATTTACACAATTCCCTAACATTTCATTGGCCCATAGCAAGTCTCTGTCCAAAATTTATATCCCAGTAAACTCCCACGTCGAACTATTTTCCGTAACCGTCAGGCGCAGTTAAAATAATTCTTAAGAAAACGGAAAATAAACACATTGTCTTGATGAATTTATTTCAAATGCTGGAATGATAAGGAATGAATTGCCTTTTTGTTGAATTTATCGGGGATATAAACTTGGAAAAGTCGCGGGAATACTGGACGAGGCCTTCCGGCCTTCGTCCAGGATTTCCGCGACTTTTCCAAGTTTATACCCCGATAAATTCCACAAAAAGGCCATTCATTCCTATAATATTAGCTTAAAGGGGCATACCAGGATTGTTATGATCCCCGAAAAAACAGTTTGGGGGAGCATATAGTTACCACTTTGTCCGTCGTCCGTCATCCACCATCCGCTGTCCGAGTTTTACGTATATCCTACCCATGCTGCACAGGAACCCAAGGTCATGGTAAAATTACTTTAAACGTTTTGTTAAAGTTTTACGTTAAAGTTTTTCAAATTGCTATATCTCTGTGACTGCTTGGGATATCAACTTGAAACTTCATATACACATTGATCACCGTCCATATTTTCATTGTATACCCTACACATGCTGCCCAGGCGTCCAATGTCAAGGTCAAATGACTTTTAAACATTTTGTTAAAGTTTTACGTTAAAGTTTATCAACTTGCTATATCTCTGTGACTGCTTGGGATATGAACTTGAAACTTCATATACACATTGATCACCATCCATATGTTCAAGCTATACCCTACACATGCTGCCCAGGAGCCAAATATCAAGGTCAAATGACTTTAAACTTTCTGTTAAAGTTTTACATTAAAACAGTTGTTTAACTTGCTATATCTCTGTGACTGCTTGGGATATCAACTTGAAAGTTCATATACCCATTAATCACCATCCATATTTTCATGTTATACCCTACACGTGCTGCCCAGGAGCCAAATGTCAAGGTGAAATAACTTTAAACTTTCTGTTAAAGTTTTACTTTAAAAGTTGTTCAACTTGCTATAACTCTGTGACTGCTTGGGATATCAACTTGAAACTTCATATACACATTGATCACCATCCATATTTTCATGTTATACCCTATACATGCTGCTCATGAGCACAAGGTCAATGTCAAATGACTTTAAACCTTTTGTTTTACACATTGATCACCATCACCATCGATATTTTCAGTGTATGTCCTACCCATGCTGCCCAGGAGCCCAAGGTCAAATGACCTAGACTTGTTTTTAAAGCTGACGTTAAAGTTTTTCAAATTGCTATATCTCTATGACTGCTTAGGATATCATCTTGAAACTTCATATACACCTTAATCACCATCGATATGTTCATTGTATACCCTACCCATGCTGCCCAGGAACCGAATGTCAAGGGCAAATGACTTTAAACATTTTGTTAAAGTTTTACGTTAACGTTTTACGTTAACGTTTTTCAAATTCAATTCAATTCAAATTAGCATCCAAATATTGATTGTGACTAAGAAAAACAAAACATTGCGTTAAATGTTTCTAGAATTTATCTCTGTTACCAATTGAGATTTTGATGTGAAACTTCATATACATACATGTACTGTATGTATCACCATTTATTGTGATTAATAAGCATACTACACCAATACCAAGCACTTTGAATTTCAATCCATGCGTCATCTGGGAGAATTTGTCGTATTTACCGACCATCTAGTTAAAAAAAACCGACCGCTGTGTTGTTTCTATTTTCTCCCATATAGGTACATAGATATCGGATTTCCTATCGTGTGGCATTCAACAAGATAGAAATTTGAATCAAACTTATGTACCGATATCGGTGAAAATTGAAATAAGGCAGCAGTCCTCGTGTCGTCATATATCTTCATATATCTTCAATTAAGCCACTTTACACAGGGTCCTGATGAAAATACATTTTTATTTTTTATATTATTTTTCTCAAAAAATGCTGAAAAAACAAACAGCGGTTTTAATATCGTCATATATCTTCAATTAAACCACTTGAACAAGGCCATGATGAAAACACGTTTTTATTTTTAATAGTATTTTTTCAAAATATCCTGATATGCCCCCTTTAAACCTGAAATCCCACATACTATGTTGTACTATAAACATTCAATCACCATTACCGGACATGTTAATTCGTATCATTATAATTTGTTATGCAAACAGAATTACCAGCCTTGATATCAGGGGCGATAACCGTGTTTCCTTTAAAGGTTAACGGACATAGCTATTTATGTTATCAATCAATCAATCAATCAATCAATCAATCAATCAATCAATCAATCAATCAATCAATCAATCAATCACTATCTTCTACAGACGAACGGTTCAAGTCCTACGACAAGTCACAACCCCCGCCGTCGGTCGTAGATATGCCCCTTCCTACCTCGGTAAGTGTGTGTTTAACTTAGTGATGGTGTTGGTGGCCATTTTGTATGTTTCATTCATATACGTATAGCGAAGATTGGTTGAAGGTTCCCGAACGAAACCAGCGAAAACGAAACGGAAAACGAAGTGAAAACGATTGTTGTGTAATGTGATAAACATAAAAAACGACAATCGTTTGTCTTTTTTTCGTACGTTAAACAATACTTCCGTTTAAATACATGACTTTCAACTATCGTTTTCTAATTATAAATAAACGATGTGTAAACGATCGGCAATCGTTCGCCTGTGTAACCAGGAACAACTCCGGGCTGTATATATACATGTATACAGTGACATGGACAAGACAAAATAGATGCTGTCAGTGCTTCTACATATTATCATAAAAGCGTACACTGCCGTTTCGAAATGTTTCAGGTCGACATATGCACCGGTTTCCTGACGAAATATCATAGAGCTCCACTTTGAGCTATCGCATAAACGCATGTTTCATCTAGAAACCGTCGCAATTATTTTTGCGGCGTTTACTGGACGAAAATGAGTTTATACAGTTATATTTACACCTTCTAAAAATTAATAATGCAATAATTCAAGCACAAAAATATTTACACAATTCCCTAGCATTTGATTGGCCCGTAGCCTGTCTCTGTCCAAAATTTATATCCCAGTAAACTCCCCCACGCCGAACTACTTTCCGTAACCGTGAGTCGCAGTTAAAATAATTATTAAGAAAACGGAAAATAAACACATTTGCTTGATGAATTTATTTCAAATGCTGGCATTATCAGGAATGAATGGCCTTTTCGTGGAATTTATCGGGGATATAAACTTGGAAAAGTCGCGGGAATACTGGACGTCCAGTATTCCCGCGACTTTTCCAAGTTTATACCCCGATAAATTCCACAAAAAGGCCATTCATTCCTATAAACGCCCATTCGGCGTATTGCGTTTACATCCCAATATAATACATTAGACACACGTGACGTCGCGCGATGTTGTTGATTGGTTAAAGTTCGCAACGTGCTATTGCGACAAAATGACGTAAAACACGATTATTGTTAATTTTAGCGCCATATTTGGTTATTTACAGTTTTAAAACTATCAGAAAATGCAGTGTAAATATAAGTAATTAAGCCCATGGGCTGTTTAATTTACTGGGGTGGACAATACATTTGATTTGTTTAAAGTTTGCAAGGATTCCTTCCACGCACTTTAAACAGACCACATGTATTGTACACCCCAGTAAGCGCAACAGCCGTGGTTTTATTTCTTAAATGCCGTAGCTATGCATATACAGTGCAACCTCTCTACAACAGTCACACATGGGAAGACGCAAAACTGGCTGTTGTAGAGAGGTGGCTGTTGTAGGGAGGTTAATGCTGAATTAAATTTTGTCGTCCGCTGTTTATTTATTTTCTTTGATAATTTTCATGAAAAACATGCTTTGGCAACATTTTAGAATCATTTCCAATGGAAATGATTCTAAAATGCTGTCAAAACATGTTTTTATTGAGAAAGAAGGCAAAGCAACAGCAGGCGACAATTGTCGTGCTCAGCAGTCTAAGGGTTAGATACAGAGGAAATCATACATTTAGGATATAAATTAGCGGCTGTTATAGAGAGGGTGTTGTTGTAGAGAGGTGGCCGTTCGGTTAGGTTCGACTGTACCTTAAATGGAGTAACTCTGCATATACATGTACCTGAATTGGAGTCAGGAAACCGACGCCTATTTCGACATGAAACATTTTACGACGACGCGAAATACAGCATCAGTGAATATGCGAACGTACAGTGGGGGTCAGCGTGTAAGTGCACACACGAACGAACACGACAGGTTGGAACCAACCTGTCGTGCACGTTCGTGTGTGCACTTACACGCTGACCCCCACTGTACACCAGATCCTACTAAAACTGTGGTGAACAATTTCTGCATTCAATAAAACGAATTTCAGTTTATAAATGTGCTCTGAATCAATATCGAACATATGAAATTATATTTGAAATATCACAGGTCGAGGAGAAATGCCCGTTAACAAATCCCATTACCCCACCCACTCACCGGAAATGTTCTTCCGCCTTCCATGGTAGACATGCATGCATGATCACGATTTGTCAAGTAGAACGTGAGTTAAGGGAATATATACTCAATGCAACAATTAACAAGATTCGCCATTAACAAAATACGCCCGTCCAGTGATTGATTGACAGAAAGCTGTCGAACTCTATGCCCTAGGCTATAGAGTATTCAAGGTGCGTGATCACGTGGTTACAACAACAACAACAAGTACTGAAACTTCCAGAATCCATCCGATTGAAAGTACGTATTCTTTTCTATTGTTCTTATTACGTAACGGATTTTAATGAAATATGGCGCATCAAACGCGTCTTGTTAAGCTGCATTTGATGGTCTCTGTATTTTCGCCAAAACTTCTGTCGTTTTTGCGAAGAATCGATTTCCGTGTCTCCGACATGGAAATCGATTCTTTGCAAAAACGACAGAAGTCTGTGCCAAACTCCCTGGACCACCAAATGCATCTCATGAAGACGCGTTCGCCGGGCCATATTTCATCGAAATCCGTTGCATATTAAGGGAAATATCATATAATACTTACTTCGGAGTGGGCGACGTTGTTGTTGTTGTAACCACGTGATCATGCACCTTGGTATTGTATGCAGGAATGTTTCAGAAAAAATGGCTAAGTCGAAAAGACGGTATTTTTGTGAAAATTGCCACAAAACACCTTGGTACACATGTTCAATATAAACTTTCACTAAACTTCGTACGACTAAAAAGTTTGTAAGTGCGAAATTGAAATCCACAATAACATTGTTCTGTAGCCGATTTCATAAAACTTGCAAAGTATACTTTTCTAGCAAAGTATACTTTGAGGGAGAAATTTTCAATTTTAGAATAAATATTAATTGTTATTATACTGAATTTATTACATTATCACAGCCATATTGGCTGTGATAATGTAATAAATTCAGTATAATAATTCTGCATACTTTTAATCATCAAATATATGCAGTCGTTAGTTCTATATGAAATAATGCATTTCAGGAAAAATAAATGATTACTCCCTCAAAGTATACTTTGCTAGAAAAGTATACTTTGAAATGTTGGTGAAATAGGCTACTGACATTCGATTTTGGAGAAAAGTTCGTGGATGTGCTACAATGAATGACGTGAACCCGTATGCACAACAAAGTAGCATTTAAGAAACACGTTGCTGTGAGAAGCACATTCATAGAAATATTTGTACGAACATTTTTATGGTACAAAATTTTGTGAAACGGGGCCATGGTGGGTGGGGTAATAGGCATGTTTAATGGGCATTTTATTATCTCACAGGTCCCGGCATATTTGTCTGTTTTTCTACATTAAAGGCACATGCCCACTCAGTAGGCACAACATGTTCATTATATCAGAGACATCATCGGAGACATTTTATGGCAAAATAAACATTCATTCACCATTATCCAACGTATTGATTGGCAGTATTATACATTGTATATCCGACGTAAATTTCCACACTGATATCAGGGGCGATAACCGTGTTTCCTTAAAATGCTAACGGACATTACTATTTATTCTCTGTATTTATTTGTTGATGTGCAATGATCATACTTTATAATATGTCTAAAATATTATTTTTTCAGGTTACGCATTCAATTAGTATAAATAATAAAAAAAATAGCATGCCTCATTTGCATATGAAAATAGCCCGATACCAATGCGCATCACTATCAGTAAAATAAATGTTACTAAATGATTATATCGGTATAGCGGGAACTCGTATTTTTTAGAGATGGTGGATAGTGACACAATTACATCAGTAGTGTAACGCGCACGAAGCGTTACAATTACTGTATACACTTATTTAATTCCTAATAAGAACAGTGTGTGCTACTGAGCGGGCATGTACCTTTAATATCGACAAAAAGGGTACACGTAATATCGAGATAATTATGTATCCAATCCATCCCCACCTTGTGTATTGCAGCCCAAAAAGATTCCAATGACTATTGGTGATCCGGCAATGGAGAAGACGAAATTTGAACCGCCAAAATCTTCGTTTTATAACTTTACGAATAAACCACAGCTAGGTATGTATCATACTTGTATGTAGCTATGCCTGGATAAATGGGGCTTATGAGTTTTGCGACCAGTGTAGATCCTGATCAGCCAGTACATCCGCACAGTCTGATCAGGATCTGCCCTGTTCGCCATTACATCAATGAAACACCCGTCATGCTGCAATATGTATAGGTTATTTGGTTTGTATGTGGATATATGCACGAGTTCCGTAGCGCGTGTGATATTGCGCGATTTTACTTTAGGAGCGCAATATCGTTGCGCGGTGGAACGAGTGGCATATATCCACATACAAATCAAATAACCTTTTTATTATATACGTACTTCGTTCGAAATGTATATGCGCTTCAAAAAATATAAAAATGTAAATAAAATAAACAAATTAGTGGTGATTTAGAAGGAAATATTTTGACTGTAATAATGTAATACATTCAGTATAATAATTCTGGCATCACAGGACAGTTGAAAATAGCCAAAATGTACTGCTTTTCTAAGAGCGGCGGGTGACTTATAACAATCACCGCCTCTCGCAATCAGCTCAGGAGGCTCTTGCGACAGATATTAAAAAATACTCGCAAATGAAGTACAAATCGCGCACCACAATAAACATGCAGTAATCGCATCAGATGTGTATACATTACTTTTTCATAATGTTTTTCCACTCACCAATTGTTGGCCGACTAAATTTGTTTTCATGAAAATATGAGGCACAGAGACTTTGCTATGACTTGTTCTATCACTTGTAACACCACAACATTTCCTGAAAATTATTCAAAAGTGGGGCCATAACCACCTCAAATATTTGCTACAAATGCCCGAAAAATACCTTAAATTCTGACGCGAAACCGTACCGGCTAGACAGCATAGCATCCGCCATTTTCCAAGATGTCAAAATCAACCGGAACTAAATTGAGTGTCGTAAAATTATGAAATACTCCAGTAAATAAGCCTCACAAAGTCAAGAACTATTCATAAACCTATGTTTTAGACACACTGGTGTAAATTGTAGGGTCGGTACTGAAATATATAGCTGCGCACTGTCCCGTGATACCTCTGCATACTTTTAATCATGAAATATATGCAGTCGTTAGTTCTATATGAAATAATGAAATAATGCATTTCGGGAAAACTAAATGATTACTCCCTCAAAGTATACTTAGCTAAATAAGTATGCCTAGCAATTTTGGTGAAATCGGCTACAGATGTCGTGATTCCAAAGTACGTTGTGTCTTGTGTCTATTCTTAGGTGCACCAATGGCAGAGAAACCCAACCAGATCAGCAACGTGTCGTTTCGATCGACGCCGAAAATACTCACCCCAACCCAGCATCCCTTTCGGAAAGGTATGTAGAACCGTCTATTGTGTATCAACGCATACAACCCGGATGTGTTCCTTGTTCCACAAACGGATGACTGTCTATCATTTAAACATCGTTTCGATGTCGTTTTCGTTTATATAATTAGAAAACGATGTTTTCATTGGATTAGACGTTAGACATTAGACGTTTAAACCGACGAACACGTCATTTTCTAACTACAAACAACGAAGATGTCATATGAATCGACAGGCGTTTAAATAGTTGAAAGCCGAGTATTTAAACGAAAATATCACTTTCACCTACAAAATACAAAGCGATAATCGTTGTTTATCCCGTCAACACAGTGTGTATGTGCCGTGAAACACGGTGCCGTGAAACATTTTTGATATCCAGTCAATACAATTTTTGCATTTTACAGCCATTTGTAGGTGTTGACGGGATAAATAGAATAGTAGGTTAATGCCGTGAATGGGAAAAATATCTGGCGCGGCTCGGAAACGGGATGTGCTCGGCAGAGCCTCGCCCATCCCGTTTCCTAAGCCTTGCCAGATATTTTTTCCCATTCACGGCACTAACCTACTATTCTTTATATGCATAGCGTTGTACTAGACGATCGTTTTTATTTCGCTTTACAATCGTTTTCATGTGTTTATTTGGGAACCTTCGTCGTTGTATTGCCCACGTGTGAAACAAAGCCTGCGAGACAGTCAATGATAGCGTGTCTATTTGATGAACGTTTTATTACCATTACCATTACTCTTGATCCCAGAATAAGTTGGGCACATTTGAGGAAATGTTAAACGATGAGCAATAGTCACAGCCATATTTCAGAACCCGCCATGGAACGACCACAGCCCACAACACCTCCATACCACCCGTCACAGAGTTTACGCCGAACCCCGGAATTAAGACAACAAGGTTGCACGTGAACGTGACTATTTTTTGTGTAACCCTAATTTTTGACTGTCACGCAGGGCGACTTACGCACTGTGTCAAAGCCATTTAATTCGGGTTATTCCACATGTTACATGTACATATTGCAGTAGGTACAGTGGAACCCCTCTAAACCGGACATCCCGGGAGGTCCCCATGGTGTCCTGCTTAGAGAGGCTTCACTGTAAATCAGGCATTTGATCAATCTGAGCCGTGCTATGCGATCACGAACATACATCACTTGAGATAAATGACCAAGAAACTCGTCAAAAATAAGATCACGGGTGTTTGCTTGGTGTCCGGCTAAGAGTGGTTCCACTGTATTCGGTTGTATAATAGAATCGTCAATGGATGATGATTTACTTTGTTAAATTCACTGCCTATCAGATATGCATAGAACGTGATGAAACAGATTAATTTAGTAACCATTGTTTAAATCTAGATCTTTATCGTATTTCTAACGCACCTGTATATATATACAATACTATACTGCTCTCCCAAGTCAAACTGCAGTATCTGTTAAACTGCAGTATCTGCACTATGATGCTATGCTGACCCTGTGCAATCATCCCAAGTCAAACTGCAGTATCTGTTAAACTGCAGTATCTGCACTATGATGCTATGCTGGCCCTGTGCAATCATCCCCACCTGGGGATGATTGCACAGGGTCAGCATAGCATCGTCAGATCATAGTGCAGATACTGCAGTTTAACAGATACTGCAGTTTGACTTGGGAGGGCAGTATACAAGTCACCTGAAAAAAAATGTGATTAGTAACAACATGTTGTTGTTTTTTATATTATTTATATAACTTCAACTACAAAGGAACCCCTCTAAGCCGGACACTCGGGAAATTATAGATGTTAACATTAGATGTGTTTCGCTGTTATGTATCTCTGATTACAATGAAATTTCATGATTGCAAAGCACTAGAATGTGTCATGAAGTGCTCACAGTCTGATTTACAATGGAACATCTCCAAACCGGACACCCTGGGGACCTCCCATTTACAGTGGAACATCTCCAAACCTGACACCCTGGGACCTCCCATTTACACTGGAACATCTCCAAACCTGACACCCTGGGGACCTCCCATTTACACTGGAACATCTCCAAACCTGACACCCTGGGACCTCCCATTTACACTGGAACATCTCCAAACCTGACACCCTGGGGACCTCCCATACACTGGAACATCTCCAAACCGACACCCTGGGGACCTCCCATTTACACTGGAACATCTCCAAACCTGACACCCTGGGGACCTCCCATTTACAGTGGAACATCTCCAAACCTGACACTCTGGGGACTTCCCATTTACACTGGAACATCTCCAAACCTGACACCCTGGGGACCTCCCATTTACACTGGAACATCTCCAAACCTGACACCCTGGGGACCTCCCATTTACACTGGAACATCTCCAAACCTGACACCCTGGGGACCTCCCATTTACAGTGGAACATCTCCAAACCTGACACCCTGGGGACCTCCCATTTACAGTGGAACATCTCCAAACCTGACACCCTGGGGACCTCCCATTTACAGTGGAACATCTCCAAACCTGACACCCTGGGACCTCCCATTTACAGTGGAACATCTCCAAACCTGACACCCTGGGGACCTCCCATTTACACTGGAACATCTCCAAACCTGACACCCTGGGGACCTCCCATTTACAGTGGAACATCTCCAAACCTGACACCCTGGGGACCTCCCATTTACAGTGGAACATCTCCAAACCTGACACCCTGGGAACCTCCCATTTACAGTGGAACATCTCCAAACCGGACACCCTGGGGACTCCATTTACAAGTGGAGCATTTCCAAACCTGACACCCTGTGGCCTCCCATTTACAGTGGAACATCTCCAAACCGGACACGCGTGGACCTCCCATTTACAGTGGAACTCTCCAAACCGGACACCCTGGGGACCTCCCATTTACAGTGGAACTCTCCAAACCTGACACCCTGGGAACCTCCCATTTACAGTGGAACATCTCCAAACCGGACACCCTGGGGACCTCCCATTTACAAGTGGAGCATTTCCAAACCTGACACCCTGTGGACCTCCCATTTACAGTGGAACATCTCCAAACCGGACACGCAGTGGACCTCCCATTTACAGTGGAACATATCCAAACCTGACACCCTGGGGACCTCCCATTTACAGTGGAACATCTCCAAACCTGACACCCTGGGAACCTCCCATTTACAGTGGAACATCTCCAAACCGGACACCCTGGGGACCTCCCATTTACAGTGGAACATCTCCAAACCTGACACCCTGGGACCTCCCATTTACAGTGGAACATCTCCAAACCTGACACCCTGGGAACCTCCCATTTACAGTGGAACATCTCCAAACCTGACACCCTGGGGACCTCCCATTTACAGTGGAACATATCCAAACCTGACACCCTGGGGACCTCCCATTTACAGTGGAACATCTCCAAACCTGACACCCTGGGAACCTCCCATTTACAGTGGAACATCTCCAAACCGGACACCCTGGGGACCTCCCATTTACAAGTGGAGCATTTCCAAACCTGACACACTGGGGACCTCCCATTTACAGTGGAACATATCCAAACCTGACACCCTGGGGACCTCCCATTTACAGTGGAACATCTCCAAACCTGACACCCTGGGGACCTCCCATTTACAGTGGAACATCTCCAAACCGGACACGCTGGGCACCTCCCATTTACAGTGGAACATCTCCAAACCGGACATCTGGGCACCTCCCAGGGTGTCCGGTTTGGAGAGGCTCCACTGTAGTATATATAATGTAAAAGTATTTATAAATGTGACACAAATATTTCATTTCGTAATATTTCCTTTAAGTTACTGGTGTGTGTATTTCGGAAATGCAGAACCATGTTATTCGCCTTGTTTATCACAGTTTCTTATAGTGTATAGTGTATAGTCTATAGTTGGGTTATTTCCGATGATTTCGTGACTAAACTGTGCCTACCTTTGTTATAATTGTAGATTTGTCAACTTTTGAAGCATTTCAGAAAGAAATGTAGCTACTATGAATCGTTCAACAATGGTGGTAATTTATTTTAGAGCCAACATTCATTTTGACATATACAGTGGGGTCAGCGTGTAAGTGCACACACGACAGGTTGGTTCCAACCTGTCCTGTTCGTTCGTGTGTGCGCTTACACGCTGACCCCACTGTATAGAATGCAGTATCGTTGTAATATGAGTAAAGCAAGACACACACATGTATGGAACGCCAATTCTGCATAAACTCAAATAATTACTGCCATATCATTAAATGTTTAGAGCTATCTCCAAATGCTTTAGAGAGCTCTTCAAAGATTTGGAGCTAGCTCTAAATATGTAATGCTAGCTCTATTTATTTAGAGCTAGTATTAATCATTTGAGTGTATGTAGATTTGGCGTTCCATACACATGATGCGTCTTATCCAACTAATTATAACATGCCCATTTCTTCCACTCACCTCTTCAATTAGAATGGTATATTCTATGTAAAACCGTGAGGATTGCTAAAATTAATGTCTAATTTATTCGTCCTAATTTCAGGTTCGCCAGTAAGTCTATATTCAACAGACGAACCACAGACTCTACGTAAAACACCCGTGCAAAAACGTCCCTTTGTGCGGACGAGTCCGGCTCCCAGACCGAAGCCACCGGACGGAGCATTTGGCGCCACAAATAACGCGCCAATTGTCATCAACAGGGAGTTTGATGGAAGAGCCATAAATCCAAGTAAGACATCTAGGAGTGATTATAAAACATTGCCAATGTATGAAACGCCATAGCTCTCTATGTAGGTTACCGTCATTTGGTAATGGGGTTCCGTCATTTGGTAATGTGGTCCCGTCATTTGGTAATGTGGTTCCGTCATTTGGTAATGTTATCCCGTCCTTTGGTAATGTGCTCCCCTCATTTTAGCATGTGCTTCCATCATTTGGTAATGTTATCCAATCATTCGGGAATGCTGTCACGTCATTCTGTCATGTGGTCCCGTCCTTTGGTAATGTGATCCAATCATTTGGGAATGCTGTCACTTGGGAATGCTGTCACGTCAGTTGGTAATGTGATCCTGTCATTGTTGCGCCTGCTTCAGCAGAAGGCGCGACTATAGTCGCGATTTATCAGTCGTCGTCGTCGTTGTCATCCGCGTCGTCGTCTGAAATGTAAAAAAGGTTTGTACAAGCTTCGTCATCATGGTATGACTTTGACATTTTTTACCTTCACATTGTTGCGGAAACATTTAGTAATTTCGTCATTTTTTGCGCCAAAATGTGAGTACAAGTTTCTTCATCATCGTATAAGATTAATGTTACTTGATGGATTGTATCAATGTTTGGACACTTGATTCGTGTACGCATTTGGAACACACGCATGCCGCCATTAACATGACCTTGACAGTTTTGACCTTCATATGGTTGTGGAAACACTTAGTCATTTTTTTATGTAAAAATGTTTCTTCAACATGAACTTTTTCGTGTCTTAAGCATGCACTTATCGGACGGTTTTTGTGATGCTTACATTAGCACATGCCCATGCACATGTTACGGTCAAATGACTCGGCAGGCTTCCGTGGCGGAATTATTGTTTTTTTCAAATGATAACGGAAGCAACTATTTATTCCATGTATTTATTTTTTGATGTGCAATATCATACTTTATGATATGTCGATAAAAATATTTATTCAGCATTTAGTTGATATAAATAATTTACAAATACTGCATCATTTGCATATGGAACTAGCTTGATACCACCACGAGTCTCTATGAGTACATTAAAGATTAATAAATAATTATATCTGTGTAGCTGGCACTCGTAATTTTTAAAAGTGGTGGACTAGTTGCAATTATACACTTATTTAAGTTCCATAAAGAAAAGTTTGTGCCTACTAGATGGGACCCCAGCTTCAACAATAATTAAATCTATATTTTAATTAGTCAAGATCCAGAGCAGAATGGGTGCAGGTTATTGGAAATTAGGTCAACATCCATAAGAAAAATGAAAGTAGCAGAGAATAGCAAAATGTGTGGTAACGGGTTAGTTTTTTAGCGAAAATCAATGGTGGTGGCCCACCTTAGTCTGATCCCGGACTGTTATTGGTTTGCATCGGTAACAGGCCAGTTTGACAGTCAACCTGTGTAAGTTATCATATGTGTAATTTACTATAAAGATGTGATTGTTTTCAATTACGTACATATGTAATTGAATTATGAGGATACATGTACAATGTATGTATAAAACACATTAGTAAGTCAAACACCATACATACATATGCAATTTAGTTAATATAGATTAGAGAATAACAAATGATGCGAAATCGTCAAGTGAGTAAAAGTAGTCCGGTATGAACAAAATCGTGCGGGTGTTTTGAGGTCACTGACACAGTTTGCTTGCAAATCTTGATCCATTACTACCCAGGTTCACTTGAGGAACATGTTGGTCATGTGATGTAAACAGAGTTTCCGTGGCCAAAACAAAATGTAAACAATATGTGGGGACATGACGAGGTTGGATTTTTCTTTTTTAGTAGTAAGTAAACCTATTGTTTAATTCATGCAGAACCAGTACAGACCGGCTGCAGGTCATGTACAAGTAGGTCCCACAACATCCATACGAATAGTGAAAGTAGGAGAGACTGGTCTTATTGGATGGGATTCGGTTACAGTATATTATAGTAAAACTATTTGGTGTCTTCTAACCTATACTGTGATAATTTGTGGGTGAAATCTTACATCAACACCGGAATTGGAGGTGTGCCTGAAACAGCCAATCACATTTCGTACTATTATTTATTCGTCGGAGGATTATATTGACAGCAGTGCCATCTGGCGTCATAATGAGGCACTATATCACCAATATTGCTTGCGTCATTCGGCTTGTGACTTGATGCTTTCCGCTTGCGGCTTTCCGCTTTCGGACTGTGGCTTGATGCTTACTTCCTGCTGCTTTGTCATTACAGCTTTCGGCCTTATTCAAAGTGCTAAGTGCTTTGTTCTTACTTTCTTTTGCAAATGCTTAGTGCAATAAAACAGCGACACGAATAAGGACGTATCAATAATTGTAATGTAAATAAGACGAATGAACAAAGCAATCAGCAGAATGGACATGTAAGAAAGACAAATAAAATTACAACAAGCAGATTTCAAATGTAATACATGTACATACAAATTACGAATTAAATAACATGAATATAAGTTGTAATGTCATCAGCACGCAGCATGAAGTCACATAGAATTATGGCGGATATTACCTTCCATACTATATAACCTCGCTGTTGAATGGACGGTAAATCATACTCAAATCAATCCAATCCTCATAATGGTGCATTTCTCAAATGAATGCTCATCTGATATGAACTGCACAACTTAGCCCTATACCAGCAAATGCAAGCCGTTACAAAATCACAAATTTTAGCACTTTCTCCTTAATAGTTTTATCTGCAGTTTTGATTTGTTTCCATTATAACTTAGAACTTTTGTATGATTGCATACGTATATGGCTGTACATGTCTCGATGTTATTTTTGTTTCGTTGAGCAGATTTTAAGTAATATCAAATGCCTCATACGGCATAACATTTGGTCCACGGCCAGCTAGTTGAACAATCTTTGTCATACTGTTTACAATATCTTACGTTTGATACATGTTTGTTATTAGCCGATCTATTTATAGATCGGCTATATATTGGTTATCCATCGGTTTGTGAAAAAGTTTGTAACCACCCTTTTCTTCTATATTCTGTAATCTACAAACGCGAAATTTGTTGTATCACTTCCAAATTACATCAACCGGATAATTTTTCATTTTTGGCCATTATCTCTGTTGAAAACTTTAAATATAGCGAAATAACACAATTTGGCTATAAATAAACGTTTTCACTACAAGAGTTCGGTAAACTAAAGTTAGGCGGTTTGTAATTTGGCTATAAATAAACGTTTTCACTTCAAGAGTTCGGTAATCTGAAGTTAGGCGGTTTGCAATTTGGCTATAAATAAACGTTTTATCTACAGAGTTCGGTAAGCTAAAGTTAGGCGGTTTGTCTTCTAGTCCAGGGGCAATTGTAGGTATATATATAAGATTCCGGCACTTGGTGTTAATTTATGGCACCCGGTGTTTTTATAAACTTGAATGTATAAGGTTTTCAAAAAATCTGGGTGCAATTTTTTAAACCAAGTTCAAGGTCATTTCAAGGTCATTAAACTTTATGCTTGACGGAAGTCGAAAATTGCCAATATATGAGCCAATTCATGGTCCTTAACTTGGAAATTGGTGTAAGTTGTTAAAAACATTTCTGATGGATATATTAAAGACTTTACGTAAACTACACTAATATTCAGTATATAATTATCATATTTTCATGATGGCCGCCAAAAATCGGGTATTTATGAGATTTCGGTTGACTTGCTACATATTTGTGTAATGCTAAGCGCCTTCACCTATATTCAAAGGTTAAGTCTTTCAACTGGAATACTATTGTTTACATTTGACTACCATAAGTGGGAGGAAATCAACACTTCTCTCACTTTTCCCTGAGATTCCGTAACTACTAAAATGTGGACATATATTGAACCCTGATTTGATCGGCTAATAACATCATGCTCTGCATGCCTTTTCATTTATCTCCTTACATATTATAGTCTTATATATGTTTATCATTGTTGAATGCATAATCATGTCTATTCACGTCACATGGGAGTTAAATCAGCTTCTACCCCTAAAAGAGGTATGGCAATTTGGTTCCTATTAATTTTAGGGGTTGGTCTCAGTTATTCTGGTGTTGAGGACCTGGCACCGGATCAGGATATTCTAGTATAAAGACTGAATGTATGTGTTTCTCGATGGAAATACATTCAGTGCTTATACATGTTAGGATTGTCCCCTATGTTGGTGTTCCCCCAACACAGGTGATGAACAGGATTCGAACCTGCCGACCCGTCTGTATATGACCTTTGCTGTTGAATGGACGTTAAACAATACTCAATCAATCAATCAATATTCACGTCATGTTTGTGTCACTCATGTTAGTAGAAATTGAGATTTAGCAGTTACAATTCCGACAAAGGTGACAACAAAAGCAGTGCACATGCTAACCCAAGTTCTACTTGATGGATCTTAACCAAATGTTTATGCCCCCATGACGATAAGTCAGGGGGCATTATGTTTTGCACCTATCCGTGTGTCTGTCCGTCTGTGCCTCTGAAAATGTTCACCTTGTGCGTTTAAGTCGTTTTTCGCGAACAAGCTGCCAATGGGGGCATCACCTTTGTCTTACAAACACACTGTTCTAGTTGGAATTTTCTTATGAGTTATCTCCACCTGGTGGTCGTTATTCCGACAGAAGTGAGACACTCTCCAGCAAATGCCTTGTATATTTCTGATGCTATTGACAACCTTTCAATTTCTACATAACTTTTGTCACACATGTATGAACTCTTTTGTAGCATATGACCTCTCATCAGCAAAAAGATACCACTTGCCATTTCCAATCCAGCACATTTACAGTTGAATTTATATCACATAATTATCCTTGATTATCTACATAATGATGCTTCTGTTACAAAATAACAAAGTAGACCATGATAAAACTGCGGATGTTTATGCTGGTCTGGTTCTACATTTCTCGCAAAGATCAAGTGGTATCTTTTTGTAGTCAAAACTTACATTCTTTTGAAATTATAACTGCTTGTAATGTGAACTGCTCCTTCATATTTGACACACATCATCACCGTCAATTGTTATAACATAACATTTGTCATTCTCTCCAAACTTCTTAAGGACTTATGCCCCTTTTTCAACAGTTCCTCAACCGGCATATCTTGTGACATCTGTCACTCTTACTGCATACTCTTTGTCATGTATGTACGAGCTGTCACTCGTGAAAAGATACCAGTGTGACAGTGGACATCCTGATCATGTGCCGCATTTACAGTGTAATTGTGATCAGATACTCATTTATACCAGCATAACAATGCATTTGTGACAGCATAGTGAACAGTGTAGCACGTAATCAGACTGGACAAATGCACAGGCTGGACTTGGTCTAGACTGGTTGCAAATGTCACATACAAAGATGTGCATGCTATTTTTGGACAGAAAATCATTGCAAGATTTTTAATTTTCCATTAACATGATTAATAATAGCAATAGTATGCGTACATTTACTTCAAGGTTCCCAGTCTGTTCATCTTCATGTTGTTCAATTTGTCTCAAGTCCAATATCAGTAACGCATGATACATGTACATATTCCGTGTCTTTTACTACTGTTTCACTATTAACTGTTATAACGATACCAATGCTATTGTGCCGATTATTCTATAATTATGGTCTTTTATTGACTCAATATTTTTTACTGACCTAAAACTATTTATTTCAAAGATGGGCAAATTTGCATTACATTGCTATAGAGGCCTGTGATGTTGAAAGGGTTAATATTATAAATTCCCTATTTATTAAATTGAATCAACAAAATATCTTCGGTATTCTAAATGTTGTAAGTAATATATTATACTTTTGTATAGTTTTGCCATTAAGCATTCTATAATTGTGTTTATACATGTCATTACCTCATCCAAGCCAAAAGCTCTAGTCAGTTCAGCGATTCTTTTCTGTGAGAATTGGATCATTATATATATTGACGTTGCTACATAATTTTGCTGGTATGTTAAAAGCACGGGCGACCATATGAGAATATTCTAAATTTAATCCTGACAGTTGTATTGTAAACTCAGTGCTGATTTTATATCAATATCCCACCCACACATACAGGACATTTACCGAGTCTGCTGCATTGACCTGTGTAAAATAATCCTTATCCACATTTTTGCAAAAACAAGCGGAGAATATTACATTTCTTAACTTGGCATTTAGGGAAATTTTTATTTCACTTTATATTTTTATGCTCACATAACGATAAGTCGATAAACGATATGCCTCCGAAAATGTTTATCTTGTGCGTTTAAGTTGTTTTTCGCGAACAGGCTGCCAATGGGCGCATCACCTGTGTCTTACAGACATATTTTTCTAGTTTTATTTTTTCATATTTTACTAAATAAATGCATCTGCCCATCATTGCAACGTTCATAAATATTTCTTATTTCTGGAAACACTCAACTCATTCTATTTGGTAATTACATGCACGTTTCTCATGTGATATAATGCTATATATCGCTGGCAAGTCAATTTCACAAACGGTTGTATGTGTAATTATTGCATAAATTACTTTTTACCTTGACGAGAAGTCGTATAAATTTAATAGAAGAAATATTCAGTGTGACATACAACTTTTTGAAATTTTACTGGCAAAGCGTTTGTCCTTCTCCTTAAAACTTTCAAACATTTTATCAACTTGCCAACGATATGCTAAGGTTGCATATCCCATGTTTTATAAACACATTTTCTAGTTATATATTTGTGTTCTTCTGTACATTCTATAAGTATACCAGCCTGACATGGCGTTGTTTACATGCTTTGTTTATATAAACATTGGTGTATAAATAAACATGGAATTCCTGTAGGTATTTCCCTGTTTATTATGGCGCGTCGCTATAGTCATGATCGATATATTGCGATTGACAAAACTGTTTCTCATACTGGAGCAGTGGGTAAACTGGCGGCCAACGGTTGCACTTGATTTTAATTTTGCACTGCATGCGTTCGATCCTCACTTTTGCCATTATACATGTATATATTTATTTTTTTTTAAATATTGTTTTTGTGTTTTATTTTTATTTTTAATGCATCTTTATTACATGTAACAACAATTGACATGGTAATTATGAACCACATGCATCCACGTTTATTTATTTATTTATTTATTATCTGAAGTGAGAGGTTTATTTTTCGACATGGTGTTCTCCGTAACATATTTGCATTTGTAGTGAGTCGACGTGGACTTTCACAATAACACACGAATCTGCAGAATGCATTTCACAATGATTAGGTTCAAAGTGAAGTGTTTTATAATGTTGTGTAAAAGTAAATGCACGACTGTTTCGGGATGTGTGCGTTACCTCTGGCGCCAAAATAGTAACATCGAGAGAAAAATGTATGCCTTTGGCAGGATTCGAACTCACAACCGTCCGATCACCAAACAGCAGATCTACCCACTAGAGCACTAAACAATGTTACAATTATTAGCAATTATATCGAATGTTAATGCGTTTGCGCTGGTATACAAATACCATGTCTACAACATATGACGTAAACTATTTAAAAATAGCACGTGTTTACAATAATATTTACAATAATAACGCGCCAGCTCAAAGCGGTACACCTCTAGTTATAGATCAAAAACATAATATCACATATCACCTGACGAGTGACAATTGCTTACAACATCTAGTCCAGACATTATTTTCGTCGTTTTTGTTGCGCCTGCTTGAAAAGCTTGATATTGTCGGCATTTTGGAATGCTTCAGTGCGTGTCTCCAGTCTTGCGTCAAAGTTTTTGTTTTACTGTACATGCCATGTACTTACGGCGCATTATGCAGGCTGCGACCATCTCATTAATGAAACATTCATGTATGTTATTTACCCGTGACAACATATCAGTATTATCCTACATGTATAAATAAAGCGCCTAAAAAATTCTCAAAGTGCATTAAAAATGGGTATTTTCAATAAATAGTTTTGTTTCATTTTTCTGTCCTTTATTACTTACCATATTCATCATCACATTGCCGGCCATTGTTGCGGAAGTCCTTCCCATTTGCTGTACTCTACAGCAACTTTTTACTTGTTTGATCCTGTCTTCTGGTATTGCGATCCAGTCATTTTGGAATGTTGTCACATCATTTGGTAATGTCATTCCGTCATTTAGTAATGTTATTCCGTCATTTAGTAATGTGGTCCCGTCATTTGGTAATGTGGTCCAGTTATTTGGTAATGTGGTCCAGTTATTTGATAATGTTATCCCGTCATTTGGCAATGTGTTTCCGTCATTTGGTGAAGGTAATCCCCTCATTTGGTAATGTGATTCCGTTATTGTGTCGTGTTTGTGTGTTTGGGTTCAGTGCGCGCTTCCTTGCCTTAATGATGAATCCATTCGCATCGTAAAGATGAATCTTACTGGGATTTACACCTGTGTCCGCGTGATTATGTGCAGTAAGGGTGTCTGGTGCTGGATCAGGACACTGTCTTTCAGTGCTGAAAGCTGTTAATGTAATTTCAATGCTGAAGTGCAGTACCCTCCCATACAGCTACATTCCCATTGCCGACTATGTTGTTGAACGGACGTACAAAAAACGGCAATCAATCATTCAATCTATTTCAGCAAATAACCGACTATACGAGTACAACACCCGTACAAACGAACGCCGATGGGTGAACGACCCGAGTGGGAAACCCGTCACTATGAACGGCGCCGACTGATGCTCGGATGAGGCCGACTGATGCTCGGTTGAAGCCGACTGATGCTCGGATGAGGCCGACTGATGCGCGGAACATACCACACTCCTCCCAGTTTTATTGTCACTAACAGTCGTCAGTTTATTGCATAATAAAACAGTGATACACCACCGCCTGCGCTAATCTCTTGTCGATCTTTGAATATTGTGCTTGAAATCAAGCTGTTTGATTGCCTGAGCTGTGGTACAGTTCAGGCTCAGCCCACCAAGTGCTTGATTGCGAGTTGAAATTGACTGTAGATGTTCAGAAACACCGACATCCTGGCAAGATTAACGCAGGCGGTTGTGTAGTGGTGTTTGCATAACATTAATGCTCGGTGGTCAGTATAGCTTCAGTGTATGATAATGTGCTTATGAAATACCCAATTACAATTTTGAAATACCCAATTGTTTCAGAAATGATGGAGTGAAAATACTCAATTACTAATTCCTTATCTGGAGCGCTGTATTATCATCTATGCTATAATTAATGAAACAATATACATGGCAAAGCATAATGCCCACTCGATTTCAACAAGTTGTGGGCACCCACCGAAGCTTATATCGTTATCCTCTCTCATATTTTCGAGCACGTGTAAACTTTTCTGAAAAAGATCTATCAATAATACGGCTCAGCTGTTAACTCTTTGCATGCTGGGAAACTTGCGGGCTATACATAGTTAAAAACTAGCGGACAAAAATTCATCAAATTTTCTTTTATATCATGAATATGTCTTGTAATTTCATTAGAATTGAATCCTGAAGAGTCAATTCTAATAAAATTCCAAGACATATTTACAGAGAGAAATAAACCTTACATGTATAGTCCAGGCGCGGATCCAGGATTTCGGGTTAGGGGGGGCGTAACTATTTTGCAATACTTGACTATATTATCGAACGATAGACATGATTTTTGATTGAAAACGTTTAAATTTTGAAACAATAAGAAAACGACCGAAAAATGCATGGAATACATGGCACTTGGCATGAAACGTGCCTTGTAACTTGTAAAAAATCTTTAGGGGGGCGTGCGCCGGGTCCGCCCCCCCCCCCCCCCCCCCCCCCCTGAATCCGCACATGTATGCTCCTAATTTGTTTGGCGGACAATTTCACCGCTAGCATGCGAAGAGTTAATGAACAGAGGAACTAATCGTGTTAAAGGTACATGCCCACTCAGTAGGCACAATGTGTTCTTTATAGCACAGACATCATCCGACACATTTTCTTGCAAAATGAACGTTCATTCACCATTACCCCACGTATTGATTGGTATTATTATACATTTCATATCAGATGTAAATTTCCACACTGATATCAGAGGCGATAACCGTGTTTCCTTAAAATGTTAACGGATATTACTATTCATTATCTGTATTTATTTTTGATGTGCAATGATCATACTTTATAATCTGTCGAAAATATGATGCATTTAATTAGTATAAATAATTAAAACATAGTGTGCCTCATTTGGATATGAAAATAGCCTGATAGCACCGCGAGTCACTATCAATAAAATAAATGATTATATCTGCATAGCGTGCACTGATAATTTTTAGAACTGGTGGAATAGTGACACATGTAATTATACACTTATTTATTGTCTATATAAAGAACATTGTGTGCCTACTGATTGGGCTACACAGTGTTTAGCTAAACTGTGTTGGAGTAAATTATGTTAGTAAAATATTATTCTTACTTACTTACTAATATTAATACTATGTTTAGCTGCAGACTACATGCAGTGTGTTCGAGTAAATTAGGTCGATATATTCTAATACTGTGCATAGCAAACGGCATGGCGTATTCAGAATTCGCTGATAGGTATTAAATACATGCATGTACAAGTGGCCACCATTGTTTCTTAAATACAGCGAAACCTCTCTAAACCGGACACCGTGGGAGGTCCCCAGGGTGTCCGGTTTAGAGATGTTCCACTTTAAATCAGGTATATGCCCATTCTGGGACCAATGTCTTTTGCAATCATGAACATGCATTATTATCTCAGATGCTTTACCAAGAAATCCATCAAAATGACATCACATGTATTTTCGAGGTGTCTGGTATAGAGAGGTTCCACTGTACCATATATAAATAGAACATCACGTGTAGACTCGTATGCAATATCACACGTATGAGTGGCATTGGAACTGGTCTGGAGATCACAATAACAATAGTATGTGGCTGTGAGAAATCAATACACAGGTGAACGACTCGGACTGTCTGTCTGTTTGTTTCACAAAAGCTGCCCAAATGTTGTGGTGTCTGTGAGAATGTAACATGGGGACATTGTTTTAATTTCAGAAATACAGGACCGATTTTCAAAATTTAACTTTTGATTTTCTTAGTTAGATCATTTCCAAGCTATCTAGCCAGGTTTCAGAGTCAATTTCCAATTTTCTTTTGCTTTTTTACTCATCCCACAGCTCCTCCCTACGCTTTTCCCCCATGCTAAATTCCCATAGAAAAATAAATAATAGACGGCACATTGTGAGCCAGCCAATCATAATCAATACACAGGTGAAAGACTCGGACCTATGACCCAATAAATGGCTTATTCGAAAAAGAACATTACGCCACCCACCCATTTCTATCAACGGTTAGACTACAGTGTAAAGCCGTTTTGTCTAACCAAGGTTTATGGTTAGTTACAGTGGTGTCAGCGTGTAAGTGCACACACGAACGAACACGACAGGTTGGTTCCAACCTGTCGTGTTCGTTCGTGCGTGCACTTACACGCTGACCCCACTGCATATATGGTTATATAGGGCTGTATATGTGTTTGGTCCAACATAAATGTGTGGGTGGGGTAATGTTTTCGTATGGGTCATTTACTGGGCCATATGTCCCAGTCTTGCAACTGAGAATATATACAGTGTTTGCACATGTTAAAGTTATGGCATGTGTGATTAAAAGTTTAATCGCATAAAATGCCACCCATATTATTATTTTATGCAATGTATGGTTGTACAGCATAATAGTACATGTATTTGTATATAGTTGGACATGCCTGCTGGTGGGCATAACTCCATATTCAAGATGTATATTTACTTGTATATAATGTAATGTGTTCATATATACAGTCCGAATTTATTCCTGGTTCGTCAAACGAATGATTGCCTATCGTGTTTTATAATTTGAAAACGTTTTTTTCGTTGGCTTAAACGTGTCAAAACCAACGAAAACAGCACTTTCTAATTAAGAAGACCAACGGAAACATCATTTTATAATTCAAAAGATACGTTCAACAATCAACGAAAACACATTTTAAAACACACTTTGTACCTCCGAAAGCAGCATTTTCTAATTAAAAACAACGAAAACGATGTCACGATGCATTGAAAGAAACGAGACCCGTTTAAATTAGTTAAAACCTGGGTATTTAAACGAAAATATCTTCACGTTCAAATCAAAACAAATGATAAACGTTTCTATGCATATTGTTATACAAAACGTCGTGTTCACGTCGTTTTCTATTCGGTTTCATTTTCGAACCTTCAACCAATCTTCGCCCAGTGCCCCACCCCCTGTATTCCACTCACACAACCGCCACACTGCCCAGGTTGGAAAAATTACATTGCAACATAAGTGATTAAGAGTATCCATTATATGCATTGGTGTGGGACAAGGATATTCCAGTCAGAAACCAGGCTTTGTCGGTTTCTGACACCATATTCTGATCACGTGGGTGGAATACCCTTTTCTCGCATACCCAGAGTCCATTTCAATGTTATTTCCGAAGCCAGGCCCATGTGGGATTTTTCTGTCTCACACGGCTATCTCACACGGCTGACCCGTCACACACTGCCGGAACTACTTTTTGTGTATTGGCTTCCAAACGTCGTCTGGATTGTTTACAAACACACGCTCTCTACACAGTACTGTCAGTAGACAACAATGTCAACAACGGCGCTCTGGATTTGTGATGTAGGCTATTATTTATTTCATGTTTTATCCAGTTTTATCAAATTTGCGTAAATTTGTGGGACGAGTTGTGTAAGGGGCGTCTGTAAATCAGTTGGCCGAATACTGAATACATAATTATTATTAAAATAAAATACATGTAATTGACAGCAAAATATTTACCTCGTATGTTGTTGATTCTTCCCCAAACATGTGTATAGCGACAGTTGATGGTGATTGGAATATTTGTTTAATAATCCAGTGAGCAAGAATTTCTTGAAAACGGCAACGTGTTGAAATGACAAATGTCCGTCGGAGTGAAACTTTCGGCGGACTGATATTTGCGTAATTGAAGACAGCGTCTCGGAATTGCAATAAATACTCAAAATAAAAACATAAAATGATTCTGTAAACATTATTGTACAAATTTGAATCGAGGATATATGGTCTATTTTCAATATTTATATGAGTTTGTCTCGTACTGCGTCCTATTTATTGTGTGTATGTAGTAATTGGGTTTACACATCATGTCATGTGCGTCTCCAGACCGTATTTTTTATTTGGCCGTTATGTGTTAAATGTTTTGATCCAATGTAGGAGACTCTAATTTGTTGGTGAAAGTTTACACCCATTTGTTGATACGGGTAATGCGATTGAGTGGTTGTATTGGAGATAGCATATAAAGAAAAAAAGTTAGTATTATACTATGGTGGTTCGTTGACAGCGTACTATGGCTAAACATGATTCTGGACTTAGTAGGTATGCGAGAAAAAGTATTCCAGATATACTCCGGTTTGTGACTAAGGATATTCCACCCTCGTGGTCAGAATATGTCGTCAGAAACTCGGCAAAGCCTCGTTTCTGACAACATATTCTGACCACTCGGGTGGAATATCCTTGTCACACACCGGAGTATATATGGAATACTCTTAGTCCCACACCAGTGCATATGATACTGTTTCTCGCCTTTCTACAGAACATATTTCCGGATCCCAAAATATTGATATATTGTGATTATATTGCGATTTTGTGTTGTTATGTTATTCTCATGGTTTAATTGTTATCCCCTCGCATTCAATAGTCCACATTCTCTAAATGAATATGCAATAGCTCATACACTAATGGGTATTCAATAGTCCATAGTCCCGCATCCTACATGTAATGAATATTCAATAGATCACATACTAATAAGTATCAAATAGCCCACATCCTAATGCATATTCAATAGCCCGCATCCTACATGTAATGAATATTCAATAGATCACATACTAATAAGTATCCAATAGCCCACATCCTAATGAATATTCAATAGACCGCATTCTACAGGCAATAAATATTCAACAGCTCTTATCCTAACGAACAGTTAATACATGTATACATGTACCACAATCTAATGAACATTCTTCAATAGCCCACAATCTAATGAATATTCGTCAATAACCCACATCCTAATAAATACTCAGGACCAACATCAGCTAAATGTACATGTTCTCGTAGACAAAGTGTATGATCACGTGGTACTGACAACAACAACAAGTACCGATTCAAAGTACGTATTATTTTATAGTGTCCTTATTACGTAACGGATTTTGATGAAATATGGCGCATCAAACGCGTCTTGTTAAGCTGCATTTGGTGGTCTCTGTATTTTCGCCCAAACTTCTGTCGTTTTCGCGAAGAATCGATGTCCGTGTCTCCGACACGGAAATCGATTCTTCGCAAAAACCACACAAGTCAGTGACAAACTCCATAGCCACCAAATGTAGCTCATGAAGACGAGTTTGCTGCTCGATATTTCATCAAAATCAGTTGCATATTAAGGAAAATATCAAATAATACTTACTTTGGAGTGGGCGACGTTGTTGTTGTTGTAACCACGTGATCATGCACCTTGGTAGACATGTCACGTTGAAATAAATATACAGTCATCATTGTCAGCGGTATTGGGCATGTTATATTGTTTATTACACAATTATCTGAGTGTTTTATTAAATGCAATCTGCTAAACCTGCGTGTTGTGTTGTTTTTCGAATATTTCTACAGAGTACGTGCAAATGACGTTTTAAATCTAACCTACTCTCCCACACTACGTGTTGTAATAGGAGATTTGTCATACTGCAGATAAATTTCTCGCGTTGTGATTTGTCAGCTTGATGGGTAAAATGAACCCAAATTAACTGTCAAGCCCATCAATATGGCTCAAATCAAAATGTTTACACTGTCCTTGAATTCATAATGGAAACGCCCATTCAACGTATTGCGTTCATGTTCCTAATGTTTACGCCGTATATGGTTAGTTACGTCTTTGAAACTATCCGAAAATACAGTGTAAATATAAGTAATAAAACTATGGGCAGTTGCGTTTACTGTATCATGAACAACAGTTGGTATGTTTGCGAAGAGTCCTTCGGCGGCGGTTTCAGGCGGAGTAGAAAACGAAATTTTGGAAATCACCTCCGAAACATAGGCAAAAGGATTGGTAATGACCTAACGAAGAAAACACAAAAGTTATATTTTGAAAATCGGTCCAGAAATGCCAAGTTATTAACCAATTTATACTCGTTTATATCGGATGACGTCATCTAATATGTGTAACGTCATGACGTCGTGCCGTTTGGCGCAATATTTCTATGACGTTAAACATGTACCAATGCACTTGGGCCGCGCCATACGAAAACCGGGCTTAATGACAACGTCGTGAAAAGCGACATACGACGTCGGAAAAACGACGATTCAAATTGTCTAACGTCGCCGTAAAATTTCACATTTCGCCATCACATTTACGTTTACGGGTGTAAATTAAATTGAGTGGCAGTAGAAAACGGAAAGTGATAAATTATTGAAACTTTCACCAATATGTTCCGTGATGACTTGTACGTCAGTGCACATATTATGACGTCATGACGTGACGTCCCGCACTTATGACGTTATTAAACGAGAAACCATGTTGACGTTATGGCCATGGTGTCGCGCAAAAATATTATACTAAGGATACAACACGAGTTACTCGCAACATAAATAACGTAGCCATGTTTGAGGCGCTGTACATTGTCACCTAACTATCGTTCTTTGGCATTGTCACACTGTTTTGTTGTTCGTCCTTATGAATTTAAAATGGTGAACGCATACTTTAGATGGCTACATCTCAGCATGTCATCGCTTACGCTGCACTTTGATTGCTAAATGATCTTAAATTTGAACAACCTACTGTATGCCAACCGATCGTGTCATCTATAATCTTGGTAAATTGAGACTTTTCGAACAATTCTAGCCAGTACTTGGCAAATGTTATGCCATTCAGTAAACCGGGTGACCCGGTTTACTGAATGGCATATCATTTGCCAAGTACTGGCTAGAATTGTCCGGTGCCACTCATTGTATCATAAACGGAGGTAGAAATGCAGCTATTATGACATATATCCCTTGTGTGTATATAATTTGGCGAAAGAAATGCATCAAAATTTCTGTAATAGATTCAGAATCAGTGATTTTAAAACTTATAAAACTAAATTCTGGAGGAATATAAAGAATTTGCGGTATGACAAATACGTTATTGTGATTCTACAAAGTCAATATGGTGTCATATTGCCCGTATGAAGCTATATTCCCAATCGGCTGCGCCTCGGGTGAATATAGATTCAGACGGGCAATATGACACAAAGCCTGTGTAGAATCACAATAACTTATAATACATTATTTTGATATGACATATTTCTGACAAATTAATCGATCATTCTTTTACTGGTATCGGATGTTTTTAATTGGCATTATTATACTTTTTTATATCAAACGCGAATTGCCACTCTTCGTATCAGGGGCGATAACCGTGTTTTCTTAAAAGGTTAACGAAGAAAACTGTTAATTTGCTATTTCTTTGATGTGCACTGATAGTACTAATGATATGTCGATAAAATCTTTATCCAAGTGATGCATTTAATTGATATAGATAATTTAAAAATGTCGTACTTCATCTGCATATAAAACAGGCTGACATTTCGGGTCTAATCGATGGGCTTCTAACTTTAAGCCTTTCACCTCTGAATAACAGGAACATATTTTGATATGTTAATTTTCCTACCGATCTAAACGTCACAAAACGATGATCAGACTAGCGAAATTATGAAAAGGATGTATTGTTTTTTTAGAAATATTATGCAAAGTAATTGTTAAAAGATGCAGATCCTCATGAGTCGGCTCGTCATGATATACATGGTTTGCAACCACCACTATATATGTCTCTAGTACGGGGCGCCATGTAGGACAGGTTAATTATGTGTACAAAATTGAGTTTTGTAACACTAAAAATCACAAAATTCAATTCTGTGTCACAAAATTCAATTCTGTGTCACAAAATTCAATTCTGTCAATTCTGTGTCACAAAATTCAATTTTGCATACGTTTCGTATACAAAATTCATTTTGTTATAAAGGATTCAATTTTGTAAGACAGAATTGAGTTTTGTGAAGAAAATTCAGTTTTGTTGGACAGAATTCATTTTTGTCCACAAAAATTAGTTTGCGTAGGATAGTCTATGTCATCTCTACGTTGATTGGTTGAGATCGGTCTTAGTCCATTTTACTAGATGGTGGAGTACACTTGCAGGTTTAAATATTTCAATGCGAAAATATAACCCAATATATCAATATTATACTTCTTTATGGACAGTTATTTTGGTTATATTATGATTACAATGAGTGGTCACACCATATATGCATATATACTTTGAAGGAGAAATAAGAAAAATATTCAGAATTTTCCCTCAATTATGTAAACAGGGTCAAACATAAAGTAGCCGGGACATAGCTAGACCTGAGAGCATGCCCATATATAGAGAATACCAGGCTAGTGTATTTGGATATCAAGTTTATCAGGCAAGGCTAGGAAACGCGTAGGAATTCCGAGGCTTGCCGAGGAATTCCTACCGTTTCCGAGCCGAGCCTGATAAACTTGATATTAAAATACACTAGCCTGGTATTCTATTTATCAGGTAACGTTTTATGATCGAAAATGACATTAGATGACGTCGTATTCTAACAGTAGATCTAACCTTGTGAAACAAATGGTATTGGGTCTGTGTCTACTAGTTGCGAAGTTACGTGTTCGCAACTATGTGTCTACATGCATTATTTACAGTATGCACCATCTTAGTATCCATGGTATCTACACAAATGCTACAAATGGTTTCCTCAAATGGCCCAATACACACATTCTGTTTATAAACACAGACAGCAGTCAGAACACAGGCCACAGCGCGTGTATTATTGATTTAACTGGGGCAGATGTACCTTGCGATATACAATAAATGACGTCAGTACTCGCGGGAGAATTATGTGAACAATTATAACGCAAATGAGTTTAAATACGAATGGGTTTGTCAACGTTTGATTGTTTGGAGATAGTTGAAGCAAAATGTCAGAATGAGAAATGAATCATCGGCAGAATGAGAAATGAATCATCGACATTGAATGTGTAGATCGGCGACCGTGACCCATTTCTCCAGTGCAGTTTCTGACCAATGGTAGTCCTTCTTACATGCGTGTGCAGAATTTACAGAATTGAATTTTGTGACACAGAATTGAATTTTGTGGCACAAAAGTGAATTTTGTGACACAGAATTGAATTCTGTGGCACAGAATTGAATTCTGTGGCACAAAAGTGAATTTTGTGACACAGAATTGAATTTTGTGGCACAAAAATGAATTTTGTTGACAAAATTGAGCCATGTCCCACTTGGCGCCCCGTATCTAGTGTTAAATGGTTAAGCACGAGACCAAGAATCAGGACTAGAGACGTCCTACTGAATTCTGACTAATTGCGAAACACAGGAGGCAGTATGTCATACGCGGGTAATGACGGGCTGTGATGCCCGTCCTCTGTCGCGGGCACTACCGCAATGCCCCCCAGTGTCTCATCTAGTCCATTTCCCGCCTCCATATCCGTGTCTAATGTTCACCGAGTTAATATCATTAATCATGTTTTGATTTGAATCTAGATGCCTAACGTCAAGGCGTCTGATTTTACTTTCGTGTATTAGTCCACTGTGCTCTTTAGCGTTGTTCTCAGTAACCATGGTTACTACTCCATCCGGTGTAGAAGTTCCCCCTTCTTCTGAATCAGAGGTAAACACCCTTTTTCTTTTGGATCTACAAATGTTATAACCGAGTCAGGTGTCGGGGCAACGTTTACATTACATGTGTACATACAATTTCATCTATAAATCTCTATGGAACTGAAGAGGTCGATTGAAGAATTGGTCACTACATACGAGAGTTAGCCCCCCTCTTCCACTGAACCATTCAACTGTCAATGGGATTATCCACGTACGTGTATAATAATTAATATATTGATAAATGAGTGTGATCAATAGACTCGATTATTCATCTACTTTCTGAATCAATCATACATATAAGTGGCCTGGAAACAATCTGGGATTCGTAAAAACGTGTTTTAATGCTGACAAATAACTAGCTTTCAGTATAACTTAGTCTACTTGGTGAAGGGATATGCTCCTATGAAACAAAAAAGCCGTATATGAACGTAGCAGAATTACCTAGTATATACAGTGGGGTCAGCGTGTAAGTGCACACACGAACGAACACGACAGGTTGGTTCCAACCTGTCGTGTTTGTTCGTGTGTGCACTTACACGCTGACCCCACTGTAATATGTGACTGTGGCTAGAGAAATGGTGCTAGACTAAGTGGCATTTGTGGTATGTGTAGCTCCTGATTAAATAGTACACTTCGGAGTCGTATAGTGTACACACGCGCGACCCTCAAGTGTGACTGATTGACCCTATGACGTCATAGTTTTCCCACCAACATTCAAAAGTCCTAATTTTCCTGCCAAAATTAAAAAATAATAATTTCTCGCCAATAAAAACAAAAATGGGACATAATTCCGGAAGGACTAGACCGATTGAACTCAAAGTAAATGGAACACTTCGATTGGCTAGTGGCTATCTTTTAAAACATAGTCAGTAGCTCTTTGTGGACGATTATAATAAGTTATCACAAAAGGGGATATAACTCCGGAACTATTCGACCGATTGACCTCAAATGTTGGTAGGTTGTTAGGGTGGACCGGTGACTATCTATCGAGTAGAAAATCTGAGATTGATTCCACACGCGTGTCGTGCCGCCCCGGTGTGGCTTTCTGGATAGAACCAGTTCTAGAGCATTATGCCCGTCTCGTGGGGACCATCAAACTACCCATTACGTGCGAAAGAGGCAAATACGGAGGTGCGATGAATTGCTGTGGTCATGTGAGGAGGCAATCGAAAGGTGTAAAGATGTTCGAAAGAGGTACTGAGGGGTATAAACTGGTAAGAGGAGGGTCGGATGAGGCACGGAGTTAACAACTGATGCCAGATAATTGGTGAGGAATGTAGTGGGTAACAGTTGGCAATGCGAAGAAAGTAAGCCTATTTGGCGCGTTCATATAGCGGATGGATGTATCGAGGTTAAACGGTGTACAGTTCCATGGGCGGGTACTAGTAGCCGGATACATCGTTATTGAAAGTACTACAGCGACGGAACGAGGCGGGAGTGAGGAGGGATGAGGAGTCAGTTGGGAATGATGAGGAGGGAGTGAGGAGGGAAGAGTAATCAATGGGGAGTGAGAAGGCGTGACTACGGAGCTGATATTACAGTGTTGAGAAAACAAAAAATACCTCCTTCGTGCTCCAAGAGCGCATGCAGGTTGGTGATTTGATATTAGGATAGTGAGGAGTAGCAAATATAGCGTTTATCCCCGTTATGTATACCATCAGGTGGTTTGTAATTTGTAATAATCCCAACGTTCCACCAAGTTTGGGGTAAATCGGTGTAGTCGTTCCGGAGGTATGTCCTTTTTTATTTTTGGCCGGTATTAATTTATTTGGTGGGAAACCCATTTTGGCAGAAAATTTGGAATTTTGGCGGGAAATTATGATTTCTTTTGTATTTTGGCGGGAAAATATTTGGCACTTGAGGGTCGTGCGCGCGCACACTATACTACTCTCCGGTAGACTGATGTACGATGGTGGGTGTATCATTGATGGAATGGCGAAAATACAGATCCCTATCTGAATGCGGATGCACAGACGGATCTGGATCTACACAAGTCGCAAAATCTATAAGCCCCATTTATCCAATCACAGCCGTATTACGTACTTACTTTTTAAGAAATTTGATTCCAACGAATATTCCTGTAGTTACCATGGTAACGCCGGCGACTGCACCAAGAACAGCGCCAACAATTGCTCCAACTGTAATGCGAGCATAGCCATAATACAGCCTGGATTTGTTCCTGGTTCCACAAACGAACGAGTGTCTACCGTTTTCTCATCGTTTTAACATAGATTACGTTTTTTCCTAAATTAGAAAACAATGTTCAGTTTTCGTTGGTTTAAGCGTGTTTTAAACATCGTTTTCTAATTAAAGCTACAAAAACCATGTGTAAACGGCACGACATACGTTACGGAAAACGACACAACATGCGTTGACAGAAACAACAGGCGTTTAAATTGTCTGGAGACGGGTATTTAAACGACAATATCGGTTTCGTGTACAGAAACAACAAGACAAAATTCGTTTCTATGCATATCGTTTTAAAAAACTATCGTTTTCAAATCGTTTTCCATTTGTTTTCGTTTGGGAACATTCAACAAATCTTTTGCTGTAGTTACTTTGGTCACGATCGGCGAAGTTTACTGCAAGCAGATGTACTGTTGCACATATTATATAAAATAATAGACCAGTGTTAATAAATCGGTTACCGAACTTGGAAAAGCACTAGTGACTTCCTTTAAACTACTTCACTAAGCTTAGATTTACTGTGAAAATGACAATGAGGAACATAAGGCAACGTGGCGGCCAACTGACACATTCCGCCATTTCCAACGCGTCAGCGTGTAAGTGCACACACGAACGAACACGACAGGATGGAACCAACCAGTCGTGTTCGTTCGTGTGTGCACTTACACGCTGACCCCACTGTAAATTGTTCTAATGGAAGTTCCTCGTGCTTTTCCAAGCTCTGTAATCTAATTACAATGGGACCTCCCTAAACCTGACACACTGGGAGGTCCACAGTGTGTCGGGTTTAGAGAGGTTCCACTGTAAAACATACAGATGACTACTTCATGACACGCGTGTGTGCTTTGCGATCACGACCAAACGTTATGATCGGAGATAAATGTGAACCTCACCAGAATTTAGCAGAACTAACATTTCTCTGTGCCTGGTGTAGAGAAGTTCGACTGTATACGACTGGTATATACATGTAGGAACAATAATGTGTGCTCGGTAACAAATATGTTCTCGGTCGAATGTTTTGGAGAAAAAAACGAGCTTACTGTACCATCTCACCATTTTCGCCGGTCTTCGTCGGTGCTGTTGATGTAGTTGGTGACGTTGTTGTCGTTGTAGTTATCGCGGGTGTGACTGTTGTTGTTGTTGTTGTTGTTGTTGTTATTGTTGTTGTTGTGAGTGTTGTTATCGTGGGTTTCGTTGTTGTGGTGGGTGTTGTTGTTGTTGTTGTGCGTGTTGTTGTTGTCATAGGTGTTGTTGTGGGTGTTGTAGTTGTTGTTGATACAGTGGTTGTTGCGCACGTGCTGCAGCACTCACTGGGGTCGATCATAGTTGAACACGCGTACGACTGACAGCTTGAAATCATGTCGCCATACAAACAATCTGTAGATAGATGAAGACAATCTGTAGACGAGTATAAACAATATGTAGATGGATAAAGACAATCTGTAGACGAGTATAAACAATATGTAGATAGATGAAGACAATCTGTAGACGAGTATAAACAATATGTAGATGGATAAAGACAATCTGTAGACGAGTATAAACAATATGTGGTTGGAGAAAGATAATCTGCAGACGAGTATAAACAATCTGTAGATGGATAAAGACAATCTGTAGACGAGTATAAACAATATGTAGTTGGAGAAAGATAATCTGCAGACGAGAATAAACAATATGTATATGGATAAAGATAATCTGCAGACGAGTATAAACAATGTATAGATGGATAAAGATAAGCTGTAGACGAGTATAAACAATATGTAGATAGATAATCTGCAGACGAGCATAAACAATCTGTAGACAGATAAAGATAATCTGCAGACGAGCATAAACACTATGTAGATAGATAAAGATAATCTGTAGACGAGTATAAACAATATGTAGATGGATAAAGATAATCTGTAGAGGAGTATAAACAATCTGTAGATTTGTAAACTAAGACAATCTGTAGACGAGCATAAACAATATGTAGATGAATACAGATAATGTGCAGACGAGCATAAACAATATGTAGATGAATAAAGATAATGTGCAGACGAGCATAAACAATCTATAGATAGATAAAGATAATATGTAGACGTGTATAAACAATATATAGATGGATAAAGATAATGGGTAGACGAGTATAAACAATCTGTAGATTGGTAAAGACAATCTGTCGATGGATAAAGATAATCTGTAGACAAGTATAAACAATATGTAGATGGATAAAGATAATATGTAGATGAGTATAAACATTGTGTAGTGTGGTAAAGACAATCTGTAGACGAGTATAAACAATTTGTAGATGGATAATGATAATATGTAGACGAGTATAATCAATCTGTAGATGGATAACAATAATATGTAGACAAGTATAAACAATATGTAGATGGATACAGATAATATGTAGACGAGTATAAACAATCTGTAGATTGGTAACGATTGAGGTATACAATAAATGACATGTAGACGAGTATAAACAATATGTAGAAGAATATAACTAATTGTATACAGGTGTTCTAAGTAACACTGACAATAAGAAGACGAACTGATGCAATAAATACCCGAGATAGTATGAACGACATAGACATGTAAGACTGTAATATACATTACAGACTTACATGTCTATATTGTTCATACACATTGTATACATTCGTATATAGCTTGTTCACTCTCGTTTACATATTATGTAAACGAGAATGAACAAGCTATGGACGAAAGTATACAATGTGTAGACGAATATCAATGAGCTATAAACATATAACCTGTCTGTTGACGGAGTTATTAAATATGTAGCTGAGTATATGACTATAAACAATCTGGAGACGTAATTATACAATATGTAGAAGCATATAAACGATTTGTAAATGAGTATACTCTGTAGACGAGCATGTGTACACAATGTTTAAGCGTGTAGCAGCTGTAGTAGGGAATTACGTGGTCGAATGTTTATTATATTTAATTGTGAGAAATGGCTCAAAGAACATTCCATACCCAGAGCCATCCGGTATAACAAGCAATGTTATGCATATCAAACTATTCCGGAAGGTTTTACTTGACCAAACTGTCAGCATACATTGCACATTTGTGGATGAGTTCCTTTACTATTAATTACTTACTGGCGAAACCTGTAGCCACGGCATTACACGACGCACAGCACGCCGTCTGTACTGTGGTGTTGTAACATTCGTAGGTTGCCGTGCTAATAGACAGGTCCGTGCAGCTCTTACCGTCAATGACAATGTCGGTCGCGTCACCAGACGGGCAAGGAACTGTAATCATGGGCACTTGGTACTGATCGGACAAACATGGCTTACGTACTGGTCTCTGATGGGCATGGCGGATACACATGGTTTACGTACTGGTCACTGATGGCCATGGTGAACAAACATGGTGTACATATTGGTGTCTGAGGGACATGGCCGAAAATCACGGGTTACATATTCGTATCTGAGGAGCATGACGGAAAAACATGATTTACATACTGGTCTTTGCTGGACATTGCTGACAAACACATGTTGCATACTAGTCTCTGCGGGGTATGACAGGAAAAAACGGCGTACATACTGGTCTCCCAGGTCCAAGCCGGGCAAACAAGGCTTATTTACTAGATTATGAGGGGCATGATGGGCCTATACATTATTGAAATGACCAAGGGCAGTTACAAGATATCACCCAATATTATCATTATAACTAATTCCCTGGGGGACAATTATAAACAAATATAAAAATGACATGTACATTGTACGCCACTCGGACACGTTTTGCCCTCTAAATAAAGAGCATTCTCCCATTGAATGTACACATACAGTGGAACCTCTCTAAACCGGATACGGATAACACATTTGCTTGTCTAATTTGATTGGTGTTTCATTGACATTTACATCGGATGTCATTGACTGTTCACGATTGCAAAACACGCAAACATGTCAAGGAGGGCTCATATTCCAGAATTGCAGTGGAACCTCTCTAAACCGGACAACATGGGAGCCCACAGGGTGTCAGGTTTAGACATGTTATAATGTACAGGCAATATGTGCGCATACAATGGGAGATTGGTCGAAATTGCTATTCATATTATGATCAGGATATACTCTTGCCACAAATGTCATTATAAACTCGGCGACCGTATAGTTGTTTTTTAAAGGAGCACAACTATTTCTAAAAGAGGTGTAAAATATGTTTTCTATCAAATCTGTTTAGCCGACACAATACACATTATGGCGATTCATATTGAACTATCACATGTAAGCAGGCGCGGATACAGGGGGGGGGGGTGACCGGACCCCTCCCCTCCCCCCCCCCCCCCCACTGCTACCGGCAAAAAAAGAAATTAAAAAAATAGTATACTCGAACAGCGAACAGTTAGATGACTTTGTTCATGGCCTATGTGTCAGGAAATCGCATCTGCGGCGATCTGGCTTTAAACATTTCCTGGGGGAGGCCCCCAGACCGCCAGACCCGCCCCCCCCCCCGACTTTACGATTTCGCGCTCGCGGAGGTCGGCTATGCCGAATTGTAATTACAGACCCTCCCCCCCCCCTGCAGTTATCCGCCCCTGGTAAGATGGACAATTATGGTTTTACCATTTAACACCGCTCTTGAATGATTCCGTTCAAAATGTCGGTTGTGCACAGCCTCGAGATAACCGAATAAAACCACGAGGTAATATAATATTCCAACAATTTATTTAAATCTACTGCATCCAGCAGCATACATTTTCATGGTTACCATGGTTACTGCTAAACATCTCATTATTCTGTATTCAACACATAGGTCACATGATGATGTCATATGACATGCTGAAGTGATGTGAATTAAATATGGTTTTTGCATCAACATTTCGTTGTTAGAAAAACCTCTGAGTATCCTAATCACCCAGATAAGCCAGTATTATTGGACTGTACGCTTTCGTTTGTCACTGAGTATAGCATTGACTTACCTGCAGACATGGCGACGTGCACTCCAAGTAGAAACATGTTCAGCCGCAATATGACCTCACGCGGACGTGGACTCCCCATCGTGTGTATTGCTATAACCATCAGCCTTTAAATGCTGAATTAAATCTTTTCGGCTGCTGTTGTTTTGTTTATTTCCATTTTTCTCGTTCAAAGCATTGTTTGACAGCACTTTAGAATCATTTCTGCGGTCACAGCCACTTATAGTATTAGTTATATGATGATCGTAATTATTACGCAATTGCCGTTTTTGTAAATTATTTAAACACAAGACGATTCAGATCTAATCTAATCCATATCTAATAGCATGGTTGAACTATTCCATTTCTTCCGATCCAACATTTCACTTCCGTAATAGTTTCAAAACGTTCAATCCGCATTATTCAAAACACGGAAACCTGTAAGTACAGTGGGGTCAGCGTGTATGTGCACACACGAACGAACACGACAGGTTGGTTCGCTACCCACCCAAAGCGTATGTTGTTACCACTCAGTTGAACCGTCTCGGGGAGACGGTTCAACTGAGTGGTAACAACATACACTTTTGATGCGAAATGAGAAAAAATGCAGAAAAATATTTACATTTTTTTTTTGTATACATGAAATACAGGGAACCAACCTGCCGTGTTCGTTCGTGTGTGCACTTACACGCTGACCCCACTGTAATGTGTCATACCAAAGACGTGTGTGGTTCAATGCATTAAATTTGATCATGCACCTTGTAAACGTGAGGGATTCTATTTAAAAGTTAAAGTTTTATGCTAGATGAAGGGCCATTATAAAATGCTTTTTGTTAAAAAGAACGCAGACTTGCTTGCATTACACTGGCGTCATGTGACGTCGCTCGACCAATGAAACGTCAGAGAAATCAGCTGAGGTTTGGATATTGCTACAGTGGGGTCAGCGTGTAAGTGCACACACGAACGAACACGACAGGTTGGAACCAACCTGTCGTGTTCGTTCGTGTGTGCACTTACACGCTGACCCCACTGTAATGTGCCATACAAAAGAGGCAGCAACATTTCCAACATTTCCGCCATTTCCAACGCGTCAGCGTGTAAGTGCACATACGAATGAACACGACAGGTTGGAACCAACCAGTCGTGTTCGTTCGTGTGTGCACTTACACGCTGACCCCACTGCAATGTGCCATACAAAAGACGTGTGTGGTTCTAGGCATTAAATCCTTAAAGAGATAGCTTATAATTTGTCGTCACTTATGTTGAATGATACACACAAACGAATCATTCAAGACACGCCATGTGATTTTGTACTTTCGGAAATCTGCGTAATTTCATGAAATACGTTTATAAAAGTTAAAATATCTTCCGTAAATGGCGTTAAACGGGGACAACATTTACAGAGCACATGCGGAATGTACGTACGTGTATTTAATGAAATTACGCAGATGTCCGAAGGTACAAAATCACATGGCGTGGCTCAATATTAAATTGTCACAAACTATAGTGCATGATTATAAATAGAAGATCATACATAACTGATGATTTAGTATGATATTTATCAAACGAGTTTACTGATTTCATAAGAAACGAGGCTATGCCTCGTTGCTTATGATATCAGTCAACAAGTTTTATAAATATCATATTAAATCACCACACATGTTAGATTCTATTCATAGCATGAGAAAATCGCCATACCTTGAAACTGTACCTTGTCACCAATCCGGTTTTCTGTAACGAGCTAATTTGCATATTTATTACACTAGTGTGATATGATTTGTATTACACTGTGTTGATACACTGCGAGCGCCCATGTTATGCAATAAACCGTGCTACGAAAAAGTAAGGATACAATGTTACCGACTACTCAACGTGAAGTAAATCCAGATCCGTAGCTTCACAATACATGGTACTTATTGGCGCGAAAGTCTGACTTTAAGTTAGTAAACCGCAGTGGCGGTTTTTATTTCATTTTCGCAGAAAACGGCTACATGTTATGAGATGTCTAATTATTTCAGATTTATTAATGAAAGTTATAAAACTTTTGACAGACTAGTGAATAATCGAACATATAAGCGTAGTGAATGTTATAACCAGAATTGGCGACGCGCGACGTCATGAAAATGATTGTTAGTTCAAACATGGATCCCGGGACACTTGATCGAGTATGTTAATACACAAATTCGATTAATAAAATCTGTATTATTTCATTTTATAGTTGACTTCGCATGTTTGATCATTTATCCTTTCCAGCGTTGAATTTGACACAAAATATAGAATTATCCCTTTAACTCTTTGAACCCGAAATCCCGCTATATCGGTTTATGCAAAAAGTGCAGATCCAGATGAGCCGGCTCCTAACGAGCCGTCTCATCAGGATCTGCACTTTTTGAAAGTAATTTTAATATTTTTGAGAACAAAAACACCCCCTTTTCATAAATGGACGAATCTGAAAATCATTGTGTGACCATTGGATTGGTCGGAACATTAGCATATCACAGTCCATTCCAGTTCCTTAGGGTTGAAAGGGTTAACTCCCGATACTAAATACCATGTGCGATATTTCGTAAATAAATTTCATGACAAATCGCTTATATTCTTAGGTACAAAATCGCATGGCGTATCTAAATTATTAGCTTTATGTATGCATACAATGATTATGACAGATATAAAAGCGCTTCATCTGCATTCCGTCTTGTCAAACACATGCTGTGAGCCTGCAAGGACGAAGAATAGACAAACTGATTGGTTTGAGAGCCGCGTTTGAGCGTCTGTAAAGGTAAATAAACAGCACGCACCGCGGCTTAGATTAATTAACGTCGACATTGACTTGGATTTCATAGCGACAAATAGCTTCACGGCGGGGGAAACCGCGCCAGTAATATATCAGCACCCGTCCAACACAATCAAGTTCGCTCTCGATAGACCATCACATACGCAACAGTAAAGGCTAAATTATATGAAATTAAATAAAAACGTGAATTGAAGCAGTCAATGGTCTTAGTCCCCTTTTCCATTAGTCACTGACTAACTGACTAAGTGCCTCCATGGCACGAACCATAAACGTCTACGTTGGTTGAAACAGGAACGGCGAGGGTTTGTTTGTTCATATACCAAATACAATTATAAAATTACAATCAAAACCGTTTTATAATATAATAGTTGTATATAAAAGACCATTCTGTCAAACGTTAACAGTGATTGCGGGGCGTTGACATTAGAAAACACAAATAATTAGCATCGCCAGTCCAAAGGAACTGATAGTCGAGTCAACTACGGCGGGTAATAATCGTGACCCGTACCTGTTATTTCGATCCTCTTAAGACTATAGTTTTATATATATTTCTGAAACTATTACACAACACATGATGTACTGTTCAACAAATACTGTTTAAAGGTACATTCCCACTCAGTAGGCACAAAATGTTATTTATAGGAATTATATAAGTGTATAATTATGTCACTATTACATCAGTTCTAAAAATTACGAGTGCCCGCTATGGGCCGCCCGCTATACATATATAATCCTTCAGTAATATTGATTTTACTGATAGTGACTCGCGGTGGTATCTCGACAGATTATAAAGTATGTTCATTGCACATCAACAAATAAATACAGAGAATAAATAGTAATGTCCGTTTACATTTTAAGAAAACACGGGTATCGCCCCTGATGTCAGTGTTGAAATTTACGTCTGATATAAAATGTATAATAATGTCAATCAAAACGTGGGTAATGGTGAGTGAATGTTTATGTTGCCAGAAAATGTCTTAGACGATATCTCTGATATAAAGAACAGTGTGTGCCTACTGAGTGGGCATGTACCTTTAACGGAATACCGATATCCCCTGTTTGGTTAGTTCCCAGGTCAAGTTTTTCTGTTTTCCGGGCTGAATAAATTATATAATAATAATTCCAGCACAAAAATATTTACACAATTCCCTAACATTTGATTGGTCCGTATCAAGTCTCTGTCAAAAATGTATATCCCAGTAAACTCCCATGCCGAACTACTTTCCGTAACCGTCAGGCGCAGTTAAAACAATTCTTAAGAAAACGGAAAATAAACACATTTTCTTGATGAATTTATTTCAAATGCTGGAATTATAAGGAATGAATGGCCATTTTGTGGAATTTATCGGGGATATAAACTTGGAAAAGTCGCGGGAATACTGGACGAGGCCTTCCGGCCTTCGTCCAGTATTCCCGCGACTTTTCCAAGTTTATACCCCGATAAATTCCATAAAAAAGGCGATTCATTCCTATAATAAAAAAAATACCCCACACCCCATCACAACAGCTTAAATGTGGGATTCGACTCCGTTAACCCGGCCTAAACTGTTGTCATGCCGTTAAGCACCATTAAATTAAATCTGGGTATACGGTTTATAAGCATTGGCATTATGGCATGCTACATTGGTCGTACCCACCTTTGCTACTTCGGACCAACAGCGAAATTCTATATACCTTTGTATTATGTTATTACACTACAATTATTGTATTTATAAATCAGACATACATCGGTCATTCCTGTACAACTCATTAAGTGAATCTATTCGTCTGGAAGTGACACGCCTGTTTACATTGTGAATACATGTTTCACTTAGTTGCGTTTTCAATAGTTTGAAAGATATAGCAATTTACCAATTGTATACGTGGCGGTCATTGTAATTATAAATATGGAGAAATATGGAAGGTATCACTTATATTCACAACATTAATTGGCTAAATTTGGATGTGACTGGAGAATTGAAGCTTTTAGGTTTTGCGACCAGTGTAGGTCCAAATCAGGCTGTGCATCCGCACAGTCTGATCATGATCTGCACTGTTCGCCATTCCATCAATGACACACTCGTTATGATTCTAACATGTAGGCGGACGGGTGGGCGGCGGGCGGCAGGCAGCGGCGTCCAAGTCCAATATTAAGGTTTCGTGTTGTGTCCATTTTTCTTTTACTGTACCACCTAGGACCACCATACTTGCACAACTTAGTAACCAACGGGTGCCCATTACATACCAATATCCAACCCTTTTTTTACCACATATCAATGGTAAGTTTTCGTGTTTAGGTCCATTTCTCTGTCACTTTTCCGCCTAGGACCACCATACTTGCAAAACTTCATAACCGACGGTTGCCTACCACATGCCATTATCCAAAATGTGATATTTTTTTACCTTGACCTATTTTTTTCGCGTAATCCACAGTCAACTTGGACATTATTGTAATTGTAATTCGAGTTATGTACCCAGAAGTAGTTATAACAGTGAATCCACAGTCAACTTGGACAATATTGTAATGGTAATTCAAGTTATGTAGTCAGAACTAGTTATAACCGTGAATCCACAGTCAACTTGGACAATATTGTAATGGCAATTCGAGTTATGTACCCAGAACTAGTTATAACCGTGAATCCACAGTCAACTTGGACAATATTGTAATTGTAATTTGAGTTACAGTATGTAGTCAGAACTACCTATAACCGTGAATCCACAGTCAACTTGGACAATAGCGTAATTGTAATTTGAGTTATGTAGTCAGAACTACCTATAACCGTGAATCCACAGTCAACTTGGACAATAGAGTAATTGTAATTCGAGTTATGTAGTCAGATCTACCTATAACCGTGAATCCACAGTCAACTTGGACAATATTGTAATTGTAATTCGAGTTATGTACTCAGAACTAGTTAGAACCGTGAATCCAGAGTCAACTTTGACAATATTGTAATTGTAATTCGAGGTATGTACTCAGAACTAGTTATAGCCGTGAATCCACAATCAACTTGGACAATAGAGTAATTGTAATTCGAGTTATGTACTCAGAACAAATTATAACCGTGAATCCACTGTCAACTTGGACACTATTGTAATTGTAATTCGAGTCATGTACCCAGAACTAGTGATAACCGCGAATCCACAGTCAACTTGGACAATAGAGTAATTGTAATTCGAGTTATGCACTCAGAACTAGTTATAACCGTGAATCCACAGTCAACTTGTATAATATTGTAATTGTAATTCGAGTTATGTACTCAGAACTAGTTATAACCGTCAATCCACAGTCAACTTGGACAATGGAGTAATTGTAATTCGAGTTATGTACCCAGACATAGTTATAACCGTGAATCCACAGTCAACTTGGACAATATTGTAATTGTAATTCGAGTTATGTACTCAGAACTAGTTATAACCGTGAATCCACAGTTAAATTGGACAATATTGTAATTGTAATTCGAGTTATGTACTCAGAACTAGTTATAACCGTGAATCCACAGTTAAATTGGACAATATTGTAATTGTAATTCGAGTTATGTACCCAGACATAGTTATAACCGTGAATCCACAGTCAACTTGGACAATATTGTAATTGTAATTCGAGTTATGTACTCAGAACTAGTTATAGCCGTGAATCCACAGTTAAATTGGACAATATTGTAATTGTAATTCGAGTTATGTACTCAGAACTAGTTATAACCGTGAATCCACAGTCAACTTGGACAATAGAGTAATTGTAATTCGAGTTATGTACCCAGAAATAGTTATAACCGTGAATCCAGTCAACTTGGACAATATTGTAATTGTAATTCGAGTTATGTACTCAGAACTAATTATAACCTTGAATCCACAGTTAACTTGGACAATATTGTAATTGTAATTCGAGTTATATATTCAGAACTAGTTAGAACCGTGAATCCACAGTCAACTTGGACACTATTGTAATTGTAATTCGAGTTATGCACTCAGAACTAATTATAACCGTGAATCCACAGTCAACTTGGACAATAGAGTAATTGTAATTCGAGTTATGTAGTCATAACTAGTTATAGAAGAACATTGGCACTGATAGTCGATGTTGACTAATTTCCAGTAGACGTGTTTGCATGTAATAATCATGATAATGTGTACGTGTAAGCGAAAAATGGTAGCATTAGTTAGTCACATCAATATGTGATGTGAAGTTTTATAAATATTCGTACCAACAGTTTTGTCGTACGGAGTTTAGTGACACGGGACCCAGGTGTTGTATAATGACATTTGTAACGGGCATTTGTCTAACTATGTCACCGGTCTGAGCCTTCCACCTGTGCTATGACTATACCGTGTTCTCATGTCAATCGAGCTCGTGGCTCAGCGATGTCATATTCCAAGCATGGTTCCACGTTTCATAGTCCCAGTCATGACAGCCCCTAGTTGCGAACAGTAACTCTTGCAATCTACTCCCGTACCGTCCGGCTACGGACACTACGGGAGTAGATTGCAAGAGTTACTGTTCGCAACTAGGCCGCCCCTGCGTTGAAATTCGAGTCGGTCCACGCCCACGGCGGAGCGTAATGTTTCCGCAATAGACGACGGGGGTACACACTGTACATTGTATTGTGTTACATAGCATTTTGAATCTAATGTACTTGCTACTGTGCCGTTATGCTTCTTAGTCCGTCTCAGAATGGAACTCCTGTGGTACATGTGAGACTCAATGTATTGCATAAACATCAAACATTGAAACAATACTGAACATCACACATCGATGGTCAAGTAACATAAGGTCGTAACTGCTATGCTAAAGCATAGCAGTTACGATCTTATGTTACTAGACCATCGATGTGGCAGTATATGCTATGCTGCAAGTGACTGTCTGTGATGCCCGCCCTCTGTCACAGGCACTACCGCAATGCCCTCCAGTGTCTCCGTTAGTCTCACCCCCGCCTCCGTGTCCATGTTTTGCAGTGTATGGCCATTGCTCACCGACTTAATATCATTAATCATGTTTTTATTTGAATCTAGATGCCGAACGTCAAGGTCACCGGTTTTACTTTCGCGTAGTAGCTCACCGTGCATTTTAGCATTTGTTCGCGGCAACCATGGTTACGACTTCATCCGGCGAAGACGCTGCCCGTTCAACTGAATCAGAGGTGGACACCCTATTTCCTTTGGATCTGTAAATGTGATATTATAACTCAGTCAGGATGTCGTGACAGTGCTCACATTCAATGTTTACATACACTGTTTATCTATAGCGATGGAATTCTCTGTTACGTGTTGTGACCTATTTTCACATAACCTGCACCAATGTTGCCCTGAGTATTCACTACTACTGTCTGTTTCACGAAAGCTGCCCAAATTTTTCGGCCATATAAACAATTCAATTTTTCGATAATATTAAATTAAATGAAAATTTAAGAATGAGCCTTCTTTTGTTTTCGTCAAATTTGGTCAAATATTGATTTTATTGCGAAAACAAAATTTCCCCGTGTTAAATCCCCATAGACATCTTCACGGCACGGAGTGAAGATGTCTATGGGGATTTAACATGGGGAAATTTTTTAGAATTTCAGAAATAATGGACCGATTTTTAAAATTTAACTTTTCTTTTCTTAGTTAGATCATATCCAAGCTATCTAGCTAGGTTTCGGAGTCAATTTCCAAAAAAAATCGTTTTTTTACTCCTCCCACACTTCCTTACCACTTTTTCCCCCATGTTAAATTCCCATAGAAAAATCAATTTTTCGTAATAAAATTAATATTTGACCGAATTTCACGAAATAAAAAGAAGGCTCATTCTTAAATTTTCCTTTGATTTAATATTATCGAAAAAAATATTGTTTTTGAATTATTTATATGGCCGTAAAATTTGGGCAGCTTTCGTGAAACAGACTATAGTAATTAAAATATAGGTTTAATTAGTGTTAATGAAGAGTAACTATCCGTCACTAGTCACCACCCTGATGGTGTCCCAGAAAGTCAGTGGCTGGCGTTGAAGCTATGACACGCGACAAAAATGTTCAGACTTAGAAAATAAACCCAAAAATTCATGCTTGTGAATGATGTAAACGCTACAAGGAACATGCCCACTCAGTAGCACAAACTGTTCTTTATAGGAATTAAATACGAGGGCTCAACCAGAAGTCCGTAGACACCGTCTGTAATTAATGAACACAACGTTATAGATGTTTCAATATTTGCTCACAATCAAGTTATTATATACTCAAATAATGTTAATACTTGGATTGTTTGCATGCTATTAAAGAGGGCGTGGTCTGGATATGCTGAGCAGTCGCAAAATTGACGTCAAACCAAAATTATTATTGCGACATGCACGTTAATATTTATAATTCCCTTAAAGTAAATTACGCAGAACATTGACCAACGTTTGTAATGTTCATCCAACGACATAATTGAATATTATGATGTCATTTGATGTTATGGTGTGAATTCGAGAGCGAAAACAGCGACAGCATATAGTGATTTACTCGAATACAAAAATAGTGTCATCAGAAAGTGAGAAAACGAGGACTATCTTTCAATATTGTGTAAACATTGAGACAACGCCCATAGAAACAAAACAAATTATGGAAATGGCACCAGGAATGAAAATGGTGTGGCAGATTAACCTCTTGTTTATAAATGATATAAATGGATTCCCGACTGTAGGATGAGAGTTACGGACGATGTGCGGGGTGATTTTAGGAATGAATGGCCTTTTTGTGGAATTTATCGGGGTATAAACTTGGAAAAGTCGCGGGAATACTGAACGAAGGCCGGAAGGCCTCGTCCAGTATTCCCGCGACTTTTCCAAGTTTATATCCCCGATAAATTCAACAAAAAGGCCATTCATTCCTTATAATTCCAGCATTTGAAATAAATTCATCAAGAAGATGTGTTTATTTTCCGTTTTCTTAAGAATTATTTTAACTGCGCATCACGGTTACGGAAAGTAGTTCGGCGTGGGAGTTTACTGGGATATAAATTTTGGACAGAGACTTGCTACGGGCCAATCAAATGTTAGGGAATTGTGTAAATATTTTTGTGCTGGAATTATAGACCTGTGGACAACACGTGACGTCGTGACCTGCGCCACTGTACTCTCACCACCATTGTTCACGCCAACACAGCAACTATAAATTAACCAGATATGTTCACGAAAGTCCATATATATATTCATTATAATAAATTATTTAAAGAAACATGCCTGCAAAATATTTCACGAATACCTCCATGTTCGGTCTGTTAACTGACGTTGTCCACGAACTTCTGGATCAGCCCTCGTATGTGTATAATTGTGTAACTAAAATTACTATAAATGTACATGCCCACTCAGTAGGCACAACATTAAATAAGTGTATAATTGTGTCATTATTTCACAAGTTCTACAAATTACAAGTACCCGCTATATAGGCCTATATGAGCCGCGCTCTGTGAAAACCAGCCTTAATGACAACGTCATGAAAGGCTGAAAATGACGTCGCAAAGTTACGCATACGTTTACCAACGTCACGTCGGATTTTGACACTTGGAATTGTTGCGTCATTGCAATAAGTTGTCCTATTTATAGCCGTACGCTTTTCGGCTCACAAATATTTTAAAGGCCCTGAACGGCTCAGTATTACAATTTTCCGATTTTTTCAAACACAAAAACATGTTTGGCAACTGATTTAGTACACAAAACTAACATATACTGCCTAATAGATACATCTCAAGTCTTGAGATTTACATCTTAATCGCAATGTGAAGACAACAAAAACTTGTTTTGTGTACCACTCAGTGCAAAATGTCAATATTGACAAATTAATTTCCTAACCCAACGGCTTCGGCTCGGAAGCGAGTCGATAAACTCCGGCTATCGGAATTCATCGGCCGCGAATCAGGGAGTTGAGCAGTTGACCCGAGCGTCTATCGGAAAATCGATCGGACTTTGAACACGCACCTGCTGTTTGTTTATCAACAAATATTGATATTTTCATCGACTACAAACTCATTTTTGTACCAAAATGAATGTAAACAGTTTCAAAGTGTGTGTAAATAGAAACCTGTTGGATTTATATGTGGGAAAACCCAATAGGAGGCCAAATTCGGCAACTTGAGCCGTATTGGGACTTTTTGGATATGCGTGGCAGAATTGTACAATTGTTTTCATAGTGGTTCAGATAGTTGTCTTTTCTTTTCTTCGGTTTCCTTCAAGGAAACACGTAGTAATGTTGCCGATTATGTTTGTACAAATGGGCATACTGCGTTTATGATTTGTATAATATAGTATATGGACGACTTGTGAAATGACATTTAAATAACCATACGACCGGTATTTTTAGATAACACATAACAAAATCAGTATTATGTAATCATAATGCTAATATTTCTTTTAAACTTTATTTATATATTTATATAACAATTACAAACACACGCGAGAATAATTGTAGTCGGCGTAGATGGAGGCGTCTGCATGTTTCTTAATTTGGGTTGCAACCGGAATACTCAAATAGAACAAACCTATCCTGTCTGGCAACCACCATCAGATATACATGTACTTACAACTTGAAGATCGAACCCGGTGCGCATGTGTGCGCCTTTTACTAATTGTGCTATACGGTCTCGTTCATATTAGAGCGGGGTCGGGTGTTTTCGGCCGTCTAAGACGGAACCGTACACACTGTACAAACCCAGTCCGATTTTGGGATTTTCCCGTATTTATTTATAGATTAGACTGCATTACGCATTTTGATGAGTCACGCTAACTTTCATTTGAACGTGACAAGTAAGTTAGATAATGTATTCGAGTCGAATATGGTTAGTTAACAGCGCATGGGGGAAATTTATGGGCCGGAAATCGTTGAGCTTCTAGGCGAGACGTATTTCGACCGCCTAAAATCCCCAACGCGCTGTTAACTAACCATATTCAACCAGAAGACATTATCTAACTAATTTGTTGCACGGGTACGGCGGAAACCTGAGATAAATATTGATATATTTTGTAGACTTTGTTATAAGTTTGATGCAAATACAATAACTTCAAAATGTATTTTCAGACACTCCTCTTGGTTACCCCGCTGTCATTCAACGTTCCGTAGACATGCCCCCAATGTATTGCGGTCACGTGCTGGTTCACGACATGACAGAACCGTATTACTCCGCTTGTAGTCACTGCTTAACCAACCCGGCCTGCATATATGCGCAGTCTGACAGTGTCTACAGTATTCGGTGTTCTGATATAGAGCCATCTTGGCGCGGGCGCCATACATTTTTCTGAGCGCATTCTCCAAATTCGTATTGTGTCGTGTGTGCCGAGGCTGAACACAGTTCAACTCTGCATCGACTAGTCATTATTTTCTGATTTTGATTAAAAAAGAACAGTACATGTACTCATATCATACCACGACGGACATTATAGTCATTATTGGTAGGTGGTAAACTAACCCGAATGTTTTGCACAAACAGAACATTCGGGTTAGCGGTAAACATTAAGGCGGAACAGCATCTACACTGGTCACACATACAGACTGTGGATCGTATATTAGTGGATTGCTGCGATTTGTGCATGCGCAGGTTATCCTGACATTTAGAATAGGCGTTAATATCAACCATATAGCACACGCTAGACAGTGCGTCTCCATGCATTATCAGATGGGGGAAGTGGGTCAGACAGGTCCAGACAGTGATCTCTCCAGTTTACCGCGCTGCTGAGATCAAAGGGTTTCGCCGCAATAACTTACAATATCGATTATCGAAATATGTAGACACACTCAGGTAAATCTACATTCATGTATTCATGACTTAATTATGTGTGACGTAGATATTGCATGATCATATTTATGAAAGGTCTTGGTTTAAAGATTTCGTTCTATGGAAAACGATTTAATTCGTATTGGCAATACTTTCTGCACTGTTTGTCGCAAATTAAAACTCACGGGGAAATGAACATGCGCAATATAAGATATCAACTTAGGTTTACACGTGTTTACTGATGGGGGGGGGGGGGGGGGGGCAGTTAGTGCCGACGGCCAGTCAGACCCGACCCCGCTCTACGTGAAAGTGTGCCTGCAACCGTTACTTTTATTAAAGAAAATGTAAATAGTTGGCTCATTAACTGGGACACGTATTCTGGATAAAATTGGCCACGGATATAACTGGGCCTAGGTCTTAATTCATTTGATTTACTGGTTCACCTGTCGAATATTTAAAAAATCAACATAAAATACAATTTGGAAATTGTCAGAAAAATAATCGTATCACAGATAAAAATGATGGTAGTGCTAATTACGCGGCTCCTGGTATATCGCATCATGTTGACACTGGGCCAAACATGTTTTATTATTTAGTATTTAGTGTGTTGGTATTGTGTCACATGAATATTTATTGCGAACATAATTGTAGCCACCGGGGACACGTTTCACTAAACTTCGTACGACTAAAATTTTCGTAAGTGCAAATCTAGGATCGTCTGGAAATTTCAATTGATGGATTTACTTTACATTTATTGAGCATAGGCTGCTCAATAAATGTAAATCCAATAATTGTTTACAAGAAAATGTTGTTAATGTGGAATTTACAGACTATCTTAAGTTTGTACTTACGAACATTTTAGTCGTACGAAGTTCAGTGAAACGTGCACCAGGGATGTAGCCTACTGATTTGTATCTGTACCTGCAACCACTTGCATCAAGTTGCATGTACCTTCTAATGACACGTACTTTTATAATTAGCGACTTTCAAAAATATCAAATAATTACAATGTATCTTTCTGACGGTACATGTACATGTATATGCATAATCTGTGATAGTTGGCGATGGTAGCAAATTGCGAAGTCACAGGTCGGCTAATTATACATTTAAAATCGATAGTGGTGCCTTTGGTTAGTTCACTACATGTACATGTCATAGTTTTATTCTGTTCCATGTTTAATAGTATACATACTAACACTTGTAGATACATTTAGTGTAACTTATCAGCAAATACAGTTTACAGCAAGCACAGTCAATGAGTCTATAAATACGCATTTCTACTGTAGGCTGTTGTGTTGCATTGTACAAACGTCAGCGTTTCAATAACGTCATGTTCTCGATGACGTTACTTTTTTTTACTTGCGTGATTCACATGGTGCTACAAAAAGTGAGATAAAACAAAAACTATGAAACATATTTGCATTTTCTTTTAAGCATATTGTTTTTGAAAGGTGTCCGCATAAAGAAATGTAAAAAGTGCAAATTGAAAATGTTGTCATTAAGGCTGGTTTTCACAGAGCGCGGCCTATATATAATCATTTAGTAATATTTATTTTACTGATAGTGACTAGCGGTGGTATATTTTTCACATGCAAATGAGGCATGTTATTTTTTAATTATGTATACTAATTAAATGCGTCACCTGGAACAATAACATTTATGACAGATTATTAAGTATGTTCATTGCACACCAAACAATACATACAGAGAATAAACGCGCGCCCATACAGGTTAGAACACACCAAAGAGTTTTACTATATAATTTAACCGAATCCCATACAATAAGGCCAGTTTCTCCTACTTTCACTATTCGTATGGATGCTGTGGGACCTACCTGCACATGACCTGCAGCCAGTCTGTACTGGTCCAGCATGAATTAAACAATATGTTCACTTACTCCTAAGAAAGAAGAATCCAACCTCGTCATGTCCCCCAATATTGTTTACATTTTGTGGCCAAGGAGACTCTGTTTATATAACGTGACAAACAGGTTCAGTGTTTTATTTTAAATGTTCCTCAAGTGAAATTGGGTAGTAATGGATCATACCCCTTGGCGATTATAGGGTTAACTGTATCAAGGTGTATGATCACGTGGTTACAACAATATCAACAACGTCGGCCACTCCAAAGTAAGTATTATTTGATATTTTCTTTAATATGCAACGGATTTTGATGAAATATGGCGCAGCAAACGCGTCTTCATGAGTTGCATTTTGGTGGTCTATGGCGTTTGGCACAGACTTATGTCGTTTTTGCGAAGAATCGATTTCCGTGTGTGAGACACGGAAATCGATTCTTCGCAAAAACGACAGAAGTGTGGGCGACAATACAGAGACCACCAAATGCAGCTTAACAAGACGCGTTTGATGCGCCATATTTCCGTTACATAATAAGGACACTATAAAAGAATACGTACTTTGAATCGGTACGTGTTGTTGTTGTTAGTACCACGTGATCATACACCTTGTGTATTGTAATTTTGAAATTTGCTGCGTATATCAGAAAACGATAGGTCGGAAAATCTGTTTAATGGCGACTCGCTAGCGGAGCCATTAGACATGTTTCCGACCTATCATGCAGTTAACCTATTTCTAATGCACTCCTTTACTACTGGCGTAGGAATACATATTGAAATAATTTGCGACTGTAATGTATGACCATCAGCCAATCAGATTGCGTGCTATTTATAGATTGCATTAGATTTGTTATTCTCTAACCTAAACAGTGTGCATTGCATTAGTAGCTGAGAGTAGGAAAGGGATGTTACTCTGATGGTATATGTTTTGTTCAGCTTAACGGAAATGATTCGATTTCACGGGACAGGTACATTAACGTCAGTATGTTTTACAACAAAATGCAACTTTATTGCAGAATACGTTTAATGTAAATGTTAAACTATTTTAATTCAGATGCAATGCATAGTAAAGTACAAAATTAAATGGTACAAGATTTGAGAAGTTCGTGCTTGTAAACTGTGCTGGTTGATGACCGGGACATGCCCATCTGGTGCCACACGTATGATAACAACATAAAATAATAACTAAACACACAAATAATAAGACGTGTAAATACTGTTTCCTAAATGGATTGGTATTATACATAGTTTCTTTACTGAAAATAAATATTATTTCCTTATAAATTGTGTGATTTGTCAGTAAACTACGCCGGGACACCATGGTCCGGTTGCTCAAAGCTTCTGATAGCTTAACAGACTGTTAAATCCTTAGCATTGCTAAGGATTTAACAGTCTGTTAAGCTAACAGAGGTTTTGAGCAACCGGGCCCAGATGGAAATTAATATAGAATCACTGATATATGAACGTAGCGGACTTGCCTTTGTACATAAACTTGTAATATGTACTTACATGTTAAGACATTTGAATCTAACTAATATTCCTGCCGTTAGTATGGCAACGCCGGAGACTACGCCAAGAACACCACCAACTATTGCACCAACTGTAATGCCAACATACGGCATATAAATAATGTACATGTATTTATTTTTAGTACAACACAATTAGTTAGACATGTGTGCGTGTCAATAAGGCATAATTCTTGCTTGCCTATGCCACGGTACGTAACTCACTATGGGGAGAAGGTGTGTATTCGTAAACCAGAGGTCCGGGTTCGAGCCCGGGTGGGTGCTCATATTTTAAGCCCTGTGACACCCACGTGATTTGAGGGATAAAAAATACTAAACTAGTTTAAACTCGGGTTTATGGCGAAAGTGACCGAACTGTTTTTTTATTTACTGACTGCACATACAGCTTGCCGGTTTGCTAAATTTGATCGTGTTTGTTTTGTCATGAACCGTCTTGGTGCGACAGTTATACAGCATATTTCAGAAGAATTGTGCATTTAGTTCCCATCTCCGCCATTTTAGTTTGTACATGCTCCCGGAAAGTTTCACCACTTGGAGCGTTTTGACACGTACATCCAATAATATGGCAGCAAATCTAATATAATTTGGTTTTGTTTGTTTGTTTGTTTGTTGGGGTTTAACGGTCTATCAACAGCTAAGGTCATTTAAGGCCGGGTCAATAGGTTTAGTATTAAATCACATATATTACCTGTACAAGTACATGTACATTTTCAAGTACATATACAAAAGGGAGGAAAATCCCCAAATCAGAACTGAATATTTACAATAACAAAACTATATATTCAGCCCGACCACCATCCACTATATAATTTGGTGCAATACGTTTCGGATATATCGAACGGCAAAGTCCTTCCTATACATATTATTTCAGCAGACTACACAAAACGCTAGATATCTGAGCTTTTGTACCATCACTCACAACATATGCAATGGACAGTTATTCAATGTGTAATATGTCAAACTGATGCACTGTCTATTATTAGAAGCACATCTGACACAGGTAAAAGCCGTATTGGCAGGCAAGTAGACAGTAGTGACAATACACTCAGATATCTGCTTACAAGTCACTGGAATCGATACAGTATGTATGGTAATACAGGTACATATCTACAGCAACTGTGTATTGTTCTTACTGTTACACACTCTTCTGAAACATTTTAACAAAGGGTCAACAAACCCTTCAGATATCAGACTTTGTATATAAATTTGATGAAAACAAGACATAGCACGCTGTAGTCTGATGTATCCCCATCATGTTACACCAAATTTTATTCATGTGTTTGTCATATGATTAGTGGTATGTGTAAAACGCAATAATAGGTAAAACTGGTCGATGGCGTGTACATACTTAGATGGCCGACATGGCAACTCCATGCACCGTGTAGGATATAGTAAGAAGAAAATGTTCACGTGTATGTTATGCATATATCCCATCACATTTACGAAGCAATTATGCATTAATCATTGGATGCTCAGGGGCCCCACGGGTATTTAATATCACCATAGTAACCATCGTTGTTTTGTAATTTAAAATGACTGCCATGAGATACAATCCTTTTACGATATATTGTATTTTAAGCATCTTGGAGACAATTTGTGAGCAATTCAGCATCGAAAAAATAATCAAATATACATGTTAAATGATACAACGCATGATCAACAGCAGAATTCCAAGATGGCCGCCAATAATATAGGTAAATTAGATCATTTGAATTCCATGAAAGGTATACAGCGTGTGATACATGTACCAGGAATGGTGTTATTCGAGTATACCTACATGTAAGTACTCTATTATCATCATTTTTCGCAAAGGTGATTGTTTGAATTTTGCTGTGGCAATACAATATTTTCAAAATGGCTACCATCAAAATCTGCATTTAATAATACCTCAGCCATCATAATTAAATTATAAGTTTAAATTGTGTGCCTATATCCATGTTTATGGGGCTAGAGAACACAATAAGCACATTAATAACACCATTGGATGATTTCGTCGAGGAAGCATCCAGAATCAAAACGGCCACCAGGAAAATGTAATTTGTGTCCACATCGTAGTAATGAATAATATTATTAGAAAATTATTTATTATTTATATAAATAATATCATAAAATGAAGACGTATCTCCGGTATAAATGTTTATCCTAGAATAGCCCACAATGCAATTTGCTTGTTGAATTTGTGACTGCATTCGAATACAGCTGAGTTAAAACTGGCCATTCAAGTGCAATTATATTGGTACATGCACCAGGTTAATATCGTGTCTAGCTAATTTTGTTAAATATACTTCAATTGTACATACATTACGTCATCTATTGTCACTACATTTGATGTGTTAATGATGAAATATGGTACATGTAACACACTGTTTTGCATGTCGGTGACAGTCCATATCAACCCTACTATGTATTGGTGAATTGCTATTTTGTTATAGGATATAGTGTGTATGTGTGTGACATTGATTTGTCAGTTAGACAAGTTTTCCATGTTTATGACAGATCGACCCCTACCAACACCACTAAACACATGTGAACTGATTGATATAGATACAAATGTGTATGTATTTCCTATTCTCTCACTGTTTGCCTTTATCTGTCAAACGATGACACGTGGATATTTTCATGACACAGTACCGATCAATCTGGCATTAGCCATGACAACAAATTGGCTACAATGGTGTGGGTCTTATGCAATTGCTGGGCAAGAGACTGCAAATAATTGTCGACTCAGCCATGTTGCAGTGGACCCGGAGTGTGGCTAACACTGAGAAGCATCTCACATTCCGGACCACAAATAACTTGAATCTTTATAACAGTTGGCGGGTAACAACTCATCCAATCCTGTAACTGAATTTCTAATGATCTCTGATCGCAGTTGGTCAAAGGTAGATGCGGTAGTCATATTGGTGCAGTTACACACATGTACCACATATGATTCCTCAATCCCGTGTCTGCATCTTGTTTCTCCTGATTCGAAGGGTAGAATACTGGACAAGATACCAGAGCTACATGATTAATTCCGTCTTTGCTGAGACTATCATTATTGGTGATATGCTTCCCTGTTTTCAAATGAGATATACATATAGGGAATTAAATCGCTATGTCAGTTCAGTGTCAATCTAAGGACATGCTTCTAATACGACAGTATTGAGCAAGTGACAAACATTGATCGAGGACAAGAACTATGGTTTTTATGTCATTAAAAGCTAACATCACGAGTCACGCATGGCACTATAGTCTGTTTCACGAAAGTTGCCCAAATTATACGGCCATATAAACAATTCGAAAACAATATTTGTTTCGATAGTATTAAATTAAAGGAAAATTTAAGAATGAGCCTTCTTTTTATTTCGTGAAATTTTGTCAAATATTGATTTTATTGCGAAAACAAAATTTCCCCAATGTTAAATCCCCATTGACATCTTCACGGAGTGAAGATGTCTATGGGGATTTAACATGGGGAAATCTTTTAGAATTTCAGAAATACTGGACCGATTTTTAAAATGTAACTTTTGTTTTCTTAGTTAGATCATTTCCAAGCTATCTAGCCAGGTTTCGCAGTCAATTTCCAAAAAAAATTCTTTTTTGACTCCTCCCACAAGTCCTCTACTGCTCCTCCACCTTCCATCTCTCTCCAGCAAGTCCTCCACTTTTTCCCACCCCCCATGTTAAATTCCCATAGAGAAATCGATTTTTCGTAATAAAACCAATATTTGACCAAATTTCACGAAATAAAAAGAAGGCGCATTCTTAAATTTTCCTTTGATTTAATATTATCGAAAAAAATATTGTTTTTGCATTGTTTATATAGCCGTAAAATTTGGGCAGGTTTCGTGAAACAGACTATAGACCATGCCGCATTACATTACCATAATAAGTGAGTCAGTATGTTGCTGCCAACTGCTTACGTATTGTACACGAATCAAAGAGAACCCAGTCCATACTCCATTCTCGCTAACACAATCCACTCATCCAGAAGCATCCCATTGACCGCAACCTTACTAAAATCACGAAAAGACAATTTCCTAACAAAGAGCTGCAGACATGTCAGATCACACACTCTCGATTTGCAAAGACAGATTCGGCTATAGTTGCCATGTCGATGATACTACTCAGACACGTCCTGAGCACCTACTTTCCTATACCTTTCCTACTTACCTTTCATCAAAGGTTAAATGAGTCATAACCATGATAACCAAATACTAATTATGTGCACTACTAGTACTCATGAATACGGAGGGCCTCACCACTTGTCAATTGTGGATTACGGTTGATAGGTTGTCCGGTCTAAGTTTCTCCTCAGATCAGCAACAAACTGCGATGGATTTCTCTGATAGCTTATGATTGTATATACCATCTTGCGATATGTTACAATGTACATTATTGTCTTTGCTGCTGGATGAGCCATCATACGTGGAAATGAAGGCAAGATGGCTGACCTGCGGTGAGTATGTCACTCAACTTATTCAGTGGCTAATGTCGTTGTTCCAAGGTTGTGGAGGCATGTGTGGGACCATCATTGCGATAATCTTCCATTGAGCCTTAACAAACAAGAATAACAATTTTCTGTTCGTTGATGAGACCATTGTGGCCAATGAGTGAGTGCTAAACAGTTGCCTCGTATAATCCACACCTCTAATATTGATAGCATATGTGTGGTTGTTATTGATAACGATGATCTTGTGCAACTTGACGACACTTTGTACGTCACCAGAGCTACATTGTATTTACAATCACATTGCCTCTTGGACCTTGTCAGAAATTGTAGATTGTTTGACGTCACACGACACAGTAGACCTCGTCATTCAGCACTGGGTGTTCTCTTATACTAACTGTATATGCCACACCGGCAAGCTGATGATACACGGCCATGGTTTGATAGAGGTCGGGCATCCTCTGATAATCAATGATAAATAACTAAGCACGAACTCCTGTGCACACACATCACGCGTACGTTTTTAGAGTTCAGCCACAAAATGTGGTAGTCCTTGTTCATTGGATACCCAGCATTATTGCCACACGAGTGGTATCTCGTGAAAATGAAGTAAGGTACAGTGGGGTCAGCGTGTAAGTGCACACATGAACGAACACGACAGGTTGGTTCCAACCTGTCGTGTTCGTTCGTGTGTGCACTTACACGCTGACCCCCTGTATGTAATCATAGTTTGTCTCTGCAATCAATGGCTATTAATGTAATCGTACTTATATTATTTATACAGCGAAACCTCTTTAAACCGGACACCTTTTAAATTGCCGTGTTGGTAATTTTGGTGGGTTTCGTTGACACTTAGCTCGGATGGCAATATCTGTCCGTGATCGCAAAGCATAAACCCGTGTCTTGAGTGGTCATATGCCTGAATCACAGTGGAACCTCTCTAAACCGGACACCCTGACAGATGTTCGACTGTATTACTTAAAATATAACTCACGTGCAATAACACCTGCAACGAACTTGATTGGCTGGTCGCATCAGCATAATTACGTATAGTATACCTAATGGCGCGACAAAGCAACAATGTTTTGACGTTGAAATCATCCTATTTAAAACGTCATTAGAAGCGTCAGTGACTCACTGCAGTAAAATCACTAACATAATTGTGAAAATGCGTTCTCGCTTGGTAATATGAAATTTTTACAAAGAACGAGAAACCTACTAAATATTTGCGATAAAGTGGCACGGGCACGTGGCGTCATGGGGTCAGCGGACTATGTCTATTTTAGTTTTTTAGGGATGTAGCCAGTTTGCAGTCCTTTTAGGTGGTCAAATCGACGCCTTATCTAGAGCAATTTAAAGCTTGAAAATGTATGCTCTTGATAGCTTGGGAGATCATTTAAATTACCGACTGGTTGACTGGTGAAACATATGATTGTAAATAACAATACATGCCATAGTTGTAAATGTACAACGTATCGATAGTTGATTCATTTCGATTGCCCAGTCTTGTGCAATAATAATCATTATTGTCCCTACAGCTCAGATGGTAGCGCGCTCGATAAATGCATTCGAACTGTGTTTCTTTTGTGAGAGTTCGAGCCTCGAGTCACTGTGCTATAGACCACGCAGTCAAATCGGGGCTTACGGTGTCCACAAATAATTTACTAACAAAATCTGATATATCTATCAACGTGAAACAAAACCAAGATTTACACATATATTTCATAGAAACAACAGTAGATGCGGGTAGATGGGGTGGGACTCTTCGGGGCATCAAATATACACATCCTCTGTGTTATTGGCCTCCTAATGCCCCTGGAAATGTTTGGCTGGCTAAACCCACCCACACGTCGTATGTCCACCGGCCCCAGAGCGGGGAAAATATTGGTTGCGAGTATACAGACAGACATTTGGATGTAACTAAAACTATTCAAATGACATTATACAATAATTCCAGCACAGAAATATTTACACAATTCCCTAACATTTGATTGGTACATAGCAAGTCTCTGTCCAAAATTTATATCCCAGTAAACTCCCATGCCGAACTACTTTCCGTAACCGTGAGGCGCAGTTAAAATAATTCTTAAGAAAACGGAAAATAAACACATTTTCTTGATGAATTTATTTCAAATGCTGGAATTATAAGGAATGAATGGCATTTGTTTTGGAATTTATCGGGGTATAAACTTGGAAAAGTCGCGGGAATACTGGACGAAGGCCGGAACAAAAAGGCCATTCATTACTAAGTAAGTGAAATCACAGGTGTATTGTTATAGATTAATATAGACTTGGTCGTGCATGCATTTCCCATGAAGTGCCTGACGTATGTTGCTGTGACACACATACGATCGAGTGCCTGTGCTCACTATTTTCTTTTTTAACAAATGCGTAACAACAAAAGTGTCAAATGGATTCAGAATATGCCTGAAGGTTGTTCGAATATATTTCGGGCCAGTATTGGTCACATACTTGCTACATCGTCGAGCCAATGTCAGTTTTTCACTTTTTACTCACCTACTTTACTTATTATGGTTTAATATGGAATCTCCTGTGACAAATGCCCTTGCCACTTTATCGGAAACCAACAGTATAATGTGACTTCTCTTAAAGCTAGTTCACTTAGTTTATAATGTGAAAAGAAAGCAGAGAAACCGACACATTCCAGCGATGTACATATCAACGCCACTGATGCCAAAGGTAGTTTTAACGGAAGTTGAATGTGTTTTTCCAAAGCTTGATAACCTAATTATAAGACAGGGCATTGTTGTTCAAAACATCAGTTAGCTTAACGGATGTTTTGAGCAACCGGGCCCTGGTATATAATGTACATGTAGGAACAATACACTGTTTGCTCTGTAACAAACGTTCTGTTGAAAACTAACTTACTGTACCGACTCACCATTGTTCTCGGTCTCGTTTTTATTTACTGTCACGGTACCCGTCGTCGTCGTTGCTTTTATTATGTGTGTTGTTGTAGTTGTGGTTGTTGTTGCTGTTATTATTGTAGGTGTGGATGTTGTTGTGGGCATCGTAGTTGTGGATGTTGTAATTGTGGGTGTTGTAGTTGTGGGTGTCGTAGTTGTGGATATTGTAGTTGTGATTGTCGGAGTTGTGGGTGTTGTAGTTGTGGGTGTTGTAGTTATGGGTGTTGTAGATGTGGGTGTTGTAGTTGTGTATGCTGTAGTCGTGGGTGTTGTCGTTGTGGGTGTCATAGTAGTGTGTTTTGTAGTTGTGGGTGGTCATAGTTGTGGTGTTGTAGTTGTTGGGTGTAGTAGTTGTTGGGTGGGTTGTAGTTATGGTGCTGTCGTAGATGTGGGTGTTGTAGTGTTGATTGTCGTAGTTGTGTGTTGTAGTTGTGGGAGTGTATGTTATGGGTGTTGTAGATGTGGGTGTTGTAGTTGTGGGTGTTGTAGTCGTGGGTGTGTAGTTGTTAATTGGTGTCGTAGTTGTGGGTGTTGTAGTTGTGGGTGTCATAGTTGTGTGTTTTGTAGTTGTGGGTGTAGTAGTTGTGGGTGTTGTAGTTGTGGGTGTTGTAGGTGTGGGCGTTGTAGTTGTGGGTGTTGTAGGTGTGGGCGTTGTAAGTGTGGGTGTCGTAGTTATGAGTTTGGCAGTTGTGGGTGCTGTAGTTGTGGGGGTTGTAGTTGTGGGTGTTGTCGTAATCGTGGGTGATGTACTTGTGGGTGTTGTCGTAGTTGTGGGTGTTATCGTAGTTGTGTGTGTTGTAGATGTGGGTATCGATGTTATGGGTGTTGCAATTGTGGGTGTTGTAGTTGTGGGTGTTGTGGTTGTGGACGATATGATAGTTGTGGGTGTTGTAGTTGTAGTTGTGATTTTCGTATTTGGGGGAGTTGTAGTTGTCGGTTTTGCAGTTGTGTTTGTCGTCGTTGTGGGTGTTGTCGTTGTTGTGTAGGTTGTAGTTGTGGGTGCTGTAGTAGTTGTGTGTGTTGTAGTTGTGGGTGATGTAGTTGTGTGTGTCGTAGTTGTGTGTGTTGTCGTAGTTGTGTGTGTTGTAGTAGTTGTGGGTGTTGTAGTTGTGGGCAATGTCGTAGTTGCGGAAGTTGTGGGTGTTTTCGCACTTGTGGGTGTTGTAGTTGTGGGTAATGTAGTTATGTGTGTCGTAGTTGTGGGTATTGTAGTTGTGGGTGTTGTAGTTCGGTGTGTTGTAGCTGTGGGTGTTGTGGTTGTGGGTGTTGTAGTCGTGGGTGTTGTAGTTGTGGGTGTCGTAGTTGTGGGTGTTGTAGTTGTGGGTGTCATAGTTGTGGGTGTTGTAGTTGTGAGTGTAGTAGTTGTGGGTGTTGTAATTGTGGGTGTTGTCGTAGTTGTGGGCGTTGTTGTTGTGGGTTTTGTAATTGTGGGTGTCGTAGTTATAATTGTGGTAGTTGTGGGTGTCGTAGTTGTGGGTGTTGTAGTTGTGGGTGTTGTATGTGTGGGTGTCGTAGTTATGAGTTTGGTAGTTGTTGGTGTCGTAGTTGTGGGGGTTGTAGTTGTGGGGGTTGTCGTAGTCGTGGGTGATGTAGTTGTGGGTATCGAGGTTATGGGTGTTGTAATTGTGGGTGTTGTAGTTGTGGGTGTTGTACTTGCAGACGCTATGATAGTTGTGGGTGTTGTAGTTGTGGGTTTTGTAGTTGTGATTTTCGTAGTTGTGGGTGTTCTTGTTGTCGATTTTGTAGTTGTAGTTGTCGTACTTGTGGGTGTTGTCGTTGTTGTGTGGGTTGTAGTTGTGGGTGTTGTAGTAGTTGTGGGTGTTGTAGTTGTGGATGATGTAGTTGTGGGTGATGTAGTTGTGTGTGTTTTCGTTTTTGGGGGTGTTGTAGTTGAGGGTGTTGTCGTAGTTGTGGATGTTGTCGTAGTTGTTGGTGTTGTAGTTATGGGTGAAGTACTTGTGTGTGTCCGTAGTTTGTGATTGTTTCGTAGTTGTGGGTGCTGTCGTAGTTGTGAGCGTTGTAGTTGTAGTTGGTGTCGTCGTTGTAGTAGTTATGGGTGATGTAGTTGTGGGCTGTTGGTTCGTATTTGTGGGGTGTTGTCGTAGTTGAGTGTGGTTTTCGTTATTGTGGGTGCTGTAGTTGTTAGTGTTTTAGTAGTTGTGGGTGTTTTAGTTAGTTGGGGGTGTTTGTTGTTGGCGGTTGGATGTTGTTGTGTGGGGTCGTTGTTGTGGGTTGATGTCGTAGTTTGTTTGAAGTTGTGGGTAATGTCGTACTTGTGGGAGTTGTAGTTCGGGGTGGATGTAGTTATGTGTGTGTAGTTGTGGATGTTGTCGTAGTTGTTTTTTTTTTTTTTTTTTTTTTTTTTTTTTTTTTTTTTTTTTTTTTTTTTTCTGGGGTGTTGTGTTGTGGTGTTGCAGTTCTGGGTCTTGTAAGCCGTAGGTGTTGTAGTTGACGGCTGCTTGTAGGTCGTGGGGTCTTGTAGTTGAGGGTGTCCTAGTTGTGTGTTTTGTAGCTAGTGGGATAATAGTTGTGGTGTGATGTTGGGGTGTAGTCGTTGTGGGTGACTTTTAGTTGAAATTGTGGATGTTGTAGTTGTGATTTTTGTAGTAGTTGTGGGTGTTGTAGTTGTTGATTTTTGTAGGTTGTAGTTGTCGTAGTTGTGGGTGTTTTTTGTTGTTGTCTGGTTGTAGTTGTTGGTGTTGTAGTAGTTGTGGGTGTTGTAGTTATGGGTAATGTAGTTGTGTGTGTCGTAGTTGTGGGTGTTGTAGTAGTTGTGGGGTGTTGTAGTTGTGGGTGATGTAGTTGTGTGTATCGTAGATTGTGGGTGCTGTCGTTGTTGTGGTTGTTTTCGTAGTTGTGGGTGCTTTAGTTGAGTGTGGTCGTAGGTGTGGGTGTTGTCGTATTAATGTGTGTTGTAGTTATGGGGTGATGTAGTTGTGTGTGTCGTAGTTGTTTGTGGGTGTCGTTGTTGTGGGTGTTGTCGTAGTTTGTGAGTGTTGTCGCCGTTGGGAAGTTGTGGGTGTTGTCGTAGTTGTGGGTGATGTAGTTGTGGCTGCTGGTCTTAGTTCTGGATGCTGTTGTAGTTGTGGGTGTTGTCGTAGTTTGTGGGTGTTGTAGTTGTTGGTGTTGTCGTAGTTGTGTGTGTTGTAGTCTTGTTGGGTGTTGTAGTTGTTGATGTTGTCGTAATTGTGGTGTTGTAGTAGGTGTGTGTTGTAGTCGTGTGGGTGTTGTAGTTGTGTGTGATTTAGTTGTGTGTGTCGTAGTTGTGGGGGCTGTCGTCGTAGTTGTGTGTGTTGTCTTTGTTTGTGGGTGTTGTAGTGGTGGGTGTTGACTTAGTTGTGGAATTTTGTGGGTGTTGTCGTAGTTGTGGTTGTTGCAGTTGTTGGTTTCGTAGTTGTGGGTGTTGTCGTAGTTTGTAGGTGTTGTAGTTGTTTTGGGTGATGTAGTTGGGTGTGTCGCAGTTGTGGGTGCTGTCGCAGTTGTGGGTGTTTTAGTAGTTGTGGGTGTGTTGTGTTGGTTGGTGTTTGTAGTTGTGGGTGATGTAGTTGGGTGTGTCGCAGTTGTGGATGCTGTCGTTGTTGTGGGTGTTTTCGTAGTTGTAGGTGTTGTAGTTGGTGTTGTCGTAATTGTGGGTGTTGTCGCACTTGTGGGTGTTGTAGTTGTGGTTGTTGTCGTAGTTGTGGGTATTGTAGTTATATGTGATGTAGTTGTGGGTGTAGTAGTTGTGGGTGTTGTAGTTATGGGTGCTGTCGTAGATGTGGGTGTTGTAGTGTTGATTGTCGTAGTTGTGTGTGTTGTAGTTGTGTGAGTTGTAGTTATGGGTGTTGTAGATGTGGGTGTTGTAGTTGTCGGTGTTGTAGTCGTGGGTGTTGTAGTTGTTGGTGTCGTAGTTGTGGGTGTTGTAGTTGTGGGTGTCATAGTTGTGTGTTTTGTAGTTGTGGGTGTAGTAGTTGTGGGTGTTGTAGTTGTGGGTGTTGTAGGTGTGGGCGTTGTAGTTGTGGGTGTTGTAGGTGTGGGCGTTGTAAGTGTGGGTGTCGTAGTTATGAGTTTGGCAGTTGTGGGTGCTGTAGTTGTGGGGGTTTTGTAGTTGTGGGTGTTGTCGTAATCGTGGGTGATGTACTTGTGGGTGTTGTCGTAGTTGTGGGTGTTATCGTAGTTGTGTGTGTTGTAGATGTGGGTATCGAGGTTATGGGTGTTGCAATTGTGGGTATTGTAGTTGTGGGTGTTGTAGTTGTGGACGATATGATAGTTGTGGGTGTTGTAGTTGTAGTTGTGATTTTCGTATTTGGGGGAGTTGTAGTTGTCGGTTTTGCAGTTGTGTTTGTCGTCGTGTGTGTGTTGTCGTTGTTGTGTAGGTAGTGTGTGGTGTGTAGTAGTTTAGTGTGTGTTGTAGTTGTGGGTGATGTAGTTGTGTGTGTCGTAGTTGTGTGTGCTGTCGTAGTTGTGTGTGTTAGTAGTTGTGGGTGTTGTAGTTGTGGGCAATGTCGTAGTTGCGGAAGTTGTGGGTGTTTTCGCACTTGTGGGTGTTGTAGTTGTGGGTAATGTAGTTATGTGTGTCGTAGTTGTGGGTATTGTAGTTGTGGGTGTTGTAGTTCGGGTGTGAGCTAGTGGGTGTGTGTGTGTGTGTTGTAGTCGTGTGTAGTGTGTGTCGTAGTTGTGGGTGTTGTAGTTGTGGGTGTCATAGTTGTGGGTGTTGTAGTTGTGAGTGTAGTAGTTGTGGGTGTTGTAATTGTGGGTGTTGTCGTAGTTGTGGGCGTTGTTGTTGTGGTTTTGTAATTGTGGGTGTCGTAGTTATAATTGTGGTAGTTGTGGGTGTCGTAGTTGTGGGTGTTGTAGTTGTGGGTGTTTGTATGTGTGGGTGTCGTAGTTATGAGTTTGGTAGTTGTTGTGTCGTAGTTGTGGGGGTTGTAGTTGTGTGGGGGTTGTCGTAGTCGTGGGTGATGTAGTTGTGGGTATCGAGGTTATGGGTGTTGTAGTTGTGGGTGTTGTAGTTGTGGGTGTTGTACTTGCAGACGCTATGATAGTTGTGGGTGTTGTAGTTGTGGGTTTTGTAGTTGTGATTTTCGTAGTTGTGGGTGTTCTTGTTGTCGATTTTTGTAGTTGTAGTTGTCATACTTGTGGGTGTTGTCGTTGTTGTGTGGGTTGTAGTTGTGGGTGTTGTAGTAGTTGTGGGTGTTGTAGTTGTGGATGATGTAGTTGTGGGTGATGTAGTTGTGTGTGTTTTCGTTTTTGGGGGTGTTGTAGTTGAGGGTGTTGTCGTAGTTGTGGATGTTGTCGTAGTTGTTGGTGTTGTAGTTATGGGTGATGTACTTGTGTGTGTCGTAGTTGTGATTGTTTTCGTAGTTGTGGGTGCTGTCGTAGTTGTGAGCGTTGTAGTTGTAGGTGGTGTCGTCGTTGTAGTAGTTATGGGTGATGTAGTTGTGGCTGTTGTCGTAGTTGTGGGTGTTGTCGTAGTTGAGTGTGGTGTCGTTATTGTGGGTGCTGTAGTTGTTCGTGTTTTAGTAGTTGTGGGTGTTTTAGTAGTTGTGGGTGTTGTTGTTGCGGATGATGTAGTTGTGTGTGTCGTAGTTGTGGGTGATGTCGTAGTTGTTGAAGTTGTGGGTAATGTCGTACTTGTGGGTGTTGTAGTTCTGGGTGATGTAGTTATGTGTGTCGTAGTTGTGGATGTTGTCGTAGTTGTGGGTGTTGTAGTTGTGGGTGTTGCAGTTCTGGGTCTTGTAGCCGTAGGTGTTGTAGTTGCGGCTGCTGTAGTCGTGGGTCTTGTAGTTGTGGGTGTCCTAGTTGTGTGTTTTGTAGCTGTGGGGATCATAGTTGTGGGTGTTGAAGTTGTGGGTGTAGTAGTTGTGGGTGTCATAGTTGTGTGTTTTGTAGCTATGGGGATCATAGTTGTGGGTGTTGTAGTTGTGGGTGTAGTAGTTGTGGGTGTAGTAGTTATGGGTGTTGAAGTTGTGGGTGTTGTCGTAGTGGGCGTCGTAAGTGTGGGTGTCGTAGTTAAGAGTTTGGTAGTTGTGGGTGTCGTGGTTGTTGGTGTTGTAGTTGTGGGTGTTGTCGTAATCGTGGGTGATGTAGTTGTGGGTGCTGTCGTAGTTGTGGGTGTTGTAGTTGTGGGTGTTGTAGTTGTGGGTATCGAGGTTATGGGTGTTGTAATTGTAGGTGTTGTAGTTGTGGGTGTTGTAGTTGTGGGTGTTGTAGTTGTGGATCTTTTAGTTGCAATTGTGGATGTTGTAGTTGTGATTTTGGTAGTTGTGGGTGTTGTAGTTGTTGATTTTGTAGTTGTAGTTGTCGTAGTTGTGGGTGTTTTTGTTGTTGTCTGGGTTGTAGTTGTTGGTGTTGTAGTAGTTGTGGGTGTTGTAGTTATGGGTAATGTAGTTGTGTGTGTCGTAGTTGTGGGTGTTGTAGTAGTTGTGGGTGTTGTAGTTGTGGGTGATGTAGTTGTGTGTATCGTAGTTGTGGGTGCTGTCGTTGTTGTGGTTGTTTTCGTAGTTGTGGGTGCTTTAGTTGAGGGTGTGGTCGTAGGTGTGGGTGTTGTCGTATTAATGTGTGTTGTAGTTATGGGTGATGTAGTTGTGTGTGTCGTAGTTGTTTGTGGTGTCGTTGTTGTGGGTGTTGTCGTAGTTGTGAGTGTTGTCGCCGTTGGGGAAGTTGTGGGTGTTGTCGTAGTTGTGGGTGATGTAGTTGTGGCTGCTGTCTTAGTTCTGGATGCTGTTGTAGTTGTGGGTGTTGTCGTAGTTGTGGGTGTTGTAGTTGTTGGTGTTGTCGTAGTTGTGTGTGTTGTAGTCGTTGTGGGTGTTGTAGTTGTTGATGTTGTCGTAATTGTGGTTGTTGTAGTAGGTGTGTGTGTTGTAGTCGTTGTGGGTGTTGTAGTTGTGTGTGATTTAGTTGTGTGTGTCGTAGTTGTGGGGGCTGTCGTCGTAGTTGTGTGTGTTGTCTTTGTTGTGGGTGTTGTAGTGGTGGGTGTTGACTTAGTTGTGGAATTTGTGGGTGTTGTCGTAGTTGTGGTTGTTGCAGTTGTTGGTTTCGTAGTTGTGGGTGTTGTCGTAGTTGTAGGTGTTGTAGTTGTGGGTGATGTAGTTGGGTGTGTCGCAGTTGTGGGTGCTGTCGCAGTTGTGGGTGTTTTAGTAGTTGTGGGTGTTGTAGTTGTTGGTGTTGTAGTTGTGGGTGATGTAGTTGGGTGTGTCGCAGTTGTGGATGCTGTCGTTGTTGTGGGTGTTTTCGTAGTTGTAGGTGTTGTAGTTGGTGTTGTCGTAATTGTGGGTGTTGTCGCACTTGTGGGTGTTGTAGTTGTGGTTGTTGTCGTAGTTGTGGGTATTGTAGTTATATGTGATGTAGTTGTGGGTGTCGTAGTTGTGAGTGTTGTCGTAGTTTTAGGTGTTGTCCCAGTTGTGGGTGTTGTAGTTGTGGGTGTTTTCGTAGTTGTGGGTGTTGTCGTAATTGTCGCTGTTGTAGTTCTGGGCGATTCAGTTGTGTATGTCGTAGTTGTGGGTGTTGTCGTAGATGTGGGTGTTGTAGTAGTAATGTGTGTCGTAGTTATGGGTGTTGTCGTAGGTGTGGGTATTGTAGTCGTGGGTGTCGTAGTTGTGGGTGTTGTCGTAGTTGTAGGTGTTGTCGCAGTTGTGGGTGTTGTAGTTGTGGGTGTTGTAGTTGTGGGTTTTGTAATTGTGGGTGTTGTCGTAGTTGTGGGTGTTGTCGCAGTTGTGGGTGTGTAGTTGTGGGTGTTTTCGTAGTTGTGGGTGTTGTCGTAGTAGTCGGTGTTCTAGTTCTGGGTGATGTAGTGTATTGTGTGTGTCGTAGTTGTGGTGTTGTCGTAGTTGTGGGTGTTGTAGTTGTTGGGTGTGAGTTGTGTAGTTGTGTGTGTAGTGTGCTGTGCGTGTGAGTTGTGGGTGATGTAGTTGTGTGTGTCGATAGTTGTGTGCTGTAGTCGTGTTCTGTTGTTTCTGTGTATGTGTGTGTTCGTAGTGTTGTAGTAGTGGGTGTTGACGTAGTTGTGGGTGTTGTAGTGTGTGTTTTCGTATTGTTGGGTGTGTCGTTATTTTCGGTGTTGTAGTTCTTGGTGATGTAGTTGTGTGTGTCGTATTTGTGGGTGTAGTCGTAGTTGTGGGTGTTGTCGTAGTTGTGGGTGTTGTAGTTGTTGGTGTTGTCGTAGTTGTGGGTGTTGTAGTAGTTGTGGGTGCTGTAGTTGTGGGTGATGTAGTTGTGTGTGTCGTAGTTGTGGGTGTTGCCGTCGTAGTTCTGTGTGTTGTCTTTGTTGTGGGTGTTGTAGTTGTGGGTGTTGACGTAGTTGTGGAAGTTGTCGTATTTGTGGGTTTTGTAGTTGTGGCTGTTGTCAAAGTTGTGGGTGCTGTAGTTGTTGGTGTGGTAGTTGTGGGTGTTGTAGTTGTGGGTGATGTAGCTGTGGGTGTTGTAGTTGTGGGTGTTGTAGTTGTGGGTGATGTTGCTGTGGGTGTTGTAGTTGTGGGTGTCGTATTTGTGGGTGTTGTCCTAGTTGTGGGTGTTATAGTTGTGGGTGATGTAGCTGTGGGTGTCGTATTTGTGGGTATTGTCCTAGTTGTGGGTGTTGTAGTTGTGGTTGTTGTCGTAGCTGTGGGTGTTGTAGTTGTGGGTGTTGTAGTTGTGGGTGATGTAGCTGTGGGTGTTGTAGTTGTGGGTGTCGTATTTGTGTGTGTTGTCCTAGTTGTGGGTGTTGTAGTTGTGGGTGTTGTAGTTGTGGTTGTTGTCGTAGCTGTGGGTGTTGTAGTTGTGGGTGTTGTAGTTGTGGGTGTCGTATGTGTAGGTGTTGTCCTAGTTGTGGGTGTTGTAGTTGTGGTTGTTGTCTTAGCTGTGGTTGTTGTCGTAGCTGTGGGTGTTGTAGTTGCAGGTGTCGCAGTTGCGTGTGTTGTAGTTGTGGGTGTTGTAGTTGTGGGTGTTGTCGTAGTTGTGGGTGTTGTCGTAGTTATGGATGTTGTAGTTGTGGATGTTGTAATTGCTGGTGTTGTAGTTTTGGATGGGGTAGACATGGGCGTGCTCGTAATTGTCGGTGTGATCGTAGTTGTGGATGTCGTTGTTGTGAGTGTTGTTGTTTTTGGTGTTGTTGTAGCTGTTGGGGTTGTTGTTGTGGGTGTGGGTGTTGCTATGTGTGTTGTAGTTGTTGTTGATACAGTGGTTGATGCGCACGTGCTGCAGCACTCACTGGGGTCGATCATAGTTGAACACGCGAACGACTGGCAGCTTGCAATTTTGTCGCCATACAAACAATCTGTAAATGGGCAAAAATAGCATGTAGACGAGTATAAACAATATGTAGAAGAGCATAAAGCATTCGTATATTATAATTAAAATAATCTGAAAACGAAATCTACAATCTAATCACGAGACTACGAAAGCCGGTTAGGATCAAATAATATATTTAAAAAAATAATAATTGTCGTACAAACGAGAAGCACACACGTACTAACGAGAAACTTGATCGTACGAACAAACGAGAAATATACACGTACGTACGAGTAACTTTTCGGGCGGGATTCCAGTGCACCATGTGCAACGCTTGGGGAGAGGAGAGATGACCTCTCCTACACTCCCAACATTCTGTGGTGGTGGGTGAGGTGGCATGACCACTCTTACACCGCCAACATTAGGGAGGTGTGGGTGACTCCCCCCATCACTCGCTACATAGTGGTGGAAGGGGGCTGGCGCGCCCAATTCTCTAAACATTGGAGGACGGGAACTGGCTCCACAAACTTGCATAATTGGGGTGGTAGGGGGGGCTCCAGCACTTGAAACATTGACGGGTGTGGGGGTATTGGTCCTTTACTTGGAATATTGGGTGTATATGTTGAGTAGGATCATCCACCTCTTACTACATTGTGTGTGGGTGTGGTGTGCAGGTCTTGTCCGTCCATTACTTGCATTTTTGGTGGTGAGGTCGGGGCTAGACCTTTGGGCGGGTGTGGGGTGCTGTACCATCCTTCTCTTGCTGCATGCATGGTGTGGGCGGCACGTACGTATGTGATTCTGTTACCGTTCAGCTGCAACTTGATTTCAGTAAAGATGGCGAAATCAAATGATCGCCAGGTCGAGTGAATATGGTGGGTGGGCGACTGTACCAATTTTAAGTACATTACTCTCCAACTGGGTACTTGCTGCTGCCGTGTGTGTGACAGCATTGTTATAGTGTAACACAAATTTCTCGGGACGTTGAAATTTGCAGTTGAATATTTGACGCGTCGCTCCTTCTTGATATGCTTCAGCAGACGTGGTACATGTACCCAGTGGGCGCGGACCTTTCATATTATAAATGGTTTATAACAATAATGTACACAGTCCCTTCACCGATATCAAATATAGCTGACAATGTCCTCACTGCCGTTAATCTGCCGTCTTTTTCAAGAGTGTCATACAACGACGTTACGACGTTGACGTTTATTTTCGCCTTCCTTCCACAACCCTTATCGTCCTCAAGTGATTCCCGTTATGTAAACGTATTGTACCATTAAACAATCAAAATACTGAAAGTACTGATACCAGAGTCTGAAATGATATTTTCATAAAATATAAAAATAAGTCTCAGCGGAGAATGGAAATCACAGGGAGAGTTTGAAATACATGTACAAAGAGGATTCTTTTAGTTTATATTATAAATTGATACTACACCAATTTGGCAATTTTGGGATACATAGAGGATATTCCATCTTACATTTTGAATAGCGGGAAATAGTACACGAGTGTGCGTCGGCTTCCGCGTAAGCAACGAGTGAGCGTAGCGAACGAGTTGCTTGCACGGACACCGACGGACACGAATGTATTATATCCGCTATTCAAACATGATTATAATCAATGAATTGTGATGTGCACATGAATAGTTATACAATGAAGTGTTTTCCCGCTTTTTGACGTTACGTTGTGTGACGTCAAATGTGACGTCATGTAAACTTTTTGAAATACAAATTACGCAGCTGTTTCTATTGTGGACGGATACTCATATACGAGGAATAAACTCGTACGAACGAGAAACTTTCTCGTACAGACGAGAAGTTAACACGTACTAACGAGAAACGGTTGTGCTATCCCGTCCAGCACTTGCATCATTGGAGGATAAATGACCCCTTTTCCACTCTGAACATTCACTCGCAATATGGCGGGACGGGTGGGGCGAGCTGGCACTATTGGCGAGGATAAGCTGACCCGTCAACCTCTCACAGCATGCTTGTGGGGGGCTGGTACCTCCTCACAACATTGGGTGAAGGAATATGATGCTGACCCGCCCACCACTAGCGACATTAGAGGGGGTGATTGGGACTGACCCGTCCTTCACTGGATACTTGGGTTGACGGGCGTTGGTGTTGGCTGTATCGTACTCCACTTAGAACGATGAGACGGGGCTAGACCAATGTATCTCGTGTGTACGTGTTTGTTTCTTGTTATAACGTATTTATTTATCTTGCGAGAGCTGTGAAAGGGGTACCAGTCGCCTACCCGAATGTGGCGCAGGTACAAGGTGCATGATCACGTGGTTACAACAACAACAACAATGGCTGAAAGTGTTGAAAGAGAGCACACTCCAAAGTAAGTATTATTTGATATTTTCCTTAATATGACATGTCTTCATGAGCTGCATTTGATGGTCCCGCGAGTTCGGCACATACTTATGTCGTTTTTGCGAAGAATCGATTTCCGTGTCCGTAGACACGGAAATTAATTCTTCGCAAAAACGACAGAAGTTTGGGCCAAAGAACCGAGACCACCAAATGCAGCTTTAAAGTTAGCAAAACGAGTTTGATGCGCCATATTTCATCAAAATCCGTTACATAATAAGGACAAAATAAAAGAATACGTACTTTGAATAGGAATACTTCACCCCATAATATAGCGAGGGATGGACGGGCCAGTTCTTTTCCCAATGGACGGACCATCCCACCCCCACCGCCGACGCTGTTAGTCACTGTGGTGGACAGGCAATCCACCTTCTCCCCCAAAGGTGGATGGGGCAGCTTCTCCCCAAATATTTCTCGGTCGTACGATTTATTTCTCGTTTGTACGAGAAAGTTTCTCGTTCGTACGTGTTTTTTTCTCGATTATGCGAGAAAGTTTCTCATTTTGTACGTGTTTTTTTACCTCGTTGGTGAGTGGTGGAATGGCTGGTTCCCACCCCTATATCACGAGTGGATGAGGCCCAGCTAGCACTCCCTCCCTCAAATGGTCCAAGTGGTGTTTTGACCCCGTTCGTACACCATATGTGGTGTACGACCTGGGTCAAAACTAAACTTACAGGTGCAGCTATACATTTACAGGCGCAGCTGTAAAAAATGCAGGTGCACCTGTATATGTTTATAGCTGCACCTGTAAGTTTAGTTTTGACCCCGTTCGTACTCCATAATCCCTCCAATGCTGCGAGTGGAGAAGAGGTCAGCCGCACTTCCCACCATGTTGTTAGTGGTAGACGGGCAAGCTACTATCCTCGTCATGTTGTGAATGAATGGGGTGGGGCATGGAGGAGTCGGCTCACTCCCCATCAATGTTGCCAGTGGATGAGGGGGTATGCCACGCCCTCCACGCCTCCCCCCCCCCCACCCACGTATTTGTTTCTCGTTTTTGTACGAGAAAGGTTCTCGTTAGTGCGTGTTTGTTTATCGAGAAAGGTTCTCTTTAGCACGTGTTTGTTTCCCATTTGTGCGATAAAGTTTCTCCTTTGTACGGGAATTGTTCTTGTTCGTACGAGTTTATTTCTCGTTTGTACGAGAAAGAAAATTGTTAGCACGTGTTTGTTTCTCGCTTGTGCGAGAAAGTTACTCGTCTTTACGAGAATGTTTCTCGTTCGTACGTGATCGGTTCTCGTTCGTACGTGTTTAATTGTTTCTCCTTTGTAAGAGAAGTGTTAATTTTTGTTAATATGTCATTTGATCCTAACCGGCTTTCGTACTCGTGAGACAGTAAAAACGATATTTAAAACTGTAAACTATATGTAGACGAGCATAAAATGTATGTGGCCGAAATCATACAATCTGAGTACGAATATAAGCGATATATAAGACTATAAACACTAAGTGCAGCTTAACAAAACAATACGTACATGTAGACCAATATAAACGATATATAAAATTGCAATGTATAAACTATGTGTTGACGAAACCATGCAATCTATATATGACTATCAACGATCTATCTGAAGACATAATCAAGGTGTATGATCACGTGGTACTAACAACAACAAGTGCTGACATTTCCAGAATCTATCTGATTCAGAGTACGTGTTCTTTTATAGTGTCCTTATTACGTAACGGATTTTGATGAAATATGGTTATCAAACGCGTCTTGGTAAGCTACATTTGGTGGTCTCTGTATTTTCGCCCAAACTTCGGTCGTTTTTGCGAAGAATCGATTTCCGTCTATCGGTAGACACGGAAATCGATTCTTCGCAAAAACAACATAAGTCTGTACCAAACTCCCTCTATCACCAAATGCAGCTCATGGAGACGCGTTTGCTGCGCCATATTTCATAGAAATCCGTTGAATATTAAGGAAAATATCAAATAATACTTACTTTGGAGTGGGCGACGTTGTTATTGTTGTAACCACGTGATCATGCACCTTGATAATTATACTGTATATATTGTTAGTGACTGATAAAAATGTGAATACAGTTCACGGGTTAAACATGACAAATAAAAGCTATTTTGCTGGTCAATAAAAGCTAAATTAAATTAACCCTTACACTGCTGAATTAATTTGTGTCGTCTGCTGTTTGTGTTCTATTTTCCATTTTTCACATCGACAACATGGTTTAGAATCATTTTCACTGTCAAACCATGTTTTATTTAGAAAGAAAATAAAATATGAAACAACAGCAGACGACCAATTTTGTTTCTGGCGTTCTAAGGGATAAATTAAGTACATGCTTCAGGGGCGTAGCCAGGGACAAATTTCTGATACGCACACATATCAAATGGTAGAACATTGGGTGAGCACGGCTCACTCGTCGACCTAGCGAAGTGAGGGGGAGAGTGCTAGGGGGGTCCGGGAGCTTCCCCCCCCCCCGGATTGTTTTTGAAACGGAGATCCCATCTAACAAGTTTTCCTGCATTATTTACGGCACCATTTGTTTGTAATCGACATGTACGTTTGATAAAATGCGTTCTGTTCCAGACTCAATAGCAACCCCCCCCCCCCCCCACCACCACCACCACCACCACCACCCCAAGATTTTATTGCATATTTCGAAAAATAAGCCTTTTTTTGTTTAATTATTTTATTTTTTCTCGTACGCACGTGCGTACGTATGCCTGGCTACGCCACTGTGCTTGTATGGGGATATAAAACCAATTTGCATTCAGTCTCCTTTCCGATATCGTTGGCGTTTATAAAAACCGTGTGTCAAATAGTGACTAATGTTTGTCGTGCTGTTTATTATTCTGGACATAGAGTACATTTTGTTGAAAGGAAGCTGTAATTTCACAACAACAGAACAATCAACTGCTGAACATTGCTGAAGTGCACATAGTACAGTCATTGTATTTTATATATGAGTTCGGGATGCATTTATTGAGCTCGTCACAATTCTATATTGAAATGAAACCGCCATCTTGTTTACCTCTTTTTTGCTTCCATGATTCATGCACGTGAAACAGAAAAAAATTCCTTGTAACGTTATAAGATTATCTTGTAAACAGTTCATTGATCAAAGTCCCTAAAGGCTCAAACACTTATAAATACATTTAATTCCACGACTGTTGGTTAGGGACTTTACAACCGTACTTTATGGAACTATGCGTTGAACGCAAATGAGTGTTTGGTGCCATTCGGTCCCCCGTTTCATATTTCGAAGGCTGAATTAACTCAATTATATTGATTTAAATCTTGATTTAAAGTTTTGTGTCGTGAATCGGAAATCATATCTAACTTGGCACGGAAATAAGCTTCAGATGGAGACAGAAAAAATATCCCTTTTCATAAGCCTCGCCAGATATTGTTTCCCATTCAATTTGACAATTACAGGTTTACTAAGCTTAAAACCTGTTTAATCACCTTCTGTGCATACATCTATCTCAGACCCAGTGCCTTTAATGACTTACTGGCAACACCCGTATCCACGGCGTTACACGAGGCGCAGCACGCCGTCCGTACGGTGGCGTTGTAACATTCGTAGGTGGCCGTGCCAATAGACAGGTCCGTGCAGGTCTTACTATCAATGACGCCGGTCGGGCAGGCAACTGTAATCATGGGGTAGGTGGTATCAATCGGCCACATTTTGGCTGCCAATGTATTTATAGGCATGGCGGACACACAATGCTTACGTACATGTCTCTAATGGGCATGGCGGACAAACATGGCTTACGTACAGGCCGCTGACGGGCATGGCGTACAAACATGGCATACGTACTGGTCTCTGACGGGCATGGCGGAGACACATAGCTTACGCACTGGTCTCTGAGGGGCATGACAGACAAACATGGCTTACGTACAGGTCTCTGATGGGCATGGCGGACGAACATGACTTACGTACAGGTCTCTGAGGGACATGGCGGACACACATGGCTTACGTACAGGTCTCTGACGGGCATGGCGTACAAACATGGCTTACGTACTGATATCTGAGGGGCATGGCCGACTAACATGGCTTACGTACTGGTTTCTGATGGGCATGGCGGACGAAAATGGCTTACGTACTGGTCTCTGATGTTCATTGTGGACAAACATGGCTTAAGTACTGGTCTCTGACGGGCATGGTGAACGAACATGGCTTACGTACTCGTCTCTGATAGACATGGCGGACGAACATGGCTTACGTACTGGTCTCTAAGGGGCATTGTGGACGAACATGTCTTATGTACATGTCTCTGAGGGGCATGGCGGACACACACGGCTTAGGTACAGGTCTCTGACAGGCATGGTGTACACACATGGCTTACGTACAGGTCTCGATGGGCATGGCGGACGAACATGGCTTACGTACTGATATCTGAGGGGCATGGCCGACTAACATGGCATACGTACTGGTCTCTGAGGGGCATGGCGGACACACATATCTTACGTACAGGTTTCTGAGGGGCATGGCGGACAAACATGGCTTAAGTACTGGTTTCTGATGGGCATGGCGGACGAAAATGGCTTACGTACATGTCTCTGTGGGGCATGGTGGACAAACATGGCTTACGTACTAGTATCTGAGGGGCATGCTGGACGAACATGGCTTACGTACTGCTCTCTGATGGGCATGACGGGCAAACATGGCTTACGTACAGGTCTTTGATGGGCACGGAGGACAAACATGGCTTACGTACTGGTCTCTGATGGGCATGGCGGACAAATATGGCGCAGGTACTGGTCTCTGAGGGGCATGGTGGACAAACATGGCTTACGTACTGGTCTCCGAGGGGCATGGCGGACAAACGTGGCTTACGTACTGGTCTCTGATGGGCATGGTGGACAAACTTGGCTTACGTACTCGTCTCTGTTGTTCATGGTGGACAAACATGGCTTAAGTACTGGTCTCTGACAGGCATGGTGAACGAACATGGCTTACGTACTCGTCTCTGAGGGGCATGGCGGCGTACACACATGGCTTACGTACAGGTCTCGATGGGCATGGCGGACAAACATGGCTTACGTACAGGCCTCTGACGGGCATGGTGTACAAACATGGCTTACGTACTGTTCTCTGACGCGCATGTCGGACACACATAGCTTACGCACTGGTCTCTGAGGGGCATGACACACACACATGGCTTACGTACTGGTCTCTGATGGGCATGGCGGACAAACATGGCTTACGTACTGGTCTCTGACGGGCATGGCGTACAAACATGGCATACGTACAGGTCACTGACGGGCATGGCGGACAAACATGGCTTACGTACACGTCTCTGATGGGCATGGCGGACGAACATGACATACGTACAGGTCTCTGAGGGGCATGGCGGACACACATGACTTACGTACTGGTCTCTGAGGGGGGGGGGGCATGACACACACACACATGGCTTACGTACTGGTCTCTGATGGGCATGGCGGACAAACATGGCTTACGTACTGGTCTCTGACGGGCATGGCGTACAAACATGGCATACGTACAGGTCTCTGATGTGCATGGTGGACACACATAGCTTACGTACTGGTATCTGAGGAACATGGTGGACAAACATGGCTTACGTACTGGTCTCTGAGGGGCATGGCGCACAAACATGGCTTACGTACTGGTCTATGAGGGGCATGGCTGACAAACATGGCTTACGTACATGTCTCTTATGGGCATGGCGGACAAACATGGCTTACGTACTGGTCTATGAGGGGCATGGCTGACAAACATGGCTTACGTACATGTCTCTTATGGGCATGGCGGACAAACATGGCTTACGTACTGGTCTCTGATGGACATGGCGAACACACGTGGCTTACGTACTTATCTCTGAGGAACATGGCGGATGAACATGGCTTACGTACGGGTCTCTGATGGGCATGGCGGACATATATGGCTTACGTACTGATATCTGAGGGGTATGGCCGACTAACATGGCATACGTACTGGTCTCCGAGGGGCATGGCGGACACACATATCTTACGTACAGGTTTCTGAGGGGCATGGCGGACAAACATGGCTTACGTACTGGTTTCTGATGGGCATGGCGGACGAAAATGGCTTACGTACAGGTCTCTGTGGGGCATGGTGGACAAACATGGCTTACGTACTAGTATATGTGGGGCATGGAGGACAAACATGGCTTACGTACTGGTCTCTGATGAGCTTGGCGGACAAATATGGCTGAAGTACTGGTCTCTGAGGGGCATGGTGGACAAACATGGCTTACGTACTGGTCTCTGAGGGGCATGGCGGACAAACGTGGCTTACGTACTGGTCTCTGATGGGCATGGTGGACAAACATGGCTTACGTACTGGTCTGTGAGGGGCATGGCGGACAAACGTGGCTTACGTACTGGTCTCTGATGGGCATGGTGGACAAACATGGCTTACATGCTCGTCTCTGATGGGCATGGCGAACAAACATGGCTTACGTACTCGTCTCTGATGTTCATGGCAGACAAGTCTCTGAGCTCGAGGGGCATTGTGGACGAACATGGCTTGCGTACTGGTCTCTGATGTGCAAGGTGGACGAACATGGCCTATATACAGGTCTCGGCTGGGCATGACGGACGAACATGGCTTACGTACTGGTCTCTGTGGGACATAGCGGATAGACATGACTTACGTACTTGTCTCTGAGGGGCATGGTGGACGAACATGGCTTATGTACAGGTCTATGAGGGGCATGGCGGACAAACATGACATACGTACTGGTCTATGAGAGGCATGGCGGACACACATATCATACGTACAGGTCTCTGAGGGGCATGGCGGACAAACATGGCTTACGTACTGGTGACTGACGGGCATGGTGGACAGACATGGCTTACGTACTGGTCTCTGACGGGCATGGTGGACGAACATGGCTTACGTACTGGTCTCTGAGGGGCATGGCGGACAAACATGGTGGACAAACATGGCTAACGTACTGGTCTCTGATGGGCATGGCGGACAAGCATGGCTTACGTACAGGTCTCTGATGGGCATGGCGGACAAACATGGCTTACGCACATGTCTCTGATGGGCATGGCGGAAAAAACATGGCTTAGGTACTGGTCTCTGAGGGGCATGACGTACAAACATGGCTTACGTACTGGTCTCTGAGGGGAATGGAGGACAAACATGGCGTATGTACTGCTCTCCGAGGAACATGACGGACAAACATGGCTTACGTTCTGGTCTCTCAGGGGCATGGCGTACTGGTCTCTCAGGGGCATGGCGGACAAACTTGGCTTACGTACAGGTTTCTGATGGGTATGGCGGACAAACATGGCTTACGTACTGGTCTCTGATGGGCATGGCGGACAAGCATGGCTTACGTACAGGTCTCTGGTGGGCATGGCGGACAAACGACAAACATGGCTTAAGTGCTGGTCTCTGTGGGGCATGGCGGACAAACATAACTTACATGGAGGACAAACTTGACGTACGTTCTGGTCTCTAAGGGGCATGGCGGACACAATTGACTTTAGTAAATATCAAATTAAATCATCCCGCATGTAATATCCTATATGTCATTTTGTGCGGCCTCTTCTATATTTATGTGTATATTTTCTTTTATTCCATGTTTCATAATTGTTGAGCCTGATCATCAGTGTAGCCCCAGTTCACGCATTCGAATCAGGGACGACGCTGACAGCCGATCCGTCTTACCTGTAGACGTCAAGATATCCACGCCCAGTAGACACAGGTATAGCCACAGTATAACCGTACGGGGACAGTGACACCCCATCGTCTGTATTGCTGTAATCATCAGCCCTTACACTGCTGAATATTAAATATTGTCGTCTGCTGTTTTTTTAGTTTTCATTTTTCTCATCCAAAGCATGGTTTGACAGCACTTTAGAATCATTTCCAATGGAAATAATTCTAAGATTCTGTCACTCCATGTTTTTATTGAGAACAAAGACAACATTTAAAAACAACAGCCTACGACCATTTTCGTTTCCGGCATTTTAATGGTTAAGTGCGAGCCAATGGCCGGAGATTCGATTTGCTTCGGCATTCAATGTAATGTTATTGCTTAAATAATACACGGGTTCCTACGGAGGGACATTTTTACTTCTGACTTAGCACTTGCGACTTGAAAGACGGCGCGAAAACAACAGAACACGTGACGGTTATCAATGGCGGTGTGTGCTTCTTGGCAGATCCGAGGACTTTCACGTTGTCTTCCCAATACAGGGACGAGCTTTATTTCGTAGAAAATAGACAAAAATGAATACAAATATGTCCCTATGAATTACGTATTCCAAACAAATTACTGTTTATGGTGTAGTGTGTACGATTACCCAAGCCCCAGGCTAGGGTACCTTGTTTCAAATGTATGTTTGCAGGTTACGGGCATAGACATAGAATATATAATTTATGTCTGTGGTACGGGTAAATGGGCACTATAGTATCAGCTAGTAGTACATGATTAGCATGCGCAATTACGGTTTTTACATCAGAGCTCCAGATAGGGTGTGTATTATAGGAATGAATGGCCTTTTTGTGGAATTTATCGGGGTATAAACTTGGAAAAGTCGCGGGAATACTGGACGAAGGCCGGAAGGCCTCGTCCAGTATTCCCGCGACTTTTCCAAGTTTATATCCCCGATAAATTCAACAAAAAGGCCATTCATTCCTTATAATTCCAGCATTTGAAATAAATTCATCAAGAAATTAATTTAGCTGCGCCTGACGGTTACGGAAAGTACTTCGGCATTGGAATTTACTGGGATATAAATGTTGGACAGAGAATTGCTACGGACCAATCAAATGTTAGGGAATTGTGTAAATATTTTTGTGCTGGAATTATTGGCGTATTTTACGCAATTATTTTAGCTAAATACGCATTCATTCACAAACGGGAGAGTACAAAATACGCACAGCAATGTGAAAATACGCATTGATTTTCAAGTTGAGTAGTGAAAATACTGTCATAAAGTTGATAATTCACTTAGTTGAGCTGCAAAAAGCTTTTTGCAGCTCAATTAACAAGTGAATGTTTAAATTTGTTTTCGATTTTCATCATTTGTTCCCTATTTAGTAATGAAAAAAAAATCAATAATCCATTTGTAAAAGTAAAATACGCAATAATTTTGAAATCAGGGTATAGTACGCTTTAGACACATAGCTTATATGGAAGTCTGTGTACATGCTAGTTAAACACCAGTAGATCCAGATCTAATATAATTCACATCTAATAGCAGATTAATAACTATTACGTTTCTTCCAATCAAACATTTCCACTTTCGTAATCGTGATAATTTCAAAAATCAAACGCACATAACTTCAAGAACATTTTATCCAAAGTAAAAAGTGATTACATTAAAAAACACAGATAATTAACAACGCCACTCAAAGAGATTGTATAGCCCAATTAACGAGGGCGGGTAATACACGGCACCCGTACCTGATACAGCCCGGACTTGTTCCTGGTCCCACAAACGAACGATTGCTTATCGTTTTACCTTGGCAATTAGAAAACGATGTTTACGTTGGTTTAAACGTGTCATCGGTTTCTAATTAAAAACAATAAAAATGCGGTTAAAACGATGCATTGAAAGAAACGACAGGCGTACAAATAATTGAAAGCCGGGTATTTAAACGAAAACATAGTTTCACTTACGACAAGCACCAACAATAGTCGTTTCCATGCAATCATTGTACAAAACGATCGTTGTGTCCTTGTCCTTGGTGTTAGCGGGGTCTCAGTGTCGTGCATTTGTCATGGCATGAGGTGTGCAGACAGGGAACAGACATTATAGCAACTTTCCCCCAAATGTTAAGATTGTGACTTTGACATTGACCTTGGGGTAGGCGGAGGTCTGAGTGTAATGGACACAGCATGATATAGAACTATTAGAGGAAGGCAATTGTGACATATTAAGAACTGGGATGAAAGGAAACATCATTTATATAACTTATTTTCCCAATGTTAAGTTTCTGAAAGCACTAAATAAATACTGTGACCTTTGTGTTAGCGGGGTTCTGAGAGTCGTGTATATGGCATGGCATGATGCAGCACCATTGGAGGAAGGCATGTGTGAAATATCAATTTGTGCGGTGAAAGGAATGAAACCAATGTTGTGAACGCACAAATACTGTGACCTTGTGGTAGGCGATGGTCTGAGGGTCGTTGATTTGGCATGTCATACTATAGAACATTAGAGGAAGGCATGTGTGAAATATCAAGAAGTTGCGTGAAAGGAAACAGGAAATATAACAGATTTCCCCCAAAGTGGAGTGTGTGAACGCACTAATACTGTGACATTGACATTAGGGTTAGCACTGGTCTGCGAGTCGTGGATTTGGCATGGTTTGATCGAGCACCAGTGGAGGAAGGCATGTGTGAAATATCAAAAAGTGCGGTGAAAGGAAACAGGAAATAGAGAATAGTAGGTTAGTGCCGTGAATGGGAAAAAATATCCGGCAAGGCTCAGGAATTTCTTTATTTCTCATCAGAAGTATATGTTGTGACCACTCATTTGAACCGTCTCGCCGAGACGGTTCAAATGAGTGGTCACAACATATACTTTGGTTCAGAAATAAGGAAAATAGATAGAGAATAGTAGGTTAGTGCCGTGAATGGGAAAAAATATCTGGCAAGGCTCAGGAAACGGGATGGGCGAAAGGAAACAGGAAATATAAAATATTCCCCCAATGTTAAGTTTGTGAAAGCACTAAGACTGATCTTGGGGTAGACGAGTATCTTAGGGTCGTGGATTTGGCATGTCATGCTACAGAACCATTAGAGGAATGCATTTGTGAAATATCAAGATATTTCGTGAAAGGAAGCAGGAAATATAACCAATTTCCCCCAATGTTAAGTTTGTGAAAGTACCAAGACTGTGACATTGACCTTGGGGTCGGCGGCGGTCTGAGGGTCGTGGATTTGGCACGAGATGATCGAGAACCATTAGAGGAAGGCATGTGTGAAATATCAAGAAGAAGTGGCGTGATAGTAAACAGCAATTATAACAAATTTCCCCCAATGCTAAGGTTGTTAAACCATTAAGACTGTGACCGTGACCTTAGCGTAGGTGGGGGTCAAGGGGGTCGTGGAGTTGGTTTTTTATGCTAGAGAACCATTAGAGAAAGGCATGTGTGAACTGTCAAGAAGTTGGGTGAAAGGAAACAGAAATCATGACAAATTGTCTCCAATGTTAAATTTGTAAAAGCACTAGAAGTAGGCACGTGTGAAATTTTCATGCAGAACCATTAGAGTAATATCAAGAAGTGGGTGAAAGGAACGGATAGGATAGACGCTCAATGTGTAGGGTATTATATCATATATAGACACATTTGACATCAATAATAGTAATTGCTTCCGAAAGGGTATATGTTTATAAGATATGTGAATAATGTGTTGTTACTGTATACTAATGGTCCAGCGAGTTGCCATCTCCGCCATCTTTGTATGTACAAGCCATCGTACAGTTTCACCAATTCGTGCGTTTGACACATACAGCAAATAATATGACAGGAAACCAAACTACTGTCTGTTTCACGAAAGCTGCCCAAATTGTACGGCTATATAAACAATTCAAAAACAACATTTCTTTTGATAATATTAAATTAAAGGAAAAATTTAGAATGAGCCTTCTTTTTATTTCGTGAAATTTGGTCAAATATTGATTTTATTGCGAAAAAACCGTTTGCCCATGTTAAATCCGGAGTGAAGATGTCTATGGGGATTTAACATGGGGAAATTGTTTTTAATTTTAGAAATACTGAACCGATTTTTAAAATTTAACTTTTGTTTTCTTAGTTAGATCATATCCAAGCTATCTAGCCAGCTTTCGGAGTCAATTTCCAAATTTTTTCGTTTTTTGACTCCTCCCACACTTCCTTACCACTTTTTCCCCCATGTTAAATTCCCATAGACAAATCAATTGTTCGTAATAAAATCAATATTTGACCGAATTTCACGAAATAAAAAGAAGGCTCATTCTTAAATTTTCCTTTAATTTAATATTATCGAAAAAAATATGGTTTTTGAATTGTTTATATGGCCGAAAAATGTGGGCACCTTTCGTGAAACAGACAGTAGATGGTCGGAAATCCGACAAATGCTCCCCGATGATGCCTGGATTGAAATTCAAAGTCCTTGACCATTGAGTATTGGTGTAGTATGCTTATTAATCACAATAAATGGTGATAAGTGTGTATATGAAGTTTCACATCATAATCTCAATTGGTAACAGAGATAAATTATAGAAAGGTTTAACGCAATGTTTTGTTTATTAGTCACAATAAATATGTGGACGCTAATTTGAATTGAATTGAATTTTAAAATAGTTAACGTAAAATAGTTTAAAGACATTTGACCTTGACCTTGGGCTCCTGGGCAGCATGGGTATGGTATACAATGAAAATATGGATGGTGATCAATGCGTATATGAAGTTTCAAGTTGATATCGCAAGCGGTCACGGAGATATAGTAATTTGAGAAAACGTTAACGTAAGCTTAACAAACAAAGTTCTAAGTCATTTGACCTTGACCTTGGTCTCCTGGCCAGCATGCGTAGGGTATACAATGACACTGTGGATGGTGGTCAATGTGTATATGAAGTTTCAGATTGATATCTCAAGTAAAACGACGGACGGTGGACGTCGGTCAAAGCGGTAACTAAAAAAGTATATGCTCCCCCGAATTTATTTTTCGGGGAGCATAATAAAAATGTGAATTACATCATAGACAGATAAGAAAACGGCGTGCTATAAATAGTATGCCAGCAAACTATACAAAAGACGAGATATCTGAGCATTTCTCCCATCAAATAAATGTTGATGTGTAAAGTTTCTATCGGATTACAGTTAGTGGACACGTTACCCATAGGTAAAAGTCATATTTACTCGCATAGTACGTGAGCAGACACCAGGGACAATACACTCAGGTAACTGCCTACATGTCACTGGATTTGATAGCTAATAACATAGTACAATAGTGGGTATATATGGTATGTGTTGTGTGGTTTGCCAGGTAAAGTGATACGCTGTGCGATTTTCTGTGTATGAGGCTATTTATAATGGTGGTTCATGTTGTTAAAAAACAGACACAAACATGTCCAGAAAACACATATAAACAGTGTGTTGTAATATAATTTAGAGGTGTCCGTTCTCCTGGCTGTTCTACATATGATTAGCTACGTTATATCGTATGTTCTACTTCACATTTTGCATTCTTTGTCAAACGGCAGAACAGGTGAAACTGGCTGATGTCTGGAACACACAAAGATGGCCGAGTTCGCCACTCCATGTGCCATATAGGATACAGTAACTAGGCAGAGTTCACATAATATGTTATACGTATATTCCATCACATTTACAAAGCAATTATCTTTGAATCAAACGATGATCAGGTAAACGCTATGCAATCGTTCGTTTGTGGAGCCAAGAACCGAGTCGGAATGTACATGCCAATGGTATTTATTTTCGATATGTTTGACAATCCAATGCGTACTTACATATATTTTAATATTTATTTATTACGCGATAATCAATAGAAAGAATCCGTTTGAACATAGACACAAAACTGCCATACTAAATGCCCTTTCTAGTTCGTCGTGGGCATAATATATTAGCATTGAGTTTTAAGCTGTAGGTGGGAATGGGGGCGAACATAGCACGCGCATGTGACGTACATTATCCATCATACCAAACTCATATGTGGCTGTGACTGGAGAAACGGGGAGTATGAGGGTTGCTCCCAGTGTAGATCAGATCAGCCAGTCATCCGCACACTCTGATCAGGATCTGCACTGCTCGCCATTCCATCAATGAAACACCCTTCCTTCATGCTTCTAACAAGCAATATATATCGTTATCAGTCTACAGGCGTGTGCTATCCGACCAGGAGCTACACTGGTCACAATTCCTATCAGCCCCATTTCGCTAGTGACAGCCTCATATGTCCACCTGACGGAGGCAAAGAGAACTACGGATCGTTTGATCTATGAACGAGTGACGTGCATGTGCTACACAGGAAGGTCAATTGGATTGTAAAGCATTGAATGACTCCTTTCTACGGAAGCCCATTAGGGCCACTTCACTTTTTTTTAATTTTCATTTATTCAAGATGTTTTCTTGAATTTTCAAGTTCTTTTCTGGAATTTTCAAGATCTTTTCTTGAATTCATTTTCAAGTTCTTTTCTTGAATTTTCAAGATCTTTTCTTGAATTTTCAAGAAAAGATCTTGAAAATTCAAGAACAGAACTTCAAAATTCAAGAAAAGAACTTGAAAATTCAAGAAAACATCTTGAAAAAGGATGTTTTCTTGAATTTTCAAGTTCAATTTTCAAGATCTTTTCTTGAATTTTCAAGATCTTTTGAATTTTCAAGATCTTTTCTTGAATTTTCAAGATCTATTCTTTTTCTTGAATTTTCAAGATCTTTTCTTGAATTTTCAAGATCTTTTCTTGAATTTTCAAGAAAATATCTTGAAAATTCAAGAAAAGAACTTGAAAATTCAAGTAAAGATAAAAAAAGTGAAGTGGCCCTAATGGGCTTCCGTACCTTTCTGCCATAAGTATACGAAATTAATTACTGCATGTGAACCCCTAGCTGTACTATATCATTATTCAGAATAAAAGCTCCTTAAAGGTACATGCCCACTCCGTAGTCACAACATGTTCTTTATATCAGAGACATCATCTGAGACATTTTCTGTCAAAATAAACATGAATTCACCATTACCCCTCGTGTTGATTGGCATTATTATACATTTTATACCAGACGTAAATTTCCACACTGACATCAGGGGCGATAACCATGTTTCCTTAAAATATTAACGGACATTAATATATATTATCTGTATTTATTTGTTGATGGCAATGATCATACTTTATAATCTGTCGAAAATATTTTTGTTTCAGGTGACGCATTTAATTAGTATAAATAATTAAAAAATATCATTACTTCATTTGCATATAAAAATAGCCTAATACCACCGTGAGTGACAATCAATAAAATACATATTACTAAATGATTATATCTGTATAGCGGGCACTCGTAATTTTTAGAACTGGTGGAATAGTGACACAAGTATACACTTATTTAATTCCTACAAATAACATTGTGTACCTAATGAATGGGCATGTACCTTTAACGTAACATTCTTGTCAAGTTTATCAGGCAATGCAAGGAAATGCGTAGGCATTCTGAGGCTAGCCGAGAAAAAGACACTAGCGTGGTATTTTACTTTTATCCGTCAACATAGTGCGTATGTGCCGTGTAATATTGTTGATATCCTGTCAATACGACTTAATCACTGCGTATGCATATGTGCGGTTGTCATACTAGTCACTACTCCGAGTTTGAGGATGCGGCTGAGGTTATGTTTTTGCATTTAAAGCTATTTGTAGGTGTTGACGGGATAAATAGAATAGTGGGTTAGTGCCATGAATGGGACAAAATATCTGGCGCGGCACGGAAACGGGATGTGCGCGGTAGTTTGCCCATCCTGTTTACTAAGCCTTTCCTGATATCTTTTCCCATTCACGGCACTAACCTACTATTCTCTATATACATGTACATGTATATAATTCCAGCACAAAAATATTTACACAATTCCCTAACATTTGATTGGCCCGTAGCAAGTCTATGTCCAAAATTTATATCCCAGTAAACTCCCAAGCCGAACTACTTTCCGTAACCGTGAGGCGCAGTTCAAATAATTCTTAAGAAAACGGAAGATAAACACATTTTCTTGATGAATTTATTTCAAATGCTGGAATTATAAGGAATGAATGGCCTGTTTGTGGAATTTATCGGGGATATAAACTTGGAAAAGTCGCGGGAATACTGGACGAGGCCTTCCGGCCTTCGTCCAGTATTCCCGCGACTTTTCCAAGTTTATACCCCGATAAATTCCACAAAAAGGCCATTCATTCCTATAATATACTATGCTAGATACGATAGCGGAACCTTTCTAAACCGAACACACGAAAACATCTGTGATCTTATGTTTGAGGAGTTTCTTGGTCATTTATCTCGGGGGATAATGTCAGTTCGTGATCGCATATCACACAGCTATGGCCCAGAATGCCTGGTTTACAGTGAAACCTCTCTAAGCCGGACACCCTGTGGATCTCCCAGGGTGTCCGGCTTAGAGAGGTTCCTTCGTATTTGATTTGATTTATTGGTGTTTAAAAGCCTATCAACAGCTAAGGTCCGGATAGACGCATATAGTCAATACCAGACATGATAAATTGTTATCTGTCAGTGCATATGTGGCTGTGACTGGATCAATGGGGCTTATGGGTTTTGCGACCAGCGCAGATCCAGACCAACCTGTGCATCTGCACAGTCTGATCAGGAAATGCACTGGTCGCCATTCCACAAAAGAAGTGCTCGTCATGAAATGAACAATGATATAGATCGTTATCAGGCTATCGTGCTATTTAATCAGGAGCTACACTGATCAGAAATCCCATAAGCCCAATTTATCCAGCCACAGCCACGTATCTGGTCAATGCTCAGCGAGTTACCTGATAAATAGTATTGCTGTCCTTTTGGTACTGTACACAGCGCTGGTTGTGGAATGCATGCTTGTGTCGCGTTGACAGCTCCTTGATTATGGTGTGCAACTAGTTTTTTTTATTGCTGTTTAACTGGTGTTGGTGGGTTCGTTGCTCTCCTTCTTGGCTGTATACTTTGGCATGTGTTTCAGTGCTCATACATTGAAATTACAGTGAAACATCTATAAACCGGACACCATGGGGACCTTCCATGGTGTCCGGTTTAGAGAGGTTCAATTGTAATTCATTACAATTATATTTATAAATTGGTAATTCCTGTACCACTCATTAAGTGACTCTATTCGACTGGAAGTGACACACCTATTTACATTGTGATACAAGTAACGTTATTTTTAATTGAAATGAATGTATTTGTATAGGTGGAGATAAAGCAATTTAACAGCTTTATACGTGACGGCAATAATTGCAATTATAAACATGCATATGGTACCTTAGAACAGGTAGCACTTACATTCAGTATTTACTATACAGTGGAACCTCGCTAAACCGGACACCATGTGGGTCTCCAGTGTCTGGTTTAGAGAGGTTCCACTGTAAATGCGGTTTATAACCATTCTGAAATGTATTGGCGTGCTTTGCAATCATGAAAATGCATTAACATCTGAGATAAATGATCAAGAAACCCATCAAATATACGATCACAGAGGTTGGTTTGGTGTTCGGTTTAGAGAGGTTCCACTGTAGTTGGCGGTGAGAGAAGAAATGGGCTTATGACATGTGTGGCCGGCATAGCTCCTGGGGGCCGTTTCACTAAACTTCTAACGACTAAAATGTTCGTAAGTGCAACAATAAACATATATTGGATTTACATTTATTGAGCATAGGCTGCATATGCAGCCTATGCTCAATAAATATCATAAAGCGATCAATTGAAATTTCCAGACGATTCTAAATTTGCACTTACGAACATTTTAGTCTTACGAAGTTTAGTGAAACGGGCCCTGGTCTCCTATTTCACTACCACATTCGGACACGGATCCATACTGAACATTATACACATGACAGGTGTTTCACTACCTGAATGGCCAACTGTGCAGACCATGATCTGACCAGAGTATATCCTAATCGCAAAGGCCAAAAGTCCCGGTTCTCCAATCCTAATCGCAAAGGCCAAAAGTCCCGTTTCTCCAATCCTAATGGCAAAGGCCAAAAGTCCCGTTTCTCCAATCCTAATCGCAAAGGCCAAAAGTCCCGTTCTCCACTTCTAATCGCAAAGGCCAAAAGTGCCGTTTCTCCAATCCTAATCGCAAAGGCCAAAAGTTCCGTTTCTCCAATCCTAATCGCAAAGGCCTATAATCCCGTTTCTCCAATCCTAATCGCAAAGGCCAAAAGTCACGGTTCTCCACTTCTAATCGCAAAGGCTAAAAGTCCTGTTTCTCCAATCCTAATCGCAAAGGCCAAAAGTCCCGTTTCTCCAATCCTAATCGCAAAGGCTAAAAGTCCTGTTTCTCCAATCATAATCGCAAAGGCCAAAAGTCCCGGTTCTCCAATCCTAATCGCAAAGGCAAGTCCCGTTTCTCCAATCCTAACGCAAAGGCTAAAGTCCTGTTTCTCCAATCCTAATCGCAAAGGCTAAAAGTCCTGTTTCTCCAATCATAATCACAAAGGCCAAAAGTCCTGTTTCTCCAATTCTAATCGCAAAGGCTAAAAGTCCTGTTTCTCCAATCCCAATCGCAAAGGCCAAAAGTCCCGGTTCTCCAATCCTAATCGCAAATGCAAAAGTCCCGTTTCTCCAATCCTAATCGCAAAGGCTAAAAGTCCTGTTTCTCCAATCCTAATCGCAAAGGCTAAAAGTCCTGTTTCTCCAATCCTAATCGCAAAGGCCAAAAGTCCCGGTTCTCCAATCCTAATCGCAAATGCAAAAGTCCCGTTTCTCCAATCCTAATCGCAAAGGCTAAACGTCCTGTTTCTCCAATTCCAATCCTAATCGCAAAGGCTAAAAGTCCTGTTTCTCCAATCCTAATCGCAAAGGCCAAAAGTCCTGTTTCTCCAATCCTAATCGCAAAGGCCAAAAGTCCCGGTTCTCCAATCCTAATCGCAAATGCAAAAGTCCCGTTTCTCCAATCCTAATTGCAAAGGCTAAAAGTCCTGTTTCTCCAATCGTAATCGCAAAGGCTAAAAGTCCTGTTTCTCCAATCCTAATCGCAAAGGCCAAAAGTCGGTTCTCCAATCCTAATCGGCAAATGCAAAAGTCCGTTTCTCCAATCCTAATGGCAAAAAGGTAACCTGTCCAAATCGTAATCGCAAAGGCTAAAAGTCCTGTTTCTCCAATCCTAATCGCAAAGGCCAAAAGTCCTGTTTCTCCAGTCACAGCTACATGTTCAGTGGAACCTCCCTAAACCGGACACCCTGGGAAGTCCCCAGGGTGTGCTGATTAAAGAGGTGCCGCTGTAAATCAGGCATGTGACCATTCTGAAATGTATTGGCGTGCTTTGCAATCATGAACATACATTAACATCTGAGATAAACGATCAAGAAAACCATCAAAAAATAAGATCACAGAGGTTGCCTCGATGTCCGGTTTGGAGGGGTTCCTCTGTATCATAAATCATTTTAGTCATAATTGATTATCCAGTACACTACCAGAGTAAGACCCATGCACCTTAGTATACCTTTTGTGACAACTGTTTTTTCCAATGAACCCTGGCCAATTTATGACGTGTAGGAACCAGCAAATTTAGAAAACTTATATCCCCCCACGATTGAAAGTCGGTACAGTTAAGGCCAATGGAGATCAAAAGTCCATATATGTGGCTGTGACCAGGGAAATGCATCCGCAGTCTGATCAGGATCTGCACTATTCGCCATTCCATTAATGAAACACCCACCATGCTTTTAAACATCTATATATATCGCTATCAAGCTACACGAGTGTGTTATTTAATCAGGATCTACACTGGTCACAAATTCCATAAGCCCCATTTCTCCAGTCACAGCCACATAATTATGATGCCTTGAAAATCGTCATTTGATTAAAGTACTCCCAACCAAGTTAACCAATCCGTGACACAAGAAATCAGTGTAGTGGCAATAGCAGCCAATGTAGACCCAGATTAGAATGTACGCCTAGACAGTTACAGCAAATATGTGTTGAAGATTCCCAAAACGAATCAATGAAAACGAATGGAAAACGAAGTAAAAACGATCATTTTGTACAACGATATGCATAGAAACGAGTATCGTATTGGTTGAAAATGATATTTGCATTTAAATACCAGTAGCCGATTTCACCAACATTGCAAAGTATACTTTTCCAGCAAAGTATACTTTGAGGGAGTAATCATTTATTTTTCCCAAAATGCATTATTTCATATAGAACTAACCGCTGCATATATTTGATGATTAAAAGTATGTGGAATTATTATACTGAATTTATTACATTATCACAGCCAAAATGGCTGTGATAATGTAATAAATTCATGCAGTATAATAAAAATAATAAATTTATCCTAAAATTGAAAATTTCTTCCTCAAAGTATACTTTGCTAGATAAGTATACTTTGCCATGTTGATGAAATAGCCTACATATTTTCAACTATCTAAACGCCCATCGCTTCTTTCAACACACAGTTTTGACATCATGTTCGTTGTTTTTAATTAGACTATGGTGTATTTCGTTGGTTTAAACGTTTAACATGTTTAAACCAACGAAAGTATCGTAAGGAAAACGTCAACGATGTCCAAACAATGTCTAAACATAGGACGTCTCGCAGAGTGTTGCTTGCTTGACATGGACGATTCTGGTAAAATGTTGCCAATTCTTCAACGTTAAATTTACAATTCTAAATTTTGGCAAATATTCAGAAATAAGATTTGGCAACACAATTATGATGTTTTTACTAATATCCCTACTGAACACTCGTTGGTTTGTGGAACCAGGAAAAAATCCGGGCTGTAGAAAATGGTTGCTCGGCTATCACCCGACACCCTGGGAGGTACCTAGGATATACAGTGGAACCTCTCTAAACCGGACACCATGGGAGGTACCCAGGATATACAGTGAACCTCTCTAAACCGGACACCATGGGAGGTACCCAGGATATACAGTGGAACCTCTCTAAACCGGACACCCTGGGAGGTACCCAGGATATACAGTGGAACCTCTCTAAACCGGACACCCTGGGATGTACCTAGGATATACAGTAAACCTCTCTAAACCGGACACCATGGGAGGTACCCAGGATATACAGTGTAACCTCTCTAAACCGGACACCATGGGAGGTACCTAGGATATACAGTGGAACCTCTCTAAACCGGACACCATGGGAGGTACCCAGGATATACAGTGTAACCTCTCTAAACCGGACACCATGGGAGGTACCTAGGATATACAGTGTAACCTCTCTAAACCGGACACCATGGGAGGTACCCAGGATATACAGTGTAACCTCTCTAAACCGGACACCATGGGAGGTACCCAGGATATACAATGGAACCTCTCTAAACCGGACACCCTGGGAGGTACCCAGGATATACAGTGGAACCTCTCTAAACCGGACACCCTGGGATGTACCTAGGATATACAGTGAAACCTCTCTAAACCGGACACCATGGGAGGTACCCAGGATATACAGTGTAACCTCTCTAAACCGGACACCATGGGAGGTACCTAGGATATACAGTGGAACCTCTCTAAACCGGACACCCTGGGAGGTACCCAGGATATACAGGACCTCTCTAAACCGGACACCATGGGAGGTACCCAGGTTGTCCGGTTTATAGCGGTTTCACTATAAAACATACAGACGACGTCCTCAAGACACGCGTGGGTGCTTTGCGATCACGAACAGACATTATCATCGGAGAAAAATGGCAATGAACCGGATCGGAATTGAGCAAAACTAGAGAGGTTTGACTGTATAAGAGGAGTTGGTAAGGCCGGTGGGGTGGAAATAGAGAATAGTAGGTTAGTGCCGTGAATGGGAAAAAATATCTGGCAAGGCTCACGAAACGGGATGGGCGAGGCTCTGCCGAGCAGATCCCGTTTCCGTGCCGCGCCAGATATTTTTTCCCATTCACGGCACTAACCTACTATTCTATTTATCCCGTTAACACCTACAAATGGCTGTAAAATGCAAAAATAGTATTGACTGGATATCACAAATGTTTCACGGCACCGTGTTTCACGGCACATACGCACTGTGTTGACGGGATAAAAGGTTTTATTGTGCTTTCCTGTGGAAAAATATATCCCAACACCACTAGGAAATATTTCAAGCTCGAAAAAAGTGTTAAAGGCGGTTTAATTTAGATAAATTCAAAATGGCCGCCATTTTATGTAGTATTCGGCATTTTAGGTACAAGTACATGTAGGTCAAAAATTGTAATGCAAATCTCAAATAAACAGACAAACAGACGAATATGGTGGTGACTACATGTATGTATGCCAAAAAATATTTCTGCGTACATACAAATGGATAACTCAAACACGACTCACTGATGCAGATCATATGAACAAATTCCCTACACATGTACATACCGGTACTTTTAATTAAAAAAAATAAATATTATTTCATATTTGTTTACAATCCAGTGCTGAAATTGAAATAAATCATAGAAAGATACCTTTGAGTGAGTGAGTGAGTGAATAGGGTTTAACATCCGCTTTTCTGACATAGAGGTACAAGCCTCAGGGAGTCTACACGCAGACGGGTCAACGGGGTCGAGTCCCATATCCACCTGTCCAAGGGGGGTAAATCCCAACTTCAGAACTCAATATTTACAATCAAAATATATATTCAGTCCTGAAAATTAGAACAACCTGATCTGGTGCCAGGCCCTCGCCACACCAGAATCATTTATCCATCCCCTAAAAGTAATAGGATTAGCGCTAATCTTACTTTTATATATGGGGCATAGCCCGACTCAACTCTCACATACAAGAAAGCCAAAAATGTACATGAGGGCCAAATCCGGTATAGTGGGTTCCGGAAAGTATGAACCCAATCGTTAAGCCAGTTTAGTCGCCTTTTACGACAAGCAATGGCTACTGCAGCACTATTCTCAGGATCAGTTGATCCCGCCCCGGTGCCTGCACGGGGCGAAAGATACCTTTGAATCCCCATAGAGAAGTTGTTTGTTATGATATGAATATTTGACTGATTGTCATAAATAAACAGCTCTAAATATACTGGTTAAATGATATAATTGATAATTCGATGGTCTAGTAACATAAGGTCGTAAGTGCTATGCTTTAGCATCGCACTTACGACCTTATGTTACTAGACCATCAAATTGATAATTGATATTTGATACGGTAAGTTACATAGCCATAAAAATGATTGGGGGTGGGGGTGGTTCAGTGATCAAACTTTGGGATTATTATTATGGTAAGATGGACAAACGTGTATTTCTAAACTAGATTTGTATTAACAAAGGTAAACAGCAAACAAATCTGTCCTTGGGACACTACACTTACACATACATGTCATAGGTAGTGATGTATATGCAACATATTGACCTATGGCTGGCAATAGAGACCTTTTCGGTTAGGTGCACCTACCTTCGTAAGGTCCCATTCGTCAGCCGACGGCCAATATATAGAGAATACCAGACTAATGCCTTTTGATATCAAGGTTATCAGGCGAGGCTAGGAAACGTGTAGGAATTCCGAGGCTTGCCGAGGAATTCCTACCGTTTCCGAGTCGAGCCCGATACACTTGATATCAAAAGACACTAGCATGGTATACTATTTATCAGGTAACAGATGACGTCGTTATCTATGGACAGAATGCCGACTTGTTTATGTTGCGTCATTACACAGACGTCATTCGGTAACGTCACGTGACGTCATCCGACCAATGGAACGTCAGTTTTCACTTCATTGTACCCCAAATGTTTGGGCAATGCCTGATACAATAATATGTGATCAGTATGTATGTATGAAGTCAATGGAGGGAAGGTTACCTGATAAAATAAAACAACACACACTGGCCTTTGGCCCATGAGCAACAATTTTCCTGCACACTACCTTCCACCATAAATGTTTCTGAGCACAAACTGAATACTCATGCTCGAAATCACAGTTTTCTATATAAGCATAGTCCCGGGCCTACATGATTTTATGTACAATACACTGCTATATAAATCTTAAAGGGTGCAACTCTGACACTGTCAGCAACAAAAGCATGTTTAAATCAATAGTTTATGCGATTTTGATTGATTTGATTGTTGGGGTTTAACGGCCTATCAACAGCTAAGGTCATTTAAGGCCGGGTCAATGGGTTTAGTACTAAATCCCATATATTACCTGTACAAGTACATGTACATTTTCAAGTATATGTACAAATGGGGGGAAAATCCCAAAATCAGAACTGAATATTTACAATAAAAAAAAATACATATTCAGCCCTGAAATCAGAATAATCCTGATCTGATGCCAGGTCCTCGCCACACCAGAAATCACTTGGCCCCCTCCCAAAAGCAGTAGGATCAGTAATAACCTTACTACTTTTATAATGGGCAATAACCCGATTTAACTATTTAACCCTTTCAACACCACAGAATGGGATAATTTGAATGAACAAAATTAATGAAATAGTGTGAAACATTGGCATGGAACATCCTATTAAGTTACTTGGTGTTGAAAGGGTTAACCCTTTCAACACCACAGACCTCTATAGAGACAATGTTTGCAAACAGTGCAGATCCAGATGAGCCGGCTCGTAACGAGCCGTCTCATCAGGATCTCCACTGTTTGTTAATAGTTATCAAATTTGAAAAAATTACCCTTTCTGAAGAATGGAATAGCCTGAAAATTTGAATGGACCAATGAAATAGCGTGAAACATTGGCATGGAACATCCTATTAAGTGATTGCTATCAGGAGGAACCCCTACCGTTAATTTAGGCCGTCGCGTTCACCCGACCAACCACCCACTATAGTTTATGCGAGTTCTGTGCATTTTAATATAGGTGGTAGTGGCTGGAGGAATGGGGTTTATGGCATTAGTGACCAGTGTAGCTCCTGATAAAAAAATAATGATCTATTTTATTTGTTCAAAGCATGACAGGTATTTATTTCATTGATGTAATGGCAAACATTGTAGATCCTGATCGGACTGTGCGGATGCACCCATAAGCCCCATTTCGCCAATGACAGCCTCCTATTAACATGATTGACTACTGATAGAAACATGAAATGTCAACCAAAAATGTTTCCATTAGAGTAAGTAACCCTTCGACCGCTATCTTAATTTTGTTGTCGTCTGCTCTTTATTTTCCATTTTTATCATCAAAAACATGGTTTGACAGCACTTTAGAATAATTTACAACATGCTTTGACAGCACTTCAGAATCATTTCCATTGGAAATGATTCTGAAGTGCTGTCAAACCATGTTTTTATTGAGAAATAAAGCAAATTATAAAAGCAACAGCAGGCGATAATTGTTGTGTGTAGCGGTCTAAGGGTTAACCCTTTGAACCCGAAATCCCGTTATAGTGGTTTATGCAAAAAGTGCAGATCCAGATGAGCCGGCTCGTAACGAGCCGTCTCATCAGGATCTGCACCTTTTGAAAGTAATTTTAATATTTTTGAGAACAAAAACACCCCCTTTTCATAAATGGACGAATCTGAAAATCATTTTGTGACCATTGGATTGGTCGGAACATTAGCATATCACAGTCCATTCCAGTTCCTTAGGGTTGAACCCTTTCACTACTACAGACCTCTATCATCCTGTTTGCAAACCATGTAGATCCAGATAAGACGGCTCGCAACAAGCCGTCTCATCAGGATCTGTACTGTTTGTGGATATTTTCCGATTTCCAATAACTACACCCCTTTCTGATAAATGGAATAGTCTGAAAAATAACATAGGAGTGTCTATTCCAGTTATTTAGGTGTGAAAGGGTTGAAATTAATTAATTTATCACTGGAAGTTTCTAGCATACACAGCAAGATCATTTATAACATGATAAATAGAATTTCAGGCTAGTGACAGGGCTCAGAAATGGTAGGAATTCCTCGGCAAGCCTCGAAATTCCCACATTTTTCCTAGTCTCGCTTGGTAAGCTTATGTCATAAACGTGTATGTATGAGACACAAAACGTTTATATGAAAGACTTTTCAAACTCACTGTTATAAAGAGGATCTCAGACGAGATTCCATTTCATAAGATTTATGTAACGAGTCCCGCACAATTTATGCACTGAGCCTCTGGCGAGGTGCATAAAATTGCTAACAAGTTTCATAAATCTCATATCAAATGGAAACGAGTTTGAGATTCTGTTTATCACATGACTTCACACCCCAAAGATCAGAAAACCTGGGAGACATCCAATATATTTCACTAAGAAGACGCACGACACTTGACTATTTTCACATCAAGTTGAAAATCTCCACCGAGAAAAATATAATATAAATGTGCCATAGTATAGGTTCCCGTTCTTTGTAAACACTTCAAATTGCCAAACTGGAGCGCATTTTAGCAATCAGGGATTCCGCTGGCGATCGCCACTTTCGCAATTGGCGATAAAAAAACAATTGGCGAAAAAAAATGAAAATTTTCGAAAAAAAATCAAAAAAATAAATATATTTTTTTTTTTTGGATTTTTTGTCGAAAATTGTTATCCCTGAGCAATTATAGTGATTTTACTGAGACACGAACTTCTAATTACGTTTAAAATAGGATGACGTCAATGTCAAAACATCGGTGTTTTGTCACGCCGTTAACCCATTTCAGCCTAAGGATACTATGATTTTTGTTGAAAAAATCTCATTATTTTGTTCATTCATCGATAAAGGTATATGTTGTTACCACTCATTTGAGTGGTAACAACATATACTTTCGAAAGGATATAAAGAAAATAGGGATATTTTTCTCTCATACTACTAAAAGTGTATCCCGTCTGTAATGGGTTAAGGACGTCATTTGGGATGTCTTCGCTTTGTTCGTTTGACATAACGTCAGTGCACGAATACGAATATATAATTTGGGTGATGCGGTCAGCCAATCAAATTTGCTGCAGGTGTTATTACACGTGTGTCATATCACATTTATGAAATGGGTAACAACACGTCATAACAAGGTTTTCATGTGATAAACATAACTCTCACGCCATATCGATGGTCTAGTAACATAAGGTCGTAAGTGCTATGCTTTAGCATAGCAGTTACGACCTTATGTTACTAGACCATCGATATGTGTACATGTACATGCATATACATGAGATGAATAGAATGGAAGCCTGCCAACGCAACCAACACAAAATAAATCTAAAAGAATCAATTAAAGAGGTTACTTACATCAGACACAAACATGGTCATAAAAAGACAGGTCACCCAAAATTAATATGGTTGATTGGTGAAATGGGGCTTATGGGCTTTGTGACTGGTGTAGATCAGAATGTGCATCTGGGGGCCATTTCACTAAATTTCGTAGGACTAAAATATTCGTAAGTGCAAATTTAGAATCATATGGAATTGTCAGTTAATGGATTTACATATATTGAGCATAGGCTGCTTTTTTCTAAGCATGGACACTTGGATAACATAATTATACCCACTTTTTGTAGACTAGATGGCCGTGGCCTGCATGTCGCGCCTTGGGGCGAGGCATGGACACTAAAAAAATAGATATAGTAGATGGAAAAACTTTAACGAAAAAACTTTAACCGGACACACGGACGTACGGACGGACGGACGGACGTATGCCAAAATGCCGACGATATCGCGCTTTCCGCAAGCGGGTGCGACAATGATGATAAACACCCATGTGAAGTATCAAGGTAATGGGTGAAGCAGTTGCAGAGATATAGTACACGAAAAAACTTTAACAAATAAATTCAAAGTAATTTGACCTTGACATTGCGCACAGGGGCCGCACGGTTGGGGGTTAGAATGAAAATATGGACGATGATAAACACCCATGTGAAGTTTCAAGGTAATGGGCGAGTTGCAGAGATATAGTATAACAAAAAGGTTTTAACCTTTTAACCAAAAAATTTAACCAGACGTACGTTAAAAAGTTAACGTTGAAAATGGCTAAGTCAATTACGTAGAAATAATAGGTGAAGGTAAAAAAATGGTCACATGTTGGATAGTTGTATGTGGTAGGCACCCCTTGGTTATGAAGCTGTGAAAGTTTGGTGGTTCTAGGTGGTACAGTACCAAAGAAATGGACTTAAACACGAAAACTTAACATTGTAAACGCAAAAACTTAACATTGAAAATGGCTAAGTCGACTGCGCGGAAAAAATGTGTCAAGTTAAAAAAAAAGTAACATGTTGGATAGTGATATGTGGTGGGCACCCCTTGATTATGAAGCTGTGAAAGTTTGGTGATCGTAGGTGGTACAGTACCAAAGAAATGGACTTAAACACGAAAACTTAACATTGAAAACGCGAAAACTTAACATTGAAAATGGGTAAGTCGACTGCGCGGAAAAAATGGGTGAAGTTAAAAAAAAAAGTAACATGTTGGATAGTGATATGTGGTGGGCACCCCTTGATTATGAAGCTGTGAAAGTTTGGTGGTCCTAGGTGGTACAGCAACAAAGAAATGGACTCAAACACGAAAACTTAACATTGATTGTGGAAGCCGCCCGCCCGCCCCGCCCGCCGCCCTCACCCGCCCTCCCTCCGCCCCCCGCCCGGCTTTCGCCAATCCAATAGCCTGGATTTTTTTTCAAAAAACCTGGCTAATAAATTAATAAATTTATCCTTAAATTGAAAATGTCTCCCTCAAAGTATACTTTGCTAGAAAAGTATACTTTGCAATGTTGGTGAAATCGGCTACTGGAGCTACACTGTTGAAAAAATCCCACAAGCCCCATTTCTACAGTCACATATGAGAAAAAGGAAATAGATTTAAAGCTGGGGTCCCACATGCCAGGTTATAATATAGGGAGGCAGATAGTTTTGTATATTCTGTAGATATGACATTTTTTGGGGAAATTTAACGTTCATTCACCATTACCCCACATATTGATTGACATTATTATACATTTCATATCAGACGTAAATTTCCACACCGATATCAGGCACGATAACCGTGTTTCCTTAAAATATTAACGGACGTTACTATTTATTCTCTGTATTTATTTGTGCAATGTGCAATGATCATACTTTATAATCAGTCAAAACTATTATTTTTTCAGGTGACGCATTTAATTAGTATAAATAATTTAAAAATATCATACCTGATTTGCATATGAAAATAGCCTGATACCACCGCAAGTCACTATCAGTAAAATAAATATTACGAAATGGTTATATCTGTAGAGCGGGCACTCGTAATTTTTAGAACTGGTGGAATAGTGATACAATTTATACACTTATTTAATTCCTATAAAGAACATTTTGTGCTTAATACTGAGTGGGCATGTACTACTTAATGGGTAGGTATATAATAAAAGAGGATATTCGTAATATTGCAACAAACTATCACAGATATGATCACCGACCAGTGTGAAATTTTCATATGGCAAAATATCATGGACGACATCGTATTGCAAATGTATTTAAATCTTTTCCAATCGTTTGTTATTTATTCTGAATGATAAACATAAAATTGTCATTACTGTAATGTACACTACAGCGATGATCTGTCGAAGGTTCAAAAACAAAACAAACTAGAGCAGCTTGAGCTGCATCAACGGTTTGAGCCTCAAACATTGATTTCATGTGTAACTAAGCTTTAGCCCAAGGTGTAAACTATCGGTTACAAAAAGAATTTCTGAAGTTTTAGAATGAACAGTCCAACATTATTGTGTTCGCATCATCACACCGATGTGGGGCCGGTTGGCTTAGAGGTAGAGCGATGGACTCAGAGCGAGGGATACCGGGTTCGATCCTCAGCCAAAGTTTTAGCTAAAGGACTGAAATATCGACTACAGCAAAAACAATTGAAATCGAATGATAAATAACGAAGCTGACGTCAAATCCGTTTGCTCTATTTTGAAAACTTGAAAAAATACGTTCATCTTTGACATCGAATAGAGCCGTAAGTAGTCAAGATATAGCTCTGAAAATTATCATCTTTCATGCGGCTGACACTCCCTTATCACCCTGGCAAGAAATTATGTTGCTGACAGTACTGTACAAATTGGAAAACGTTTGTAAAGACCACCCGTTATCAGCCGAAATTCGGCAAAATCGTTGAAAAGTATGTACATTTTTCAAATTCAAATGCATATAGATCTTTTATTTGAGCAGATAGCCGAAAACTGTCAGCGAATCTGAGAGAATTTTGTCAGCTTTCCAATGCAAAAAGAATTCTTGAAATCGGTTGGAAAATAAGGAAGTTATAGGAAGTATGACGTCACTTCCGTTTTCGTGGAAAGTAGCATTAAAAGATATCTGAAAATCTCTGAGTCTCTGCTCACACTTGATCCGAATCGGTATGCAAAATTTGAAGTCGATCCGACCAGCGGTTTGGTGTAGATGGAGGGAGCCCGTAAGTCAGCGGATGATTATTTTTCGATAGTTATCGCCCTTAAATGGCAGTTTACGCCATTTGTAAATACACCTAATAAAACGGAAATATGCAATATTCCGCCAGTGAAGTTTTCGTTTGTTTTTCACCATAGGCCGGGCACAAAGCGGGAAAGTTTTAGCTAAAGGACTGAAATGTCGACCGCAGCAAGAAATTTTGAAATCTATTGATAAATAACGAAGCTGACGTCACATCCGTTTGCTCTATTTTGAAAACTTGAAAAAAAGACGTTCATCTTTGACATCCAATAGAACCGGAAGTAGTCAAGATAGAGCTCTGAAAATTATCATCTTTTATGCGCCTGACACTCCCCTATCACACTGGCAAGAAATTATGTTGCTGACATTACTGTACAAATTGGAAAACGTTTGTAAAGACCACCCGTTATCAGCCAAAATTCGGCAAAATCGTTGAAAAATATGTATATTTTTCAACTTCAAATGCCTATAGCTCTCTTATTTGACCAGATAGCCGAGAACTGTATAGAGTTATAGAAAGTTATAGAAAATATGACGTCACTTCCGGTTTCGTGGAAAGTGGCATTAAGATATTTCTGAAAATCTCTGAGTCTCTGCTCACACTTGATCCGAATCGGCATGCAAAATTTGAAGTCGATCCGACCAGCGGTTTGGGCTGTAGACTGAATAAAAAAAAAAAAAAAAAAAAAAAAAAAAAAAAAAAAAAAACTACAATAGGTTTTCGGCGCAGCTGAAAGCCGCCTCAAACCTAATGAAAACAAATAGATAAAAATTATCATTTTTTAGTACAACAATATGTACAGAAACGATTATCGTTTGTTTATTTGTACATGAAAACAATATTTTTGTTTAAATATCCGGCATTTAAAGTTTCTAATGCCTGTCGTTTTGGTTGATTTTTAATTAGAAAACAAAAGATGAGGCAATGCCATGAAGACCGCGTTTTCTTCAAGGCATATACAATTGGATAACATATAATTCTGCAAGTATAGTGGTTCTAGGTGGTATAGTAAGTGAGAAACAGATTTAAATGTGAAAACTTAACGTTGAATTTGGTTTGTTTGTTTGTTGGGGTTTAACAGCCTATCAACAGCTAAGGTGATTTAAGGCCGGGTCAATGGGTTTAGTACTAAATCCCATATATTACCTGTACAAGTACATGTACATATTCAAGTACATGTACAAATGGGGGGAAACTACCAAAATCAGAACTGAATATTTACAATAACAAGAAACGAGGCAAAGCCACGAAGGCCAGGTTTTTTCCAAGCATGGACACTTGGATAACATAATTATACCCACTTTTTGTAGACGAGATGGCCGTGGCCTGCATATCGCGCCTTGGGGCGAGGCATGGACACTAACAAAATAGATATAGTAGATGGAAAAACTTTAACGAAAAAACTTTAACCGGACACACGGACGTACTTTCCGCAAGCGGGTGCGACAATGATGATAAACACCCATGTGAAGTATCAAGGTAATGGGTGAAGCAGTTGCAGAGATATAGTACACGAAAAAACTTTAACAAATAAATTCAAAGTAATTTGACCTTGACATTGCGCACAGGGGCCGCACGGTTGGGGGTTAGAATGAAAATATGGACGATGATAAACACCCATGTGAAGTTTCAAGGTAATGGGCGAAGCAGTTGTAGAGATATAGTATAACGAAAAAGTTTTAACCAAAAAATTTAACCAGACGTACGTTAAAAAGTTAACGTTGAAAATGGTTAAATCAATTACGTAGAAATAATAGGTGAAGGTAAAAAAATGGTCACATGTTGGATAGTTGTATGTGGTAGGCACCCCTTGGTTATGAAGCTGTGAAAGTTTGGTGGTCCTAGGTGGTACAGTACCAAAGAAATGGACTTAAACACGAAAACTTAACATTGAAAACGCGAAAACTAAACATTGAAAATGGCTACCGGTAAGTCGACTGCGCGGAAAAAATGGGTCAAGTTAAAAAAAAAGTAACATGTTGGATAGTGATATGTGGTGGGCACCCCTTGATTATGAAGCTGTGAAAGTTTGGTGGTCCTAGGTGGTACAGTACCAAAAAGATGGACTTAAACACGAAAACTTAACATTGAAAATGCGAAAACTTAACATTGAAAATGGCTAAGTCGACTGCGCGGAAAAAATGGGTCAAGTTAAAAAAAAAGTAACATGTTGGATAGTGATATGTGGTGGGCACCCCTTGATTATGAAGCTGTGAAAGTTTGGTGGTCCTAGGTGGTACAGTAACAAAGAAATGGACTCAAAACACAAAAACTTAACATTCATTGTGGACGCCGCCCGCCCGCCGCCCGCCCGGCTTTCGCCAATCCAATAGCCTGGATTTTTTTTCAAAAAACCTGGCTAAAAAAACTATTTATTACACTCTTGCGAGTTATTTGCATGGGTTTCGCTGTGAGAGAAAACCCGTAATCAACTCCTTACAAATAATACATTGTGAAGAGAACACCCGTAATTTCGAGCCTGTTTTCTTGGAAACCACGAGCTACCATGCAAAATGTTTACTTTTTATTACAGTCAAAATAAAGTTATTTGAAAAGTTATTTGAACTTGGAAAGGGTTTCGACTAATCTAGAATGTTAATGTGATTGAACACATTCCAAACATGCAGTCAAATATATCTGGTTCATAGAAACAGCTGCGTAATTTGGATTTCAAAAAGTTTACATGACGTCACATTTGACGTCACACAACGTAACGTCAAAACGCGGGAAAACACGTCATTGTATAACTATTCATGCGCACATCCCAATTCATTGATTATAATCTCAAAAATAGACTAAATGTGCATATATATCCGCCGTGGAAGTGTAATAAATAAGATATTCCATCGTACATGTTTGAATAGCTGAAATAATACACTCGTGTCCGTCGGCGTCCGTGCAAGCAACTCGTTCGCTACGCTCACTCCTTGCTTACGAGGAAGCCGACGCACACTCGTTTATTATTTCCCGCTATTCAAAATGTACGATGTAATATCCTCTATATATTCAGCCCTGAAATCAGAATATAACTGTTTAGCATGAAAATCTGAAATCACATGCAGGGGCGGATCCAGCATTTGGGGAACGGTTGCCTAGTTGCGAAGGTAACTTACAATCTACTCCCGTATTGTCCGTAGCTAGCTACGGACGGTACGGGAGTAATTGCAAGTTACCGTTCGCAACTTGGGGGTTTTCCTATTTTCGAGCTCTTCGAAATGCACTTTCCTGTGTTTTACAGCATTTAAATTCAGACTGCAACTGGTGGTAAACCGTGATCTATGTAAACTCCGTGGCTGAACGGGGGGGTTGCAACCCCAGAAGCCCCCCCCCCTCTAGATCCGCCCTTGACATGCATGTAGTATGTGAGGCTATTTCAGTTTCACAGAAAACATACAATTCTATACATGTACTAGTATTCTATTCTTGGTCATTTATTTTCGGACAGCTATATAATGTTTCCCCATCATTGTAACTTGCTCTTGCATAGATCATTTTTTGTTCCAGTATGTTTGGTCCGACATCAATTTAATTTCTTTTTTACTGGCCACAAAGTCAATATTTATTACACAAATATCACTTGCTCCCACTACACAATCACGCCAGCATTATTGTTACAACTTTGGCTGCGTTGTCAGCATAATTTGAAACAAAAATTAATTGGTCAATATGTGATAATTTTTCAAAAACTGATTCCAAAGATCTCCGATATCTTTTGCAAATGACGTCGAAAGTTGACAAACATTTCAGGGCACGCACAGAATTTAATTCTGTGCATGCTCTGACAGCTTTGTCAACTTTCGGCATCATTTACACAAATTATCATAATTTTTCGCACTCAACAGTGAAGTATGGCGATATTCAGAAAATCTCAAACAAACGGACAAATAATATAAGGTTTGATCATGTCCAGCCATGTGCAAACGTTTGCTGTGGCCCGAGGGAACTGTTTGAATCCAAGGCCGCAGGCCACGGGTTCAAACAGTTTGCGAGGGCCACAGCAAACGTTTGCACACGGCTGGACATGATCAAACGTTATTGTTACATTTCCAACAAAAAACTGATGTAATTTGAGCATTATATTCAGTATTTTCAGTACTTTTATAAATCGTCCCATTCACGTAGATAATTTTCGGTATTCATATTCCGGGGCCGCGTCATGAACGTCATGAAGTAGTGACGTCATGAAGGCACTTCCGCGTAGTGACGTCATGAAGGCACTTGGTCTACGCGCGGCGCCGGAATGAGCATTGCCTAAAGCCATATGCACGTGCTATATTTTTGCACATATGTGCAAACAACGGAAACCATGAAACAATACTTGTTAGAGCAATTGTGAACAAAACCAGCATAAACACATCACACCATCTCCAATAATCGTAGATTTCTGTTTGATAAACCATAATACATGTAAATCCAATATGAATGACAAGTTAATCCCAAAAAGGCGGGAAATGAATATTGCCATGATTGTGGTCTGCTGTTTTTTTTCTCACCATATTTTATATCTTAACAAATACATGCTTCATGAGAATCACCATGTGTGTTATTAAAACTTGACTTATAGAGGAACACTGAACGTAATAAAACAGCAGACGACAGTAGTTTTATTCAGAATTGTATTAGTTCACTCTTAGAATGCAGGAAACGTAAATTGTTGCCTGCTGTTATATTACATTTTGTCTTCTTTGTCAATAAAACATGGTATGACCGCACTTTACTATCAGGGTTATCAAACCATGATTATAATGAGAAAAATTGAAAATATAATAAAATAAACAGCAGACGACAGGATTTAATTCAGCAGTATAATCGTTAACCCATGCGGGAACCGAAAATAGTTGTCTGCTGTTAATTCATATTTTGTCTTTTCTCCCAGTAAAAACATGGTTTGGCAGCATTTTAGAATCATTTCCATTGGAAATGTTTCTAAAGTGCTGCCAAACCAAGTTTTTACTGGGAGAAAAATGGAAAATAAAAAATATTCAGCAGACGACACAAATTAATTCAGCATTGTAAGGGTTAAGCGACTATTTTACATAATATTTTTGTATTTTGGATGTGAAGATGGCATCAGGTACACCCAAATCGTCTTCTATATAACTTGCCACACCGAGGCCTTCTGGGTAATATTTCTGTTCGCCGATTGTCCTCTGAGGAGCAGTCTGGCCAGCAGACCAATCGTAGTTGGACACGAGCCCCGGGACTGTGAAATCGTCCAGCGTTTCCAGGGAATCGCGACCTATATCAGCAGATTTACCGTCCTCTTCACATATATGGTCAATAGAACCGTATTCGGCAGCCGGTTCAAAGGCTTCATTACTCCCAGCAGCGATATCTGCCCAGCTTTGTCCATTAGTCATGAAGTCGTTGTTGTCAGCAGATGTGATCGACATTGGGGAGAAGGTTCTGGAAACTGCCGGCGACTCGTCGCTGGAAATGGCATCCATGTCATCAAACTTTTTTGTTGTCGTGTTACCAAGGCTGGGCTGGCAGCCAGACACATTTTCATTTCCCTTATTATGGATTGGTTTATCACTGTTACCATGTAGACTACTATCGTGGACTGTTGGTTGGTTTGAATGTTTGTCACCAGCACCAGTGGAGATATCCACCTGGATGTCAGGAGGACCTTGGAATTTGCGTGATTGACCTTGGTCACTGAAATGTTCACGTTGAAACCAGGGATTCGGTCCGTTGAATTGTGTATCTTGGAATTTGGGATTCGGTTCATTGAATTTTGCATCTTGAAATCTGGGATTCGGTCCGTTGAATTGTGCATCTTGGAATTTGGGATTCGGTTCATTGGATTTTGCATCTTGAAATCTGGGATTCGGTCCGTTGAATTGTGCATCTTGGAATTTGGGATTCGGTTCATTGGATTTTGCATCTTGAAATCTGGGATTCGGTCCGTTGAATTGAGCACATTGGAATCTGGGATTCGGTCCACTAAATTGTGCATTTTGAAAACTGGGATTTGATCCATTGAATTGTGCATCTTGGAATCTTGGATTGGGTCCATTGAATTGTGCATCTTGATATATGGGCCATGGTCCATTCGACTGTGCACTTTGAGATCTGGGTAGTGTTCCGTTGAACGCCCCCTGTGGAGGCCCCCTGTGGTCCATGTAGGGATCAGCCACGGGATTACCCTGCAGACCGCGGCCTTCAGCACACTCATCGTCTGGGACGAAAGGATTCACGTGTCTCGGCCTTGCCGGAAAGCCCGGTGGATGAATTATATTCGGATTGAACGGATCAGTTGAATAAAACTTGAAAGGATCACTACCTGGTGAGGGTGGATGATTGAATTGTTGTGGTGGCGGCCCGACATTATTCACCGGATAAAACAGGCCATTCCTGCTTGTGTCCTTTCCCGAATACCTACTAGCACTGTGATTGCGTATATCTTCCCAGCTAGTGCCAGCGTTATCCTTATGTCGCGTGACGCCAACGCCACTTAAACTGTCAGTCTTTCTGTCGAACTGTTTCATCTTATGTCCAGGGTAATCGCCAAGTAGCCCCTTTTTCTGGTTCTGTCCCTTATTAGGATTTGCTGGTTCTAGCTTAGACTTCTGTGGCTTGGAAGGTTTGACATTCTGTGGCGTTGACCAAGGTTTAACATTCTGTGGCGTTGTGGTGGTATATGCGTCGGTTGACTGACTATCGCTGGACTTCTTTGGCTTTGCATTCTTCTTTCCAGCATTAACTATCAGATTCAGATCACTAGAAATAATAGACACACTGTTTACATATTGGTGGCTGTGACTGTAGAAATGGGGCTTATACGATTTGTGACCAGTGTAGCTTCTGATCAAAATAGCACGCTCCTGTAGCCTGATAATGATCTGATTGCTTGTTAGAAGCATGACAGATGTTTCATTAACGGAATGGCGAACAGTGCAGATCCTGATCAGACTGTGCGGATGCACAGGCTGATCTGGATCTACACTGCTCGCAAACCCCATAAGCACAGCCATATATATCGTACATGGCTGCAATATCAATATAAGAGCCGGATTACGTTATTTAATTGCCTTCAGAACACACTTTTACGGGTCCAAAATCTTAAAAATATTTTTTATTTCTCAATGAAAGTATATGTTGTGACCACTCATTATCCCCTCACCGATAGGGCAGCGGCGACATAGCGTTAGTCCATGTACATACGTATATGCATACGTATGTACGTGCATGCATTAGTAACACCTTTCATTTTTCAATAACTCCTGATCCGCTTCACCAATTTTGATAATATTTGGCCACAATGCATGTCTAGGGATGGTGCTTTATTTTGCATATTACCCATGTCCGACCGCCCAAGGTCACTGAGGACTTATGCAGGCCGTAGCCAGGGGGGTCGGAGGGGTCGGACGACCCCCCCGCCCAGCCTCGATGTACACTTTTTTAGCATCCAGGTCCACTGTTTTAGACCCCCCTATATACCTCAGGCCCATTGGGCCTTCGAAACGACCCCCCCTTCAAACAGGTCTGGCTACGGGCCTGTTATGTTCACCTTGTTCATACGGCATATGCGTTTCTTTTGTTAATTCAATAACTTCACCGATTTTGATAATATTTGAAATGGGTTAAGTATAAAGTAGAAAGAGTAGACATGTGCAATGTCATCAACAACAAGGGCACCGAGTATCACTAAGCTAATCCCCTCGCTGGCAGCCTTGATAACATTTTGCCTTACAAACAAAGTAAACATAAGTCCTCAGTGACCTTGGGCTGTTGGATGTGGGTCATATGCAAAACATGCACAATCCCTAGACACACATTGCGGCCAAATATTATCAAAAGCACTGATTTCTTGTCCGGAGCATAGCTCAAACAATTTTGGAATAATTTTATGAAAATTCACACCTGCATAGACTACGACCCAAAGGTGTGTCACACGCAAGAATGACAACTCTTGCCTCACTAATTTTCGAATTATCTCCCTTTGTTTTTTGTGCACTGATTTCTTGTCTGCAGCGTAACTCGAACACCCTTTGGAATAATTTCATGAAACTTCACACATGCATCAACCATGACCCAAATCAGTGCGTGAAAAAACATAGGGAGATAACTCGACAATTAGTCGGGCAATAATTGTCATTCTTGCACACGACACGTGTGCAAGAATGACAATTATTGCCCGATTAAATGTCGAGTTATCTCTCCATGTTTTTTTTGCGCACTGATTTGTTTGCCTGGAGCATAACTCGAACACCCACAGGAATATTTTCATGAAACTTCACACATGCATAGACCACGATCTAATGGTGTGTCACATGCAAGAAAGACAACTCTTGTGTCACTAATTATCGAGTTATCTGGAGCACCCTTTGGAATATTTTCATGAAACTTCACACATACATAGACCACAACCCATCGGTGTGTTGTACGCAAGAATGACAGCTCTTGCCTTGCAAATAGTTTAGTTACTTCCCTTTGTTTTTTTCGCTCACTGATTTCTTGGCCGAGGCATAACTCGAACACCCTTCGGAATATTTTCATGAAACTTCACACATATTTAGATCACGACCCAATGTGTTTTGCGTGCAAGATAGACAGCTCTTTCCTCACTACTTTTTTAGTTATCACCCTTTGCTTTTTCACTTATTGATTTCCTGTCAATCCAAAACTTGATTACTCTTGGAATATGTTCATGATACGTCACACTTGCATAAAACGTTACCCCAAGGTGAGTCTCATGCAAGAAAGACAACTCGCTCCTTAATAACATATTAGTTATCTCCGTTTATTTAAAAATGGCTGCCTGTGGGCGGGCAGGGGGATACACATGCACTTGTGGACAAGCGTCAATTTCTAGTTATTACAAGAATGCCAAAGACAAACCTGAGGAACCAGTAGGCTGTTTCACCAACATTGCAAAGTATACTTATCTAGCAAAGCATACTTTGAGGCAGTAATCATTTATTTTTCCAGAAATTCATCCTGTCATATAGAACTAACAACTGCTTATATTTGATGATTAAAAGTATGCAGAATTATTATACTGAATTTATTACATTATCACAGCCATTTATATAATGTAATAAATTCAGTATAATAACAAAATAACAAAAGTGCCGAAGGTCACAATAGACGCCCATCTTGACGTGATAAACATGTAAACCAAATTTGGCTACGATCCGTCAAGTAGAACTCGACTTATTGCGTGGACAAGGCTACAGTCGGAAAATTCAAAATGGCTGCCAAGGGGAGATAAGTATCGGAAAACTTTCAAAATCAATAGGATTCTTTGTCTTGCCATGATAAAGATGTATAGCGAATTTGGTTATGATCGGTCAAGTAGAACTTGAGTTATTGCGTGGACAAGGATACAGAGTGCGAAAAATTAAAAATGGCTGCCAAGGGGAGATAAGTTTCGGAAGTTTTTCAAAATCAATAGGCTTCTTCGTCTTGCCGTGATAAACATGAATACCGAATTTGGTTATGATCGGTCAAGTAGAACTTGAGTTATTGCGTGGACAAGGATAGAGTGCAAAAATTAAAAATGGCTGCCAAGGGGAGATAAGCATCGGAAAATTTTCAAAATCAATAGGATTCTTTGTCTTGCCATGATAAACATGTATAGCGAATTTGGTTATGATCGGTCAAGTAGAACTTGAGTTATTGCGTGGACAAGGATACAGAGTGCGAAAATTAAAAATGGCTGCCAAGGGGAGATAAGTATCGGAAATTTTTCAAAATCAATAGGCTTCTTTGTCTTGCCATGGTAAACATGTATACCGAATTTGGTTTCGATCGGTGAAGTAGAACTTGAGTTATTGAGTGGACAAGGATACAGAGTGCGAAAAATAAAAATGGCCGCCAAGGGGAGATAAGTCATCGGAAAGTTTTGAAAATCAATAGGCTTCTTCGGCTTGCCGTGATAAACATGTATACCAAATTTGGTTACAATCCGTGAAGTACCACTCTAGTTATTGCGTGGACAAGCTGTGCCCGCCCGCCCGCACAAGATGAATACATAATATGTCCCTTTTTTTTTCAAACGGGCGTATAAAAATTAATAAATTTCTCCCAAAATTGAAAATTTCTCCCTCAAAGTACACTTTGCTAGATAAGCATACTTTGCAATGTTGGTGAAATAGGCTACAGATCTCCAGTCGGGATGCCGGTAAGGATGAATCTCCATCATTAAATTACCCATCTCACAAGCACTTATGATATCACAATGTACCTCTTGAAATTTAAATATCTGTATAATGTTTATATAAACTAGATGGCCGGATGTACACCAATGTGCCAACTATATTGCGCTGTCCACAAGCGGGCGCGACAAATATATGAATGCACAAGTTATATTTAAAAGTGAAGAAACATTTAAATGAAACCCATTTCAGTCGAAGGATACAATAACGTTTGTTGAAAAAAATCTCATTACTTTGTTTATTTCTCCATCAAGGCATATGTTGTTACCACTCATTTGAATCGTCTCGTCGAGGCGGATCAATTGAGTGGTAACAACATATCCCTTGATGGAGAAATAAACAAAATAATGAGATTTTTTCCTCTAAAACGCTTCATACTTCTATAATTGTATCCCGTCTTTAATGGGTTAAACTCACCGAAAATTATCAACACCGGACAGGGGCTGGTAACGGTTCGTCAAACTGGGTCCCGGTATTTGATGGTTGGACTTCAGGTTGCCTGTAATATTCAAAGTATACGTACATGTACAGTGGAATCTCTCTAAACCGGACACCAAGAAAATATATGTGATCTCATTTTGGTGGGTTTGTTGGTAACGCAACTCAGATAATAATGCATTTTCATGATTGCAAAAGACATACAGTCTACACTCGTTTACTCGAAGTCCGTCGGACTGTGATAAATACTTCGAGTAAACCGAAGTTCGACTTAACGAAATCTGAACAGGAGCTCGAAATATTGCCATACACGTTACACAGCATTTATCAATCAGATGGTGATCAAACGGCCCCAGTCTAATTCGGCCCCAGTTCGAAACGGCCCACGTTGGTCACAGTTTACACTCTGTCCGACTCGGTAATATCCGCCTTCCGGAAAAAGTCAGCAATTTTCGATTGTTTGTTGTTAATTCGAGAAAGATAGACTTTGCTCACAAAACGATCCAATAATGCCATAGCCGGCAACACTTCGTCGCAATTGTCCTGTGACTCCATAAATGACCGCAGTAGATCACTGGTGATTAAATCAGATCAGCTAAGTTTAATTGGTGTCGAGTAAATCACCTTTAACACATATTCAAAGTTTGTTTACAACAGTTTACACAGGTAAACAAGTCCAGTCTTTGTTCCGGTAAATTAGCGCCGTGAATTCGCACTTCGAGCGCAAACTCGCACTTCGACTTAACGAGAGTGAAATACCACACATTTCTGTGTTCGGGACCTAACAATTGTTTTGAATTGGCGAAAATTCGACGTAACGAAATTTGACGTAACCGTAGCCAGTTACATTGAAAATAATAGGATCTGAAACGGGACTTGGACACGAATTTGACGTAACGAGGGAATTTGACTTAACCGACTTTGAGTAAACGAGTGTAGACTGTAGTTATGTCCAAGAATGGTCATATGCCCGGTTTACAGTGGAACATCTCTAAACCGGACACCCTGGGGACCTCCCAGGGTGTCCGGTTTAGAGAGGTTTCGCTGTATATATACACAGCATGAACTGGGTTAGGCTGTTGGAACACGTCACCTTGTGTTGCAGGCTTGGCTGTGGCATTCTGCGATGCCTTCGGCGGTCCAGGCTTCTGGGATTTTTCCTTTGACGGTGTCTTGGTGTCACTGTAAGACGAGACACTTTGTAAACTTTCTGCATAGCCTTGATTTTTATGAAACTAGTAGATTTTTTAATAAATATCATATTAAGTCATCACTCATGCAAGGATTTTCGTCGAAAATTTCATCGATAATTTTTTTTATTTCTGTCTACTTGGACAAAATTTGGCAAGAGAAAGGACATGACATTATTATTTGTCTTTTCACAATATTTGTTGTTTTTTTTCACAATATTTTTTTGGTTTAAATACATGTATGTGAGAATCTCTCAGTTTCTCGACCCAAATGATACCTACTCATGTAAGATACACTACCGAGCTTTAGTGAAACGAGCCCTTGAAGCTTGATTGACCAGTAGCCGATTTCACCAACATTCATTGCAAACTATACTTTTCTAGCAAAGTATACTTTAAGGGAGTAATCATTTATTTCTCCTCTCCTGAAATGCATTATTTCATATAGAACTAACAACTGCATATATTTCATGATTAAAAGTATGCAGAATTATTATACTGAATTTATTACATTATCACAGCCAAATTGGCTGTGATAATGTAATAAATTCAGTATAATAAAAATTAATAAATTTATCCTAAAATTGAAAATTTCTCCCTCAAAGTATACTTAACTAGATAAGTATACTTTGCAATGTTGGTGAAATAGGCTACAGAAATGCTGAAGATTTTATTACTTTTATGTACATTATGTACCGGTACCTCTTGATTTGATACAACATATACTTTCGAGATGAAGAAATAAAGAAACTAGATTTTTTTCCCCTAAAAAGTTTCATACTTCTATAATTGTATCCAGTCTTTAATGGGTTAAACTCACCGATAATTCCCATCACCGGACACGTCCACGGTCTGAGAGCGGTTCGTCAAACTGGGTCCCGGTATTTTATGGTTGGACTTCAGGATGCCTGTAATATTCAAAGTATACGTACATGTACAGTGGAATCTCTCTAAACCTGACACCAAGAAAATATATGTGATCTCATTTTGATGGGTATTAAACGCAACTCAGATAATAATGCATTTTCACGATTGCAAAAGACATAGATATGTCCCAGAATGGTCATATGCCCGATTTAACATGGAACATCTCTAAACCAGACACCCTGGGGACCTCCCAGGGTGTCTGGTTTAAAGAGGTTTCGCTGTATATATACACAGCATGAACTGGGTTAGGCTGTTGGAACACGTCACCTTGTGTTGCAGGCTTGGCTGTGGCATTCTGCGATGCCTTCGGCGGTCCAAGCTTCTGGGATTTTTCCTTTGACGGTGTCTTGGTGTCACTGTAAGACGAGACACTTTGTAAACTTTCTGCATAGCCTTGATTTTTATGAAACTAGTAGATTTTTTAATAAATATCATATTAAGTCATCACTCATGCAAAGATTTTCATTGAAAATTTCATTGATAATTTGTTTTATTTCTGTCTACTTGGACAAAATTTGGCAAGAGAAAGGACATGACATTATTATTTGTCTTTTCACAATATTTGTTGTTTTTTTCACAATATTATTTTTGTTTAAATACGTGTATGTGAGAATCTCTCAGTTTCTCGACCCAAATGATACCTACTCGTGTAAGATACACTACCGAGCTTTAGTGAAACGAGCCCCTGAAGCTTGATTGACCAGTAGCCGATTTCACCAACATTCATTGCAAACTATACTTTTCTAGCAAAGTATACTTTAAGGGAGTAATCATTTATTTCTCCTCTCCTGAAATGCATTATTTCATATAGAACTAACAACTGCATATATTTCATGATTAAAAGTATGCAGAATTATTATACTGAATTTATTACATTATCACAGCCAAATTGGTCTAATTGGCTGTGATAATGTAATAAATTCAGTATAATAAAAATTAATAAATTTATCCTAAAATTGAAAATTTCTCCCTCAAAGTATACTTAACTAGATAAGTATACTTTGCAATGTTGGTGAAATAGGCTACAGAAATGCTGAAGATTTTATTACTTTTATGTACATTATGTACCGGTACCTCTTGATTTGATACAACATATACTTTCGAGATGAAGAAATAAAGAAACTAGATTTTTTTCCCCTAAAACGTTTCATACTTCTATAATTGTATCCAGTCTTTAATGGGTTAAACTCACCGATAATTCCCATCACCGGACACGTCCACGGTCTGAGAACGGTTCGTCAAACTGGGTCCCGGTATTTTATGGTTGGACTTCAGGATGCCTGTAATATTCAAAGTATACGTACATGTACAGTGGAATCTCTAAACCTGACACCAAGAAAATATATGTGATCTCATTTTGATGGGTATTAAACGCAACTCAGATAATAATGCATTTTCACTATTGCAAAAGACATAGATATGTCCCAGAATGGTCATATGCCCGATTTAACATGGAACATCTCTAAACCAGACACCCTGGGGACCTCCCAGGGTGTCTGGTTTAAAGAGGTTTCGCTGTATATATACACAGCATGAACTGGGTTAGGCTGTTGGAACACGTCACCTTGTGTTGCAGGCTTGGCTGTGGCATTCTGCGATGCCTTCGGCGGTCCAAGCTTCTGGGATTTTTCCTTTGACGGTGTCTTGGTGTCACTGTAAGACGAGACACTTTGTAAACTTTCTGCATAGCCTTGATTTTTATGAAACTAGTAGATTTTTTAATAAATATCATATTAAGTCATCACTCATGCAAAGATTTTCATCGAAAATTTCATCGATAATTTGTTTTATTTCTGTCTACTTGGACAAAATTTGGCAAGAGAAAGGACATGACATTATTATTTGTCTTTTCACAATATTTGTTGTTTTTTTCACAATATTATTTTTGTTTAAATACGTGTATGTGAGAATCTCTCAGTTTCTCGACCGAAATGATACCTACTCGTGTAAGATACACTACCGAGCTTTAGTGAAACGAGCCCCTGAAGCTTGATTGACCAGTAGCCGATTTCACCAACATTCATTGCAAACTATACTTTTCTAGCAAAGTATACTTTAAGGGAGTAATCATTTATTTCTCCTCTCCTGAAATGCATTATTTCATATAGAACTAACAACTGCATATATTTCATGATTAAAAGTATGCAGAATTATTATACTGAATTTATTACATTATCACAGCCAAATTGGTCTAATTGGCTGTGATAATGTAATAAATTCAGTATAATAAAAATTAATAAATTTATCCTAAAATTGAAAATTTCTCCCTCAAAGTATACTTAACTAGATAAGTATACTTTGCAATGTTGGTGAAATAGGCTACAGAAATGCTGAAGATTTTATTACTTTTATGTACATTATGTACCGGTACCTCTTGATTTGATACAACATATACTTTCGAGATGAAGAAATAAAGAAACTAGATTTTTTTCCCCTAAAACGTTTCATACTTCTATAATTGTATCCAGTCTTTAATGGGTTAAACTCACCGATAATTCCCATCACCGGACACGTCCACGGTCTGAGAACGGTTCGTCAAACTGGGTCCCGGTATTTTATGGTTGGACTTCAGGATGCCTGTAATATTCAAAGTACATGTACAGTGGAATCTCTCTAAACCTGACACCAAGAAAATATATGTGATCTCATTTTGATGGGTATTAAACGCAACTCAGATAATAATGCATTTTCATGATTGCAAAAGACATAGATATGTCCCAGAATGGTCATATGCCCGATTTACAGTGGAACATCTCTAAACCAGACACCCTGAGGACCTCCCAGGGTGTCTGGTTTAAAGAGGTTTCGCTGTATATATACACAGCATGAACTGGGTTAGGCTGTTGGAACACGTCACCTTGTGTTGCAGGCTTGGCTGTGGCATTCTGCGATGCCTTCGGCGGTCCAGGCTTCTGGGATTTTTCCTTTGACGGTGTCTTGGTGTCACTGTAAGACGAGACACTTTGTAAACTTTCTGCATAGCCTTGATTTTTATGAAACTAGTAGATTTTTTAATAAATATCATATTAAGTCATCACTCATGCAAGGATTTTCGTCGAAAATTTCAACGATAATTTGTTTTATTTCTGTCTACTTGGACAAAATTTGGCAAGAGAAAGGACATGACATTATTATTTGTCTTTTCACAATATTTGTTGTTTTTTTTCACAATATTTTTTTGGTTTAAATACATGTATGTGAGAATCTCTCAGTTTCTCGACCCAAATGATACCTACTCATGTAAGATACACTACCGAGCTTTAGTGAAACGAGCCCCTGAAGCTTGATTGACCAGTAGCCGATTTCACCAACATTCATTGCAAACTATACTTTTCTAGCAAAGTATACTTTAAGGGAGTAATCATTTATTTCTCCTCTCCTGAAATGCATTATTTCATATAGAACTAACAACTGCATATATTTCATGATTAAAAGTATGCAGAATTATTATACTGAATTTATTACATTATCACAGCCAAATTGGCTGTGATAATGTAATAAATTCAGTATAATAAAAATTAATAAATTTATCCTAAAATTGAAAATTTCTCCCTCAAAGTATACTTAACTAGATAAGTTATTAAGTATACTTTGCAATGTTGGTGAAATAGGCTACAGAAATTCTGAAGATTTTATTACTTTTATATACATTATACCGGTACCTCTTGATTTGATACAACATATACTTTCGAGATGAATTAAAGAAACTAGATTTTTTTCCCCTAAAACGTTTCATACTTCTATAATTGTATCCAGTCTTTAATGGGTTAAACTCACCGATAATTTGTCAAACTGGGTCCCGGTATTTTATGGTTGGCCTTCAGGTTGCCTGTAATATTCAAAGTATACGTACATGTACAGTGGAATCTCTCTAAACCTGACACCAAGAAAATATATGTGATCTCATTTTGTGTGTTGGTAACGCAACTCAGATAATAATGCATTTTCATGATTGCAAAAGACATAGGTATGTCCCAGAATGGTCATATGCCCGATTTACAGTGGAACATCTCTAAACCAGACACCCTGGGGACCTCCCCCAGGGTGTCCGGTTTAGAGAGGTTTCGCTGTATATATACACAGCATGAACTGGGTTAGGCTGTTGGAACACGTCACCTTGTGTTGCAGGCTTGGCTGTGGCATTCTGCGATGCCTTTGGCGGTCCAGGCTTCTGGGATTTTTCCTTGGACGGTGTCTTGGTTTCACTGTAAGACGAGACACTTTGTAAACTTTCTGCATAGCCTTGATTTTTATGAAACTAGTAGATTTTTTAATAAATATCATATTAAGTCATCACTCATGCAAGGATTTTCGTCGAAAATTTGAGCGATAACCTTTTTTATTTCAGTCTACTTTGACAAAATTTGGTAAGAGGAAAATAATTTCAAAAATATGCGGTGAGAATCTCTCATCCCAAAACAAGGCACAAAACTGTCCAGAAAACTGTCAGACCTATTTTACAATTTGGTGCAATCTAAATTATATGAGTGTATTTTCCTCGCTTTTCTATGTGTATTATATCATAGTTTCTACTTCGCATTTTCTGTTTGGTGTCAAACGCCACAAGAGGTGAAACTGGCTGACGGCTGGAACACACAAAAATGGAAAAGTCACATCTAGGAAGCCAGTATGTTTAAATCATATGATGAGCATGTGTCTAACGGGTCTTTAACCCATTCAACACCACAGGCCTGTATAGTGGTATCGGCAAAAAGTGTAGATCCAGATGAGCCGGCTCGTGACGAGCCGTCTCATCAGGATCTGCACTTTTTGAAAGTAATTTTCATATTTTTTTTATTCTGTGACGGTTGGATTGGTTGCAAAATTAACGTATCAAAATCCATTCCAGTTACTTAGGGGTGAAATGGTTAAATACATACACAGACTTATCACTTACACATACACAGTCTCTGGTGTACAAGCCCTGGTCGGCTGAAGTGGTACATCGTTCACGGTCACTGTCTCAGGCTCTGGAGTACCAACCATCTCTTGTCGCCGCTTCTCTGGTAAATGAAATAGAAAACAAGGCCATCGTTATCACTAAGCTAATCCCCTCGCTGGCAGCCTTGATTATAATAAAATGAACAAGTCCTTTGTAACCTTGATCTTGGGTGTTCAGTAGCCGATTTCACCAACATTGCAAAGTATACTTTTCTAGCAAAGTATATTTTGAGGGAGTAATCATTTATTTTTCCCGAAATGCATTATTTCATATAGAACTAACAACTGCATATATTTGATGATTAAAATTATGCAGAATTATTATACTGAATTTATTATAATAAATTCAGTATAATAAAAATTAATAAATTTATCCTAAAATTGAAAATTTCTCCCTCAACTTATACTTTGCTAGAAAAGCATACTTTGCAATGTTGTGAAATAGGCTACAGATGTGGTGTGTATACGAAACAAAGCACCATACCTTGCCACGCATTGTGGCCAAACATTATAACAATTATTGATGGCGATATAAAGCAGAAAAACTTTTTGAGACACTTGCCCTTCGGGCAAGTGGGCTTGAACAATTTACTTGCCCGAATGAACTTTTAGGTGCCCATATATTTGCAGAATTTTACCCGCTTATTGGCGGTCAAATGTATAGCAGTATATGTAACTTACATAAAGTGGCATATCATGCATTTATTAGTAATACTTATAATATGGCTATATGAGTAAACAATAATTTATGTTTTATACAGTGAAAAACTACTTCTCCCTCAAATCAAAATAAGTCAGACAATTTAGGGAGAGAACTTCGATCTGTAAAATGATCCCTGTATTACTAACATTAAAATAAATGGGGTATAATGTTTTAAATTAATTAATTTAAATAATTACAATAAATAGATATACTGTCAAACTTGTGCTAACGACCACCTGGGAATAGCGACCACCTGTCCACAAAAATCCCCCCGTCCAATTGTGTTGTTTATAAGACCTTGGAATAACGACCACCCCGAACTGCGACCAGCGGCCAGCTGCTATTTTCATTCCCACACGGCATTTTTGTATGTGAACTGCGGCCATGTCAAGTTTTTGTCGGCAAAAAAAAAAAAGCACCACAATCGCTATTTTTCTTTCATTCCAATCTGGCCGCTATCATTTGAATTGAAACTGGTCGTATCCAATTAGTCATCGATTACATTCGCATACATTGACACAACGCTCTTTTCAAAACATTTACCTTGCCCGATATGGTCGGTGTCATTTTGGCGACATTAAACATTTTCCATGAAAAATATTGCATAACGCCATTAACGGTAATTCCCGATACGTATTCCTTGTCGTGTATTCCAATAGGCAAAATTCAATTCCGCGTAAGTCATAAAACTCCATCATTAGTTGGCAAACTGTGTTTACACGATGCTGATTCGTCTACAGTGACAAGACTAAGACTTCAAACACACCGCGTCAAGTACATTGTGTATATACTACGTGTAAATTTCACACCGCGGGACACAAGGCCATATCAAAGATCAATACACGCGGTTGCTGACGTCAGTCACGTAGTCCACACTAGACTGGTACCCTGTCGGATGCACAGCCTAGCGAAACAATACTACCGGGAACCAGTCTAAAGTGACACAACAAACGTGTTTATGTGAATTGGGTCTCGATCTCCGACAAATCCCGGCTTATTGCATTAGCGGCCAGACCAGGCAGTGGATTCGAGTAGTCTGACCATGGTTTACAATGCTCGCCAATCTCTAATTAAAACATCAGTAATTACGTCAGCGGACATTGCCAATTCGTCATAGGCTTGTAGTATAAACACATATACAAAACAATTTAGGACGAAACGACCCGGGGCGAGGAAACAGAAAATCTGTCGGGGTACGTTTTGATCCGCACCCGAGGTATCGATAAGCCGACTCGTCATAGGGCCGAGATGTCAGTAAGCGAAAACGCGAATTTACACCTGTCCGCTTCTAGACGACTTTCAATTCCGGTGTAAACAATTCGTAATTTTAAAGAATTTAGAAAAACATTTCTACTGTCCAGTTTTATTACGTTTATGCGTTTTTAAAACGGGTGCCCGTCGGGCATGTGAGATTGGAAAATTTACACGTCCGTCGCGATTTCTACACGTCTCGGGCATGGGGCACCCGGCTAATTTCGCAGACTGCCTTGGGTATTCAGACAATGGGAGTCTGCCAAACAAAGCACCATCCATAGGGAGACATTATGGCAAAATATTATTAAAATCATTGAAGAGGTTCGTAAGTTGGTAAGAAATGAAAGGTGTTACTAACGTTGCATGGACTAAAGCTATATCCCCTCTTGTCTATCGGTGAGGGAATAATAACACAAAATGTACATATTATCCACGACACCTGCTTTCACAAAATATCTTTGTCCTCAGTATCCTTACTTGAACGAAGTGCGCATGAATCTAACAAAACGTTCTGACATCAGAAAATGACTTAAATTGTGTGATGTACGACATCACCTGCATGTTTGCAACGTCACATTTTTTCTGATAATGCGGCGAATCTGATAGTGTAAAATGGCGGACAGCATACTGCATCAGCGTAGCAAAATTGATATTAAACTTGAAGCGGAACTATTCAGTCAGTGACATCATGACAGGTTAGTTTCTTAGTTGAACTATTAATTAAATAAGAGCTATTCTATCCGACAGCAAGGTCTAAGGATTTTACACATGTTGACAATATTCTAAATAACTTTTTATCGAACTATCAAAATGTAATAAAAATGTGCCAGGCGTTGGGATTATAAATCAGCTTGTTTATCCCAAATTCCATGTACAGTGGAACCTCTCTAAACCGCACACCCTGGGAGGTCCTCAGGGTGTCAGGTTTAAAGCTTTCACTGTAAAACAGACAAATGACTACTTCAAGACAAGCGCAGGTTCTCTGATGAACATACATTATTATCATTGGAGGTATATAGCAATAAAACATATCAAAATTAATCAACCGAACCTCTCTAAACCGGAAACAGAGAAAAGTTAACTTTTTTTCTGTTTCCGGTTTAGAGAGGTTCGGCAGTATGTTATTATGATACGGTAGGCTAAATTTCACGTGAATTGCGCATTAGCCGATGGCAGAATTAGCCGAACTGACAGTAACTGGCCATTGACCAGGGACTGTAATAGACAGACATGGGAAAACCTGGAATCGTCTAATATGTGGCTGCGACTGGAAAAACGGGGCTTATGGCTTTCTTGACCAGTGTAACCCCTGATCAAATAGCACTCCTGTAGCCTGATAACAATTTGTATTTGTTAGAAGCAAGACAGTGGTTTCATTGATGGAATGGTGAACAATGCAGATCCTGATCAGACTGTATGCATACCAAAAGTTAACTATTTGCATGCTGGGGAAAATAATGGCTAAAAATAGTTCAAATACAGCAGCAGACGACACTTCATTATTAATATTGTTTTTCTTATTGCTCTCTGTAAACAATGAAAATATGTTGTGGAATTTCATTGGAATTGCTTCGTTACGATGCAATTCCAATGAAATTACACAACATATTTGGCTGTTATTTTCACAGCAAGCATGCAAAGGGTTAAACGGATGATTGGCTGAACACACGTCACTAGAGAAACGTGGTTTATGACTTTTTTGGCCACTCCAGCACCTCATGACGAGTGTTTCTTTTATCGAATGGTGAACCATGCAGATCTTGATCAGACACTGTGGATGCACAGGCTGATCTGACTCAACATTGGTCACAAAACCCATTTCTCCAGTCACAGACACATATTATTACATGGGGACAGAGACGGAAAAACTATGCGTTTGAAGAAAGCATGATGTGCTTGTCAAATGGATAAGAAAGATGTAGTAAGGCAATCTAACCTCTTTGCTTAGCCTTCCGAGACATCTTGCTGTTGTCAAACCAACCTGTGGAAACACAACATCAACGCTTCTTGTTACATGGCATTTATAAGAATATCAAGAAGTATTGACCAATAAAACTGTTTTGTTTGCTACTAGTGAGATTAAAGCACAACAAGAGGTGAGGCAAAGCCACGAAGGCCGTGTTTTCTTGAAGGCATAGACAATTGGATAACAGATAATTTTCTATGTTATATGACCACGATTGAAAGTGACAACTGTCAGCGGCTTAAGACGGCAAAACAAGCCAATGTATAAGAAAACCTACATTCGTGGAAAAAATAGTTAAAGGTAAAAAAAAGTTCACATGATGGCTAAGTCGATTAAGCGGAAAAAATAGGTCAAGGTAAAATAAAAAGAGTCAAATGTTGGATAGTGGTATGTGGTGGGCACCAGTTGCCAGTTGGTTATGACATTGTGCAAGTATGGTGACTCTAGGTGGTACAGGAAGGGAGACATGGACCTAAACACAAAAATTTGAAGTTGGACGCCGTCTCACGCCACCCTCTTGAAACAAGATTGCTACCCCGCTCCATACCTTTCATGAGGGTAGCAATTTAACCCCATCTCTTTAATGTAACAAATGGAAGAGTGATTTTTGCAATCGGTTATCCGGCATGTTTGGTATGTTAGCGATATAAAACTGTCAAAGCTGTATAAATTTTGACCTACATACAACAGGTTTGGGTATGCACTTCGGTTGCTCAGATTTGTTTAATGGGTCAAATTGTAGCCGCAGATAAAAAGGTGAATTATTGTAGCTAGCCACCCACCCACCACCTGTCACCAATCCAATAGCCGGGATTTTTTTTAAAAACCTGGCTTAAAATCATTGTAACACTGCTGTATCATTGTAAATTGTACAGAATACATGATTAAAGTCATATAAGATGTTGAATAGCTATTATTTTAAACATTAAATATATTTATTGCATAAAATGGGCTTTCACAATTAAAAGAACAGGGGGCCGTTTAACTAAACTTTGTATGACTAAAATGTTTGTAAGTGCAAACGTATGATAGTCTGTAAATTTCACAATAACGATGTTTTCTTGTAAACAATTATTGGATTTACATTTATTGAGCATAGGCTGTATATGCAGCCTATGCTCAATAAATGTAAATCCATCCATTGATCGTACAAAGTTTAGTGAAACGGGCCCTACAGATACATGGTACGACGCCTTGATTATGCAACAAACACTACAATTTGTATTGAATTAATATAACGTATTTATTCTGATAAACCGCAATCCGTGGGGTTCAAAGCGTGGAAAATAGGATCAAGATATGTTATTTTCACACACAAAATCCATTTAAAACAATGTTTTAAATGGCTTTTATATGTGAAAATACCATATTTAGAATGCAAATATGGGAGGGAAAGGGCTACCATTAGAGAGGGGCCTACTATTAGATTATATACGCGAAAATTAAACTTGTTGGCTGCTTTCAATGTTTCGTTTCTTATCATCAAATAGAAAATTGTTGTCACGTTACCGAGCACAGCGTCGTTATCCTCCGTCTCTCCTTTTCTCCTCTCTGCCTCCAGTCTCTCCTTCTCTCTCTGTTTCTCCTTCTCTGCCTCCTGTTTACGGAGTAACTCCGTGGCGATTTCCTTCATCTCTTGCTCCCGTTTCCACTGGTCTGCCTCCAGCTTTTTCTTCTGTTTCTTCGTCGACTTCTGCTGGTTCTGGAAACATTCCAGGGGGCCGGTGGTTATTGTGGCTGTTTTATTGGTGTTTAATAGCCTATCAACAGCTAAGGTCATTTAACTCTTCCACCCCTAAGTAACTGGAATGGATTTTGTTATGTTAGGGAGTGTTTTGCTTCTTAAAAATATGAAAATTACTTGCAAAAAGTGCATACCACTATACAGGCCTGTTGTATGGAAAGGGTTAAGGCCGGGTCAACGGGTTCGATCCCGCATTTAACCTGCTGCCTTGGTGGGGAAATCCCAAAATCAGAACAGAATATGTACATTGAAAAGATTTTATATTCAGCCCTGAAATTATAATACTAGTAACCTGACTTGGTGCCAAGTCTATACCACATCAAAGTCTCTTGCCCCTTTCCCGTAAAAGTAATAGGATTGTGAACTTCTAAATTGTTGTAAAACAAAATGCCACCGCTGTTGAGCATTCATGAATACAACAGCAATCACTGAGTGAGTGATTGCAGGACAAGAATTCCGCGGAATCAAATGTCTCGCCTTGTTCCTCCTTGACCTTGACCCTGGGGCCCGAGAAAAAAATAGTTGTATATTCATCTACATATCATAGTAAAGGGATGTATAAAGTTTGATGACTGTAGCTGATAAGATGTTGAAGTAATGAATGTAGCACGAAAACTTAACGTTGAATGTATTAAAAAAATAGAGTTTGACCATGAGCCTGGGGCCCCGAGAAAAAGAAATTAATAGTCCTATATTCGTCTACATATCATAGTAAACGGGTGTATAAATAAGGTGTTGAAGTAATAATCGTAACACGAAAACTTAACATTGAAAGTACATGTATTAAAAAATAGAGTTTGACCTTGACCCTAGGGCGGCGGCGGCCAACGACTCCAGAAAAGCAGAACCTATGTCTCCCGTGTTTTGTTGAGAAATAAGGCTAGAGATAAAGCAACAGCAGACGACAATTGTTGTGTGTAGCGGTCTAAAAACATGGTTTGACAGCACTTCAGAATCATTTCCAATGGAAATGATTCTGAGGTTCTGAACTGCTGTCAAAGCATGTTGAAATTATTCTAAAGTGCTGTCAAAGCATGTTGAAATGATTCTAAAGTGCTGTCAAAGCATGTTTTTTATGATGTCATGATTGTGTAAACTTGGAAACACTCTGCCGCTACTGTACCTGTGTGGGGGATGGGGAGTGGCCCCGGCTGCCAGCTCTGGCAGATGTCTGGTTCCCTGGGCAGCTCTCAGTCTTCTCTCTCGCATCATCACCTAACATTTAATTGAAGAGTCGGCTAACAACTCATACTCCTAAAGATATATTCCGAATACAACTACTGGGTATGGGTCAATTTATATAACATACGCTACACTGTCATGTATGGTAAAATTATTGTGGCGCGGCACGGAAACAGGATGTGCTCGGCAGAGCCTCGCCCATCCCGTTTCCTAAGCTTTGCCAGATATTTTTTCCCATTCACGGCACTAACCTACTATTTATTCTCTATAACCCTTACAACACTACCGACCGATTTCCCAATGTTTGAAAACAGTGTAGATCCAGATTATCCGGCACATAATGAGCCATCTCATCAGGATCTGGACTGTTTGTGGATACATGTATTTTCTGATTTTTGACGGAAATACACCTTTTCGGATTAATACATACAAATTGCATAGGGGTTTAAGGGTCAATACCATTCAAATACAAGAAATCAGTAACACCGATGGATATCCACCTCAAGAAAATTTAACACAAAAAAATTAACATAAACTTCCGAGTCATTTCACCTTGGGCACAGGAGCCACATGAGGCCACCGAATGAAAACATGGATGATGACTTATGGTTACAGAAATAGGTACCCGATAACTGAGAAAATCTCAGAAAATCGTAGGAAAGAAGTACCGTAATTACCCTAAATATTCGGACACCAAAACCAATTGTTATAAGTGTCATAAACATTTATCAAGTTGATTATGTTGTCCAATGAGGCCTCCGAAGCATTCTGTAAAAATGGCAAATAGTGCAGACCCTGATCAGACTGCTCCTTCAGGAGGTCTACACTGTTTGCTCGCATATTGGTGTCCGAATATTTAGGGTAATTACGGTACTATACAAGCCAGGACTCCAGATAAGGAATTATTAATTGAGTATTGTTACATGGTTTCCGTTGTTTGCACATATGTGCAAACAAATAGCGCGTGCTGTTTGCATATGGCTTTAGGTAATGCTCATTCCGGGGCCGCGCGTAATGGAATTGCCTTCATGACATCACTACGCGGAAGTGCCTTCATGACGTCACTACTTCATGACGTTCATGACGAGGCCCCGGAATATGCATACCGAAAATTATCTACGTGAATGGGACGATTTATAAAAGTACTGAATATAATGCTCAAATGACATCAGTTTTTTGTTGGAAATGTAACAATAACGTTTGATCATGTCCAGCCGTGTGCAAACGTTTGCTGTGGCCCGAGGGAACTGTTTGAACCCGCGGCATGCGGCCTTGGGGTTCAAACAGTTCCCTCGGGCCACAGCAAACGTTTGCACACGGCTGGACATGATCAAACCTTATATTGTCACTCCATCATTTCTGAAGCAATTGGGTATTTCAAAATTTTAATTGGGTAACATAAAATCACACTACTGTTTACACATAAACAGACAGCAATTGTTGAATAGTTTGCTTCGAATTGAAAACATATCTTCGCATTTTATTACAATTGTTACGAAGATGTGTTTTCATGGAAAATAAGAAAAATATGCTATATTTGTGGTATATTTATTGTTTTCTGCAGCATGATAAAGGTACCATAACATTTTTATTGCTTTTCGATACTCGCTACTCGGGTTTTTGGCAATTTTAATTGGATATTTAAGCAAATACGCAGCTTATCTGGAGCTCTGACAACCAATTTTGATTTCTCCTCAATCCTCCATTACTATAGGAATGAATGGCCTTTTTGTGGAATTTATCGGGGTATAAACTTGGAAAAGTCGCGGGAATAATGGACGAAGGCCGGAAGGCCTCGTCCAGTATTCCCACGACTTTTCCAAGTTTAAAGGCCATTCATTCCTTATAATTCCAGCATTTGAAATAAATTCATCAACAAAATGTGTTTATTTTCCGTTTTCTTAAGAATTATTTTTGTCTGACGGTTACGGAAAGTAGTTTGGCATGGGAGTTTACTGGGATATAAATTTTGGACAGAGACTTGCTACGGACCAATCAAATGTTAGGGAATTGTGTAAATATTTTTGTGCTGGAATTATTACTGTGTACATGTAGGCATGTATATGACATGTGCTTATTCAAATGTGTACATGTAGGCATGTATATGACATGTGCTTATTCAAATGTGTACATATTCAAATGTGTACATGTAGGCATGTATATGACATGTGCTTATTCAAATGTGTACATGTAGGCATGTATATGACATGTGCTTATTCAAATGAAATATAAATACTGTTTAAATCAAATCTTGGACGGATGGACGGACAACATGACTACATGTATCCCAACTTTTTCCGAGGTACATGAAAAGATTTAAAATACAGTCATTAAGCTGTGGCGAGTTCATTCACAGTGGCGGTGTTCAGGACAAAAGTCACCACCATTGTCCTGTAGCTTACCCCTGATATCGTCACTGATATCGTCAGTGTACGTGGGTGTCGGTGTGTATTTCCTTTGTTCCTCTTTCTCAACCTTCCGCTCTCGATCTCGATCTGTAATCAGTTTTATACAAAGCATCATCTTTTAGTATACAGAATGTTTGGATACAAGATCTGTAGCAAAGTATACTTTAGTAGCAAAGTATACTTTGAGGGAGAAATTTTCAATTTTATGATAAATTTATTAATTTTTATTATACTGAATTTTTTACATTATCACAGCCAAAATGGCTGTGATAATGTAAAAAAATCAGTATAATAATTATGCATACTTTTAATCATCAAATATATGCAGTATAGTTAGTTCTATATGAAATAATGCATTTCATGAAACAGAAATGATTACTCCCTCAAAGTATACTTTGCTAGAAAAGTATACTTTGCAATGTTGGTGAAATAGGCTACAGAGCTCCAGATAACTTGTGTATCTAAAGAGTAGTACAGGAGTTACCAGTTATCTGGACAATCAGTTTATCAGACAAATGAAAATACCTGTTAATTAAGCGCATTCGTTTGATCAGAATTTGCAACGAATGCATCAAAGTCACGCAGGTGCTTGCTGTTTACATGCCAGTGTGAAGTTTATATCGCAGAGTTCTATAAATGCAATAAATTCTATAAATACTGCTTTTTCTGCAGAACTCCACAATGCTGTATACTCTGATTTACACGCGATAAAATTATGATTTCAATGCGAGAATAGAAGTTATAAGACGATTATAGTATACATATGTCCGGATATTTGGGTGTCGATATTAATTTTGGAGCAATCTTACGGATGATGGTCTGTAACAATTTTAAGTGAGACAGACGGCACATTTTGCTAAATAATTTACATTCGTTGAGAAAGCAAGAACCAAGGATTGTTCTGTGAAAATGTTATGCGCGTAGCTGCGATTTTAATAAAAATATCGTAAAAAACCTGCCATTTTTGTCCGATAATCTGGAGGATCCCTGTATACTCCCAGATATGAAATTCAGTTCTTATTTTACTTTCACAAATGTATTATTGTCTTTCTTCCTTATTAAATAGGGAGCAAATGATAAAAATAAAACAAATTTAAAAATTCACTTATTTGAGCTGCAAAAAGCAAAGTTTGCTTTTTGCAGCTCAACTAAGTAAATTTTCAACTTTATTACAGTATTTTCACTACTCAATTTGAAAATCAATGCGTATTTTCGCATTGCTGTGAGTATTTTGTACTCCCACTTTTGATGATCAGTGCGTATTCTGCTATTCATTGAACACAGATGCCCCACCTATCGCTTTGATAGTAAACAAGCTCAAACAAAAAATTTAACCAAGGAAATTAACTAAGAAATATTTCAATTGTAGGTCAAGGTTACACGAACGTCATTGGTCGAGATTGATCACAGCTCAGTCTTGACCAATCAAACACCCTGGTTTCGAGCACGAGAACAGAACATGTACTCAGACAGTTTAATATGCACGGGTCCAGGTGTTCTCTACGAATTTGGCTCGACAATCAAACCAGTTCGAGTACAAATGTTTAGAATACATGGAGGTACATTCTGGTACCACTCGTACATAGAAAATGCTTGACAATCATGGTATTCATAGTACCTCTGTGTCTCTGCCTTTTCTCTGCCTTCCTCTGTTGTTTTTTACTGGGCGTTTGTTCTGTCTGACCGGACCTCTGTGGTCCCGGGTACGTGTTCTGGTAGTATTTGCCCGGGGACGTCTGTTGGAGCAATCCAATTGGTATCCAATCCTCGTCATTGTCGCTGTCGTCATAGCAACAATCGTCATCATTCCCGTTGTCGTAGAAGAAATCAAAGGGAAAACCACGTCGACCGTGAAATGAGGTATAGAACATCTCTGAAAATATATAGGTCTATGTTAGGTAAGGAATACCAAATGATCTCATTTCTTTAAAATTGTTGATTTTTTGTTGCCATTTTGAATTTCAAGTGAGTTAAATTGGCCGTTTCACTAAATTTTGTACGACTAAAATGTTTGTAAGTGCAAAATAACGATAAATTTCACGTTAACAACATTTTCTTGTAAACAATTAATGGATTTACATTTATTGAGTAAACAATTATATGCAGCCTATACTAAATAAATTGTAAATCAATCAATTGAAATTTCCAGACGATCCTAAATTTGCACTTACAAACATTTTAGCCATACGAAGACTATGCTCAATAAATGTAAATCCATCAATTTAAATTTCCAGACGGTCCTAAATTTGCATTTCCGAACATTTTAGTCGTACGAAGTTTAGTGAAACGGACCCTGATTTTCTAGAATATAGTAAATGTGTATATTATAGTGTCGCCCCAATGGAAAGGGCCAGGCATATTTGACTTATGAGACACTCTGGAAGTGTCCAAATTATTTCCAAATAATATCAGTACTTTAAAATACCTATCCGTTGGATGGAAGGCCATTGGTACCATGAAATGCAACTAGCTGGTGGCTCACCAACCGGCCACATCAGTCCGAGTGGAGGCTTGAACCGAACACCTCCCAGTTGTGCAGGAAATACCTTATCAACTAATATAATGTCTGTTCCACGTTTTTCTGCCGACAAACTTTTGGCTATTAAACACATTAAATCTAAAAAATATTTAAAATTAAGTAGTTTTTCATCAATAACAAAAATGTCACCCTCCCCAAAAAAAATTTGTTTGACGAAATTCCATCAAATATTGATTTTATTGCGAAAAAACAATTTTCCTACGGGAATTTAACATGGGGAGTCAATTTCCAATTATTTTTTTTTTTTAACGAAAATCTTTGGAAATTGACTCCGAAACCTTGCGAGATAGCTTGAAAATGATGTAACTAAGAAAACAAAAGTTAGATTTTGAAAATCGGTCCACAAATAAAAAATATATTTGAAAAAAATCTAATTTTAGCCCCCATGTTAAATTCCCATAGGGAAATCGTTTTTTCGCAATAAAATCAATATTTGATGGAATTTCAATCTTTTTGGGGAAGGTGACTTTTTTCTTATTGATAAAAAAGTACTTACTTTTAAATATTTTTTTAGATTTAATGTGTTTAATGGCCAAAAGTTTGTCGGCAGCAAAACGTGGAACAGACAGTAGGCCAAAGCGACTCATACACACCTCATTGTTAGGCTGCGAGATTGTGCAAGGATATGTGGAGCTAGACTGCTAACAAATGCCATATTGAAGACCCTTTCCAGGCAGAGATTATTTAACCTGATACACAAATATTTGTGTTTCTAGTATCGATTCGCCCTGAGGGTTCCCACACAGAAGCTGATATAAAATTCCCTGACATTTCCCTGACAAAATGCCATTTTTCCCTGACAAAAAAATGAGCGACGTCATTAACTTAAATTACTGGTAGTAATTGCTTCAAGATCAAAGCCTTAAAGGTACATGCCCACGCAGCAGGTTACACTGTACTACTACTTTTCATTTTCTGTCATGCCTTATATGAGCCATTTGTCTACCCACTAACAAGTTATTTTTAATTACGGCGCGTATTAATTGGTGTTAAATCGCATTTTATATGCCGCGACCAGAAAGGGTATTTTCCGACCTCGTGCTATTTTTACCAATACGCGTCACGTGACACGGACAATCATATCACATCTTTGACATGCGCAATGAAGTATCGGAAGTTGAGAAGAAAAATCTCTGTTCGAGTCAAAATCTAAATCTCCACGTAACTCTTTCCATTTGGTGATCTGGTCGCCAATATTAACCACTCTCTCTCTCTGTACTGCATGTCCCTCAGACATTTCGCCTTTTTTTTGGCCGACGCCGTTTCTTACAATTTCCGTCCTGGACGTTTCCACATGTTGATATTCTTGTTTACATATTGGGAAGCCTACTGGCGCGCGTAGTATACTGCGCATGCGCACCGCAAGCCGTGATGTGAAAGTCGTTGTCCCCGCACATTATAAAAATAGATTGTTACCGCCGCGCGTCGCTAACAGTAAATTGATAATTAATAAATGATTATATTTGTATAGCGGGCACTCGTAATTTTTAGAACTGGTGGAATAGTGACATAATTATACACTTATTTAATTCCAGAGAAAGAACATTTTGTGCCTACTGCGTGGGCATGTACCTTTAACATGTAAACTCTATATTAATGTTGGCCTCAATATTCTCCCTTTCAGCCAACCCTAATCACCTTTTTGGATGTATTGTGTTAATTTTGTGAAAACAAGCACACAATCGCTGGCTACATGTGAAGAATAAACTAGAAAATGTGTTCATAGAACACGGATGCACCACATATCGCTTTGATTATAAACGAGGCAAAATTTCAAGTCCACAAGGGCAGATAATCCACGACCCGCGGGTCGAATCAAAAATCAAAATAAACATTGTGCATCTACTCATCATAAGGAAGCTACATACCAAATTTCAGAGCTGTAGCTATTACAGTTTAAAAGTTTTACGACTTACAAGCCAAAATCGGAAAATTCTAAGTCAAAAAGGGGGAGATAATACCTACATGACCAGGTGGTCAAATAAAAAATCAAAATAAACTTTGCACGTCTACTTATAAGGAAGCTACATACCAAGTTTCAGGTGTGTAGCTATTAGGGTTTAAAAGTTTTACAACTTACAAGCCAAAATGGGAAAATTGTAAGTCGAAAAGGGGGAGATAATCTACTCATCATAAGGAAGCTTACATATCAAGTTTCAGGTCTGTAGCTATTACGGTTTAAAAGTTTTACAACTTACAACGTTGGTGACGGACGGACGGACGGACGGATGGATAAGGGTAACACTAAATGCCCCTTCCACTATTATGATGAGGCATAAAAACAGGAATTCCATATACTTAAATGTATGTCTAACTTTTCTTCAGAAAGAATAACATGTGATTCTATCTCATGTCTCATGTATCTATTCTAAGTAACATCAATACCATTGGCATCAAAGGTAAAAACATACATGTAGTATGGTATGTATACTATAGGAATGAATGGCCTTTTTGTGGAATTTATCGGGGTATAAACTTGGAAAAGTCGCGGGAATTTATTATAGGGTTAACTGTATTGTAATTTTGAGATTTGCGGCGTATATCAGAAAATGATAGGTCGGAAAATCTGTTTAATGGCGACGCGCCAGCGGAGCCATTAAACAGATTTTCCGACCTATCATTTTCTGATATACGCCGCAAATCTCAAAATTACAATGCGGTTAACCTATTTCTAATGCACAAATTGAACATTTTGAATTATACAATGTTTGAACGAATGTGTATAAAGTTATGTTCATGCTTTCAAAATATTTCAATAATAAACTCAATAAACACATCGTCAGAATTATAATTGCTACATATAATATTTTAAGATTTAATTTTTAACTTTCCCTCTGGTGCGATCTCTTAGCAACAATCACAATGTCGATGGCCGCAGCCTGTACAACTCTCGGACTTTGTCAATTTGTGATGACTTGTCTAATCATTCGATCGTCACATACTACCATTTGAGCTGCAACATTACACAATTTATGTGTGTGTGAACGATCTTTCTAACGCACTAATGACGTAATGCACTAATGACGTAACCAAATCGTCTATGTCAGATTCGGTCAGTGTTGGGAATAGCCCGCCCTCAAATTCCATTTTCGGCGGTGGCGACGGCTCTGATTTCTAATAATGCCGTAGTCAGAAACTCGTCATCTTCGTCCGTCATTTCTTCCATTTCCAGTCTTACTTGTGAGTTAACGTTAAAATTTCCGAAAATCAGATTTTCGATCGATGACATATTCGCGTCTCCAAAGTAAACAAATTTGGCGTAGGAATATATTCATCGCGCGTGGGTAAAGTGCCCCAGGGTATATATTGTAAACACTTTGCGACCGTTCATCAACAATAATATACCTGTAATGTGTGGCCTTTAGCCAATCAGATTGCGTGATATTTATAGAGTGCATTAGAAATTCCCGATAAATTCCACAAAAAGGCCATTCATTCCTTATAATTCCAGTATTTGAAATAAATTCATCAAGAAAATGTGTTTATTTTCCGTTTTCTTAAGAATTATTTTAACTGCGCCTCACGGTTATGGAAAGTAGTTCGGCGTGGGAGTTTACTGGGATATAAATTTTGGACAGTGACTTGCTACGAACCAATCAAATGTTAGGGAATTGTGTAAATATTTTTGTGCTGGAATTATATTGTTTTACTTAACAAATGTATCAAGTTCAAAATATTTAAAACTATCAGGTATCAATTGTGCTTTAGTCGCCATTAAAGTTATAAACTCAAGTAATTTCATTTTCTCAGCATACAGGCATGGAAGGTCCTACTAGTAGAGCCAATTCCCGCCACCACGGAATTGAACTGTTTTCTCAGCAAAAGAAGGACTAACAATAACAAGAGGGCCATGATGGCCCTAATTCGCTCACCTGACTCCATGAACACCAGAGGAGAATGTGACATTGAGTTCATGTGTTTTAAAAAAATTGTACTATTTTTAGATGGCGGTCATCTTGGATTAAGCGATGACTCTCATTTTACAAAATCTGAAAATGCTTCACCCAGCATCGGCCATGTGGTTCCTGAGAAAAAGACGTTAAAAATCTTGAATAAATAGACCTTTTGGTGGCCATCATGGATGACATAATCATCCGATTCCGACAAATATTGCACCAGAGTGATCACCTCATTGATACCTTCAATTTGATATATGACATGACCATACTGAGTCAAAAATAAAATTTGACCCCAATTTGACCCCACGGGTCACGCCCATTTTTGACCCCGGGGTCACCATTTTAACAACTTTCAAAGAGCAATGTACATCGATCATTCCTACCAAGTTTCGTCGAAATCCAGCTAGCGGTTCATGAGAAGAAGATTTTTTAAGAATTTATGCTATTTTTAGACGGCGGCCATCTTGGATTAGCGATGACCTCCATTTTAACAAATCTGAAAAGGCTTCACCCATGGACCATAACTTTTAAGTTTGGCTACCATGGGCCAAGCGGTTCATGTGAAGAAGAATTTTGAAATCTTTAATAAAAGAACGACCTTTTGACATTTCGGCGGCCATCTTGGATGACATAACAATCCGATTTGGACAAAAAATGTAACAGAGTGATCGCCTCATTGATACCTTCGATTTGATATATAACATGACCATATTCGGTCAAAAATAAAATGTGACCCCACGGGCCACGCCCATTTTTGACCCCGGGGTCACCATTTTAACAACTTTCAAAGAGCATTGTACATCGATCATTCCTACCAAGTTTCGTCGAAATCCGGCAAGCGGTTCATGAGAAGAAGACTTTTTAAGAATTTATGCTATTTTTAGACGGCGGCCATCGTGGATTAGCGATGACCTCCATTTTAACAAATCTGAAAAGGCTTCACACATGGACCATAACTTTTAAGTTTGGCTACCATGGGCCAAGCGGTTCATGTGAAGAAGAATTTTGAAATCTCTAATAAAAGAACGACCTTTTGACCTTTCGGCGGCCATCTTGGATGACATAACAATCCGATTTCGACAAAAAATGCACCAGAGTGATCGCCTCATTGATTTGATACATGAAATGACCATATTCAGTCAAAAATAAAATTTGACCCCAATTTGACCCCACGGGCCACGCCCATTTTTGACCCCAGGGTCACCATTTTAACAACTTTGAAAGAGCAATGTACATCGATCATTCCTACCAAGTTTCGTCGAAATCCGGCAAGCCGTTCATGAGAAGATTTTTTAAGAATTTATGCTATTTTTAGACGGTGGCCATCGTGGATTAGCGATGACCTCCATTTTAACAAATCTGAAAAGGCTTCACCCATGGACCATAACTTTTAAGTTTGGCTACCATGGGCCAAGCCGTTCATGTGAAGAAGAATTTTGAAATCTCTAATAAAAGAACGACCTTTTGACCTTTCGGCGGCCATCTTGGATGACATAACAATCCGATTTCGACAAAAAATGCACCAGAGTGATCGCCTCATTGATTTGATACATGAAATGACCATATTCAGTCAAAAATAAAATTTGACCCCAATTTGACCCCACGGGCCACGCCCATTTTTGACCCCAGGGTCACCATTTTAACAACTTTGAAAGAGCAATGTACATCGATCATTCCTACCAAGTTTTGTCGAAATCCGGTTGGCGGTTCTTGAGAAGAAGATTTTTTAAGAATTTGTGCTATTTTTAGACGGCGGCCATCTTGGATTACGTAATGACGTCATTTTAACAATTTTGTAATCCCCCTACCTAAGGACCATGACCATGAAGTTTGGTGACTATAGACCCAATGGTTACCGAGGAGAAGACGTTTGAAAATGTTCACGGACGACGACGGACGACGACGACGGACGACGGACACATTGCGGTAACAATAGCTCACATGAGCTTCGCTCAGGTGAGCTAAAAATACACATTGTTTTAAAGTCACTCTTTTTATAAATAAAAAGAGTGACTTTGAAACAATGTGTATTAAATGTGCTTCCCGTCGGAGGTTATTGGAAATTACTTTAATAAAAATACAGTTAAGTTTATGCAATTTATATTTTTATTCTTCTATTATGACCAGTTAGAAGACATTTTGTATTGAAGAAAATGCTGAACATGGTGTTGTTACAGAGGTATAAGTGGTGTTACATGGTGTTGTTACACTTTGGTTAATAATTAGCGAAGCATTAAGATGATTAACAACCATGATGGAAAAGTTAAATTAGTAACTGGCTACTTGTATTTGTTTGTTCGGGTAATAAAATGCTGACCATCACAGACTGAGTTACTTGGAAATGTTTTAGCTGCTAAAGAATGATCATAAACGATGATACTGTAGTAAATAACTTACTGCCACTGAGATTCAGCTCACTGGTGCCAGTAGCAAATTGTGAAGCTAGATAGAGAATAGTAGGTTAGTGCCGTGAATGGGAAAAGATATATGGCGAGGCTTAGGAAACTGGATGAGCCTCGCCTATCCGATTTCCGTGCCGAGCTAGATATGTTTTCCCATGCACGGCACTAACCTACTATTCTATTTATCCCGTCAACATTCTAAAACAGCATTTAAATCAACTTAATTTACTTAATTTAGCCTTCAAAAGCGAGATAAGTTAGAACCGAATTACATCAAACACTCATTGGCGCACAGAACATAGTTCGATAAAGTATGGTTGTAAAATCCGTTAATCAACAGTCATGACAGTAAATTGATCAATAATTGTTTTAGACATTAGGAACTTTACACATCAAAATATTTCACGAATAATCTTAAAATGTTACAACGATTTTGTTACTGTTCTTTTCACCGTTCGTGAATCATGGAAATGAAAAAAAACACAAGATGGCAGCTTTACGATTTAATCCTATTTACAATGGCAACCATCCATCCCGAATTAAACATAAACTTGTACTTCAGGCAGGTTCAACAGATAAATGTTCTGTTGATACTTTATATTTTGTCACCGACAATGTGAAATTACAGCTTCTTTTCAACGAAATACACTCTCAAAATTCACCAGACCCATCCATTTCCATTTGGGGCAGATTCTGCAACGATAGCGATCTGTCCAGAATAAAAATCAGCAACACAAACACCATTTTGTTTCGTTTATTTCCTTACCTGACTGGAATCACTGGGAGCAGCCATTTTTATTTTAAATGACGTAGTAGACTTATTGACGTAAATATAAGTATGAAATTGAAATGGAAATTGAGGGTCATAATGGAAATTGATTTGACATTCAGAAAATGACTTGCACTTAATTTTATTTTCTGGCGATATCGTTTTTATTTGCCAAATTTAACCCTCACACTGTAAACGGTTCCATTTCCATCAGACTTTTCAGTCAACTCAAGAAGTATACTGGGGAAAGTAGTCACCAACACGAATGACGCGTATGAATTGTGATTAGCTCGTATTGACAGGATATCAAATATGTTTCATGGCACCTTGTTTCACGGCACATAGGCACTGCGTTGACGGGATAAATGTCCATCATTTGCAATACACAGCAGCAAGAAAAGGCAGTAGCACAAGCCACAGTTTGAAGTAACAGACCGAGGTCTATAAATACATTAAATATGCCTAAAAGCATCAATAAATGAAGAAAAAAACACGTAAACAATTTTTTTTACTCCCTCCATATATTTTTTTTCATTTATTGATGCTTTTAGGCATATTTAATGTATTTATAGACCTCGGTCCGTTACTTCAACCTGTGGCACAAGCAAGCATTGATAGAGAAAGCATATGTTAACCCATTACATTCTGAAGACATATATTATCACTTAATAATTTTACTGATACAAATTTATAAGTATTTATTTTATTTCCTTGCAAAAACATATGTTGTCACCACCATTTGAACCATCTCATCGAAAAAGTAATGTCTCCTGACTTGCCATATAGGGGCATAATAAAAGGTATGAATTTGAATGCAACAAATTCAGAAGGATGTCAGTTTTCCATTCCTCAGATTTAAGGTAAAAGGAGGATATTTTCAAAACTTAATAATAGCAATGTTAAAGAATGCAGAATAAAATCAATAATTCTTATTTAAACTATAACCTTTCATCTTACTATTAAACACATATTCACCACATCCAACAGCAATTTAAGGTTAACATTATGTTATTTGATCTTGTAGCAACCAAAAAATCACCCAAAATCACATACTTATGCATTCTTGAACAGGAATACAGAAATTATACACACCTGGGGCCCGTTTCACTAAACTTTGTACGACTAAAATGTGCGTAAGTGCAAAATTAGGATCGTCTGGAAATTTCAATTCATGGATTTACATTCATTGAGCATAGGCTACACATGCAGCCTATGCTCAATAAATGTAAATCCAATAATTGTTTACAAGACTATCATAATTTTGCACTTACGAACATTTTAGTCATACGAAGGTTAGTCAAACGGCCCCCAGACTGCAAGAGCTAGAACTGCACTTGTATTGCGGGGAACAGTGCAAATTCATCACTGAATGTATTGACTCAGATCTAACACCAACATACATTTAGCTATATATGGTTCTGGTGATTTGTTAATGAAGTGATTTTATACCAGTAGTGTGACTGTCACTTTAATATGGTAATTGTACCTTTTTGATATTCATGTTTTTTTAATTAAAACCTATTTAAAAGTCAAAGTCAATACATAAATGCATCAATAAACCATGTACATGCGATAGCTCTGTGACTATCTTGGACCTTCCAACCTTAACATTAATGTTCAGATAGTAGACACATTTCTCTGCTATACATACATGGTTTTGACATAGTAATTAAGTTAAACAATTCCAACAACAGAACATTATAATGAGAAAACTGCCTTAGCCATATATATGCAGTTTAAAAAAAATCAAAATTCCCTGACATTTCCCTGACCTTGAATTTCCCTGACGCATGGGAACCCTGGCCCTATTTAATCCGATACACAAATATTTGTGTTTCTAGTATCGATTCGCCCTATTTAACCCGATACACTAATATTTGTGTTTCTAGTATTGATTCGCCCTATTTAACCCGATACACAAATATTTGTGTTTCTAGTATCGATTCGCCCTATTTAACCCGATACACTAATATTTGTGTTTCTAGTATTGATTCGCCCTATTTAACCCGATACACTAATATTTGTGTTTCTAGTATTGATTCGCCCTATTTAACCCGATACACAAATATTTGTGTTTCTAGTATCGATTCGCCCTATTTAACCCGATACACTAATATTTGTTTCGCCCTATTTAACCCGATACACTAATATTTGTGTTTTTAGTATTGATTCGCCCTATTTAACCCGATACACAAATATTTGTGTTTCTAGTATCGATTCGCCCTATTTAACCCGATACACTAATATTTGTGTTTCTAGTATTGATTCGCCCCTATTTAACCCGATACACAAATATTTGTGTTTTAGTATCGTTTTGCCCAATTTAACTATTTAACCGATACACAAATATTTGTGTTTCTAGTACTGATTCGCCCTATTTAACCCGATAGACAAATACTTGTGTTTCTAGTATCGATTCCCTCAATTTAACTATTTTTATCCCGTCAACACAGTGCGTATGTGTCGTGAAACACGGTGCCGTGAAATATTTTTGATATCCAGTCAATACTATTTTTGCATTTTAAAGCCATTTTTAGGTGTTGACGGGATAAATAGAATAGTAGGTTAGTGCCGTGAATGGAAAAAAATATCTGGCGCGGCGCGGGAACGGGATGGGCGAGGCCAGATATTTTTTCCCATTCATGGCACTAACCTACTATACTCTATAACCCGATACACAAATATTTGTGTTTCTAGTATCGTTTCGCCCAATTTGCCTATTTAACCCGATACACAAATATTTGTGTTTCTAGTATTGATTCATCCTATTTAACCCGATACACAAATATTTGTGTTTCTAGCATCAATTCGCCCTATTTAACCCGATACACAAATATTTGTGTTTCTAGTATCAATTCGCCCTATTTAACCCGATACACAAATATTTCTGTTTCTAGCATCGATTCGCCCTATTTAACCCGATACACAAATATGTGTGTTTCTAGAGTATCAATTTGCCCTATTTAACCCGATACACAAATACTTGTGTTTCTAGAATCAATTCGCCCTATTTAACCCGATACACAAATATTTGTGTTTCTAGTATCGATTTTCCCGACTTAACCCGATACACAAATATTTGTGTTTCTAGTATGTGGTTGTGTCAGGTGTAAAAGGGCTGGAACAGAAACATACCTTCAAATAGTCTTCTCAGCATATCGGCCTGAAATGAAAAATGAAACATCTCCATTATATGTGGCTGTGACTGGAGAACTGGGGGCCGTTTCGCAAAATTTTATACAACTAAAATGTTTGTCAGTGCAAAATTATGATAGTCTGTAAATTTCACATTATCACATCTTTGACACATTTCCGGGTGTTGTTTCTGTATTAACACAGCTCGTGTGCAAGGTATGTGCATGAGGATGTGATAAATAAGTTAGATCACGGTTCATCCGCATGTACGAGGAGATAATCCGCTCGCTAAAGCTCGCTACGCTACCTCTGGCTACGGCCCTGTCTGTAAATTTCACGTTAACAACGTTTTCTTGTAAACAATTATTGTATGCAACCTATGCTCAATAAATGTAAATCCATCAATTGAAATTTCCAGACAATCCTAAATTTGCACTTACTAACATTTTAGTCGTACGAAGTTTAGTGAATAAAATATTGAAATAAACTTTCTGCATCTACTCATCATAAGGCACATGTAGCTACATACCAAGTTTCAGGGCCGTTTCACTAAACGTAGTACGACTAAAATGTTCGTAAGTGCGAAATTATGATAGTCTGTAAATTTCACATTAACACTGTTTTCTTGTAAATAATTATTGGATTTACATTTATTGAGCATAGGCTGCATATGCAGCCTATGCTCAATAAATGTAAATCCATAAATTGAAATTTACAGACGATCTTAAATTTGCACTTACGAACATTTTAGTCGTAGGAAGTTTAGTGAAACGGGCCCCAGGTCTGTAGCTATTACGGTCGAGAAGTTACGAGTTACAAGCCAAAATTGCAAAGTTGAAAAGGGGGAGATAATCCATTATCCAGGGGCCAAATAAAAAATCGAAATAGACTTTGTGCATCTACTCATCAAAAGGAAGCTACATACCAAGTTTCAGGTATGTAGCTAGTACGGTTTAAAACATTTACGAGTTACAAGAAATTGGGAAATTCTAAGTTGAAAAGGGAGAGATAATTCATGACCCAGGGGTCAAATAAAAAATTGAAGTAAGCTGTGCGCATTTATTCATCATAAGGAATCTACATACCAAGTTTCAGGTCTGTAGCTAGTACTGTATAAATGTTTTACGAGTTACAAGGTTCGTGACGGACAGACGGACGGGACGACAGACAAGGAACAGTGAATGCCCCCTCCACTATCGTGGTGGGGCATAAAAATAGCAGAGCTTAAACAAACTGCTTACTTTATCCAACCGAGCGATTAATTGATACAACTGACAAACAAGTGTGGCTATTTTATATTGCAAATACACGTGAGAAATTCAAAAGCAAAATTTGTATATGCATTGAATTTGACATCAGGGAGTACAATACATTTATACATCAGGTTTATCTGGAGCTCTGGGTGCATCTCAGCTAGGCCACAGGTGGAAGACTCGGACCTATGACACCAAAAAAATGCCTATTAAAAAAAATCCCATTACCCCACCCACTTGCCACTTGGTCTCGTACAGTACCATATGCTAATATAAAGGTGAGCATAAATAGGGCCATTATAGAAAAAGCCCTCTCTTTTCCGGCTCGCACAAACACAATAAACATCGATTAAATGTATGAAATATGTCTCTGGCAATCGATAAAGGTATTAGGTGTGTGAATATACTCACTTCAAATCGCTGTTTCAAGTATTTATTGAGTTATTCGCGTTTTGATTACCCCATCCAAAGCGAAAGTTGCGTGTACGAAAGAATCTCACACAGAATCGGAGGCCGTCCGGCTGGATTATCGGTCATATTTGGCCGATAGCTGATCGCCAGCTCAAACTAAAGTCGTGCACCATGATCATATACATTAGAGATTCCAACCATACAAAGTTCGTCCAATTGTGATCGTTCGCCGATCTAAAAAACACTTTTTTCTATAATTTCGTTCATTATCTGGAACTGGGTCAATGCACTATCTTCCATAATACAACCACCGAAGCATCTATGTAAGAACATCTCTGATTGGTTAAACCTAAAAATAGACGCGAGGACTTTCCCTTTTCAGGGTTTCCGGAAGACATAATCTGATAGTACGCGAATCATGAATGAAAGTCAATAAAATTAGAAAAAAGTGTTTTTTAGATCGGCGAACGATCACAATTGGACGAACTTTGTATGGTTGGAATCTCTAATGTATATGATCATGGTGCACGACTTTAGTTTGAGCTGGCGATCAGCTATCGGCCAAATATGACCGATAATCCAGCCGGACGGCCTCCGATTCTGTGTGAGATTCTTTCGTACACGCAACTTTCGCTTTGAATGGGGTAATCAAAACGCGAATAACTCAATAAATACTTGAAACAGCGATTTGAAGTGAGTATATTCACACACCTAATACCTTTATCGATTGCCAGAGACATATTTCATACATTTAATCGATGTTTATTGTGTTTGTGCGAGCCGGAAAAGAGAGGGCTTTTTCTATAATGGCCAGAATTTATGCTCACCTTTATATTAGCATATGGTACTGTACGAGACCAAGTGGGTGGGGTAATGGGATTTTTTTTAATAGGCATTTTTTTTGTGTCATAGGTCCGAGTCTTCCACCTGTGTCTCAGGCTACACTAGTATGCCAGGAGATCAGTAGCCATTTCACCAACATTGCAAAGTATACTTATCTACTTTGAGGGAGAAATTTTCAATTTAAGGATAAATTTATGATTTTTTATTATACTGAATTTATTACATTATCACAGCCATATTGGCTGTGATAATGTAATAAATTCAGTATAATAATTCTGCATACTGTTAATCATCGTTAGTTCTATATGAAATAATGCATTTCGGGAAAAATAAATGATTACTCCCTCAAAGTATACTTTGCTAGATAAGTATGCTTAGGGCTTTTCCAGAATTAATGGTATGGGGGGGTGGTGGGTTGGAAGGCATTTTTTTTTCTTACCCACCACCAATACAAACAAAATATTTTTGTTCATACCCCACCACCCATGCTTTTGAATTATTGCTTCACCCCACCACCCATGCTTTTGAATTATCGCTTCACCCCATCACCCACACAATTGAATTATTTTTGTTTACCCCACCCCCATAATTATTAATTTTCCCTTGCCACACCACCCATATGTATTAATTATTGTATTGCCCCCACCACCCATACAATTGAATTATTTCTTTGACCCCCAACCCCCATAATTATTTATTATCAAAATTATTTTAAATATATTGCCAATATATCAGTAAATGGAAAGTGCGAGGTAATTAGAAATCACATCAGTCCCGTTATTATTCGTTGATTATATGACCGACCTCGGTTCGCCCTTCGACCAACTCAAAATAATACACAATAGCAACCACGGGTGGAAGACTCGGACCTATGACACCAACAAAATGCCTATTAAAAAAAATATACCAAGCGGGTGGGGTAATGGGATTTTTTTTAATAGGCATTTTGTTGGTGTCATAGGTCCGAGTCTTCCACCTGTGATACTAGTGCAGATGCCAAACAGCAATGTAAGCCTTAACCTAAAATTACCGTCCACACAAAATGTTTTGATGGTTTTGATAACTTGGATGTCTACTAATTGCAAAACCGCAGGGTGCCACCTTGGCACCCTTGAGGAAATTGAGAAATCCAAGATGTCCACCATATAAATAAAAAATCATAATCAATGTCGTATTTTGTTTGTTATCCAAGTTAGATCAACCCCTTTGGTGTATATTATTCATTTTTTAAGTGGAATGATACCTTGAAAGTATTGGGCACTTAATTACTTAATTGGTATTTCCATAATAGAAACTCAAGATGGCCGCCACATATATAAAAATATAATCAATGTCGTATTGTGTTTGCTATTCGGATTAGACCAATCAATTTCGTATATATTATTCGTTAAATGACACACTGATAGCAATCACTTTACTGTTTTGTCCAAAATTAAAATTCAAGATGGCCGCCAAAATATATGGAAAATTAATGAAAATCATGAATATAGTATATACGTCTGTCTGTGGCGGGACAGCACCAAGAGCGTATACAGTATCGGACCTATTATATATTCACGTGTCAATATTTGGTACAGCATATATAAATAGTTATGTAGTACGTTTTTACCTAAGTTATCATTGCAAGATACCAAGCGCCCACCAATTGTTATTTACAACACACTCTGAATATAAAATATATGAGCCAGCTGTATACATATACCTGTGGCGGAGACAATCTCCACAGCAGCAGGTTTATACACATTAGCACAAATATGTTATACTCGTCAGTGTATACTTATTATCACGACAATAATGATTATCATGTAATGTGGTTGCTCGTATACAGCACGAGTGATGGACGTTGTTAAAGGAATGGCTTCATTCATCGGCGAAGTCTCGTTGCATGTATCGTTGTCACAAGAATCTGCGGCATCTTTCGTCCATCGGTTTTGACAATGGCCTGTGCTGCTACAGCTGCAGAAGATGGTACACGCTAACCGAGCTGTGTAACATCCACATCTGGCGGTCGCCCATGGTTGTTCTCAACAACCACATCGAATCATCTGCATGATAGCTGCTGGGGCTGGTAGTTTATCTGAAGGCAGAGTCACTGCTAAAAGCATTTTTGAATGGTTGTCTTTGAATCAACCCCACTCTAAGGTTTGGGAGATCTGGCTCCAAGGCAGCCTTCCAAATTGCAGTTTAAAGATGTGCTCGTTTGACGTTTTCTGCAAATGCTTCCGATGTTGGCGGCAGTGTTCACAAATCTGGAGTCTTGCGGATATTTCGCCTCGCTGTTTTTGCTGACCATATTTCGAAACAAATGTCACACATGCTGCCTTTGATCTTGGATACATAACAAGCTGCAATGAATGTTGTGGCCTCTGAAATAACATCTTGTATATTCGCATGAGGATTGCCAAGGTTCACCAATGTACATCATTTCAAGAGAACCTTAACAGCCTTTCCAATCCCACACATTTGTGCTACCGTGTCGCAACCAGATAGTGCATGGGATGCCAAGAGATGTTCTACTACTGCAGTGTGTTTGCTTGTTGTTGCGCCAATATCAACAACAGTTCTCTGTGAGCTGGTGCCTTCCACGAGAAACGTGCATGTCAACTTCTACTGCTGTTAGTAGTATAGTAATAGAACGAACACATCTGTGTCATCACATACTACAGCTACACAGGACGCATATTGGGTAGCAGCGCTTACCATTTGCTGGGCAATAATTGTATCTGCCTCTTCATGATTTATCGTCATGTCAGTTCGGGTTATCACGACCCCATGATGAATCTCTGTTGGTGCGTTGCTAGAACCTGTGACTATCAGTCGGTGTTCGAAACATTCATCTGTTGGTACAAGTTTTTTCGCATTTTCCTGGATCCGCTCGCATAGGATATCAATAAGCTGAACCTTGTTCTCTGTAGTGGTCAGGATCGTATGTTGTGATGGCAGTGGTGTTGCTAATCTAAGTTTGTGTCCAGTATATGCCTTCCTAGATTCTCAAGACCTTCGTGTGTAACCCTTGATGCTGTACTCATGGTAGCGATCAAAAACAAGAAAAACGTCAGCTTTCTGAAGTTTCCTATGAACATATGTATAGTATTGGTCAATAAAGTCCTGCACGGTTCCAGTGGCTGGCCAGTGGATACACCAAAGAATCGCGCATCCATCAACAATGATGACATCCGATTTCATCATTGTTCGCGTTGAGTGCTCAACTTGGAGCTTCGTTTTTAATGTCGATTTTGTTTTCATGATTCTCATATCACCACTGTCTTCGAACATTGATGTTGGGATTGGTGATAATTCATGATGGAACACGCTCTTCAGGTCAATGTCACGAGTAGTAATGATGCCCATTAACCTACAATATATCAGTTGTGTATCATATACTTCACCAGATCCACATTTGATTGCTTTCTTCATGACACTCAGAGTTACAACCTTGTTTGTCCGTGCTCCGTGAAAACCGTTCGGCCAACTCGCTTCATTATCAGTCAACTGCTGTGTACCAATCTGAACCGAATCATCAACGTTTACTTTATCGGTGCCTATTTTTCCAGATACAATGTTCATAATACCATCTGGATGGTCATCAGGTTTCAGTGGATCCACACATATCTCCAGCATGTCTCCAGCATATCCCTGATCTTCATTCTGTCCCTGGCATCTGATTATTTTCTTCCTTTCATTTCTTCCTTGTGCTTCATCACTGACTGTGTCCCAGTGGCATCTCTCATTTCAGCAACATCCTTGATGAGGCGACGCACGTGTGTAGACTTAACGTCCACCTCTTCAATGCCGACTGATTGAGCGTGATACCAACCAGTCCACCAGGTCCGTGTCCATATCGCATGAACGTCGTTTCGATAAACAAATCCGACCATATGGCGTTCCATATTCCAGCTGTGTGACGCATCACATGCTCACCTTTCATAAATATGTTCAGTACTTCAGTTGGCAGACATTCCATCGATCGCAGATAGTATAGGCCATACCTTGCGTAGCTGATATGCCCTGCCGCAAAAAAGTATGGCATCATTGCATTTATAGCTAGTAAATGGAGAGACCAGTCCCCTTCTACATCGTAGTACTTGGCTTATATGAGCCGCTGGTGGACAAAAAATATCACATCGGTATAACCAGCGTAGCCCCAGATCTGCCTGCCTATCCGCAGTATGATCAGGGTCCATGTTGTTCGTCATTCAGCGACTGAAGGTGCATAAATCACATACCTTATATTGATTAAATAATGTGTGAGTGTGTACAAATTAGTATATGCTTTATAAACAGCAAATCGACACGGCCGATGCAGGGTGTTGAGGGGATATATTATAGGGCGCAAAGTCCAAAATGAAGCAAAAAAATCACAGCATTGTTTCAGAGAGATTGGTAATTTTAAGTACGCTATTGACAACTTTCCATGACTGAAAAGTAAATTAGATTAATTTATATTACGACACGTTCTTTCCAAAGCATACTTCTTTTTATTACCAGTTTTAATGATTTTTATGGCATTTTTTCTCTAAATTTGGCCAAAATCACAGGACTATATATCTATATCGGGTATATTACAATACAAAATCCGTTATTATGTGTGATTAAAATACTTAGTAATAAGTAGTAATAAATGTGGTGGTGTATTTAAAACAAATGCATACACTGTTGTCATTGGAAAAAACTCACACTTGCACCCGACTATGACCGAAACATGTTTCGGCACATTCATGGAGGCCATCTTGAATTTCTCAATTTCCTCAAGGGTGACAAGGTGGCACCCTTCGGATTCTGAATGACAATATGTTGAACATTAGGAAAGTGTAAAAAAACATCGTGTGGACGCTAATTTTGGGTCAAGCGAACTTCCTCCAGACTATAGCGATATGATCAGTGGATAGTCGTCGACAGGTTACAGCAGGCCCGTATGTAGTTTTTCAACAACACTAGAAATGTGGCCTGTCGTCACACGAATGCCCCCGCTGGCAGCCAAAGAAAACGAGGCATATTTGATTATAAGCCATTTACCTGAGCGTTAAGGTTTTGAACGCACCAAGTCTGTGACCTTGACCTTGACCCTGGGCTTAGTGGGGGCGGGACGAATGTGGATTTGTCACAGGGCGGTAGAGGACCATTGTAGCAATGTGTGTGTGAAATGTGAAGCAGATCCAAGCAAGGAAACACAAATTATAAGCCATTTAACTGAATGTTAAGGTTTCAAACGCACCAAGTCTGTGACCTTGACCCTGTGCTTAGCGGGGGCAGGACGAATGTGGATTTGTCACAGGGCGGTAGAGAACCATTGGAGCAATGCGTGTGTGAAATGTGAAGCAGATTGGAGCAAAGACACAGAAATTACAAGCCATTTACCCGAGCGTTAAGGTTTTGAACGCACCAAGTCTGTGACCTTGACCCTGGGCTTAGTGGGGGCGGGACGAATGTGGATTTGTCACAGGGCGGTAGAGGACCATTGGAGCAATGCGTGTGTGAAATATGAAGCAGATCCGAGCAAGGAAACAGAAATTATAAGGCATTTACCCAGCGTTAAGGTTTCGAACGCACCAAGTCTGTGACCTTGACCCTGGGCTTAGCGGGGGCGGGACGAATGTGGATTTGTCACAGGGCGGTAGAGGACCATTGGAGCAATGTGTGTGTGAAATGTGAAGCAGATCGGAGCAAGGAAACAGAAATTATAAGCCATTTACCCAGCGTTAAGGTTTGGAATGCATCAAGTCTGTGACCTTGACCCTGGGCTTAGCGGGGGCGGGACGAATGTGGATTTCTCACAGGGCGGTAGAGGACCATTGGAGCAATGCGTGTGTGAAATGTGAAGCAGATCCGAGCAAGGAAACAGAAATTATAAGGCATTTACCCAGCGTTAAGGTTTCGAACGCATTATTATCAGTTGTACGGTCAACTCCATTCAATCACATGCAGGCCCCTAGCCAGACCTGTTTGAAAGGGGGGGTCGTTTCGACGGCCCAAGGAGCCTGAGGTATCTAGGGGGCCTAAAAAAGTGGACCTCGAGGCTAAAAAAAGTGGACCTCGAGGCTAGGCAGGGGGGGGGTGGGGGAGGGTCGTCCGACTGCTCCGACCCCCCCCCCATGGCTACGGGCCTGACATGATGTACAAAGTAGTAACAGTGATTAGTGGCATATTGCCATATGCAGTCATTTTGTTGACGTACAAAGTAGTAACAGTGATTCGTTGCATTTTGCTGAGTCATTTTGTCGATGTACAAAGTAGTACTGTAACACAGTGATTCGCCGCAATTCGACAACTTGCGGCACGTTCACTTTTTGCACATGGCTGCTTTGACGATAGTGCGCTTGCGCAAACAGAAAGATTCGCTACCCTGCAGTTTCTCGCCTAGAGGTTTCGCACCTTTCCCTAAGGAGGTTCCGGTACCCACGAAAGTGTGTGAGGCGCGAAATGTACAGATAGCGAACACGCAGGTGGCGAAACCACCGTAATTCCGAAAGAAAGTTACCGTCAAGTCCACAGAGGTCCGAAGTTGTGCTGGGAAAAGTGTAAAATCTTATAAAATGAGCTCTTTTTATTTTATAAGACGCCCACCGACTAAGACGCCCACCTATTCGGACTCAGTATACTTTTCCCAGCACAACTTCGGACCCCTGTGGTCAAGTCCACCCATGTCAACTCGGACACGGGGACGATTTAAATCAAATACGACAAAAACTTTTTTTTTTTATTTATTTATTCTGACCCCCATATTTATTTTATTTATTTCACCTGCTAAATCGCCACCTTGATTTATTCACCCTACACTGTAGGAAGATAGACACACGATGCACACAATTCAATTTTAGGAAAACCCAGGCGCGGATACAGGGGGGGGGGTGGGTCCGGACCCCCCCACCTCCTGCTCCTGGAAAAAAAAAAAAAGACTGAAATCTACAATACTCGAATAGTTGGATGACTTTTTTCGTGGCCTAGGTGTCAGGAAATTGCATCTGAGGCGATCCCACCCACCCCCCCCCCCCCCGCAATTATTTCTGTATCCGCGCCTGAAACCCCACCATGCACAAAATTCATTTTTTGGAATACCCCACCATCATGTGACCATGCACAAAATTCATTTGGTGAAACACCTCACCACCATACCAAATTTAAATCGGGTGCCGTCCAACCCCCCCCCCCCCAATACCAAAAATTCTGGAAAAGCCCTTAGCAATTTTTGTGAAATCGGCTATTGGAGCTAAACTCGACACGACCGTGGCTGTCACTGGAGAAAAAGTGAAAGTGAATGGGTTTAAAGTCCCAGCAACAGCTAAGGTCATATAGAGACGGGACCACAGTTTAAAGTCTCATCCGACAGACCAGTGGGATGGAAATACTATGAAAGTATTTTTGTATGCCCTAGGCGAGGTTTCAACCCACAAGCTCCAGTCGGAGGTTATGGGATTGGAGCTATTGGATAGCTGACGTGTCCTAACCCCTAGGCCACAACCCATCCCTATGGCTGGATAAAGGATTTGTGACCAGTGTAGCTCCTGTAGCCAATTTCATCAAAATTACAAAGTATACTTATCTAGCAAAGTATACTTTGAGGGAGTAATCATTTATTTTTCCCGAAATGCATTATTTTTGATGATTAAAAGTATGTAGAATTATTATACTGAATTTATTACATTATCACAGCCAAAATGGCAAAATGGCAAAATGGCTGTGATAATGTAATAAATTCAGTATAATAAAAATTAATAAATTTATCCTTAAATTGAAAATTTCTCCCTCAAAGTATACTTTACTGATCAAATAACACACTCTTGTGGCCTGATAACAATGTACATTGTTAGAAGCCGGTCAGGTGTTTCATTGACAGAATGGCGACCAGTGCAGATCCTGATCAGACTGTGCGGATGCACAGGCTGATCTGAATCTACACTGGTCGAAAATCCTGTAAGCTCCTGTGGCCTGATAACAATCTATATGGCTTGTGAGAATCGTGACGTCTATTCATTGATGGAATGGCGACCAGAGCAGATCCTGCTCAGCAGGCCCATACGCAGAGGGGGTGCACCACCTTAACCCTTTCACTCTTAACCCGCATGCCTGTATAGTGGTATTGGCAAACAGTGTAGATCCAGATGAGCTGGCTCGTAACGAGCCGTCTCATCAGGATCTGCACTTTTTGCAATTAATTTTCATAATTTTGAGAACAAAAACACCCCATGTTCATAAATGGACAGGACTGAAAATCATTTTGTGATGATTTAGATTGGTTGCAAAATTAACACATCAAAATCCATTCCAGTTACTTAGGGGTGAACGGGTTAATCTGCCGAGGTCTGTCTGTGGATGTGCAAAAACAATGTTTAGCCCTTCGTGCCGTCAATAACGCACCCCCCTAAAATAATTCATGCGTACGGGCCTGCTCAGACAGTGTAATCTGCAACTACACTGGCCACAAAATCCATAAACCCCATTTCTCCAGTTACTACCACAAATACCGGTATCATAAGACACATTGGCATTTTATCTCAGGACACAGCCAAAATAAAATATTTAAAGGCACATACCCCGATGTCATGATCTGGTATACCATTGAATGCACTCGGTCCCTCCGTCAGATATTTATAGGCATAGCCAATCTCCTGAAATTTCCCCTTGGCATCATCACTGCCATTCTGAAACAGTGAATATACATACATAATTAGTATATAATCTATACATAAAGCTGCATATTGGCATATGTTACACACTTATTTTAGCAGAATACGCATTGATTATCAAAAGTGGGAGTACAAAATACTCACAGCAATGTGAAAATATGCATTGATTTTCAAATCGAGTAGTGAAAATAATGTCCTAAAGTTTACTTATTTCGTACATCCATTGTTTTCAGACAAAAGAATGACCAGCTAAGAAACAATAGCCTTTGGTGGTTACACAATAAGTTGCATCGTTTTTATTTTGTCTTAAGCCACACCTCCAACGACCCAAGACCCGAATGTGTGGCTGGATGGACACACAGTCCAAAGTGTTCTAATTGCTGATGAAATATATTGGTAACATATCCCATAAGCCCCATTTCTCCATTCACAGCCACGTATGAAAATCAGAGATCAGATATCCATGATATTATCAGGGTATGGGATCACGTGGTCTGTTGTTTTGTCTGGAGTTATGGCGGCGCCCATGAGGCCTCACCCATGCGCGCCGCCATCACTCCAGACAAAACGGTAGATCAGGGCTCCAGATAAGCTGCGTATTTGCTTAAATACCCAATTTAAATTGCCAAAAACCCAATTGAAATCAGAAGAGGCGAGTATCAAAAAGCAATATAAAAATTGTGGTACCTTTATCATGCTACAGAAAAAAATAAACAGACCACAAATATAGCAGATTTTTCTTATTTTCTATGAAAACACATCTTGGTATTTCTCCAAGGAGACAATTCTAATGAAATGCCAAGACATGTTTTCGTTTCGAAGCAAACTATTCAATAATTACTGTCTGTTGATGTGTAACAGTAGTTTGATTTTATTTTACCCAATTAAAATTTTGAAATACCCAATTGCTTCAGAAATGATGGAGTGACAATACTCATTTACTAATTCCTTATCTGGAGCCCTGGTAAAATGCACGTAATATTAAATGTAATTATCATGTTGTTTGTTGGATTATTAAATTACAAAATTCAGCCCTAAACATCTTACACTAATAATTCCATGTTAATTGCTGGATTATTCCATCAATCACCAGAGCTCCAGTATACTTTGAGGGAGTAATCATTTATTTTTCCTGAAATGCATTATTTCATATAGAACTAACAAATGCATATATTTCATGATTAAAAGTATGCAGAATTATTATACTGAATTTATTACATTATCACAGCCAAATTGGCTGTGATAATGTAATAATTTCAGTATAATAAAAATTAATAAATTTATCATAAAATTGAAAATTTCTCCCTCAAAGTATACTTTGCTACTAAAATATACTTTGCAATGTTGATGAAATAGCTACAGGTAAGCTTTGTATCTAAAGAGTAGTGTACCCCCTGATTTTAAATTAAATGTGTATTTTATTTTTACAAATAGATTGATTTGCTTCATGATTAAATAGGGAACAAATCTGTTCCAAACACAAAACATATTTTAACAATTCACTTATTTCAGTCTGTTATTACTTATTCACTTATTTATACTGTAAAACAGTTGAAAATGTACTTAGTTGAGCTGCAAAAAGTGTGCTTTTTGCAGCTCAGCTAAGCAAATTTTCAACTTTATTACAGTATTTAAACTACTCAATTTGAAAATCAATGCGTATTTTCACGTTGCTGTGAGTATTTTCTACTCCCACTGTTGATTATCAATGCGTATTCAGCTAAAATAAGCATTAAGTGTGTAAAATACGCCAATACACACCCTATCTGGAGCTCAAAATCACGGCAGATCCTGATGAGATGGCTGGATACAAGCCAGTTCATCAGGATCTACAACTTATTTGCAAATGAACTTAAAACCCTTTACAACACTATGATTTGGGACCCTGGGGGCCCGTTTCACTAAGCTTTGTATGTCTAAAATGTTCGTAAGTGCAAATTTAGGATCATCTGGAAATTTCAATTGATGTATTTACGTTTATTGAGCATAGGCTGCAGCCTATGCTCAATAAATGTAAATCCAATAATTGTTTACAAGAAAACATTGTTAATGTGATATTTACAGACTATCATTATTTTGCACTTACGAACATTTTAGTCGTACAGATTTAGTGAAACGGGCCCCAGGTCTCGACAAGTTATTAAATTTCCACACGTCCAATTTGGAATTCACCTAATCAAGTTTATATATTTAATGTTAATGCCGTATTATTCCTTCAAATTAGTACTCGTCCGGATCCAAAATTCACTTGCCAATACGAGTGGCCTTGTCGAGGCCTGAAGTCAGGCCCGTAGCCAGGGGGGTCGGAGCGGTCGGACGACCCCCCCACCCAGCCTCGAGGTCCACTTTTTTAGCCTCGAGGTCCACTCGAGACCCCCTAGATATCTCAGGCCCCTTCGGCCTTCGAAACGACCCCCCCTTCAAACAGGTCTGGCTACAGGCCTGCTGAAGTTGATTGCAAACCATCATGTTATAAGTGAAAACATATGTTATATCCAAACTAAATGCATGGAACATATTAAAACTGAACATTTGAGAGTCATGACTTCATAGTGGTATATCATCCAAACTCGGGTGAAAACTTCACAGGGCTAAAAAAAATATGTACTTTTTGTACTTGCGTACAAATATAATCTACTCACCCAGACAAAAAAGCTGCTTGAATGTGTTTTTTTTTTACTTCACGATCGATACACGTTAACCCTTAGACCGCTACTCACAACAATTGTCGTCTGCTGTTGCTTTTATAGCTTGCCTTATTTCTCAATAAAAACATGGTTTGACAGCACTTCAGAATCATTTCCAATGGAAACTAGAGGATTGTTTTTCAGACAAAAACATGTCTCCCCCAATACCACCACTGCATGTTATCAGGACTTGGAAAAGTAGAATTTAAGGCAGCAACAGCATATATGTAGCTACCTTGTATTTTCTGCATACTTTTGAAGATACGCGCGACACAAGTTGAATATCTCCACTTTTCACTAAGTCAAAAGCCATAACTCCGTGAATACAGGATGAACCCGCATCTAAAAACCTAGGTGCGCAACTTCACACGATGACAAGTATTCCTGTAAAGTTTCACGACTCTAATTGAAATACATTTGGAGATACGCGCGACACAAGTTGAAAATCCCCAATTTTCGCTAAGTCAAGGGCCATAACTCCGTAAATACAGGATGAATCCGCATCAAAAACCACAGGTGCGCAACTTCACACGATGACCAGTATTCCTGAAAAGTTTCACGACTAACTGAAATACTTTTGGAGATACGCGCGACACAAGTTGAAAATCCCCACTTTTCACTAAGTCAAGGGCCATAACTCCGTGAATACTGGATGAATCCGCATCTAAAACCCCAGGTGCGCAACTTCACATGATGACAAGTATTCCTTCCTGTAAAGTTTCACGACTAATTGAAGAAATACACTTGGAGATATGCGCGACACAAGTTGAAAATCCCCAATTTTCGCAAAGTCAAGGGCCATAAACTCTGTTAATACAGGATGAATCCGCATCTAAAAACCCCAGGTGCGCAACTTCACATGATGACAAGTATTCCTGTAAAGTTTCACGACTCTAATTAAAAATACATTTGGAGATACGCGCGACACAAGTTGAAAATCCCCAATTTTCGCTAAGTCAAGGGCCATAACTCCGTAAATACAGGATGAATCCGCATCTAAAACCCCAGGTGCGCAACTTCACACGATGACCAGTATTCCTGTAAAGTTTCGCGACTCTTAACTGAAATACTTTTGGAGATACGCGCGACACAAGTTGAAAAAGACATCCCCATTTTCACTAAGTCAAGGGCCATAACTCTGTGAATACTGGATGAATCCACATCTAAAACCCCAGGTGCGCAACTTCACATGATGACAAGTATTCCTGTAAAGTTTCACGACTAATTGAAATACATTTGGAGATATGCGCGACACAAGTTGAAAATCCCCAATTTTCGCAAAGTCAAGGGCCATAACTCCGTTAATACAGGATGAATCCGCATCTAAAACCCCAGGTGCGCAACTTCACATGATGACAAGTATTCCTGTAAAGTTTCACGACTCTAATTCAAATACATTTGGAGATACGCGCGACACAAGTTGAAAATCCCCAATTTTCGCTAAGTCAAGGGCCATAACTCCGTAAATACAGGATGAATCCGCATCTAAAACCCCAGGTGCGCAACTTCACACGATGACCAGTATTCCTGTAAAGTTTCGCGACTCTAACTGAAATACTTTTGGAGATACGCGCGACACAAGTTGAAAATCCCCACTTTTCACTAAGTCAAGGGCCATAACTCCGTGAATACTGGATGAATCCGCATCTAAAACCCCAGGTGCGCAACTTCACATGATGACAAGTATTCCTGTAAAGTTTCACGACTAATTGAAATACACTTGGAGATATGCGCGACACAAGTTGAAAATCCCCAATTTTCGCAAAGTCAAGGGCCATAACTCTGTTAATACAGGATGAATCCGCATCTAAAACCCCAGGTGCGCAACTTCACATGATGACAAGTATTCCTGTAAAGTTTCACGACTCTAATTAAAATACATTTGGAGATACGCGCGACACAAGTTGAAAATCCCCAATTTTCGCTAAGTCAAGGGCCATAACTCCGTAAATACAGGATGAATCCGCATCTAAAACCCCAGGTGCGCAACTTCACACGATGACCAGTATTCCTGTAAAGTTTCGCGACTCTAACTGAAATACTTTTGGAGATACGCGCGACACAAGTTGAAAATCCCCACTTTTCACTAAGTCAAGGGCCATAATTCCGTGAATACTGGATGAAACCGCATCTAAAACCCCAGGTGCGCAACTTCACACGATGACAAGTATTCCTGTAAAGTTTCACGACTAATTGAAATACTTTTGGAGATACGCGCGACACAAGTTGAAAATCCCCACTTTTCACTAAGTCAAGGGCCATAACTCCGTGAATACTGGATGAATCCGCATCTAAAACCCCAGGTGCGCAACTTCACACGATGACCAGTATTCCTGTAAAGTTTCACGACTGTAACTCAAAAACTTTTGGAGATATGCACGACACAAATTTTGTGACGGACAGACGGACGGACGGACGTACTGACGAGACGTACATTGTGAGGTTACTAACCCTAACCCATCCTAAATCAAACCCCGTAAACATCAATCGTACAGAAAAAAACAACCCCACAAGACAAAATAACCCCACAAGAGCAATTTATAACGGGGTTAAAACAGAATAAGCATCTCTTAACAAGTCCATCACTGTGTGGTTAACCTCACAATGTAGCTCTCGTCTGTACGGACGTACCAACATTTTGGGTTTACGGGCTATTTGCTATATAAAAGATCAAAGGATTAGCCCCTAAACTTCAAAAGGTTTTATGGGCTACTGAATAAGTTCAAAGAAGTTCAAAGGATTAGGCTCCTCCCCCTAGCCCCTAAACCCCCTAATGTTTGCCCGGACAGACAGACAGATGGACGGACGGACGGACAACCAAGCCAAAAACAATAATGATTCTAAAGTGCTGTCAAAGCATGTTTTTGATGATAAAATGGAAAATAGAAAATAAACAGCAAACGACAAAAATATTAAGATAGCGCTCTAAGGGTTAAAACCACATACCGGTAAATTATCTCTGAATCGCGAACGATACAAGACAGCAACTCATCTGAAATTGCCAGTGCGATAGTACTTGTGCAAATCTGGTTCAAAATAATTTGAAATTATGTTGATTTGTGGCGTTTGCTGCTTCTTTTTTCTTCCACATTTTGCTTAGGCCAAATATTCAACGATAACATCCGAACATTATCTGAATAAAATATAACAATGTATATTTGCATGAACACTTTTGTTTGTACAATGGACGTTTCTGACCAGTGTCGAGTCGGACCATATCCTTAAATGTTTTGGATCACATTTCAAAAATAACCCCGAGGTTACACACTGTGTATATTAAATGACAAATTACAATTTATTACAATTTATTTCTTTCTTTCAGCTTAAATGTAAGGGTGGGAATTGGCTCGTAGACCTTCCATACCCGGACATATAAGTCCAAAAAGGCCGAATTTTGAAGTGTTCTATGTGATATATGTTGGTGAAAGGCGGACAGATGTATATAATTGTGTGACGAAATGCGACACTGCTTAGGTCCAATACGGTCCAGTGATTCCGCACAGTGTCCCGATGTGTATATTAGTATATTAACTCTTTGCATGCTAGAGGCGAAAGTATATGTTTTATTTCTCTCTGTAAATATGTCTTGAAATTTCATTAGAATTGTGTCCTCCGGACACAATTCTAATGAAATTCCAAGACATTCATGATACCGTATTTACCGTATATATTGGGACAGTAAAAAATAATTAAAAAAATTAGTGTCCCAAAATATAATATAAAAAAAATTAAAAAAAATTCTGTCCCAATATTTATGGTAAATTCGGGAATATTTGTTCATTTCATGTTTGCATTGTCATTATTAAAATTTGAATTAAAGTTTGTGTTTGTGTTAAATAATCCCTAATTATCGATTCTCACTGTGACTATGAATGAACGACGTCGCCAATGCCTATAATATGCCATAAGTTTTCACTGTTATCTTCGCATGTAATACATATATTGAATCCAAGAATTGTTAACGTCATGTTTTATTTATTCATCATGTTCATGTAGAATGTAGATCTACGCAGGTCCGTGCAATCCATTATTGGTATTTACAAGGAGAAATAAAAGAAAATATGATGAATTTTTGTCCCGCTAGTTTTGAACTATTTATAGCCCACAAGTTTCCCAGCATGCAAAGAGTTAAATGACAAATTACAAATCAACACATCATTATAAATAGTAATCAAGCAGCCGGAAATCAGCACGACTAGCATTTCGCGAATACCGTCACCGTGTAATCAACTCACATTAGGTGACCGTGCATATCTCATTTATTACAAACATCAATAGTCTGAATGGATGCTCAGTAGCCTATTTCACCAACATTGCAAAGTATACTTTAGTAGCAAAGTATACTTTGAGGGAGAACTTTTCAATTTTATGATAAATTTATTAATTTTTATTATACTGAATTTATTACATTATCACAGCCAATTTGGCTGTGATAATGTAATAAATTCAGTATAATAATTATGCATGCTTTTAATCATCAAATATATGCAGTCGTTAGTTCTATATGAAATAATGCATTTCAGGAAAAATAAATGATTACTCCCTCAAAGTATACTTTGCTAGAAAAGTATACTTTGCAATTTTGATGAAATCGGCTACAGGGCTCCAGATAAGGAATTAGTAATTGAGTATTGTCAGTAGTTGCAGGCCCGTATGTCCGTAACGGACGATACAGGAGTATTCTGCAGAGTTACTTCCTGCAACTAACTACATGGATAGACGCTTATTGAAACGAAATACGACACAAGTAGCAATGAAATCACGGAAAGCGTTAGGAAAACCAATAGTTAGGGCTGTTACGGATATTTGGTTCAGATTCTTCCAAAAACACCAAATTTAGCCAAGATGTCGTCCATACCATACTATTTCGATTTCCGACGGGCGCCAAGACGAACAACCCCCGGAGCCGTCATTTTGGCGAGATCCAATATGGCCGCCAGTTGGGTAAGAAATCAGTTGTAGTTAAACAACAAAAAGGGCTATATTCATAAATCATACCACTTTTTATCGCTTTTGGTGTTCGGGGAATCCGATTATAATGTTATTTAGATAATTTGAGGTCATTATCATATCTTCAGGTCACGATAAAGGTCATTTTGAGTCAAATTTGTCATATTTAGTAAGTGTAAATCAATATGTACGAACAGTATATCATTGTATCGGTTTCCGGGGTTGTGAAACACGACTCTGACCTAATTTGACAATTGGATGCAATATGACACACCAGGGTCATGGCAGAGGTCGCCCGAACCTGAGGTCAGCAAGAGGTCAATTGTATGAAAAATGTCAAAAGAGCTGGGATCACAAATAATATCGCTTTTTAGGGGTTTGTGGCATCGGATAATCATATGCTGATTTACTTTTGACTATTTGAGGTCATTGTTACCAATAATTCCTAATTCACTACCTATACGTTCTGGCGTCCTTCTACTGCATCACCTCATCAACATTCTCGTCATTTACGCACCCCCTTCGCATTTGCAGAGGACCGTTCATCGGACACCAGCACGGTTGCACTTGCACCTTCCTGTGCATGACTTGACACAGCCGCAGTGTAAGAGAATGGCACATGCTACTGAAGCATCGCTGAGAGTATTCAATAGGGGCTGCCATGTACTGGTGCCATCTTTGTGCCAACCCCACTCACTGAAGTCAGGGATTTCCTGTTGGACAGTAGAAACTCGCTTGTAGAAGTGCTCGCTTCACATGATGGAACAGCGCGGCTTGGGTAGGCGGAATAATTTCCAGTGATCTACTCGTTTACACCGGCTGCACCACACCCTTTGCTGTACATGAGTACAACGAAGCGTTCGATACGCTGCATGTGCAATTACTTGATACTGAACATGTTAGGGTCGTGCGTTAGAGCCACTAATGTGTCAGTCAGTTCAGGTATGCTTGACCAGGCTGTCCAAGCGGTCTTCTTGCTACATGCAAGAAACTGTCATGCAGTGTCGCATTCTGTGCAGACTGTGGAAGAGGGGCAGTGCCAAGGACTTTGATGGACCGAGATTGGAGCATATGAAATGGACTGGAATATTACGGTAATTTCTTACGCTACAGAAACCACCCAGAGCTCTGACAGGCAAAGTGTCTCGAAAAATCTGACTGCCAAAACCACGACATCACTGTCCACTGTACGAACATATGCTGCTGTATGGCCCTGCTCTGCGGCATGTGCTAAATGCAGGAGAATCCTAATGTCCGCCTCGGAATGGTTGCACGGCTGAAGTGATGCAAGGTCAACAGGTCTGTTGGCGAGCACGGTCTTGAAGCGAGTACTTAGGAGCCCATGTCAGTCTTGGAGATATGAGTGCTGATGAATGAGATCAGCTCCTTTTTGTTCTCCTCGTTTTTTAAGAAGCCGCTGTTCCATTCACGCGTTGGTATCTGAGGGCTTCCATCGCCAACTCTTGTCCGTGGGCCATTCCCGCGCCGTTGTGTAAGAGCTTTGACGTTATTTTCCTCGGGGTAATTATCCCAAATAGCGTTGATGTGTTGGGTACCACTCTTCATTTGTGCCTTCAGAAATGGTACTATGTGAAGCATCAGGTACTCGTGGAATGTCTTTGCCGTAGTTGGGCGCACCATGTGAATTACTACCGCCATATCTAAAACCATGAAAACCGCTTGATAGTATCAGATACCGGTACAGAAACGTTTACCAGCCTTTCCATGACATATGCTGCGCGAATGGTTTGGCCAGCTTCACAAACAGCAATGTAGCAACGGCCTGTTCCATGACAGTATGTGTATCGAGTGCTGCAAGCTCCTGGTTAGTAACAAGGAAATGATTATCACGCTGATTTACCACCTCGACAAACGAAAGTACATCCTTTCTAAACTTGACTTGCAAGCTGCGTCCTGCCTCGTGATGAGCGGTGGATGACGATGGTGGTTCGTGTACGGCCTCGAATTCCTCAACCATCCGAATAATGTAAGAGCCTCTGGGTTCTCATAGAGTCCAACTGCTCCACCGTGCGCTTGGATGCTTTTATTGGATTGTTCATGGGCTTGGTCCTTGGCAATGAGGCTGAACCTTTTAGCAGATTTTTGCACAACAAAGTTTCCCTTCATGAACTCCGCGTGTACTTCAGGGTGTTTATCTGTAAGACCGACCATGTCACGTACGTGTACCAGCAGCCAACGGGCGTAGTGCGTGTGGTCCAGTGCATGAAACCAGCCGCAGAGTTCGTCACATGTTTGCACATACAGTGCAAAGTCTCCTTCCCTCATGACCGCAAAAACTGCATTAGCAGCTCCAACACAATTATAGTTGACCAGAACTTGAACTGGGGTACAGTTTGGGAACGTCGATTCCACACATCGAATGATTCAGCAGGGCCCATTATATACTCTGAGTCTGCTTTCTACTTGAGTAGGTACAGAGACATGAGAGATACTTGATGGGCATATCTTGTGCGCTTGATGTGATGCCCATTGAGCGCAGACTGTGCACGACCGGATGTCAGGACTTCCGCCTGAGAAAGCACGGTGGCCCACCCAGAGTCATGCAGCAGTTTGCCTATCATGAGATGCATCTTATCTACAATGTGCAACCCACACATCATAACAACCAGCTTGTCTTCTCCAAATGTGGCTGGGTATTGCCATTGAATGAGTTTGATGATCGAATACTGTGGCTGATCTGCACCGAGAACACTGGTCTGGCCATGGTTGAGGAACTCGGTGTCCTGCACCGTCAGCTCCATCGCGTGCTTCATTTAAGAAGTGGACGCAGCCATGTCTGGGAAGAGGGGATAGACACCGATCTCAGCAGGAGGTTTCACCGAATCGTCGCTCGCAAGCAACAAATTTTACACCGACCAGGTGATTACGTCCCCCTCTGAAAGCTCACCTTCCTCGAGCAACCTGGTGACGTGCTCCATCCATGCCTCGTCCTTGACAATGGCACCTCGCACATCATGGGGTGGTCTGGCTTTGCTGTCGCCAGGTCTGGGTGCAAATACATCAGTTTTAGAGACTTTGACTGGGGTCTGGATCACGTAAGAGTCTGGACGTATCGGAGGGGTCAATCGTGATTGGTGGCCGCTTTATTCAGTGGTTTTCGTGTGAAAGATGGTTCGTCACGCTCAAGACATATCCATGGAACTCATTCAGTGAGAAGTTGCCCTGAGCCTTGCTATCTATGTTATCCACATCGTGTGTGGTGAAGACATTGGTGGGTATTACAATGCCATCCTGAGCATGGCGAGCACACACCGCCCGCGCAAGACATCGCTTTACTTCCATGGCACGACTGTACGATACCGATATACCCTGTTCATTGTCAATTTCAATCTGTGTTTTACTCCATGGTTGACTGTGTAGCTTGAGGCCGTGATATAAGGGAAACGGGGTTTCTCTTTGTTGTGTCGTACTGCATCCGTCTTTACTGCATGATGCGTACCCTTACTGGTATTATAGATGAACAGTTGTGAGATATTGCATGCGATTTTCTCCCTCGCATTCAGATTGTCATCGCCACCGCTATGTTCACGCCCATGAAGTGCTGATGGGCCCTGTAGCACTACGTTAAAGAAACTCCGCAACTCCTCGTTGACTGGGTCCGTGAGGCAGTTGGGGGAGAATGAGCTGCCGAAAGGGTCATGGCTCTGTAGGAAAAATGTGTGCATCATCATGGCAGCCTGCATGAAAGTAAGCGCGTCCTCTTGACCGGTTTGAGACACATATGTCTTTGCCAGTTTCAATGTGTGAGATATGTAAATATCCTTCCTGCCTTCATTGCCCTTGGAAAACCTTACCCATTCCGGCAGGGCATCGAGCAGATGGTCTTTGAATCAAGATGAGTGTGGCTCTTTTTTATCTCTGCATGTGCGACCTTGATCACTCATAAGCTTTTGATACATCTTGCGAAGCTCTGAAAGCTTAAATATAGTGGTGTCCGAATGTTCGATTAAAGCAATAATTTGAGCACATATGAGGGGGTCAAAGGGCGTAGGTGAGGGTCCAGCCGAGTCCCGTCGCTCGACAGCGCGAGCGAAGTCACGCAAATGTACATAACACTGATGGTGGTAACATACACCAGCCGCATGTGCATCAGACGCTACGGCAACCAGTAAATGAAAGTGTTTCGTGGTCTTCGCCCAACTCTTCAAGTTGGCATCTATGGCATCGGTTAATATTTTGTGAAGGTTGATCTGGTCATCACCCTCACAAACTACAGAATACTTGCTATTGGCCGGGGGTGAAATTCTCCAGATGATCTGAGATTTTTGGGGACTAGATCTATAGTGCGGGCCGGTATCTTTGTCAATAACCTCCCTCGCCCGTGATACTGAGCATTGTGCGATTTAAGTGTTGCTGCAATATCTAGACCATTATTCAACTGACTAAAATAAACAATTGGCGATTTTTTTTCTCTCGAAAATTGTAATTTTTTATCGCCAATTGTTTCATTTTTTTTTAACTGGCGATTTTTTTATTTTCCCCATCGGAATCCCTGGTTCAGGCATTTTCGGCCTCTCAGAATTACGCGCGGTTTTATTTGGGATGTTAGGGAATCATGTGATTATTGATTGATTGAAATGTGGTTTACGTCTGTTTAACAAACGATGTATGTGAAGAAGATCTCAAACCAGTGCGAAATAAACCTAATATTAATAATTGGAAATGGTCATTTAAATGTTTGGGAATTTGTTATGTGAAACCCTTAAAACTCAAACTTCGACCAGAATTTGACCTTGAAGATGACATTGAGTGACGAATTTGACCACAAATCGTCAAACCAGAATCAGAATCTACGACCCCGAATACCCATATTTAGTGGTATTACTCATGGTTCTAGCTCTTTTGGTGTTTACCTACGATTTATTTCTAATCCGAGTGGCGGCCATATTGGATTTCGCCCATCAAAAATCGAATCAGTAGGGTATGGGCGACGTCTGTGCCAAAATTGGTGCTTTTGGAATAAAATGTGAACCAAAGCTCCAATGTAATGCCCTAACATCCTACAATACAAAATGGAATTACAGATGCGAATATTGGCACTTTCGAGTAAATTTTCATATTTTTCGGAAAATACAGAATGGCCTTCCCCCGATTTGTCACTCGCCAAATTGGACTAGTGACAAGAAAATAGTCTCACCAACACGAAAATTTACTCGCCAATGCGAGCATTGCGAGTGATATTTTTAGCCCTGAATGAATAGTGCTATAGCAGTGTTGAAGTGTGTTGCTTTTATGGTCTGTGGCTTAAATGATGTACGGAACATAATACCAGATAAGCGGCTGTGACTGAGAAATGCGGAATATGGGATTTGTGATCAGTGTACATGTAGCTCCTGATCAAATATCCCACTCCTGTAACCTGATAACAATCTACATGTATATTGTTTGTTAGAAACACGACGGTCGTTTGCCCGATGGAATGTCGAGCAGTGCAGACCCTGATCAGACTGTGCGGATGCACAGGCTGATCTGAATCTACACTGTCCGCAAAACCCATAACTTATAAGCCCCATTCAGGGTTCAAGCTAGCCCTTCAAAATAGGGAGAAGTTTTTTAAAAAAATGAGAAAATATACCATTTTTAGGAGAAATTTTCTGTTTTATAGAGTGAAAAACTTCTCCCTCAACTCAAAATAGGGAGAAGTCAGACAATTTAGAAAGATAATTTCATCTACTTCGCCCTGTAAACTGATCCCTGTCACAGCTACATATAGTGATGGCTCACCTTGTCTGGATGGTACTGTAATGCCATTCGCTTGTACGCCTTTTTTATCTCGTCTGAAAATTGCATCCATTATCAGTAACAATATCACTACATCTGAGAGATAGCCGAGATAATCTATGCAGAGCATCAGATAAGGTGTGTATTGGCATAGTTTACGCACTTATTTTAGCAGAATAATCACTGATTATCTAATGTGGGAGTACAAAATACTCACAGAAATGTGAAAATACGCATTGATTTTCAAATTGAGTTGTGAAAATAGGTTATAAATTTGAAATTTGCTTTTTGCAGCTCAAATAAGTGAATTTTTAAATTTGTTTCTTTTTTGTAAAAGTAAAATACACCTTGAATTTGAAATCTGGGGGTATAATACTACTTAAAAGCATTAACTTACCATTTGCATTCATTAGCTTACCTTCACTTGCCCCTTACCTTAACTTGCCCTTACATTCACATGTCCCCTACATTAACTTCCCCCCTACATTCACTTCCCCCTACCTTAACTTGCCCTTACATTCACATGTCCCCTACATTAACTTCCCCCCTACATTCACGTCCCCCTACCTTAACTTGCCCTTACTTTCACTTCCCCCCTACTTTAACTTGCCCTTACTATTCACTTGCCCCTAGTTTCACTTCCCCCTACCGTAACTTGCCCTTACATTCACATGTCCCCTACGTTAACTTTCCCCCTACTTTATTCACTTCCCCTACATTAACTTGCCTTACATTCATATGACCCCTACATTAACGTCCCCCCTACATGCACTTCCCCCCCTACATTAACTTGCCTTACATTCACTTGCCCCTAGTTTCACTTCCCCATAACCTTAACTTGCCCTTACATTCACATGTCCCCTACATTAACTTCCCCCTATATTAACTTCCCCCCTACCTTAACTTGCCCTTACATTAACTTCCCCCTACATCACTTCCCCTTACCTTAACTTGCCCTTACATTCACTTGCCCCTAGTTTCACTTCCCCTTACCTTAACTTGCCCTTACATTCACTTGCCCCTAGTTTCACTTCCCCTTACCTTAACTTGCCCTTACATTCACTTGCCCCTAGTTTCACTTCCCCATACCTTAACTTGCCCTTAATGTAAGGGACATGTGCATGTCCCCTACATTAACTTCTCCCCTACCTTAACTTGCCCTTACATTCACATGTCCCCTACATTAACTTCCCCCCTATATTCACTTCCCCCCTACCTTAACTTGCCCTTACATTCACATGTCCCCTACATTAACTTCCCCCTACATTCACTTCCCCCCTACCTTAACTTGCCCTTACATTAACATGTCCCCTACATTAACTTGCCCCACCTTTACTTCCCCCTACCTTAACTTGCCCTTACATTCACATGTCCCCTACATTAACTTCCCTACCTTAACTTGCCCTTACATTCACATGTCCCGTACATTTAACTTCTACTTACTTAACTTACACCTTACATTCACATGTCCCTAAATTAACCCCCCCCCCTACATTCACTTCTCCCTACCTTAACTTGCCCTTACATTCACTTGTCCTTGTCCCCTGCATTAACTTCCCCCCTGCCTTAACTTGCCCTTACATTCACTTGCCCTAGTTTCACTTTCCCCCTACCTTAACTTGCCCTTACATTCACATGCCCCCATGCCCCCTACATTAAACTTGCCCCACCTTTACTTCCATCCTACCTTAACTTGCCCTTACATTCACATGTCCCCTACATTCACCCCCCCTCCCTACCTTAACTTGCCCTTACATTCACATGTCCCCTACATTAACTTGCCCTTACATTCACATGCCCCCTACATTAACTTGCCCTTACATGCACATGTCCCCTACATTCACTTGCCCCACCTTCACACCCCCCCCCCCCCCAACATTCACTTCCCCCCTACCTTAACTTGCCCTTACATTCACTTGTCCCCTACATTAACTTGGCCCTAACTTCATTTCCCCCACATGCCCTTACATTCATGTGTCCCCTCCATTCACTTGCCCCACCTTCATTTCCCCCCTACCTTAACTTGCCCTTACCAGGGCTCCAGAAGCTGCGTATTTGCTTAAATATGCAATTAAAATTGCCAAAAACCCAATTGAAATCAGAAGTAGTGAGTATCAAAAAGCAATAAAAAATGTGTGGTACCTTTATCATGCTGCAGAAAACAATGGAAAGACCACAAATAATATAGCATATTTTTCCTTATTTTCCATGAAAACACATCTTGGTATTTCATTAGAATTGTCTCCAAGGAGACAATTCTAATGAAATGCCAAGACATGTTTTCATTTTAAAGCAAACTGTTCAATAATTGCTGTCTGTTGATGTGTAAACAGTAGTGTGATTTTATTTTACCCAATTAAAATTTTGAAATACCCAATTGCTTCAGAAATGATGGACAATACTCAATTACTAATTTCTTATCTGGAGCTCTGCCTTACATTCACTTGCCCCTAGCTTCACTTCCACCACTTGTCATTATATTCACTTGTCCCTACCTTAATTTCACCCCCACTTGCCCTTATTTTTTTTATTTACCCTTACCCCTAAACCTTAAATTTCCCCCTTTGCACCTTATATTCAATTGCCCCTACCTTAAATTTCCCCCACTGTCCTGATATTCACTTGCCCCTACCTTAATTTCCCCCACTTGCCCTTATTTACACTTGCCCCTTACCTAATTTCCCCCCACTTGCCCTTATATTCACTTGTCCCCTACATTCACTTGTCCCCAACATTCACTCCCTTCCCCCCCCCACCTTAACATGCCCTTATATTCACTTGTCCCCTACATTCACATACCCACCCCCACTACTACTTAATGCCCTTATATTCACTTGTCCCCTACATTCACTTGCCCCTATATATTTCACTCCCCCCACCCCCAACTTTAACATGCCCTTATATTCACTTGTCCCCGATATTCACTTGCCATTACATTCATTTGCACCTTACCTACCTTCATTTTTCCCCTACCTTAACTTGCCCCTACCTTAACTTGCCCTCACATTCACGTGCCCTTACATTCACTTGCTCACATTCACTTGTACCTACCTTCGTTTGCCCCTTCGTTCAATCCAAGGACACTAAGACACTTCTGGCGTTCCCCCATATTGGTCAAGTAATGTACCGCCCCTTGCTACCTAGTCAGTGAGAATTCTGGAAAAGAATACAACATGACTGTGACTGGATAAGTGGGGCTTACATTTGTGTCTAGTCTAGCTTCTGATCTAGCAAACTCTTACAACCTAATACTGATCTAAACCGTGTGTCAGAAGCATGAAGACATAAATTTAACCCTTTCATCCCTAAGTAACTGACATGGACTATTACATGTTAAGTTTGAGATTGTTCCACTATGCAGAAACGGGGGACATTTTTGTAAAAAACTAAATATTGACAAATGGTGCAGATCCTGATGAGACGGCTCGTTAAGAACCGGCTCTCAGGATCTACACCATTTGAAAATATTAAGAGAGGTATCTAGTGAAGGAAAAAAGTGAAAGGTTGGAAGGTTCGAGAGGATAATCGCTAGGAAAACGGTAGAAAAATGTGTCTGTTTCATACGAAATGACTCGTCACACCACGTGTAAATGCTCGACTGTGCCACCATAAATTATCTTATAGGACAATAATCAGAACGGATTTGGAATCGCCACTGAATGATGATCAAAATGTAAATTTTATCACAGGTCTGGCGGACTTGTTGCTTGTAAAATATAAAGGTCTGTCGCAAAAGCGATAATCCCCATTTCTCCATTCACATACAGTAAACAGTGCATGAGTACATTAGAATGTAAAATGTATTCGCTTGTGGAACAATCATATGTGTCTATTTCACGGTACGGATCTAGTAACTCAGGAGAGAGAATATGTATCTGTGCCCGATTAGCTCAGTCAGTAGAGCGACCGTCTTTTAAGCGGGAGGTGCCGGGTTCGAGTCCTGGGTCGGGTGCATATCTTCTCTTCCTGTTACATTTGGCACCCAACGTGGGGCCGTGACTGACATATACTCCGAGATTGTCCCACAGATAATCACTGTACCCAATAAATATAAAATTTGAGGACGAATTTCAATTTGGCAGGGGAGTATGTCACGGTACGGATCTAGTAACTCAGGAGAGAGAATATGTATCTGTGCCCGGTTAGCTCAGTCAGTAGAGCGACCGCCTTGTAAGCGCGAGGTGCCGGGTTCGAGTCCTGGGTCGGGTGCATATTTTCTCTTCCTGTTACATCTTGTTATTTCATAATTTGTATCAAGTGTTTTGAAAATAAGTTTTGCCTTTCATTAACAGGAACTGGACATAAATTACTCACTGAAAATAACAAAAAGAAAATCCTGTAGACCCCATCATATAAAAAAAAATCCTGCAATTTTCATAAAATCAACAAAAATCCAGAAAATCAATGTTAATTAGCAAGTAGTTCGTCTGATCTATAGAATGTGCAAAATCATTCATTTAAATTTCTTAACCAAACATATGGGGGTCTATTCTAGCTTATAGCCATTCTCCTCCATTATATTAAATTATTTCTCTGCGCCTGGAATGGAATTATTATTACCAAATAATTTGTCCGAAAATTGAAACTAAACGAGTATCGGTTATGTAAATCAAAATAAACTTACCAGTTCTTGACATAATTGTGACAACTTCCACTTGACTTTATTTAAAATAAAACAATGGCAAATAAGGTTTGGAACGTTAAGAATGGTTGTGATATTATCACTCACCAAGTGCGTCATTGATGTGAAATTCCTGGGAAATGAAACAAAATAAAATCCCAAATTCTGAAACCGAAAGTTGGACGTCATCCGGCGCGCTCCCTGTCGGCAGCACGATTTACCCAAATCTACCCAAGTCGTAACCCAATCTACCCAAATCTTCATTAAAAATAACATTTATGATTATATTAGATACTTTTTATACAGTACATCATATAATAAGCACATTTTGACCGAAAAAAAGGAAGAATAAATCACATATTTCCGCGCGAGAGCAATTAATACGGCATTATTATAAAGGGAGACTACTGTGATCAAGACACATTAATTATGTCACAGTTGTCTAACTTTAAGTTATCATCGATCACGATTGCATATCGCACATATGTGGCTGTTACTGGAGAAATGGGCTTTATGGGGTTTGCGACCAGTGTAGATCCAGATCAGCCTGTGCATTCGCACAGTCTGATCAGCGTCTGCAACATTCGTAATTCCATAAGTGAAAGCACATGCAGTCCTGCTTCGAACAAACAATATAGGTTGTTGCCAGACTACAAAAGATCGAGTGTTATTTAATCAGAACCTACACTGGTCACAATTTCGATAAGCCCCATTTATCCAGTCACAGCCACATATAAACACTAATGCAGTGTCTATTTAGACGGTCGCGAATCGTTCCGCTCTATAATCTCATTCGCCCCTCAGGAGCCTTCGTTCTCTTCCTGTATTCGATTTCATCAAAATCACCTTCCGATTAGGCTTAGGATGTACTCCCGGCATGATTTTTTGCCATTTTGGCCTGGTCCCCGGCCGGACACCAGACATGGCCGGCCGGGTGGCCGGGTCTCTCAGGCATAATCGGGGAGGTGCCCGAAGAGTTTTAACTCGAAGTTAAAATTGTCCGGTGTCCCGTAGATTTTCATAATCGGCCACATATCCTTCACACATCGTTTAAGTATCGTCCGATATCCTGCCGGGAATCGAGCGGTAATCGGCCGGTGTATGTAGCCTCAAAGGAGAATTTCTTGGGACCGGACATGGGCCGATATCCGGCCAATGTGTGTTTACACATTGGGAAGTAACCCACCGATGTCCGATCGGACATCGGCCGGGCATCGGGTGGACTATATAAACCCCCGTCAGTCGTCGTGTACAACATTATAGCGCGTTCCTACACAAGACACAACACACACACGACAAGAAGATGCCTCCCAAAGGAAAACAAGGAGAATGTGGCAAGGGCAAGGGCAAGGGCAAGTGCAAGCAGAAGAAGGCACCCGCAGCTCCTCGGAGAACCTCCCCCAGGAAGAAGAAGGCTGCCCCCGCCGAGGACCACAGCAGTGACGAGGAGAGCACCCATGGAGCCGGAGCTGAGTCAGATGCGTCGCAGGAGTCTGTGGCCCAGTCGCAGTCAGGGTCGCAGTCCCAGTCGCTGCCCCAGTCACAGTCTGAGTCGCAGTCGCTGTCCAAGGTGTCCAAGAGGCGCCGCAAGGAGCCAGAGTTCCCCATCGACATAATGAGGAAGATAGCGTCTTTTTACGAGGGGAACCCTATGTTTTACGATGTGTCACACGAGAGCCACAAGGACACCCCACCTCAAGGACACGAAGCTGCTCGAGTTGAGCGCCGAGATCAACGTTCAAGGTGAGAGCAATATTTATTGTGAAATATTGAATGTTTTTGGAATTTTGTGAAAATTTTACTTAAAAAATGTATTACAATTTAAAGGCACACAATGCATAACTCATCGAATATGATCGCCTGTTGGGTTTTTGTATATATAAATCAAGTAAGTATCCATTTAGACATCATTCCAATGTGGTTACATACATTTTAGGACACAATTGACTTTGTAGCCGATAAACGTATCAACATTTGTTGATATTCAAACCGCGTGGATGCCCCAATAGCGGATAGCTTATTCGGCCTTTAAAAAATGTCCTAATGTTTTTCCTTTTTCTGTGTGTTACAGTGGAAGACATCATGCGCCACTTCACGAACATGCGAACAGACCACTTCAAGCTCAAGAATGCGGTCAAGACGACACCGAGCGGGTCTGGTGCAGCCAAGGTCCTGACGCCCCTCCAGCATCTGAAGGTGCACGGATACTCGTTCTTGGACCCCTTCTACAGGCCCCGTACTTCCAAGACAGACACGTGCGGAAGGTAAGCATCTGCAAGCAGAATTTGTCGACTTTACCTCTTTTATAAATATTTCAATATTTCACAATATATAATTAAGAATTGAATGGCTATTTTTCAATGTTCATGGGGTCATGAACACAGTGGGAGTAGCTAAAATTCAATGAAGCGCGAAGCGAAGCTTCATGTGGAATTTTAGCTACTCACACTGTGTTCATGACCCCATGAACATTGGAAAATAGCCATTCAATACTTATATTTTCACATTATTCTTATACATATTTTACATACTTCAAACATGTTTATATCCAAATATCGCTTTAAATACGACATTTTATGTGACTTTACGTGAAGTTGTCGCAATTCTTGGAACAGCGATGTTGCAACAGTGGCGTGATCGGGGATAGAGAAACCAGAAATATAAATATGTTATTAACTGACAATTTGTGGAACGACTGTTTGGTCTGGTGTGAGCCACCACATTCATTGTCAAATGAACCAGATTTTCTTTCTATGTGTTATGGAAAATTCTTGGAAGGTGTAAATATTACTGAATGGACAATTGGTATTAACTCATTTTCATTTTTTGCTTGCTGATGTTTCAGATTGCCGGGGCTGAGGGCGGTGACGAGTCTGGGTCGGACGTGGAGTCTGAGTCGGTGTCGGTGGCGACAGATGAGGGAGCTCCCAGCACTTCCAGGGGTACTTCAAAGTACAAGTCCTCAGCCAAGCCATCAGCGAAGTCCTCGGGTGTGCAAATGAAGGTGCTTCTTAGGGTTTCTGGAGAAGAGTGCCGAGTCAGCCAAGCAGGCGGATGAGAAGGTAAATACATGATAAAATTGCCACATTGAGCATTGTCTTGTACTTACATCCCATTACTTTTGAATGTACCCTTCTTGTTTTTTTTGTGTTTACTATTAAATGCAATACTCATGTTCTGTTCACAGGTGCAGGCTATGCGGGAGGCATCCCAGAAGCCAGAGAGTGCGGCGTGGGCTGACTGGCTAGTCAGCATACAGTCGGAGATCCCCGAGAACCTATACCGCCAGTATCAGGCCGACAGTTTCGCGCTGGGCATGCGGTACCTCTCGGGGCAGGTCCATCCCACACCCACACCGCAGCCGCAGCCGCAGCCACAGCCGTTAGCACAGCCGCAGCAACAATACATCACCCTCTCTGCATCTGCCATCCCTCCACGGGTCCACCAGCAGCAGCAGCCGCAGTTTGCCACACAACTACAGGTATGTTTGTGGTGGCTCTTTTTTACATTGTACAGTACATCTCATTGCAGTTATTTTACAATATGAACATTTTATGCCTAGCACTTATAGTCTTATTTTGCACTGTAGTAATGTTTTTATGTTACTATGTTTCAGTATCCAGCTCGTGCACTCTCGGCCCCTGCGCCAGCTGCCACCTCCTTTGACAGTCTGCTGAAACAGGCATGGGACGTAGCTGACACCATGACGTCACCATTGGGCAGCTCGCTCCCGACGCGTACTTCAATGGTGGACACGCCCCCCGCTCAGCAGTCCACACAGTCCACCGAGTCCCTGTCACAGTTACTTCAGGATACGCAGAGTACACTCCACCCCTCCGACTCGGATAACGATATGGACAGGGATATGGCCAGGGATCTGTGACTTTTGAGATTACTTTATATGTGCATCTATTGATGTGATTACCATTGACGTTGGATATGTTTATGTTATATTGCCATGTGACTGTGCATATTAAAAGAATGTGCTTTCAGTTTTAATAAAAAATCCTGGGTCTTAAAATAATTTATGTGTGTGTTTTGCCTTGTATAAAATAAAGTTGTTATAAACGGTCCAATAACAAAGGAAAAAAAGCAAATAGTAAGGTCAATTTTACAATAGAAATAATAAAGGTCATCTAAAAAAACAAAGGTGAAATGTGTTAAAGGTCAAATTCGTACAAAAGTCTAAAATAATAACTGAAAAGACTTTGCTTTATGTATTTGGCTCTTCTTTTTGAAAAAATGTAATGACAGTCAAAGTCTGCGGATTGCTCTATATGTATATATAGATATGTCCCCCAAATTTAACTATTGAAATTACTTTTTATTAGGACAATCACAATGATTGATATTAGAATTATGCTGTTTTATTTCTCAGTCCATATTTTTATACCCCTCGCAACGATAGTTGTGTGTGTGGGGGGGGGGGTATACTGGTTTCACCTTGTCCGTCCGTCCGTTCGTCCGTTGGTTCGTCCGTTCGTTTCGTCCGTCCGTCCGTAACATTTTGGTTTTCCGCACGATAACTTTAGTTCTCTTCCTCCGATCTTTATGAGACTTCACATGTGCACTTATATCACTGACGGCAAGACACCCATTGAATATGGGTTACGTCCGACCAAGGTCAAGGTCACTGTTGCTAAAAATAGAGATTGATATTTATATAACAATTTGGTTTCCGCACGATAACTTGAGTTCTGTGTGTCCGATCTTCATAAAACTTCACATGTGCTTTGATATCAATGATGGCAAGACACCTATTGAATATGGGTTTTTTTCATCCAAGGTCAAGGTCACTATTGCTAAAACTTGATAGTTCAGTGGTGGTCAGGGTCAACGGGGGGTATATCCGTAAGCCCTCGCTTACTGACAAATCTAGTTATTTTTATTTTTCAAACCATTATATTTCTTTATTACAAGCATGGGACATAGTAAAATACGAATGTAATGAAAGTGTCTGTCACAATGAAAGTAATACACAAAGTCATTGTTGTATCGCCACATGCTGCCACGGGACACTGCCGGCCGGACTCATGAAATATTTTTTAAAGTACGCGCGCTGCTCCTTGCCAGCCTGGGTCGTCCTGGGGCCCGTCCTTCTGCCTCGACATGACGCATCACAGCGTCGTCCCGCCACGCCCCGGGCACGAGTTGCACCTGGTCGTCTTCCCGGTCGAGGTCCGGGTTCTGCAGGCCGGGGTAGCGGGTCCTCATAATGTTGTGTAGCGTCATGCAGGCCTTTGCAACCTTGGCGACGTTGCGGGGCTTGAGTTGGATGGTGGTCAGCAGGCATCTGAAGCGGCGGGCCAGGATGCCGAAACGCGTTCTCCACAACACGCCGGGCCCGCGACAACCTGTAGCTGTAGATGCGCTCGGGGATTGTCTGGTAGCGGTGGGAGTACGGTTTCATCATGTACGTCCTCAGCGGGAACGCGTCATCCCCGATCATGAAGAAGGGCATGTCTCTGTCGTCGTTGGGAATGGGTTCGGGCAGGGGTAGACCCAGGGTACCCAGGCGAAGAGCCGGCTCCAGGCGGATCGGTTGAATATCCCGGCGTCCGAAGATGAGCCGGGGGCCCCCACGTCGGCCCAGATGAACTTGTAATTAGCGTCTACAACAGCCAGCATGACGATGGAGAAGAAGCCTTTAAAGTTGTAGTACAGCGACCCAGTCTTGCCCGGCTTCGTGATAGCGATGTGCTTGCCGTCGATGGCCCCGCAGGCGTGTGGGAATGTTCCACTTGTCTCGGAACCCTTCGGCCACTGGTCGCCACTCATCTGGGGTCTGGGGAGTGTTCCACATCTCGGCCTGGTACTCTTCAAAGATCGCCTGGCACACCTCAGGGATGAAGAGCGATATGGTATTGTGGGCGACGCGGAACGCGAACGCCAGGTCTCGGTAGCTGGCTCCCGTGGCAAGGTATCTCAGTGTGATGGCGAGCTTGAGGCCAGGGTCCAAAGGGGCTCGGTACCTGCAACACATGAAGGTGGTAAAATATAATTAGAATCATGCATAATGAAATATGTTTTAAACCACATATTTGCAAAAATAGGTACAAGTCACAAGGATTTCACAATTTCACAGTATAATTACTTTTGGCACTTGGTAATCCGGGGCCCCACTCTGTCGGGGAGCTCGTGCCAAAGTGCCGGCTCCACACGTAGGTATGACTTGAAGTCGCTGGCGTGTTCGTTCTCGAGCTCCCGCATCAACGTCTCGTACTGGCCGAACAGCGGTCTACGCAGGATCCAGTGGCGGACCCACCACCTCCGTCTTCTCCTCGGGGCCCTCTGTCGCTCCCTCTCGGCCTCGTCTAACAGCGCCGCCAGTATCATGTTGTGTTGAAGTCTTGCTTGCGCCAATTCCTGTTCCAGCATCGCCAGTCGTAGTCTTCTTGGTGCAGCCATCGTAACGTTTTGACCATGCCAGGTAGAGCGGCCATTATATACCTCTTGACCGATGACGTAGCCATCGGCCATCACACCCCCCGACAATCGCCCGACATTCGACCGGGCCTGGTACAAGCATCGTTCGTTGTCCGTAGGATACTCGGGCGATATTCGTACGATGTCGGGTGAATAGGCCGGTTATCGTCCGGACATCATAGGATAATCGGCCGATTAGTATTAGATGTTCGGTCGGTATTCACTGCCTCGCCGGCCCCAAAAAGAATTATCTTTGGAAACAGACGCCGGACGATTACCAGACGGTGTTCGGACGGCCTCCACACGGCCTCCGGACGGTGCCATTTATGTAAATGAGGTGTGACAAATTTTTTGACCGGTGTTGTCCGATGTCGGGAAAATGGTCAAAACCAGCGGTGTACTCCCGATTACCCCATATCTCCGTATACCGGCCGATCATTGTGACCAAAGCATTAATGTACTTTAAAGGTACACGCCCACTCAGTAAGCACAAAATGTTCTTTATAGGAATTAAATAAGTGTATAATTGTGTCACTATTCCACCAGTTCTAAAAATTACAAGTGCCCGATGTAAAGATATAATAATTTAGTAATACATATTTTACCGATAGAGACTCGCGGTGGTATCAGGCTATTTTCATATGCAAATGAGGCATGATATGTTTAAGTTATTTATACTAATTAAATGCGTCACGTGAAAAAATAAAAGGTCTGTGGTATGATCATTGCACATCAAAAAATAAATACAGAGAATAATTAATAATGTCCGTTAACATTTTAAGGAAACACAGTTATATCGCCCTTCATATCAATGTGGAAATTTTACGTCTGATATAAAATATATAATAATGCCAATCAATGCGTGGGCTAATGGTGACTGAAAGTTTATTTTGCTAGAAAATTTCTCAGTTGATGTCTCCGATATAAAGTACATTTTGTGCCTACTGACTGGGCATGTAACTTTAAGGGAGCAATTTTCAATTAATGCGTGAATATATTATTTTTTTATTAAATTAAATAAATGTTATTTTCTAACTCCAAAATGATAAATAAATACAATATAATAATAATTCTGCATAATTGTAATCATCAACTTAAAACAGTTGTTAGTTGTATATGAAATAATGCATTACATTATACAGGGGCGGATCCAATATTTGGGGAACGGGGGGTTGTCTAGTTGCGAAGGTAACTATTGCAATCTACTCCCGTACCGTCCGTAGCTAGCTACGGACGGTACGGGAGTAATTGCAAGAGTTATCGTTCGCAACTAGTGGGTTGTCCTATTTTCGAGCTCTTCGAAATGCACTTTCCTATGTTTTACGGCATTTAAATTCAGATTCCAACTGGTGGTAAACTGTGATATATGTAAACTCCGTGATTGAACGGACCACCCCCCCCCCCCCCCACCCCAACTCCAGATCCGCCCCTGTTACAAATAAATAATAAATCCCCTAAAGTGTACTTAGATTGATAAGTGTGCTTAGAAATGTTATCAAACATTGATTTTACAGCGAAAAAAAATTGTTCCTATGGGAATTTAACATGGGGCAAAAAGGAGGTGGACATTTGCGGGCAGAGTTGACTCCGAAACCTCGCAAGATTCCTTGGAAATGATGTAGCTAAGAAATCAAAGGTTACAATTTTAGAACTTGAAAATCGGTCCATAAATCCCAAAATTAAATTTGTTTAAACATTATGTTCAGCCCCATGTTAAATTCCCATAGGAAAACTGTTGTTGTTGTTTTTTGCAATAGAATTAATATTTCTAATCTAATCGCTTGTTGGGGGAGGGTGACTTTGTTTGTTATTTATGAAAAAGTACTTACATTTAAATATGTATTAGCTTTAACGTGTTCAATAGCCGTCGGCAGCAAAACGTAGAACAGACAGTAGTTATATAGACACTGGTAGAAGTTTGGCACATGATATTAACAATCAGTGTAAACCCAGATCAACATGTGTATCCGAGCAATTAGATATAGAGCTGTAATTTAAACCTTTTCCGCTACTCTCCCGCATGATACAAGAAAAAGAAAAAATGCCAGTTTAATAATAAAAAAAGTAACCAACTATGGTCGTGACGCCAGTTTTCGGGGTAGTCAGAGTTTTCGGGGTATTCACATATTTTGTAATGTGTAGACCTGTGTGCAGCCGCGATGTGCTTTACGTCAGGTGATTAAAATAAGCATGACATTACCTATAGGAAGTTCTTAAAAATGCCACCAAATCCAGTGTTTGGACTAAATACTGGTAATTTTTGCCATTTAGGTCATTTTGTTCACGAACCTAGCTACCGGTCGTGATGTTCGTGATTTTCTGCATCCGCCATTAATCTGCTCTTTAATATTATTAAAATCATAATCAATAGAAACGTTTCAAGTTTTCCTTCACTGTGCCTCATTCATTTGCGAGCTTATCTTATAGCCAATGAAAACTCGGGACGAATTAGCAAATTTATTGACACTTTCGGAACATACCCCGAAAACTCCAACCATAAGTCAATATTCAAGATAGCCTACTCATGTGTTGCTAAACGCGCTGACTCGAATTTTAATCTAACAACAATCTTATTTTGAAGGCAAGAAACATTGAAAGAAATGTTTATCATTCTATTGAACTGACAATTTAGCTCATATGTTACATTTTATAAAACCCGCTAGTTGATGAACTTGTTAATACCCCGAAAACTAGACACCCCCCCCCCCCCCCCCCCCCCCCCCCCCCCCCCCCCCCCCCCCCCCCCCCCCCCCCCCCCCCCCCCCCATCATATATACAGACCTGACATGTTAGTCATTGTTTACATCATAACTTCAATCAAAATCTCACAACTGAAATAAAAAATGACAGCCATGTAAACCTCTCAAATATGTTCTCGCCACTATTTGATTATCAACTCTCTTTCTCCAGACAGGCATCTTTCCAAGACAATAAAAATAGCATATGTACTACTGGATTACCCATTGTACCAAACCATTTGTCAACAAAAAATCTGTAATATCAAACACTGGAAACCACTACAATCTGCTAATCAAACTCCTGCTTGGCAACCAACTTGAACTAAAGTCCGGACCAGACAACCAAGATGACCTTGCGGTACGTGTGGAAAAGGGGATCATATCACATGTACACTATCAAATAAATCTGTATCAATCCTCAGTACATGTGACAGTCCTGGAAAACCTTTCGCTTCATAGTCACCAAAACATGTAGTCCGAAAAAAAATACCACTAGACCAAACCCCAAAGTAATACAGTATCAACCATCCACTCAAAATAATAAACCTAAACTCCCACTCTTTGAAGGACAGAAAACTGAATTAGACCTGCGTATTGAATCAACATGCCCTGATATTATAAAAGAAACAGAAACCTAGCTGGCTTGATTCTTCTATTTCAGCATATCAATACTTCCCTGCAAACCATATACAGAAAGGACCGACCCCCAAATAAAAGAGGCCAAAAACCACGGTGGCGCCCTAATGGCAGTAAACAATGGATACCAATCTGCAGAGGCTAATTAACTACAAACTGACTGTGAAATAGGCTGGGTCGAAATAACAATTAAACAAATCTAGAAAATTGCTAGTCAGCTCCATTTATATACCACAGCCTAATGACATTACCTATGAAAACTACACCTCTCACTCAGTAGAATAAATCATAATTATAAATCAATCGCTATACTTGGTGGCGACTTCAACCTCGGACATATTGATTGGGAAACTTCTAGCATCATCCCCTGTAAATAGCGATCATCTGCATAGCAATGAATCTGCTATACATAGAACGCTTAATTAAATCTGGCAGAGTAGGACAAACATTCCGTCTTACACACTTTCGGCTGCATTAAATGCAGTTTGCATTGTTCTGGACTCACACTGACCATTATGAAAGTTTACTGATGTATGTATTTGTCCTACTATTGGAAACACACAAATTGGTGACGTATGTGCAGACGAGCGCTATTAAATACCAAACAACATCAATGACTTTTAGACATAACGGCAGACCATTCGCTAACCCAAATAGTCAACAAACCTACTAGAAATTATAAAATACTTGACTTAATATTGACAAACTACCCCTCCATCGGAGACAAAATAGAAACATTGCCTCCAATTGGAGAAGCAGACTATGATATAGTATACTTAGAAAACACAGTTTCATGAAGAAGATGCAAATCTAAACCTAGAGAGATATTAAAATACTCCAAGGCTAGCGTGGAATATATTACAGATGACTTAAAACTATTACATAGTGTCCTTAGAAAGGATATTGACATTATCTGGAACACATTTGAAGATAAACTCCTGAAGTCAATCACTAAAAATATCACACAAAGCTATTCAAACATGACAATAAATTACCATGGGTATCAAATGAATTAAGAAAGAAAATTAGCAGGTATAAACGTAATCTGCTTAAAAGCAAAAATTCAAAATATCAAAATCAGAATACAAAAAGAACAAAGACAAGCACATTGGCAGTATATTGAGAATATTATATGTGGCATACCAATTCAGGAACAAAGAAACCACAATATACAAAATCTCATAAAAATCTATTCTCATATTAAAACACAGAAAACATAAAACTAAACCACCACACCTCTTAGAGAACATGGAATATTAAAATCAGATCCACTTAGCAAATCAAATATTCTCAATAAGCCATTTCGAAAAGCCTTTACTCTTGTAACTGACAATCCTATAAATGATAAGAGACCTAGTCCCCATCCATTAATGTAGGACATTGTTATCACAGACAATGGTATAACCAAGCTTCTCCGAAATCTCAAACCACACAAAGCTTCTGGACCTAAATTCCTAGTAAAATACTAAAAGAATGCAGTGAACCCATATCTCCTATCCTTAGTATTATCTTCTCAACATCACTATCAGACGGCAAAATCCCTACTGATTGGAAATACGCAAATGTATATCTGGTTTTCAAAAATGGCGACAAACACGATGCATAAAATATGGGCCCATATCTCTGACGTGCATATACTGTAAACTTCTCGAACATGTAGTCTAGCAGTATGATGTCCCATTTAGAAAATAACAACATTTTATTTGACCTTCAACATGGCTTCCGTTCATCCCACTCTTGTGAAACACAGCTTATCACCTTTTTACAAAACACAATCAAACTAGCAAACTATCAAACCCGACATAATCAGTATGTATTTTGCTAAAGCCTTTGAAAGAGTTCCCCGCCAACATCTTCTCTTACAGATTCCAATTCTATGGTATTAAATGTAATGCTCTAAACTGGATATCTGACCATCTCATTGATAGGACCAAGGCCGTAGTCATGGGGGACCAAATATCCAACACAGTACCAGTTACGTCAGGTGTTCGCCAGGGCACTGTACTGGGACATATATCCATTCTGATCTACATTAATGACTTTGTCGATTATTTACAACACAGTACTCTCCGACTCTTTGTAGATGATAGCATCATCTAGAAGGAGATACACACACCTGCGATACAACACTCCTTCAATCAGATCTCGATGCTGATGGTAGGTGGGAGCAAGGCTGGCTCATGCACTGTCACCCGGATAAACATACATTATCAGTGCCACACCAAAAAATAAATCCAATCAAATCCCAATTTATCCCGTCAACACAGTGCGTAAGTGCCGTGAAACACGGTGCCGTGAAACATTTTTGATATCCAGTCAATACTATTTTTGCATTTTACAGCCATTTGTAGGTGTTGACGGGATAAATAGAATAGTAGGTTAGTGCCGTGAATGGGAAAAAATATCTGGCGCTGCACGGAAACGGGATGTGCTCGGCAGAGCCTCGCCCATCCCGTTTCCTGAGCCTTGCCATATATTTTTCTCATTCACGGCACTAACCTACTATTCTCTATATAAACTCTATGGACATACTTTAGAAACAGTAACTAATGCAACATATTTAGGTGTCACCCTCCAAAGTAATCTGAAATGGGACGCACACATTAACTCTATTACCGATCTTTAGGATTCTTAATACATAATCAGAAAGTACACTCTTCCAAAGTTACAAACCACGCATATACTTGTTCGGCCAAAACTTGAATATTCATCCACTGTTTCGGACCCACATACACAATCACAAATTAATCAAATCGAAAAGGTTTAAAGACGTGCAACTAGATTTGTTTCCAACAGATTTCACAACACCAGTTCAGTCTCAAACATGATACAAAACCTGAACAGGCCACTATGTATCCACTATGTAGTTGACATCTACCCTCCAATAAACTTGTTAATCCCGGCCGACCAAAGAACCAGATACATAAATAACAGCTCCAACAAACATATTAATACGAACAAAGACTCCTTATAATATGCTTTCTATCCCCGGACTATCACCGGGCCAATGGAACATTTTACCACCATCTGTATATGAAGCAGACGCGTGATACTCAGTTTGAAGGTGTATTAACATAAGATGATAGGCTACGTAGATATAGATACGTCGACAGTAGCACATCAACTAGTTATGTACAGTTCGCCATGTATATGTTACGTCTCAGCGTAGACTTATGCACGCAATTACGTCTTTGGTTTCTGCAATGTTAGTAACACCTTTCATTTGTTCACTGAACCGCTTCAACAATTTTGATTATATTTGGCCACAATGTGTGTTTAGTGATGTTACTTTCCTTTGCATACGACCCTCGTCCGACCGCCCAAAGTCAAGGTCGATGAGGACTTGTGTTCGCCTTATTTGTAAGGCAAACATGTTAAAGATTATTTGGTTTATTCAATAGCTTATGAATCGCTTCACCGATGTTGATAATATTATTATTATCAAGGCTGCCAGTGAGGTGATAAGTTGCGTTTACTGATGCCAGTTCTTGTTTTATTTGTTACTGGCTGTCAAAGTCCGCAGTGGTATTATTTTAGACAAATAAAAACATACGTATTTTTGTCCAAAGAATAAAAAGTGCAATATTACTCACATGCAACATTTTACGAACTTTGTCAAATAATAATGTATTCCAAATACAAAGTATTTTTTGTAGTATCTTTTTACGGGAAATAAAACATATATTTAGCTTCAAATCAAAATTAGTTGATTGTTAAATTGATTAAGGTATTAGGTCATAAATAGATACACTTGGCTTCAATGGTGTCACAAATCATCGGGATGCAATAATACTATACTGTTAATTTGTCACCATTTATTTCTTTGGTCACTAACAATAACAGTTTTCACCCTCACTATTTCACTCAACATGTATACATCAATGTAGGTTACCCAAACGTCATAGTCAATTCCAATGTATCCTTCATACCTAGTCTAACATCACATATAATTCGGCACAAAGCCGATGTAATTCACACATCAAACATTGTCTGTATTGAATTACTCGCCATAAATGTATATGTTCACTAAGACGACACTAAGTCATAAATTTGCACTAAGCAAGTTCCAAAGACACTAAGCCATGAATGTGCACTAAGCAAGTTCCATATGTACTAAGCCCACATTAACACACACAGTAGTGAAAGGATATATATCAATAAACGACCGTCATTCAGTCACGGCATATTTCCCAGCAACTGTGACCTATGCTTGTTGCTGGTATTGTCCCCTGCACTAGATCAGGATCAGATTATCGTCTGGGTGATGTTTCCCCAATGATCACTGCTTCTCATCTCCCCAAGTATACACACTCTACTCTCCCTTGACACGGCCGCCTGCAAATAACATTTGCACCCATACTAAATAAATATCGTGCATTACATTTCACACCTGACTATAAACACAGAATGTCACAAATGCACCATAAAACATACCATTATACAATGTCTACTTACAGAAAGATTGTCCTCTCAATGATGTAGAATGTTTAATCCCGTTTATCACACTGTCTTTCACATCATAACTTTCTTCCTCTCTCAAAACAACCTGCGTTTATCACCATTGCTCCATGACAACTGCCCAGTACAACATCACTCACCCAAGCCAACCCATGCCTGGATTAATAGCCATACTCTCAGGTAATTGCACCCCAAGCTGGCACTGACCACTACCAATTACATGAACTGGACATTGCAAGTAGAAGTCACCTCAGGAGAAAATGTACTTTGTCACACATCCCCCTTTTCCCCTGAAAAAAAAATGATTTCATCATTTTGTTTTTAGCTGCGGCTAAGATAGTCTGCTCCCAGGTTTTCTGATCCCTTGATAGCTTTGATCTGGAATCTATAAGGCTGTAATGCGAGTACCCACCTCATGATTCTGCTATTTGTCATCTTCCGTCTGTTCATGTATATGAGTGGACAGTGGTCTGTCTCCACCTGAAACTCCTTACCGTAGAGGTATATTTGGAACTTGGTAATTCCCCATACCAGTGCCAGACATTCGAGTGCTATCACTGCATACCTGGTTTCCCTTGGCAAGAGTTTTCTGCTGGCATATGCCACTGGGAACTTTATTCCATCTGATTCCTGCATCAGTACCCCTCCAATACCTGTATTTGAGGCATCGGTCCTCACAATAAAGGGTTTGTCCAGGTCTGGTAATCTGAGGATAGGGTTACTTACCAAATAGCCCTTCAGTTTCTGAAAAGTGTTCTCATGGACCTCACTCCAGGGTACTCTGGTTGGCGTTCCCTTTCGCGTCAAATCCGTCAGCGGAATGGCAATTGTGGCGAAATTCGGTATGAACTTTCGGTAGAATCCAATCATGCCCAAAAAAGATCTCACCTGCTTCTTAGTCTCCGGTCGATTTGCTTTGACGATCCCTTCTACCTTGTCTACTAACGGCTTCAATTCTCCATTGCCGACCTGATGTCCCAGGAATTCTAATGACTTGTAACCTATCATACACTTACTTGGTCGTGCCGTTAACCCTGCTTCCCGTAGTCTGAGAAATATCTGTCTTAGTATTCTCACATGGCTCTCCCATTCCTCTGTATGTTCTAAAATGTCGTCAATAAAGTTGTCAACATTCGTCAAGTCCATGAGCAGCTTTCTCATCATTCGCGAGAAGCTTGCTGGTGCGGTCACTAATCCAAATGGTAACTTGCGAAATTGAAAGAGCCCGTCTGGGGTACAAAATGCGGTTTTCTCTTTGCTCCTACTGGACACTCTGAATTGCCAATATCCTTTGCTCAGGTCTATTTTTGAGAAGTATTTGTCCTTGGTCAGTTTGGAGAATATTTCCCCTGGGTTTGGAATATTTTCTGCGTCAAATGTCGTGATTTTATTGAGGTTATCCGATTTGCGAACTAACACAACAGGTGAAGAATAAGGGGATGATGACGGTTCAATGATTCCCATTTCTAACATTGTCTTTGTTTCCTGTCTAACTGTTTCCGTCATGGCATATGGGAGTGGGTACTGCTTTGTTCTCACCGGTTCTTCTGATGTCAAATGAATCTCATGTTCCAATAAATCGGTTTCTCCAGGAATATCGGTCAACACATCCTGAAACTCGGTAATAATTGCTTCAATGTCCTGTTTCTGATTTTCAGTTAAGTCATCACTAATCTGGACATCATCTGTGGTTTCCTTCCCTTCCAAGGTTCTAAGTTGGGTCACATCATGTTCTTGCTCCTGAATCTCATCACTTAGATCGTCACTATCTCCTATGTCACGCTTATTGTCTATAACACCAACACATGTCACTTCAAGCCGTCCTTGTCCTATACTGTTTCCTCCTAATGAATCACCATTCTGATCTAACTGTTCACGAACCACATACTTCTTTAACAAGTTTGCATGGTAAAGCTTTATCTTTCTTTTCACATTCACTTTGTAGTCACACTTTCCTATCCTTTCCACTACTGTGTGTGTCTTTCCAGTATCCTCGCTCGCATGTTCCGATTTTACCTTCCCAAGCTCTATTTGCTTTTCCATCACCTGTAATCGTACCTTTGCTTCCCGTTCGAGTGCTCTCTCCTCTCTATCTTGTTTGTCCTGTTCCCGTCTCTCTTCTCGCTCTAGTTGGTCCCGCTCCTTCGCCTTCTCTCTTTCTAACCTCTTTCTCTCCTTCTCCTCTTCCCGTTCTAATCTTTCTCTCTCTCGTACCTGCTCTCTCTCAACAAACTCACGAAGTTCTGTATTTTCTAACCCCATTTCCTTTCCCACTTCCACGAATTTCGAAACATCCATACTGTCAAATGGGATATATTTCAAAATGGCAAAATGGGATACTACATAAGATAACAGATGGGCAGGGATATCACAGTGATCACTATCTAGCTAACCACCTGATCAGTAGCATCTCCATATATGGCTATTCATTACATGGTGTATACAAGAGTTGTCAGAGGACAACAAAGTGCTTTAGTGGGGCTGGTCAGAGAAAATAAAACATGAAAACTTAACATTTGAAGAAAAACAGACAGTCGGACGGACGGACACTGACACCACCTAGGATATGGCATCAACACACCTTCATTCGGAAGGCGCGTTAATAATGACTTCAATGAAATGGACAGACAGATGTAAAACTCGGCATTATCATGAAATCTAGTGTCTCTACTAGCATTAACATGATTAAGGTACTGATTCCGTTTACCCCATTCAACAACAGTCAATAAAAGTCACTTCCTTATGATATGTCACAAGTCTCTGGTCCCAGTAGGTTCACGTCGTAGCTACCTAGAATCATCACAGATGATATCCAATATTGTTTGTATATAAATATATATACCGATGACATTTCATCCCACCGCTGCCACCATTGTCACAAATCATCGGGATGCAATAATACTATGCTGTTAATTTGTCACCATTTATTTATTTGGTCACTAACAATAACAGTTTTCACCCTCACTATTTCACTCAACATGTATACATCAATGTAGGTTACCCAAACGTCATAGTCAATTCCAATGTATCCTTCATACCTAGTCTAACATCACATATAATTCGGCACAAAGCCGATGTAATTCACACATCAAACATTGTCTGTATTGAATTACCCGCCATAAATGTATTTGTTCACTAAGACGACACTAAGTCATAAATTTGCACTAAGCAAGTTCCAAAGGCACTAAGCCATGAATGTGCACTAAGCAAGTTCCATATGTACTAAGCCCACATTAACACACACAGTAGTGAAAGGATACATATCAATAAACGACCGTCACTCAGTCACGGCATATTTCCCAGCAACTGTGACCTATGCTTGTTGCTGGTATTGTCCCCTGCACTAGATCAGGATCAGATTATCGTCTGGGTGATGTTTCCCCAATGATCACTGCTTCTCATCTCCCCAAGTATACACACTCTACTCTCCCTTGACACGGCCGCCTGCAAATAACATTTGCACCCATACTAAATAAATATCGTGCATTACATTTCACACCTGACTATAAACACAGAATGTCACAAATGCACCATAAAACATACCATTATACAATGTCTACTTACAGAAAGATTGTCCTCTCAATGATGTAGAATGTTTAATCCCGTTTATCACACTGTCTTTCACATCATAACTTTCTTCCTCTCTCAAAACAACCTGCGTTTATCACCATTGCTCCATGACAACTGCCCAGTACAACATCACTCACCCAAGCCAACCCATGCCTGGATTAATAGTCATACTCTCAGGTAATTGCACCCCAAGCTGGCACTGACCACTACCAATTACATGAACTGGACATTGCAAGTAGAAGTCACCTCAGGAGAAAATGTACTTTGTGACACATCCCCCTTTTCCCCTGAAAAAAAAATGATTTCATCATTTTGTTTTTAGCTGCGGCTAAGATAGTCTGCTCCCAGGTTTTCGGTTTTCTGATCCCTTGATAGCTTTGATCTGGAATCTATAAGGCTGTAATGCGAGTACCCACCTCATGATTCTGCTATTTGTCATCTTCCGTCTGTTCATGTATATGAGTGGACAGTGGTCTGTCTGCACCTGAAACTCCTTACCGTAGAGGTATATTTGGAACTTGGTAATTCCCCATACCAGTGCCAGACATTCGAGTTCTATCACTGCATACCTGGTTTCCCTTGGCAAGAGTTTTCTGCTGGCATATGCCACTGGGAACTTTATTCCATCTGATTCCTGCATCAGTACCCCTCCAATACCTGTATTTGAGGCATCGGTCCTCACAATAAAGGGTTTGTCCAGGTCTGGTAATCTGAGGATAGGGTTACTTACCAAATAGCCCTTCAGTTTCTGAAAAGTGTTCTCATGGACCTCACTCCAGGTAACTCTGGTTGGCGTTCCCTTTCGCGTCAAATCCGTCAGCGGAATGGCAATTGTGGCGAAATTCGGTATGAACTTTCGGTAGAATCCAATCATGCCCAAAAAAGATCTCACCTGCTTCTTAGTCTCCGGTCGATTTGCTTTGACGATCCCTTCTACCTTGTCTACTAACGGCTTCAATTCTACATTGCCGACCTGATGTCCCAGGAATTCTAATGACTTGTAACCTATCATACACTTACTTGGTCGTGCCGTTAACCCTGCTTCCCGTAGTCTGAGAAATATCTGTCTTATTATTCTCACATGGCTCTCCCATTCCTCTGTATGTTCTAAAATGTCGTCAATAAAGTTGTCAACATTCGTCAAGTCCATGAGCAGCTTTCTCATCATTCGCGAGAAGCTTGCTGGTGCGGTCACTAATCCAAATGGTAACTTGCGAAATTGAAAGAGCCCGTCTGGGGTACAAAATGCGGTTTTCTCTTTGCTCCTACTGGACACTCTAATTTGCCAATATCCTTTGCTCAGGTCTATTTTTGAGAGGTATTTGTCCTTGGTCAGTTTGGAGAATATTTCCCCTGGGTTTGGAATATTTTCTGCGTCAAATGTCGTGATTTTATTGAGGTTATCCGATTTGCGAACTAACACAACAGGTAAAGAATAAGGGGATGATGACGGTTCAATGATTCCCATTTCTAACATTGTCTTTGTTTCCTGTCTAACTGTTTCCGTCATGGCATATGGGAGTGGGTACTGCTTTGTTCTCACCGGTTCTTCTGATGTCAAATGAATCTCATGTTCCAATAAATCGGTTTCTCCAGGAATATCGGTCAACACATCCTGAAACTCGGTTATAATTGCTTCAATGTCCTGTTTCTGATTTTCAGTTAAGTCATCACTAATCTGGACATCATCTGTGGTTTCCTTCCCTTCCAAGGTTCTAAGTTGGGTCACATCATGTTCTTGCTCCTGAATCTCATCACTTAGATCGTCACTATCTCCTATGTCACGCTTATTGTCTATAACACCAACACATGTCACTTCAAGCCGTCCTTGTCCTATACTGTTTCCTCCTAATGAATCACCATTCTGATCTAACTGTTCACGAACCACATACTTCTTTAACAAGTTTGCATGGTAAAGCTTTATCTTTCCTTTCACATTCACTTTGTAGTCACACTTTCCTATCCTTTCCACTACTGTGTGTGTCTTTCCAGTATCCTCGCTCGCATGTTCCGATTTTACCTTCCCAAGCTCTATTTGCTTTTCCATCACCTGTAATCGTACCTTTGCTTCCCGTTCGAGTGCTCTCTCCTCTCTATCTTGTTTGTCCTGTTCCCGTCTCTCTCTTCTCGCTAGATTGGTTTGGTCCCGCTCCTTCGCCTTCTCTCTTTCTAACCTCTTTCTCTCCTTCTCCTCTTCCCGTTCTAATCTTTCTCTCTCTCGTACCTGCTCTCTCTCAACAAACTCACGAAGTTCTGTATTTTCTAACCCCATTTCCTTTCCCACTTCCACGAATTTCGAAACATCCATACTGTCAAATGGGATATATTTCAAAATGGCAAAATGGGATACTACATAAGATAACAGATGGGCAGGGATATCACAGTGATCACTATCTAGCTAACCACCTGATCAGTAGCATCTCCATATATGGCTATTCATTACATGGTGTATACAAGAGTTGTCAGAGGACAACACAGTGCTTTAGTGGGGCTGGTCAGAGAAAATAAAACATGAAAACTTAACATTTGAAGAAAAACAGACAGTCGGACGGACGGACACTGACACCACCTAGGATATGGCATCAACACACCTTCATTCGGAAGGCGCGTTAATAATGACTTCAATGAAATGGATGGCAGACAGATGTAAAACTCGGCATTATCATGAAATCTAGTGTCTCTACTAGCATTAACATGATTAAGGTACTGATTCCGTTTACCCCATTCAACAACAGTCAATAAAAGTCACTTCCTTATGATATGTCACAAGTCTCTGGTCCCAGTAGGTTCACGTCGTAGCTACCTAGAATCATCACAGATGATATCCAATATTGTTTGTATATAAATATATATACCGATGACATTTCATCCCACCGCTGCCACCATTGTCACAAATCATCGGGATGCAATAATGCTATACTGTTAATTTGTCACCATTTATTTCTTTGGTCACTAACAATAACAGTTTTCACCCTCACTATTTCACTCAACATGTATACATCAATGTAGGTTACCCAAACGTCATAGTCAATTCCAATGTATCCTTTATACCTAGTCTAACATCACATATAATTCGGCACAAAGCCGATGTAATTCACACATCAAACATTGTCTGTATTGAATTACCCGCCATAAATGTATATGTTCACTAAGACGACACTAAGTCATAAATTTGCACTAAGCAAGTTCCAAAGGCACTAAGCCATGAATGTGCACTAAGCAAGTTCAATATGTACTAAGCCCACATTAACACACACAGTAGTGAAAGGATACATATCAATAAACGACCGTCACTCAGTCACGGCATATTTCCCAGCAACTGTGACCTATGCTTGTTGCTGGTATTGTCCCCTGCACTAGATCAGGATCAGATTATCGTCCGGGTGATGTTTCCCTAATGATCACTGCTTCTCATCTCCCCACGTATATACACTCTACTCTCCCTTGACACGGCCGCCTGCAAATAACATTTGCACCCATACTAAATAAATATCGTGCATTACATTTCACACCTGACTATAAACACAGAATGTCACAAATGCACCATAAAACATACCATTATACAATGTCTACTTACAGAAAGATTGTCCTCTCAATGATGTATAATGTTTAATCCCGTTTATCACACTGTCTTTCACATCATAACTTTCGTCCTCTCTCAAAACAACCTGCGTTTATCACCATTGCTCCATAACAACTGCCCAGTACAACATCACTCACCCAAGCCAACCCATGCCTGGATTAATAGTCATACTCTCAGATAATTGCACCCCAAGCTGGCACTGACCACTACCAATTACCTGAACTGGACATTGCAAGTAGAAGTCACCTCAGGAGAAAATGTACTTTGTGACAAATGGTAATTGCTCATAAGAGTGATGTGATATATGAATATAACATATGTGAATATTGTCTTGTTACTGTATACTAATTGGTGCATTGAGTTGCCATCTCCGTCATCTTTGTATGTCAAGCCATCGTACATTTACACCTCTTCGTGCGTTTGACACATACAGCAAATAATATGACAGTAAACAAAATATAAATGGGTGCAATACATCATAGATAGATATGACCACGGCGTGCTATTCATATTATGCCAGCAAACTGTACGAACCACGGGATTTCTCTAAATGAATTTTGATGTGTAAACATTCCAATCTGATGCACAGCCTATTGTTAGTGTACACGTTACCCATAGGTGAAGCCATATTTACTTGTATAGTAGATGAGTAGACACAAGGGAAGGAAATACACTCAGGTAGCTGCTTACATGTCACTGGAATTGATAGGTAATACCAGAGTACAGTAGTGGGTATATATGGTATGTGTTGTGTGGTTTATCAGGTAAAAGTGACACACTGCGCGATGTTCTGTGTATGAGGCTATTTATAATGGTGATTCATGTTGTTAAAAACACAGTCACAAACATGTCCAGAAAACTGACTATTTTACAGTTTGGTGTAATATAATTGATAGGAGTCCATTTTTCTGGCTTTTCTACATGCTATAATATATCATATGTTCTACTTCACAGTTTGCGTCCTTTGTCAAACAGCAAAACAGGCGAAACTGGACGATGGCTGGAACACACAAAGATGGTCGACTTGGCCACTCGATGTGCCGGTGCCGTATAGGATATAGCAATGAGGCAATGTTCACGTATATGTTATACATATATTCCATCACATTTACGAAGCAATTATCTTTGAATCAAACGATGATCAGGTATAGAACGGGTCCTTAATGTAATTTCTAGACTGGAAACCACATATCATATGATGTAGTGTCTGTCATTCACTAAATGTGACTGTGACTGGAGAAATGGGACTAATTGGGTTTGCGGAAAGTGTAGCTCCTGATCAAATAGCACACCCCGGTAGCCTGATAACTATCTATATTGTTTGTTACAAGCATGAAGGTGAATTTGTTTCAGTTATGGACTGGCGAACAGTAGAGGTCCTGATCAGACTGTACGGAGGAACAAGTTGGTCTGGATTAACACTAGTCGCAAATCCCGTAAGCCCCGTGTCTCGAGCCACGGCCACAAGTTCTTCAATTAGCATAGCACGTCAGTTAGACTGGGCGGAACGGTTATGATTATTGCCACACAATGACATCTTCATTATACTAGTTCTATTTCTCAGGAGAGCCTTTTCAGGGTAACTTAACTTAACATAGTAGCATTTTAGCACTCCTACTTTGTCGACATTGTATATTGAACGCATATGTAATTATTATGTATGTGACTGTGGCCGGAAAACGGGGCTTATGACTGTGCAGGCCCGTACGCAGAGGAGGTGCGACGGGTGCGTACGCACTCCCCTTAACCCTTTCAACACCACAGGCCTGTACAGTGGTATTGACGAGCCGTCTCATCAGGATCTACATTTTTTGCAAGTAATTTTCATATTTCTTAGAACAAAAACACCTCCTGTTCATAAATGGACTGGTCTGAAAATCATTTTGTGATGATGGGATTGCAAAATTAACATATCAAAATCCATTCCAGTTACTTACGGGTGAAAGGGTTAATCTAAAAAAAAATTGTCGATAACGTACCCCCATAAATTAAGTGCTGCCTACGGGCCTGCTGTGGTCAGACAACATATAGCTCCTGATATGCTAGGGTACTGCTTAAATCTAACGAGTATATACATATACATGTATACTTTTGTTTTAGCAGGGGCATATCCAGTATTTGGGGAACGGGGGGATTGTCTAGTTGCGAAGGTAACTCTTGAAATCTACTCCCGTACCGTCCGTAGCTAGCTACGGACGGTACGGTAGCAATTGCAGGAGTTACCGTTCGCAACTAGACGGTTGTCCTATTTTCAAGCTCTTCGAAATGCACTTTCCTGTGTTTTACGGCATTTAAATTCAGACTCCAACTGGTGGTGAACTGTGATCTATGTAAACCCCGTGGCTGAACGGGGGGGGGGGGGGTTGCAACTCTGGACCCCCCTCCAGATCCGCCCCTGTTTAGATACATGCTACTACTACTACTACTACTACCAGTATTATATACCGGTACCGGATGTTATATTAATTCACAGGCGAATAGTGTAGATCCAGATCAGACCTGCATTTATGCACAGTCTAGTCTGGGTCTACACTGATCGCAAAAGACATAAGCACCATGTCTGCATTCACTGTACCATTTACGAAAATCCCTGCTTTGTGTTATTACATAAATAATATATACAGTGGGGCCCCTCTAAACCGGACACTCGGGAAATTATAGATGTTTACCTTAGATGTGTTTCGCTGTTATGTATCTCTGATTACAACGACTTTTCATGATTACAAAGCACTATAATGTGTCATGAAGTGCTCACCTGTCTGATTTACAGTGGAACATCTCCAAACCGGACACCCTGGGAGGTTCTCCAAACCGGACACCCTGGGGACCTCCCAGGGTGTCCGGTTTGGAGAGGTTCCACTGTACTGGGTCAAATAATATTTAAATAATGCGAGACAGTACGTGTTTAATTACGATAATTCCTTTTTTTGTCTCAATTATTGTTATCCTAATTAATATAGGCAATGGGGTGAGAAGCTAATTTGGGCAATATACATTTAAATATTAGTATTTGATATGTAATTACTCAAGTTTTTGTTAGTATACATTTAAATGTACGGATTATGTGTAATCACTATTTTAAACATATTTAATCATAGTTATCTGACCTGCTTCAATGTTGATAATTAATGAACACACGCGATAAACGATTACCAGAAAATATGTCGCAACACATCAATTTAAGCGTAGGCTACATTTAAAGCGGCTCCACTCCAGATGGGATTACAGTGTACTGTATTTTTTTCACGCGATGTTTACCTGCATTTGCTATATATCTACACATTGCGAGCTCATTTTCGGTTGGTGGATGTTTATATTCGCGTTAAATCGTACTTTATACGTCCCTATACGAAAGGGCTTTTCCGTTTCCAATTCTATTTTTACTTACGACCTGCTTGCCGTACGTAATCCCACGTGACACAAATGGCCCACAAATCATACTTCCGGGCATGCGCACATCGCGTCCAGCTATATCAACAACAATGTCCGACAGGTATTCTCACAATTGAAACACCAATTATTTTACAAAAGACACATTTCCAGAAATCGGACTTCGGGTTATATCAGACAAATAAACTAATTGTAACGAGTTTACAGCGAAACTACATCAATATATGCCAATATGAGCAAGTATATCCGACTTTATAATACAAATGGCGTATTTGAGATGACCCCTAGTTTACCGTTGAAGCAAAATTTCCGCGAAGTCACTGCTGCTGTGAAGCCCCAGGTCCTCCATAATCTGCTTCCATGGGTTGATCTGGTCGCCAATATTGATTACTTGCTTGCGATATCGGCGATCACGCGATATTTTTCTTCTTTTTCGTTCTGAACATGTCAAAACCATGCTCGTCTCATCTTCCGCTCTGCGAGTCGCCATTTTGGTGGCCAAGACAGTCAACTGCGCATGTGCATGATACCACGTGACGGGCAATATCAGTATAGCGCGAATTATAAAAATAAATGGGAGTAACGCGCGCCACTCCCAACAAATTAATAAATATTAAATAAATAAATATCTATACTGGCCACTTATAATTTTTAAACCTGTCGCAATAGTTACATCATTAGGTACTTATTTATTTAAAATAGTATCCGTTTTACCCCTCATCTGGAGTGGAGTCGCTTTAATAAACAACGTGTTCATAATATATATAATACATTTAGGCGTATATTGGTATACTATGGTGAGTGTTTGAATAAATATTGTTTCTGCGCAGATTTGTCAAGGGACTAGTCAACGATTTGCTATGCGAAATATTCTAAACGGCTTTAATTGCAATTGCGTGTATAGTGCACACATGTAAATAGTTGATGGATTTTTGTCGCATACATGTTAATGCATACGATTTGCTTTCATAGTGCATTAAGCCGAATGTTCTGTCTGTAAAGCATGACGGCAAGCTTTCCTGCGTTATAGACAGAATATTTGGGTTAGTAATACATTAACACAGTGTATTAAAATCATAATACACTAGAGTATATAATAGCACATAGTATGCAACGGAGACAGCTACAGAAAACATGTTTGATGACCAATATACATGATATAGCTGCCATGTAACACGAATTTTCTGTCTGTATAGACTGAAAATTCGGGTGACCATGTATGATGCTCAGGCAATAAATATAATCTAGCAGTTGTATTGATTTAATATGATGTTGTTGTTTTTAAAACTCGTTGACTGGTTTCCTAAGAAACAAAGAAACTTGGTATAGACTCACTTCTTATGAGGTCAGTAAACTTATTTAATAAATAACATAATTTTATTATATCATCACGCATACACTGATCTGTAGCCGATTTCACTAAAATTATACTTATCTTGCTAAGCAAACGTTGAGGAAGAGACTTTCAATGTGTGCATATGCTTCCATCTGTATGTGCATCTTGGAACAAACAAAACAGACAAAAAATGCACACCGATGCGGATTGTACATTTTATCAGGCACGAGCTACGAAACCGCTCTCAATACAATGTATATTTGACCATCATGCAATAGTATCATGTTACTACTCGTTCCACCGCGGAACGATACAATGCGCTGCTAAAAAGTTGCGCAATATCGCACGCTACGGAACTCGTGCATATATACACGTAGAAATCAGATAACTGAACAAGTTAAAGACGTTCATCATTCACCAGCAATGTGTATGCGCTTCGGAAAATATACAAATTATAAATGGAGTAAATAAATTAGTGATGATTTAGGGGAGGTGATACGTACTTCCAGCACTGATCAAATATGAACTCACGAGACGTCATTATGGAAACAAATAGTGACGGCTTGCGTTTGATCGTGTTCAAATGGGTAGCAAAAATATGTAATACTATATAATAAACAAAATATTCGGTAAATATGATACCAGGCTAGTGTCTTTAACCCTTTCACCCCTAAATAACTGGAATGGATTTTGGTATGTTAATTTAGCACCCAATCCAACCGTCACAAAATGGTTTTCAGACTTGTCCATTTATGAAAAGGGGGTGTTTTTATTCTCCAAGATATGAACACTACTTTCCAAAAGTGCAGATCCTGATGAGACGGCTCGTTACGAGCCTGCTAATCTGGATCTACACTGTTTGCATAAGCCGCTATAGCGGGCTTTCGAAAGGGTTACATTCGGTTATTCGTTCTCACCGTCTAATACCACCCCTAATAACAACGGCAGTGCGTTTGAACCTCTTGCTCTCACCCACCCCACGCCCCCTGAACACATGTACGCCACTACTTGTGACCGTGAACATCCCAGGGCAACCGAGCAGCGGCGCCTATCATGAAGAAGGAGCGGAGGCTAAAGATCGTGGTGATTGGCGAACCCAGGTCGGGAAAGTCTTCCATCATCAGGCGATACAGTACCGGCGTCTTTATTGACGATCCCACCTATGTCGTATCCTTTTTTATCACATGGAAACCTTGTTATGACGTGTTGTAGCCCATTACATAGAAGTGATATGTCACTTGTGAAATGCCACCTGGCTAGCCACATCACCCTAATTACGTATTCGTATTATGCGCTAACGCTATTCTACGGCAAACGAACAACACGAGGACGTTCCAAATGACGTCCATAAAGGTGCGACAAAGCAATGTTTCCATTTGATATGAGATTTATGAAACTCGTCAGCAATTGTATGAACCTCGCCAGAAGCTCGGTGCATACATTGTGCGTGACTCGTTTCGTAAATGATGATCTCCTATCAAGTGGAAACTCGTTTACTATCCTCTATGTATTGCATAAAATGGGCGTTCGCAGTGTAATAACACGGTATAATTCCAGCACAAAAATATTTACACAATTCGCTAACATTTGATTGGCCCGTAGCAAGTCTCTGCCCAAAATTTATATCCCAGTAAACTCCCATGTCGAACTACTTTCCGTAACCGTGAGGAGCAGTTAAAATAATTCTTAAGAACACGGAAAATAAACACATTTTCTTGATGAATTTATTTCAAATGCTGTAATTATAAGGAATGAATGTTTTTTTTGTGGAATTTATCGGGGATATAAACTTGGAAAAGTCGCGGGAATACTGGACGAAGGCCGGAAGGCCTCGTCCAGTATTCCCGCGACTTTTTCCAAGTTTATACCCCGATAAATTCCACAAAAATGCCATTCATTCCTATAGTGTTAAAACTCACAATGCACTAGTGTAATAACCATGTAAATGAAATGTCTATAGAAAACACGTCAGTACAGCTTCAATATATGACGCTGTATGCAGAGCTCCAGATAAGCTGCGTATTTGCTTAAATACCCAATTAAAAGTGCCAACAACTTAAAATCAGAAGTAGCGAGTTTCAAAAAGCAATAACAAATTTGTGGTACCGTTATCATGCTGCAGAAATCAATAAACAGATAAAAAATTAGCATATTTTTCTCATTTTCCATGAAAACACATCTTGTTATTTTATTAGAATTGTCTCCAAGGAGACAATTCTAATGAAATGCCAAGATATGTTTTCATTTTGAAGAAATCTTGATGTGTAAACAGTCGTGATTTTATTTTACCCAATTAAAAATATGAAACACCCAATTGCTTCAGCAATGATGGAAGTGACAATATGTATACTCATTTACTAATTCCTTATATGGAGCCCTGTGTATGTAATATATATAATCTAACATGTGTATCGATTTAATATATTTATTAAACTTGCGGAATAATTACATAAGAAACTCGGCAAAGTCTCGTTTCTGCTGAAATGAGTACACCAATTGAATGTTTTGAAGAGAACGCACCTGTACCGAATCGAACCTTCGGTAAACGTTCCCAACACAACTCGGACCCCTGTGATGGTTTAAAAGGCGAAAAACATGCCTGGAAGCCATGGGGCAACTGTAAAGATTAGCGATAGACTGAGCAAGAGAAATGTATATTCCATAACTACAGAACCTAGCTGGGAGAATCATTTAGCATTAAACGTATTGAGTGGGATGAAAGAACGTGTATTAAAGCAGAATTTTGGGAAATACGAGGTACGTATGTCGATATTCATTACCAAGGTGCATGATCGCGTGGTTACAACAACAACAACGTCGACCACTCCAATGTAAGTATTATTTGATATTTTACTTAATATGCAACGGATTTTGATGAAATATGGCGCAGCAAACGCGTCTTCATGAGCTGCATTTGGTGTAGACTAACATGCCATGACTCTGTATCATGTTTAACTTCTATTTTTCATCATCTGACTTTTATCATTTAGTATTTACTTTGTAACGGTAGTAAAGCCATATAGTGCTATGTCTACATTTGGTGGTCCAGGGAGTTTGGCACAGACTTATGGCGTTTTTGCGAATAATTCTTCGCAAAAACGACATCAGTTTGGGCGAAAATACAGAGACCACCAAATGCAGCTTAACAAGACGCGTTTGATGAGCCATAGTTCATCAAAATCCGTTATGTAATAAGGACACCATAAAAGAATACGTACTTTGAATCAGATGAATTCTGGAAATTTCAGTACTTGTTGTAGTTGTTAGTACCCCGTGATCATACACCTTGATTACCAGTCTTTGACTACTGAATGACTGTTGTATGAAAAAGCCATCAGTCTCGGATTATGGTGACTCGGGAAGGAAAGTTTCGTTCCTTCGTTTCTACGCCACGTACGAGGGTCATTCAAAATAAGTAATTACAATAGGTTCGTATCTTTCGTTTGGCTTCTCGTAAACCAATACAATGTGGACCTTGTAAAATTCGGCCACTATCGGTTATAGTAGTACAGTATCCAACCGTATATTTGTGTTTCTAAGTGATGACGTCATTTTGCACGTGCCTGTATGCGACAGTGCGGGGGAATTTCACGATTTCAGGAATAGTTTTTATATTAATTCTGAATTCGGAACGTCGTGAGTAGGATATATTGTTGGAATAGAACAGAAGTATGATATGATATCAAATATATGATATGTTGTTAATGGTTCATTTACAAATGTTTCAATATATGTATTAGCAATTTTGTTATAAGTTCGCCTAGCAACTAAATAATATATTTTTCCATTAAGTTTTAGAGTTTGCCTTCTTTCAGTCGTTAAGGAATATGAGGTCAACTTAAAAGTAGTGCAATTATAATAAATTATTACATAGTTGACTATGTATTAAGCTTATTTAGCAAAGTAAAATTCAAAATATATAATATTGTGGTACATTAATGACACATTTAGAATTTATGGGAAAAAATAGCCTTTGTTTCACAAAATATTTAAATAATTTTTCAAATATGCATTATTTTATATTAAAAACTTTACTAAAATGTTCACTATATTAATGTGCTCCAATTTAAAGAAGTGTTAATATACTAAGTGTGGTACAGTTGCCATGGTAACAAGTAATTACTTTCTGAACGCCTCGGTGATGTTCCATGGTTGGTAGGTTTATAACAAATTATGAATATTTTAGAAATTACGTAACTTCCATCCAGAATGAATAATGTTCGAAGTGTCATTACTTATTGAATGACCCTCGTACGTTAAAAGTCGGCCTATCGCTTTGACGATGCGTAGAGATGAAGATTAAGAACGAAACTTAATATTATTATTGTTAATCTCTACCTACAGTGGGGTCAGCGTGTAAGTGCACACACGAACGTATAAGTGCACACACGAACGAACACGACAGGTTGGTTCCAACCTGTCGTGTTCGTTCGTGTGTGCATTTACACGCTGACTCCACTGTAGCGGAGAAACATTAGAAGGATATTTAAAGTTCATATGTTTCATCTCTGTGCGGTGTAGAAACGAAATAATGAATTTTAAACCTCCTAATTAATGTATTCATTAAATGTTCCAATAAGTAGCAAGTTATATTTAGAATCAGACGTAACTGCGTGTTATCATATATTCATGTGGCATGCGTCCTGTTGAGACGTGTACATATGCGATTCGGTGCCAAACGGACAATAACTCGGTGGTATCGAAAGTAGAAAGCATGTGTACGCTAAGGGGTGGGGCAAACCAAACGACAGTTATAGTTCGGTCACATATTGAATTTTTAATAAACTGATTTATTAAAAAATCAATATATGAACAATCATTATTACATATTTTCGTAGTTTCTAGAAATTTAGAAATATAAATAAAAATACGTAATGTATTTGCAACTGGTACAATTTGCAGAACTGTACATTCAACCTCCTAAACGCCCGATGTATTTTCGCGGCACGAAAGGAGTCCTACTCGTGTACGATGGGTCGTGCCAATTTCCACTGGACACGATAGCCAGACTTAAATCCTACACTGACGAAGAGGCGGCTCGACATAACAGAAGCAGTCTTCCTTGTCTGCTATTGGCCAGCAGGGTAAGTACAATGTGTGTGATCACATGGTTACAATAACAACAACAAGTACTGAAACTTCCAGAATCCATCAGATTCAAAGTACGTATTCTTTTATTTTGTCCTTATTATGTAACAGATTTTGATGAAATATGGCGCATCAAACGCGTCTTGTTAAGCTGCATTTGGTGGTCTCTGTATTTTTGCCCAAACTTCTGTCGTTTTTACGAAGAATCGATTTCCGTGTCTACAGACACGGAAATCGATTTTTCGCAAACACGACATAAGTCTGTGACGAACTCACTGGACCACCAAATGCAACTCATGAAGACGCGTTTGCTGCGCCATATTTCATCAAAATCCGTTGCATATTAAGGAAAATATCAAGTACTACTTACTTTGGAGTGGGCGAGCTTTCAACACTTTCAACCATTGTTGTTGTTGTTTTAACCACGTGATCATGCACCGTGTAAGTACTTACTCATGAATATTCATGACGGGATCCACAATCGTGCTAACCGGAAATGTAAGGTTAGTTGCCCTGTTAAGACGTCATACTATTCGGATTACAGCACTGAGTAAATAGCCATTAATGTGAGGAAGCTATTGATGCGGTTTGGTAATGATCCGACTAACGGATCAGGGGATATTTAACATACTGGAAGTACGCTCAAAGTTGATGACATGAAGTTCAATGTCATCAAGGTGAATGTCAAGGTCACACGAATGAGACAGGGTGGATAGCCATCAATGTGAGCTATTGTTGAAGTTTGGTAACGATGCGAGTAACGGATCAGGAGACATTGCATAGTTGGACGTCTGTCAAAAATTGTTGACGCCTACTCCTAGATTTGGACCGCTATGTCTCACTTTCCACTAATGTGGGTGTGACAAAAACCTAAACATACCTTGTCGTTGTAGAACTTTTCTACATGTATGCACCAGTAGGTTTTAATATTTTTCTGTAACGACTATATCTATCGTATATCCAGAATTCCTGGTTAAAATAAAATATTATTCATATTAATGGTTATCAACTGATTGAAAGGATCAATGGAAAGGGAGTTAGCCACATGGAGTTAGCCCCACTTATTCCACTCACCCATTAATATTCAATTAATAAATGAACCATGTTACAACACATTCCATAAATATATCTGGTGAAAATTATCATGTTTTTGCATGAAAGAAATAACATATAATAAGTCGATGTTGAATCTCAAATGAATATGTGTACATGTATATATATATAATACAACATGCATTGCTTAGATGTTGCAACAGCAGCAGTCAGCCTTGTTTGAAATACTATTCACCAGGGGGGGGGGGGGGGCGTTTCACTAAATTTCACATTAACAATCGTTTCTTGTAAACAATTATTGGATTTCCATTTCTTGAGCATAGGCGTGGTTATATCGTGCACTTTACGTGTATTGTGATGTTACCTGTAACCCAAGCCGTGTATAATCGGACATACATTTATGTATACATTGATGTAAGTCAGTGGCGGATTCAGGGATGGCCCGCCCACTTCAGGATTCCAGATTTATTTTTGCAATTGAGAAGCTGTCTGATTGCTGTAAAACGGAAATAGCAAGCACTGTCAAATAAAGGTGATGTTATCAGATCAAGGTCCGAATATCATAGTGAGCCAATTCAGAAGCTATTATAATAATGTACCTTATCCAATGAGCATGATGTACTGAAAACTAGTCGTTCGAATTTACACTCACCCCCGTCCCACCAATTCGATGCAATCCTGGATCCGACACTGTAAATGTAAACAATATTTCAGTGTGACCTTGCGTCGGTCTCCCACGTGAAACTCGCTGAAACACTGGACGAGTTCTGCAAGGCTAATAATATAGACAAGTGGTTGGAAACGTCAGCCAAGGATGATACCAACATAAAAGAAGCATTCGACTTACTGATATCCGAGGTAGGCTTCACAGGGCGCTCACTGCCTGAATATGTTTCGCTTTTGAGTTTGCCAATATACAAGGTGCATGACCACGTGGTTACAGCAACAACAACGTCGCCCACTCCAAAGTAAGTATTATTTAATATTTTCCTTAATATGCAACGGATTTTGATGAACTATGGCGCAGCAACCGCGTCTTCATGAGCTGCATTTTGTGGTCAAGGGAGTTTGGCACAGTCTTATGTCGTTTTTACAAAGAATCGATTTCCGTGTCGGAGACACGGAAGTCGATTCTTTGCAAAAACGACAGAAGTTTGGGCGAAAATACAGAGACCACCAAATGCAGCTTAACAAGGCGCGTTTGATGCGCCATATTTCATCAAAATCCGTTACATAATATGGACAATATAACAGAATACGTACTTTCAATCGGATGGATTCTGGAAGTTTCAGTACTTGTTGTTGTTGTTGTTAGTACCACGTGATCATACACCTTGATATACGGATATACATGGTAGACTTCGTATCACCAGTGAGTGTTAAAGATTGGGGCCCTCAAATCATGTAAATATATATTATTACGGAAATTAAATGTGTACCTAATTATGTAACTATTCCACAAGTATTTAGCATCAAAAGTATTAACTAATACTTATTGTATTTCAATACTGTGTCACAGTAGCGGTGATCGCCAGTTTATGTGCACGTGAAGACATATATAGCTACAATATGGTTATCTCACAGGTGGAAGTAACATACCAAGGCCTATAAATACATTAAATATACATACAAGTGTCAATAAGTGAAAAGAAAGTAAGTTAAACTTGTTGTACTCCCTGTTATAACACATTCTTAATAGTAGTAGTAGTAGTAGTATAGTAATAGTAGTAGTATTGTGTTATAACAGGGAGTAGATCTAAACTCCTTTTATTTAACTGATGTTTTCCCACTTAATTATATGTTTAGGTTTATGTATAGACCTTGATCCGTTACTTCAACCTGTGGGTTATCTAAGTGGAGAGATATCGTAGCGAGGTAGCAATTTTGTTTCTAGTGAAGAAAGTGCGATTTAGTTTTAATTATTTAAATCAAGTGTGTGTATCAACTTAAACATGATATGTTATAAAGTATTGCTATTGTACACCAGTAGCCGATTTCATCAAAAGTGCTAAGCTTACTTATCTAGCTAAGTATTCTTTGAGGGAGTAATCATTTATTTTTCCCGTAATGCATTATTTCATATATAACTAACAACTGCATATATATCATGATTACAAATTTGCAGACATATTATACTAAAATGATTACATTATTACAGCCAAAATGGATGTGGTAATGTAATAAATTCAGTATAATAAAAATTAATAAAATGTATCCTTAAATTGAAAATTTCGCTCTCAAAGTGTACATAGCAAAACAAGTATGCTTAGAAAAGTTGGTGAAATATGCTACAGAAATTGCATTGGACAAATAAATATTTATTTCCTTTAAATAAATATTGAATTTTGTTAATATTTTGAGAAAACGCGATTACATTGTATCTCCCCTGACTCAAGGTTATTGATTTCCGTCATACAAATAATACAAAATAGTACCAATATGTCACTTGTGTACCCGGTAATACAAAATAGTACCAATATGTCACTTGTGTACCCGGTAATAACAATTAAACGCTCTTTTTATACATTAATGAATGACATCGCTAAATGCTGAACCAAAAACATATTAACCCTTTGAACCCGAAAGCCCGCTATATCGGTTTATGCAAACAGTGCAGATCCAGATGAGCTGGCTCGTAACGAGCCGTCTCATCAGGATCTGCACTGTTTGAAAGTAATTTTCATATTTTTCAGAACAACACATACCCCCTTTTCATAAATGGACGAATCTGAAAATCATTTTGTGACCATTGGATTGGTCGGAACATTAACATATCACAGTCCATTCCAGTTCCTTAGGGTTGAAAGGGTTAATAACATCTACAATACACCGTGATGTGCGCGACCCCATCATTAAGAAGGACTAACAGTGAAATATGAAGTCCTTCTCACTATTAACCCATTTCATGCTGAGGATACTCTGATTTTTGTTGAAAAAATCTCATTATTTTGTTCATTCATCGATAAAGGTATATGTTGTTACCACTCATTTGAACCGTCTCGTTGAGACGGTTCAAATGAGTGGTAACAACATATACTTTACAAATGATACAAAAAAAATAGGGATATTTTTCTCTCAAAAGGTTCATACTACTAAAAGTGTATCCCGTCTGTAATGGGTTAACTGGTAAAAGTCAGTTTGCACTAGTTACAACAATGAATATGGTATTTAACGGGCTTCCCTGAGATGTGTAGCCAGTGTGCACAGATCTCGCTAAACGCTATACACACTCCACTTGGCTGGTTATAAGGTTGGACCCACGCTGAGATCGCTTTCTGGGCGCAGTCGGACTGTCTGGGAACGGGTGCCGACTAATTTAGAACAAATCCATTTTTCAGTGGAACCTCTCTAAATCTGACATCAAGAAAACACCTCAGTCCTGTGATCTTATTTGTGATGAGTTTCTTGGTCATTTACCTCAGGTGATACTGTCTGTTCGTGATCGCATAGCACACAACTATGTCTCAGAATGATGCAATTCCTGATTTACAGTGAAACCTCTCTAAACCGGACACCCTGGGAGGTCCCCCGGGACCTCACAGGGTGTCCTGTTTAGAGAGGTTTCACTAAGCTTCGTACGACTAAAATGTTCGTAAGTACAACAATATGATAGTTTGTTCATTTTACATTAACAATGTTTTCTTGTAAACAATTATTGGATTTACATTTATTGAGCCTATGTGCACAATAAATGTAAATCCATCAATTGAAATTTCCAGGCGATCATACATGTGCACTTACGAACATTTTAGTCGTTCGAAGTTTAATGAAACGGGCGCTGATCTGTTCCTGGTTCCACAAACCAACGATTACACAACGTTTTCTTTTCTTTTTTGTTAATTAGAAAACGGTTTTTAAATTGGTGTGACACGTTTAAACTAACGGAAACATCGTTTTCTAATTAAAAAACTGCAAAAAAAAACGATGTCAAAACGATGCGTTGAAAGACACAAAATGTGTTTTAATAGTTGAAAATGTTTGAAAGTTTCTGCGCATATCGTTGTACAACACGATCTTCCATTCTGGTTTTCCATTCATTAGGTTTGAGGCGGCTTTCAGCTGCGCCGAAAACCTATTGTATTCGTTGTTTTTTTTGTGTTTTTTTTTTGTTTTTTTTATTCAGCCGTTCAGTCTACATCCCAAACCGCTGGACGGATCGACTTCAAATTGTGCATGCCGATTCGGATCAAGTGTGAGCAGAGACTCAGAGATTTTCAGAAATCTGTTAATGCCACTTTCCACGAAACCGGAAGTGACGTCATACTTTCTATAACTTCCTTATTTTCCAACCGATTTCAAAAAATCTTTTTGCATTGGAAAGCTGACAAAATTCTCTATCTCGAATTCGCTGACAATCCTCTGCTATCTGGTCAAATAAGAGAGCTATAGGCATTTGAAGTTGAAAAATGTACATATTTTTCAACGATTTTGCCGATTTTTTGCCGAATTTCGGCTGATAACGGGTGGTCTTTACAAACGTTTTCCAATTTGTACAGTAATGTCAGCAACATAATTTCTTGCCAGTGTGATAGGGGAGTGTCAGGCGCATAAAAGATGATAATTTTTAGAGCTCTATCTTGACTACTTCCGATTCTATTGGATGTCAAAGATGAACGTCTTTTTGTTCAAGTTTTCAAAATAGAGCAAACGGATGTGACGTCAGCTTCGTTATTTATCAATAGATTTCAAAATTTCTTGCTGCGGTCGATATTTCAGTCCTTTAGCTAAAACTTTCCCGCTTTGTGCCAGGCCTATGGTGAAAAACAAACGAAAACTTCACTGGCGGAATATTGCACATATTTAATTTTATTAGGTGTATTTACAAATGGCGTAAACTGCAATTTAATGGCGATAACTATCGAAAAATAATCATCCGCTGACTTACGGGCTCCCTCCATCTACACAAAACCGCTGGTCGGATCGACTTCAAATTTTGCATGCCGATTCGGATCAAGTGTGAGCAGAGACTCAGAGATTTTCAGATATCTTTTAATGCTACTTTCCACGAAAACGGAAGTGACGTCATACTTCCTAGATGCATTTGAAGTTGAAAAATGTACATACTTTTCAACGGGTGGTCTTTACAAACGTTTTCCAATTTGTACAGTACTGTCAGCAAAAATAGTTTACACCTTGGGCTAAAGCTTAGTTACACATGAAATCAATGTTTGAGACTCAAACCGTTGATGCAGCTCAAGCTGCTCTAGTTTTCGTTTGTTTTGATTTGGTAAACATCAACACATCTTCACTGTATATTGCAGATATTAACGAATGAGCAAAACGAAGGTGGCAATGACACTCTCGCTGGCACAAGTAACGGCAACCAAAATAAAGAGGAACAGAAATGAAACGATGACATGAAGCTATGAAATGTCATCCTTGGCACAGTGACACTGATTAAAGGGGCATATCAGCATTTGTTTTAAACAATACTATACCATATTTTCACCCATATAGGTAAATGCATATCGGATTTCCTACCTTGTTGAACACAACAAGAAAGGAAATCTGATACTTACGAGTATGTGCCGATATCGGTGAAAATTGGAACAACCCAGAAGTCCTAGTATCGTCACATTATCTTCAGTTAAACCACTTTACACAGAGCCATGATGAAAACACGTTTTTGTTTTTCATAGTAGTTTTTAAAAATAAATACAGATATGCCCCTTTAAACCAAACAGCGTCACATGACGTTGCCGAATGACGTCAGTGTAATTACGCAATTTAAACGAGTCCGTTTCAATGAAATCCACATCAAATGTCCTCATATTGTAGCATGAAACGTTACCTGATAATTAGAATACATCAAGTTTATCAGGCTCGGCTCGGAAACGGTATGAATTCCTCGGCGAGACTCCGGCGGAATTCCTACGCGTTTCTTAGCCTTGCCTCATAAACTTGATATCAGACCACACTAGACTGGTATTCTCTCTTTATCATGTAACGAGTTTTACATTGACCAAATACACGTGTATTGATAACGAAATGATGTATCAGGCATTGACGCTATCCCAGCTAACATGCAATGTAAGGCCATATAGCACGTTCTTTCTCTGCTAATGCGTCCGCGTGCGGGTAGGCTTTTGAAGTGGTTATGTGAAAAAACACAAACACAATGTGTATCCTATTTTACATTATTTACTGGTGAAGTAATATGAAAACTCATTGGGGGAATTGTCCAAGTATTAACTCAGTTCCTGAATGTCCACATAATAAGTTTGATAAGAGTATGTTTTACTTCTTTTTTTAAAGTTTGCTGGCTGAAATTTAAATTTATGCTAAAATCTTCCTCGACCCAGCTTAAATTTACCTTCGTTTTTTTCAATGCCTTATTTGTTTTTACCGGATACGTAGGTTTTGGTCAACTGGGTGGACGCTTAACATAGACAAGATATGGTATGGCCTAAGTACAATATTGTAGCTTTGTTACTGGAACATTGTGACGATGTTGTGGCAACGTTGTAATACAATGTTCGAACACAACATTGACAGAACATTTGCATTATAACGTTACTTCAACGTTGTGTTTTAGTCATGTGTGATAGGAAGTTTGTGATTATTAGAGCAACAACCTAGCTAGGCTTATCTGACAAGGGGAAAGGAAGTGTGGGAGGAGTCAAAAAACGAAAAAATTTGGAAATTGACTCCGAAACCTGACTAGATAGCTTGGATATGATCTAACTAAGAAAACAAAAGTTAAATTTTAAAAATCAGTCCAGTATTTCTAAAATTCAAAAAAAATTCCCCATGTTAAATCCCCATAGACATCTTCACTCTGTGAAGATGTTTATGGGGATTTAACATGGGGAAATTTTGTTTTCGCAATAAAATCAATATTTGACCAAATTTCACGAAATAAAAAGAAGGCTCATTCTTTTTATTTCCTTTAATTTAATATTATCAAAATAAATCTTGTTTTTGAATTGTTTATATAGCCGTACAATTTGGGCAGCTTTCGTGAAACAGACAGTAGGCTTAGCTGACAAGGGGATGGACTGTCATTTAGGACATACATGTAGGTTGTGATATATCAAAATGTTCGTTATATAGTCTCTAGTTCATGAAACCGCTTGATGCCATTATGGGTTCCGTTGGCAAAGACCTTAACATTCAAGATGGCGTCCAAGTTGGCCGCCAAATCAGGATATTAGATTGTTGTCTTAATTTGGTGCAAATGCTCTGTAAAGGTGATCAAAATAGTGGAATTATACTGTGTAAGCCAACCAGATGCTTTCAGTGATATATTTGATTTAATAAATGAAAAATGTAAAAATAATGAAAAGTTGTAGTCCGAGAAATATACAAAGAGATATTTGTATATTGAATCACTTTTATATCATTTCACAGTCTTAAAAATTGTCTGTGGATCTTTTAAAATGATCATACACAGGTGGTACATGTGTTCATCAAGTTTGAGCTTGGGTAAATATGAACATTTTATAAAGTTACCGTTATCACACCCACTATTAAATGCATGTAAGTTATTGTAAGTGTAACATAATTGTCATGCTGTATGGCGATAATCTGACAACACCTTTTACAGTATTTGTAATGATCTCTAGTTCAACTGCTTCGTACCAGTGTGGGTTCTGTGAAAAAGACCTTCAATTCAAAATGGCGCCCAAGATGGCCGCCAAAAGGGATATATTTATTTTTCGCCATCGCGGATTTCTAACGCGCTTCCTAGCATTGTCTGATAAACATGGTATGCAATGTAACTAGTCTGGTATTCTCTATATTTAACTAGAAAACAAATACATACACCATTCATCTAATTCCTCGTGGTAAAGATATATATATGAGTGCATCATATGTGCAATATATGTATTAAATGACACAACTTAAATTTATTTTCTTTGATTTGTATATTTTAAGTGATGTTGGTATATACATTTCACAACTTAATTAAGTACCTGTAACCTGTGCAACAGTCTGGGGCTGCCATATTATCGAGACCGGATATCGCGAGAATTCGCGCTGCTTCATGTCGTATAAAATATGCCCCTCGTAAATATATGGCGGAGACATTTGTTACCTAACATACCTAAACCAAGGTTAGTGTCTCAGGTCTGTTCCAGTGATATTACTACCAGCAGCACAACACCAGCCGATTCACCAAAATAGCAAAGTACACTTTGAGGGAGAAATTTTCAATTTAAGGATAAATTTATTAATTGTTATTATATTGAATTTATTACATTATCACAGTCAATTTGGCTGTGATAATGTAATAACTTTTGTATAATAATTCTGCATACTTTTAATCAACAACACTGCTCCAGATAAGCTGCGTATTTGCTTAAATACCCAATTAAAATTGCCAAACTCCCAATTGAAATTAGAAGTAGCGAGTATCAAAAAGCAATAAAAGAATTGTGGTACCTTTATTATGCTGCAGAAAACAATAAACAGACCACACATATAGCACATTTTTCTTATTTCCCATGAAAACACATCTTGGTATTTCATTAGAATTGTCTCCTTGCCAAGACATGTTTTTATTTCGAAGCAATAATTGCTGTGTGGTTTTATTTTACCCAATTGAAATTTTGCAATACCCAATTGCTTCAGAAATGATGGAGTGACAATACTCAATTACTAATTATAATACTAATATATGCAGTAGTTAATTCTATGTTTAATAATGCATTTCAGGAAAAATAAATGATTACTCCCTCAAAGTACACTTTGTTAGATAAGTATGCTTTGCAATTTTGGTGAAATATGCTACTGATATACACCATCGTATTCCCAGACACGCTGTCCGCTTACTTGTTTTGCTCAATCACTAAAGGCAGATATAATTGGGGTCATACGAATACATAATGTATTCCTGTGATCCTGCTAGCATGCATCAATGAGCTATGTACTCACTGCTAAAGAGAACGCAATATGAGAACCAATCTGCGCCTTCTACACGAGTTTGACAATTGGGGATTTTCCTGCAGTAAGCCATATTGGCATTTATTATCAAATAACCAGTCAAATACAATGTTCTACAGTGGAACCTCTCTAAACCGGACACCCTGGGAGGTCCCCAGGGTGTCCGGTTTAGAGAGGTTCCACTGCAAATTAGACAGATGACTGCTTCAAGAAACGCATGGGAGCTTTGTGATCACGAATATACAGTATGGTCGGGGATAAGTGGCAATGAACCCGATCTATGTGAAGCAGAACTAACATCTCTCTGTATCCGGTTTAGAGAGGTTTCACTGTACTTTGTTGAGCCAATGACCCGAATGTTGTTATTTCATAACAATCAATTAGTCATATCCCATTGAAATATGATAATCAGGTAAAATCAGGTTATATTGCATGTAACTTGTGACACACTATGTATTATAACTTGATCTACAATGTATGACAATTGTTATGTGCATGTATTATATCTGTAATTAAATACAGACTGATATATTGTGTCCCAGATTATAAACCCAAGAAACGTATATTTATTCTAACCATGTACATGTATATGTGAAAAACAAACAATGATCATCACGGATATTCCATAACGGCCAACTCAGATTGGAGAAGACTTTTCCATTAAACTGGTGGAATGGGATGACGAGACCAGACTAAAACTGTTACTATGGCAAGCTCGTGGTATGTATGCAGAAAACAGCATGAGCCTTATTAATTATACCACTGTTTTATGCGTTTTCGTTCTTCTCACCTGTGATGGACGTATTTGTTGTTGTTATGGGCTTTGCGACCAGTGTAGATTCAGATCAGCGTGTGCATCCGCACAGTCTGATCAGGATCTGCACTGTTCGCCATTCCATCAATGAAATAACCGTAGATGAGGAGTTACACTGGTCCCATTTCTCCAGTCACAGCGAAATTTTTTAATGGGAATTATGGGCTTTGCGACCAGTGTAGATCCAGATCAGCCTGTGCATCCGCACAGTCTGATCAGGATCTGCACTGTTCGCCATTCCATCAATGAAACACCTGTATTGCTTCTAACAAGGCCGTCCTTAAAAAATTGTTTGTTTCCTGTAACCCGACCCAGAATTTTAGAAGTGGGTCGGTCGGTAGGCAATTTCTTTTTTTTCTGTCACATGACATATTGAATTTAAAAATTATTAATATTAAAAAGGTACAATATTTTAACACTTGCATTGCAAGTGTTAAAATATTGTACCTTTTTAATATTAATAATTTTTAAATTCAATATTGCAAGTCTTGCAATAAAAGTATGTCAATTGCTGTATGTGTTGTTGTATGAACATGTATGCCATTTAGGGCGAGAGATTATATTAACCCTTTTAGCCCACTGTAGCACTAAATTGAAAAAAAAAAAAAAAAAAAAAAAAAAAAAAAAAAAAAATTGTAAGCGAAATTTCAATAAAAAAATCGGGTCGCGCCGTTTTTAGCGGGTCGGTCGGGTTACAGGAAACGGAGATATAATTATGGATGGCCCAAGAACTATATTGTTCTCAGGCTACATGCGTGTGCTATGTGCTCAGGAGTTACACTGGTCACAAATCCCATAAGCCATTTCTCAAGTCACAGCGACATGTGTCTATGTTTATTATTGAATACTCATCTCAGAGTGACATAACGAGAGATCGCAGCTAGTTATCTCCCGTTTAATTTATTTATAGAAACCCGGTCCAAACTGTGTAGTTTAGGGCCTTAATGCTTGTAAAAAGGGCGAACGCAGCATGATCTGTTGTGAAAAGTAGCAATTATAGTGAGTTCGACTAGTGTTGATACAGATCATCCTACATATCTACGCAATCTCATCTGGGACTACATTATTTATCAGATTCATATTTTCACACTTATTAATGTTATTGTGATCAGTGTAGACTCAGATCAGACTGCACATATGTGCAGTCTGATCTGGATCTACTCTGTTCGCAAAACTCAGTTTCTGTGCTATTCAGTAATAAACGCTGAAATATAGCATAGGACCGGATCTCTATAAATATATTTGCAAAGGGACATAACTAGCTACGATCCCTCATTGAGAGCGTTCACGCACTAGTGTGCAGTTTTGCCCACAGACAGTTCCAAGTCGATACACGTGTCGTTCCTTAAATTATATCGGGTTTTAATGGTTCATTATATTGTCATCGGAACCGTAGATACAGCTAGATGTGTCGAAGTTTCCCAAAACGAAACAAACGTAAACGAATGAAAAACGTAGTACAACGAAATGCATAGAAATGATCATCGTCTGTTTTTTACGTGACGCAACCATTGTTAAAACAATTCGTTAAAATAAAAGGCATGCGCTTAAATAGTTGAAAGTTTGAAAATCGGGTATTTAAACGGAAATATAGTTTTCACATAAAGAAAGACATACGATAATCGTTGCTATGCATATCGCTGTGCAAAACGATCGTTTTCACTGCGTTTTCCATTCGTTTTCATTTGTGAGCCTTCAACAAATGTTCGGTATAATCTATAATCAAAAGTGTAGGCGTTTGATTTCCAAGGTGCTTGATCACATGGTTACAACAACAACAACAACAATGGCTGAAAGTGTTGAAAGCGCGCCCACTACAAAGTAAGTATTATTTGATATTTTCCTTAATAGACAAAGAATTTTGATGAAATATGGCGCCGCAAACGGGTCTTCATGAGCTGCATTTGGTACTGCATGAGCTGCATAAAGTACCGAGACCACCAAATGCAGCTTGACAGGACGCGTTTGATACGCCATATTTCATCAAAATCCGTTACATAATAAGGATAAAATAAAAGAATACGTACTTTGATTCAGTACTTGCTGTTGTTGTTGTTGTTGTTGTTGTAACCACGTGATCATACACCTTGATTTCTGTCCCAGCACACTTCTTCCGGCAGTACGAGCGCCGTCTACATTTTCGCGACACAGATGGCGCTGTGCTCGTGCTCGATATAACCTCCCTTGTTACCTTCGACTTGGCGATGAGACTGAAAGGGTATCTGGACGATGTGACAGCGGAAGAAAACTGACATCGTGTACCATGTGTGTTGCTAGCCAACAAAGTAAGTAAGCAGTTTCAATTAAAAATACTATAAAAAAATAAAATGTTGTTTTCATGATGGCCCTGTGTAAAGTGGCTTAACTGAACGGTCAACACAGTGCGTATGTGCCGTGAAACACGGTGCCGTGAAATATTTGTTATACCCACCAATAAAATTTTTGAATTTTACAGCCATTTGAAGGTGTTGACGGGATAAATAGAATAGTAGGTTAGTGCCGTGAATGAGAAAACATCTGGCGCGGCACGGAAACGGGATGTGCTCGGCAGAGCCTCGCCCATCCCGTTTCCTGAGCCTTGCCAGATATGTTTTCCCATTCACGGCACTAACCTACTATTCTCTATTATATATAACGATACTAGGACCGCTGGGTTGATAAATATCGGATTTCCTATCTTTTCCGTTCATTATTATTTATTTATATTTCTCAAAAACTCCTGAAAAGAAAATTCAGCGGTCCTAGAAAATCCGATATTTATGTACAGATATCGGTGAAAATTGTAAAAAAACAACTGTTTCATTATGTAGTGTTTCTACAATATATACTTGATGGGCGTATGTCTATGCACGTACTGTGCAGTTGTACATGTTGTACATATGAGTATATAACTGGTATTAATAATCAACACGTAGACACATATTGTGACTAACTAATTGTATTCATTCATACGCAGTGTATGCTACTGAAGCAGGTAAGTGAGTGTATCAGCGCCTGGCTGCGGAGGTGTATATATCTCTGGTATGGGACCAATAGTAGACTTGCTACAAGTGTTATAAGTAAACTTGCTACAACAACCCAGCGGTCCTAGTATCGTCATATATCTTCATTAAACCACTTTACACAGGGCCATGATGAAAACACTCGGGTAAGGGATGTAACTAATGTTGTAATAACTTGTAGCCCAAGCCCAATGTACTTATATTCAATAAACTATGTTGAAACTAAATACCATAGACCCCATTTCTCCGGTCACAGACAGATATCATGTTAAATAATGAGCGAATACGTTTGTATTTCAGTGTGACCTTGTGAAAAAATCAGCGGACGTTATCAAGGACAAGATGGGGGCGATTTGTACGGATAACGATATTGGCGCATGGCTGGACACGTCAGCGAAGGAAAACGTCAACATAGACGAGGCCTTTCAAGTATTGCTGACGAAGGTTGGTGATACCAATATAAGTGTTGCTGTAATGTGTACTCCGTGTCATGTGTGTGGTATAGTTGGTATATTTTTGCTTTCTATTTTCTTTGTTTCTTGAAAAGAAGAGATGAAATATTGTCACATGTATAACGTACATGTATGTCAACATAAATGTTTATATACGCATTCGTATTGTGTGTTGCTTTACAGTAGTGGACATTCTCTTACAAACGTTGGTGATGGACAAAATTTCACCGCACCTTTTTCTTGATTTCAAATGTTTCTGTATTATCCATATAAACTCCTCTCTCTCTCTCTCTCTCTCTCTCTCTCTCTCTCTCTCTCTCTCTCTCTCTCTCTCTGGGTATTCGGCATGATTCGGGGTAATGAGTGTATTTTATGAATACGAATGTTACAATGTGCAACAAACAAAACATGACAAATTGATAACAAATGCCTGCGTCATGGCGGTTCAATTATTAGTACATGTAATAAAACAGTGAATGTAAGATAGATTACGATAGTGTACATATCTGTTTGAAAGAAGCGCCGCCCACGAAACGCTCTTTCAAATATAGTTTCAATAATTTTGTAAATAAATTAATAATTAAACGCTGCAATACGTAAAAAGTTGTGTTTAATAACAGCTGTCCCGCCTTGTTGACGTGATTTCCCAAGGTGCATGATCACGTGGTTACAACAACAACAACGTCGCCCACTCCAAAGTAAGTATTATTTTATATTTTCCTTAATATGCAACGGATTTTGATGAAATATTGCGCAGCAAACGCGTCTTCATGAGCTGCATTTTGGTGGTCCAGGGAGTTCGGCACAGACTGAAGTCGTTTTTGCGAAGAATCGATTTCCTTGTCGGTATGCAGCTTAAAAAGACGCGTTTGATGCGCCATATTTCATCAACATCCGTTACGTAATAAGGACAATATAAAAGAATACGTACCTTGAATCAGATGGATTCTGGAAGTTTCAGTACTTGTTGTTGTTGTAGTACCATGTGATCATACATCTTGTTTCCTGTGACGCGAAACATGTCATCGTGTGTGCATGATCGATTCGGTGTAAAACCGCCAATCACGTAATAGTATCGTAATTGTAAAGCCCGTTTATGGGCGGTGCTCCACATGTGCACACGATGGGGTGGGCCACACAATAAGACAGTCATAGTTTATATATTGAATTTTAATAAATAAGGGGTTGTCCTATTTTCGAGCTCTTCGAAATGCACTTTCCTCTGTTTTACGGCATTTAAATTCAGACTCCAACTGGTGGTAAACTGTGATCTATGTAAGCTCAGTGGCTGAACGGGGTGGGGGGGGGGGGGTTTGCAACCTCCGAACCCCCCCCCCCCCTCTAGATCCGCCCATGCATTGCATGCTCCAATGCACGACTTCCATATTTGACTATAATTCCAGCACAAAAATATTTACACAATTCCCTAACATTTGATTGGCCCGTACCAAGTCTCTGTCCAAAATTTATATCCCAGTAAACTCCCACGCCGAACTACTTTCCGTAACCGTGAGGCGCAGTTAAAATAATACTTAAGAAAACGGAAAATAAACACATTTTCTTGATTAATTTATTTAAAATGCTGGAATTATAAGGAATGAATGGCATTTTTGTGGAATTTATCGGGGATACAAACTTGGAAAAGTCGCGGGAATACTGGACGAGGCCTTAAAAAATTACAATTTTCGAAAAAAAATCAAAAAAAAATTCATGCGACTTTTCCAAGTTTATACCCCGATAAATTCCACAAAAAGGCCATTCATTCCTATAATGTATACTTTTCGGGAGATACAGAGACAGTGTTTTCCTGCTTCTTCTTCTTCTACTTCTTCACGTGTACATGTACTGTATATTTCCATTTTTTTCTTACAGGTTCTAGAGATACGACAGACACCTGTGAGTGAGCCCGCTCAAGTTGAAACCTAACGGTGAACACGATTTCGTTTTGTCTGGGTTTATCTAACGGTTATATAGTTAGGCATTACGGGCGAATGGTTTATCGAAAAGTATGTTCTCATTTCCAAAACAATTTAATTTGACGAGATGTAAATTTCATATGAAGATTATTAATATAGCAAGTACATCGACATTAAACTTTTTATCAAGAAAGTCCAATAACTTTATTACTGCACCTCGTTCATATAATAACTCGCTCGCACACCCAGTGAGACAGTTATGTGCTCCTAATTACAAAACGTTGAGTACATACCATAAGTTGATACTCGTTATCAAGAAGTTTGATTGACCGAGGCTGAGCTGTGCTCAGTCTCGGTCAATCAAACCGTCTGAGTTCGAGTATAAATGTGTTCAGAAAGGTTTATAATATACGGTAGGTGTTAGCAGCACTTTGAAGATGATTTTTCTGCGAAGTCACTCTCTGTTAGAAACACCTTTGTATCTCTGTCTCTGTACATCTCTAGTTCAGCATACATGTCTAAAATCTGCAATAGAGATACAGAGAAGGTTTTTTGAAGGTTCTCAAATGAAACAAACGGAAACAAATGGAAAACGAAGTGAAAACGATCGTTGTGTAGATATGCATAGACACGATTGTCGAGGGTTTTGTTTTTGTACTTGAAAACGAAATCTTCGGATGGATACTTGGCTTTCGACTATTTAAGTGCATGGCGTTTCTTAAAATGGAAACGATATCAAAACGATGTGAAAACGATAGGCAATCATTCGTTTGTGGAACCAGGAACGAATCGGGGTTGTAGTGAATCTGATACTAATCTTGGAAATCAATTAAATATTTAGTACACTTCTGAAACTCGACAAGCCTGGCTTCATGGGCCTGGACGTATGATTGGTACACGGGTACCTTATGTGAGTCGAAAATTTACACGGGTCTCCAAATGTCCGGTATAGAGAGGTTCAACTTAATACGTTTTTAAGTATATTTCTATCAACTGAACTACAATGAAGCCTGTGAATTCCGGAAACCCTGGATACCCCCATGGTGTCCGAACTAGAGAGGTTATCACTGTACCTTTTTTAGCATAGTTCGTTCTGCGTCGAGTATATGGACATCTTTCTTGGCGGACGTGGCGAGCCAGGCAAAACAGCCGCATTTTGAACACAATTCCTTGAGCCCGTTTTCGTCCATCTTCCATTGTGTGGTCGGCAAGTCGCACTGGAACCAGTACAAAGCAATAATTCCAGCACAAAGATATTTACACAATTCCAACATTTGATTGGCTCGTAGCAAGTCTCTGTCCAAAATGTATATCCCAGTAAACTCTCACGCCGAACTACTTTCCGTAACCGTGAGGCGCAGTTAAAATAATTCTTAAGAAAACGGAAAATAAACACATTTTCTTGATGAATTTATTTCAAATGCTGGAATTATAAGGAATGAATGGCCTTTTTGTGGAATTTATCGGGGATATAAACTTGGAAAAGTCGCGGGAATACTGGACGAGGCCTTCCGGCCTTCGTCCAGTATTCCCGCGACTTTTCCAAGTTCATACCCCGATACATTCCACAAAAAGGCCATTCATTCCTATAATGTTATAAAGGCACTGGGTCTCAGATATACCTAGAAAGTGATGCAGCAGAAATACGAAACTATACTTTACAAGGTGCGTTATCAAGTCGTTACAATCAAACTTCTTTCGCTTTTGCGAAGAAACGATTTCCGTGTCTACTGGACACGGAGATCGATTCTTCGCAAAAACGATCTCGAGAAGACGCGTTTGCTACGCCATATTTCATCAAAATCCGTTGCATATTAAGGAAAATATAAAATATTACACTACTTTGGAGTTGGCGCGCTTTCAACACTTTCAGCCACTGTTGTTGTTGTTGTTGTTGTTGTTGTAACCACGTGATCATGCATCTTTGTTTAATGATTTCCGATCATAATTGTACATATAAGATCCCTGTGAAAAATCGGCGATTGGTAAAAAAAATCATGTTTAAAATGCTGAGAAATAACTAGCGTTACAAACTCTAGTCATTTTTTAATAGCATACACATGAATTTCAATCGATGCTTACTAAATGATTGTATTTAAATTAATTACACTAGCCTCTATACTATTGACTATAGTGGGACCTTGTTTCTAAATTTGGTATAATATTATCAGTTCACAACCCAAAATAGAGAAATTGTTTCCTTGCTGATACATGTATAATGAAAATTCCATATTATGCCGAGCCAGCTTATGTCCCCTGCTTATCACAGTTTCTGATTCCATATAGCGCATGGTTTTGGGAATGTGATCAAAGAAACTGGCGGGATTGATTTACATATGGCATTCACTGTGAATGAAGCGAATAGCCACATATTGGATATCTGAGACATCATCTGAGACACAGTCACTTTAAACCTCTATTAGTATTGCCGCACACGAGGTCAAGGTGCATGATCACGTGGTTACAACAACAACAACGTCGCCCACTCCAAAGTAAGTATTATTTTATATTTTCCTTAATATGCAACGGCTTTTGATGAAATATGGCGCATTTGGTGGTCCGTGGAGTTCGGCACAGACTTATGTCGTTTTTGCGAAGAATCGATTTCCATGTCGGTAGACACGGAAATCGATTATTCGCAAAAACGACAGAAGTTTGGGCGACAATACAAAGACCAACAAATGCAGCTTAACAAGACGCATTTGATGCGACATATTTCATCGAAATCCGTTACGTAATAAGGACAATATAAAAGAATACGTACTTTGAATCAGATGGATTCTGGAAGTTGCAGTACATGTTGTTGTTGTTAGTACCACGTGGTCATACACATTGGAGGTGATACAATACAAATATGTGGCTGTGACTGGAGAACTGGGGCTTACGAGTCTGTGCGACCTGTGTAGATCCAGGTCAGCCTGTACATCCGCACAGTCTGATCAGGATCTGCACTGTTAGCCTCCCATCAATGAAACATATGTAATGCTTCTAACAAGCAATACATATCGGTATCACGCGACAGTTGTAATGTGTTATTTGATCAGGAGCTGCACTTGTCACAAATCCCATAAGCCGCATTTCTCCAGTAGCAGCTACATATCTTAGAACCTATTTATCTACGCAATTGATCTTCAAACAACGGAAATACCCCATAAACCCAAAATGTTGGAACGTCCGTCCGTCCCCAACCTTGTAAAACGTTTAAACCGTACTAGCTACAGATATGTAGCTTATTTATGATGAGTAGATGCGCAACTTTTATTTCGACTTTTTATTTCAACCCCAGGTCATGGATTATCTCCCCTTTTGAACTTGGAATTTTCGAATTTTGGCTTGTGACTCGTAAAACTTTTAAACCGTACTAGCTATGGACCTGAAACTTTGTATGTAGCTTCTGTATGATGAGTAGATGTGCAAAGTTTATTTCCTGTTTTGATTCGACCACCGTGTCATGGATTATATCCCCCTTTTGGACTTGGAATTTTCGAATTTTGGCTTACCACTCGTAAAAAGTTTAAACCATACTAGCTATGGACTTGAAACTTGGTGTGTAGCTTCTTTATGATGAGTAGATGCGCAAAGTTTATTTCGATTTTTGATTCGACACCCGGGTCATGGATTATCTCCCCCTTTTCGACTTAGAATTTTCCAATTGTTGGCTTGTAACTCGTAAAACTTTTAAACCCTAATAGCTACAGACATGAAACTTGGTTTGTATCTTGCTTATGATAAGTAGATGTGTAAAGTTTATTTCGATTTTGATTATATCCTCGGGTCATGGATTATCTTTCCCTTTTAGCCGTAGAATTTTCCAATTTTGTCTTGTAACTTGTAAAACTTTTAAACCGTAATAGCTACAGACCTGAAACTTGTTCTGTAGCTACCTTATGATGATTAGATGCGCAGAGTTTATTTAGATTTTTTATTCGGCCCCCGGGTCATGGTTTATCTCCCCTGTTGTATTTTGAATTTCGCCTGCTTACTATCAAAGTGATATGTTGGGCATGCGTACTGCTTGAATAATACTGCTTGAATTCAAACACATTTGTATATACATGTACCTTATTTGCCAGTAATAAACATGGAACGGGTTCACCGTTCGGTAGCACCGCCTTCTTATCCAGATCGGCCTTCCATTTTAGAGCAGTGTCAATAGACATTTCGTTGGTGATGTCGAGCACGAGCAGCGCCCCCACGGCCTCCTTATAGTACACACGTGTCATGTCCACGAACCGTTCACGACCTACAGCACGATGTCCAGTATACATTATATGTGGCCATAAATGAATAAATGGGGCTTAATAAAGAAGGATTCATCGTCACTTATGATACAAACCTCCAGATTGCTTGGCATGAACAGATGACATGCACTTATCATCAGACAAGCCATGCGATAGTTTACCTAGATGTGCGATATCTCGTGAAAAGATATTTACACATTTTACGATATATTCCATAAATTCCGTCGAAGGTTGACGACATAACATGACATGTCGTCAACCTTCGACGTAATTTATGAAAAATATCGTAAAATGTGAGCAAATGCGGTTTTTACTAGCGATCAAGACTAAATTTAAGTGTAAAATACAAATTTGGGATGTTTTATGTAACAAAAGTAACCCCTGTGCTGCAAAATGCGTGAGTCAAAATCAAATTTCTTTGGTCAAATACCGCGACGATTTTGTCTGTAAATTGCCCTGTGTTACAGACAGAGCATTCGGGCTAATCCCCAATGGTGACCATTGAAAGTCCTGGGTGCACGTGCGCATGTGTTAGACTACCAACCCGAGATGTCCCAGATCACTAACACTACCAATGGGGGATCGTAGCTAGTTATACAGTAGTTAGCTAGCTTTGAATTTATTTATAGAATCCGTTCCAACTTGTATATTTTATGGCCTAATTGCTTGTAATAAAACCGAATATCGCATGATTTGTTGTGTAAAGAAGTCATTATAGTGTTTTCGACTAGTGTTGATCCAGATCATCCTACATATCTACGCAATCTGATCCGGAACTGCATTGTTTGCCAGATTCATATTTTCACACTTATTAATTGTATTGCAATCAGTGTCAACCCAGATACGGGTCTACCCTGTTTGCAATCTTTATGTTTGCAGTAAAAAAAATAAACGCTAAAATAAACCAAAGGACCAGATCTCTATAAATAGATTTGCAAAGGGAAATAACTAGGTTCGATCCCCCATTTAAAACTTCCAACATACACATGTAGTGACATTAATTCTCAGCCAACGATATCTGAAAGTCGGCTTTTAATGCGTACATTGTTTTCAGTTTTAGCTTTGCGCTTACGAACTTCTTGGTCGTATAGTATGAAGTTTAGTGAAACGGACCACCCGTTTGCATGGTATAGGTGGAAGGCTGGGACCTGTGACATAATTAATTAAAGAAATCACATTATTCCGCCCACCTGCTGTCGTGCTATATATACTACGTTATCCATAGATAGCGTATAGGGGGGGGGGTGGCTTCACCAAAAATATTGATTTGTTGGTGGGGGGGGGGGGGGGCTGGCACCCTCAATAATTTTGTAATAAAGAACTTAAACTTGCTGAAAATGCAGGAAATGCACGCCTCTTAGATTTCAACATCGGGCCCTTACGGCCCTCACGAATGGGCCCCATGGCGCGTTTCACGTCTCTTAGAGTTCACATATTTCCGGGGAGCATGCCCCCAGTAGTATAGAGAGAGTCACTTCGTTACCGTTTTGCATCCTGAGCATTACAAGCAGAAAGGATAAGACCAACGGCATAAAATATTTGAAAATATATGAATATAATAAAAGAGATCCCTACGGTGTTGTATGAAAAACCAATAATTATTAAAATTTCTATTAAAGATAAAAATATATATACCAATATATAAAATGTTATCTGAAAAGCGGAAAATGTCAACAGTTACAAAAACCCCTGCAATACCCCACACACAGATTGGTGGAGATAGTCAGGGTGAAAATAAAATCACACAACTCAGAAAGGAGTTGACTGGAATGGGGATAGTATTTTCACTCAGATTAAGAGAAAGGGGACTTACCAGACTAATTAATGAAGAAAAAAATAAAGAATATATGAAACGTTTTACGAGGGCATTCAAAAGGGGTGCTTTCAAAGGGATAGAAACCAAATCAGAAGAATATATAAACAAATTAATTCAACGGCTCGATGATGAGGCTAAAATGAGCATTAAAAGTAGAAATTATACACACCAAAAGAGAACACCGAAAACCGAATTACTTAAAAAAATAATACTAGAAGGGGAGGAGATTTTAGAAGATTACAAACACCATGATAAAAAGATAGAAAAAGGTCGCAGAATAACAACAATATCGCTGGGTAGACGACTTCAAAAAAATAATACAGAAGGGTGGATAAAAGAGTTAGAACCTCTGCTGCACGGGAGTTTTTATCTCAGATACTCATTTCATTACACATTGCAACACATAGAGGAAAAGGATTCAAAGGGAAACCTGAAAAAGCTAAATTTTTTCACAAACTTTCAAGGAAGTCCCTGGTTTAGACGCTATGATGAGGTTAAAAAATGGTTATTCACACAAGAAGAAGAACGATTAAACATAGATAAAATAAGTCGTCCGAATACAAAGTGGACATTTGTTAGATGGGGTAGTACATCTATAAAAATAATATATTCCACAAAAATAAAAGATGTTGAAATGACAACCAAAAATGTAGCAGGAGGAAAACTGCCGGAATGGTTGCGATACAAGAAGGGTATAAAACCGTTAGATACATTTGGCGACGAACTCTGTTTATTCAGGTGTTTAGCCCTATACTCTAACGATAAATTACGCGTAGATAGATCCATGAAAAGCACACTGAATCACAAAGTTAAATATTTTAAATTTTGTGGAAAAAATAAACCAGAGGGTTCAATACCATTCGAAGATTTGAAAAAGTAGAAAAGTGTTTTAAAATAGGAATAGACGCGTACGAGCCGACAGAAGATGCGGAACATGGTTTTTAAGAAACGTAGCAGCGCACTAATGAAGAGATAGGAACAAAAAAGATGACAATAGGGTATATAATGATCACGCATTTTCTTTATTACAGATATGGATAAAGCCTGCCAAATTTACTGTTGTACAGAATGTGATCAAAGGTTTACAAAGGCCTGTAACCTTCTCCGACATACAAACACCTTGTAGTAAAGGATAACCAAAAGAAAAATTATTTGCGAAGGAAAAAAAATAGATAGACCGATGTCCGCCTTTGAAAAAGCATTTTACCCACAAAACCAAAATGTAGTAGAAAATCAATACAATGGATAAATTACTTTTATGGTCCACACATTCATACTGCCGTTTGTGGGCATGGAGGGGAAAGAGTAGTTGGAACCAATCCCGGTTGATGGATTTGCGGAGAAACAAATACAATATACCAGTTCACGGATGTTACTGGCACGGTTGTCCTAAACACTGTAGAGATAAAGAGAGGGTTGAAAAAAAAAAGAATACGAAAAAAAAACCGACCGAAAAAACTCAGAAAGCGGTTTAATTTAAATGTTATTTGGGAACACGACTATAAAGCACCAGAAGCCAAGGAGTTTAACCCAAACCCACCTACTGTTATTTACCCATATCAGATAGTAATTCGATTTTGAGTCATATTTAGATAAACCGGAGAAAACCAATCCACATAATAGATTTAGAGATTTTAAACACCCACGTTTCCAATCAGTGTGAGTATTGGTGATACACTTTCTAACAGAATAATCACACTATGTGAAAAAGATCCAGCCAAATTGGTTAATTTGTTTTATGAAGATTTAGAAAAAAGAGCGGAAGAAATTGGTGAAAAGGTGGGTGAAAAACCCTATATGGGGGGTATCCGTCAGATTTTGATAATCTTTCATACAAACAACAAAAAGAGGTTACAAGATGGATCACCCAAGTTCCAGTTCTCGGATTCAACTCAAGCAAATACGATCTAAATCTAATAAAAAATCAATTGGTTGAAATATTAGCAGATAAAACAAAGAAAGTTTTTAGTGGGTAAAAAAGCAAATCAAACATTATTTATATTCATGCCCAAGCTTCGCTTTCTAGATGTAAAATTATATCTTTCCCCAGGTGTTGATTACGCTAGATGGGTTAGCGCATATGGATGTAAAGACGAAAAAATCTTTCTTTCCATACGAATGGTTCGACAAACACCAGATAAATTATCGTACGAGGGTTTACCTGAATTTAAATTCTAGGACGAATAAACTGCCCCCAACAAAAACCATCACTGAGAAGGAGCTAGAAGAGTGCAACGCCATATACAAAATAAAAAGCGCGGAATGAAAAACTTTTAAAGATTGGTTAAAATATTATAACGACTGGACGTAGGACCTTTTCTAGAAGCGGCAAGAAAAATGTCTCAATTTTACGAAACAAAAGGTATAGACATGTTTAAAGATGCCGTTACCCTTCCCGGTGTAGCTTTCCAATACATTCTTCGAGGAACTATAAAAAACTACGTAAACACCTTTATATTACCAAAGAGAATAAAAAATAAGGACGCGATCTGCCCACCGCTGTTTGCACCCACTGAAGAAGTATACGAAAATATGATGAAACAAGCGCTCGTTGGTGGTCCATCAATTGTATTTTCAAGATTAATGGCAGGAGGTATTTCTAGAATTAGATCAAACCCCAGACGGAAATGGAAAAATATGTGACTCTATATTAGGATTTGACGCAAACGCTTTGTATTTATCCACACTTGCAAAAACAATGCCATAGTGGAGAGGGAAGGGTTATAAAATCAGAACAACCCATTTTCGAAACAAAAGAATTACAAATGTTTTACCAAGACAGGTTTTTAACGGATAAGTGGTTTGGGTTTGCCGAAGTGGATATAATAGTTCCCCACAACTTAAAACAAAAGTTTTTCTGAAATGTCACCATTATTCATTATAGGATTGTGGAGGAAAATGAAGTTCCACAACATGTTAGATTATTTGAAAAGAAACAGGTCGCTGTAGAGGAGATGGAAAGAAGCTGGTTGGTGCAATGTCCGCTAAAAAAAGTTTATTATTTACCCCACGTTTTAAAATGGTAATTTAACCCATTGGGTTGAAAATAAGGTTGCCATTACACACAATAATAAAACTACAATCCCGGAAAACCATTTGAGTGGTTTTGACAAAAGAAGTTACATCCGCAAGACGAACTGGCGATGTTGACAGCTCACCAAATCCGCAATTGCAGATATTATGAAATTATTAGGAAATTCTTGCTGTGGAAAAATGATAGAATCACCAGAAAACACATCTAAACACATATACAAAAGACGAAAAATGTGTGGATGCGGCACTACGATCTGCGTATTTTAGCGATTTAGAAGAAATTGGAGATGCGTACGAAATATCCTCCAGGCGTACAACCTCCCTGATGAATCGTCCATTTCACTGTGGAATTGCTGTATATCAATATGGCAAAACTAAGAATGTTACAATTTTAATATGACTTTTTGAGATAAATACATTGATCGAGCGGATTTTGAACTGATTCAAATGGATACAGATAGTTTATATATGGGTGTCAGTGGGCCTCTGGATAAATATAATAAAACCGGAAATGCTCGAAGATTTTAACGAACATAAAAAGAATGGTTGGCGGGTGGGATAAAATGGAGCAATAGAGAGCCTGGACTTTTCAAACTAGAATACAAGGTGATCGCGCTATAGCCCTATCCAGTAAGTGCTATATTGTTCAGAAAAAAGATAGCGAAGAAGTCAAACATTCTGCAAAAGGACTTTCTGCAAGACAAAATAAACTTACATGGGACAGATTCTACGCCGCACTGAATCACGACGGAATAGATAGAGGTATGAATAGAGGATTCAGAATGAAAAACGGAACCATGAAAACCTACACGCAGAAAAAATTAGGCCTTTCTGCATATTACGATAAACGAAGAGTTTTACCGGATGGGATACATACAGATCCTCTATAACTAATTTATATTATAATCTATATGTTTTTCACACTCAACTCTTCTTCCTCAGTAATTATTTCCTCTTCCTCCCTAAGTTTGTCTGTTAGTTTATTAACTCGGATTTGTTGTTCTGGTGTGAGATTTTTTAAATCAAACTCAAAAACAGCTTTAATTTCCTCACAAAGATCATAATATTGATTTGCATTATTATTTTGTTCTTGCAACCACTTTACATCGCACGGCAATTTTTCCATTCTTTTAAATTTTATATAAATTATTTTTTAACTACAACATAAAAAAAGAAAACCAATTTAATAATTAAATTATTAACAATGTTGAGGTATTAATACCATTCTTTCTAGGGCTTCCAACCGGGTTTTTAACCAGGCTTTTTAGATTACTCTTTTTTAATTTTTCATCTTATTTTCCATAAACACCCCAAACTTTCAACTCTATCGATAAAAGTTTTCATTTTTGTTACAGAATCCCATATTTCCTTTTGTCGCTTTACACAAATGTGATACTTTTTTCTAGTTTGTTGTGCAGTAACAACATATCGCGCTAGAATAATATTAACCAAATCATCATCAGAAAGTTTAGTCTTTGGTCATAATTTTAAATAAAATTATTAAATTATATATACACGTGTAGTTATTGTTTAACAGAAAATAAAAATAAAAATATATTTATTTAAAACATGGTAGTTGACAACAGTACGGATTTTACAGCCTATAACACCAATATGAAAAAGTGAGCCAGAACCCCCATGTTACTGGTGGGTAGTTGAAACCATTACAGATTTGCCACCAATATGAAAAGTGAGCCAGAACCGCTACTAAATAAAAATTTAAAAAATTTATATATTCTTTATTGTTATTATTATTTTTAATTTCTTTTAAATCTTTTAACTCATTAAATACTCTTTTGTTCTTTTTACGTTTTTTAGATGATTTTGATAATTTATAAAATTATCTCCGCCACTAGCCAGCTGTTTTGCATTCGTTATCCACGAAATCGTTTCCAAATCAGCGTTTTCCCACAACTTATTAAGACGTGCGCTACCTATTTTATACTTCTTTTTAATATGATCCGCGGACACAAAATTTCCACGGGATAAAACAATTTTCCTCAATACTTTTATTAGATAAGTATGACTTCGGCATTTCAAAAACTACTTTATAATAAGTAATTAATTTTTACAAAATTATATGCTCAAAATGCTTAAAATAATTAATTTATAATTTATATAAATTACTTATTAAAAATCAAAATCAGACCAACCTAAATCTATACGTTCTTGAGCGTACGCTTCATCAAATCCAGCATCTATATATTGTTGAACCAGCTCTTCATAATTTCCTTGAATTACCCAACCATGCTCTTCTTCTTTTAAATTCTTTATTGGAATATATTTTGTCTTAATAATGATTTTATCAACTTGTTTTTTCTTAATATCTTTAATTTTATCAACTTGTTCTGGATTTATCTTTTCACTAGTTAAACACACCTTTGACATAGTTATAATAAGTAATTTATATAGATATATAATAGATATATAAAACACGTTCAAAACGATAAATAGTTGATTAATAAAAAATGGACAAAGTAATTTTATGGGAAATGGAGTTTTTAAAAGGGTTTGTTGGAGAATATTTTCCTTATTTTAAAATGAAAGAATTATTTAAAATAGAGTACATGAAATATCAGCGCAACCTATTACGCACCGATAAAAGAGTTGCATTTTCAATATTTTCTATAGAAAATTATCTAGGTGTTTTAAGAAAACAAATTAGAGAAATTAGGGAGGGGTTTAAACAGGAATTGATAAAGAATTAGTTGAAGAGAATGCAGCAAATTTTATAAACCTATTTCAAATAAAAGACTCATTTACTGATATGGATTTCTACCAAGAAACGGAAGAATTAAACGCGTTATTTGAACCAATTACAAGTAGTGGGTTATTGGTAAAGCTGAGTAATTGTTGAGCAATGCTGAGTAATTTGTTGAGCAATGCTGAGGAATTGCTGAGCATTATTTACTAGTTTGCTCAGCATTGAGCATTATTTGCTCGTAATTTGCTCAAAATGCCCAAAATACTCGAAATTTCCCAGAATTCCCAGAATTATAAATAAAAAAATTAAACCAACATTTTAAAAAAAATAAAATCCCAAATTTAAAAAAATTCCTTGTTTGTACAAGTATATATAATTCCAAAACTAAATTGTGTACATATAGAGTACATTTTTTTGTATAGGAATTTTTTTAAATTTGGGATTTATTTTTTTAAAATGTTGGTTTTAAATTTTTTATTTATAATTGGGTTCTGGGAATTCTGGAAATTTCGAGTATTTTGGGACATTTTGAGCAAATTACGAGCAAATAATGCTCAATGCTGAGCAACTAGTAAATTAATGCTCAGCAATTCCTCAGCAATTGCTCAACAATTACTCAGCATTGCTCAACAATTACTCAGCTTTTACCAATAAACCACTACTTGTAATTGGTTCAAATAACGCGTTTAATTCTTCCGTTTCTTGGTAGAAATCCATATCAGTAAATGAGTCTTTTATTTGAAATAGGTTTATAAAATTTGCTGCATTCTCTTCAACTAATTCTTTTATCAATCCTGTTTAAACCCTAATTTCTCTTAATTTGGTTTCTTAAAACACCTAGATAATTTTCTATAGAATATTGAAAATGCAAACTCTTTTATCGTGCGTAATAGGTTTGCGCTGATATTTCATGTACTCTATTTTAAATAATTCTTTTCATTTTAAAAAATATGGAATATATTCCGCCAACAAACCCTTTTAAAAACTCCATTTCCCATAAAATTACTTTGTCCATTTTTTATTAATCAACTATTTATCGTTTTGAACGTGTTTTATATATCTATATAAATTACTTATTATAACTATGTCAAAGGTGTGTTTAACTAGTGAAAAGATAAATCCAGAACAAGTTGATAAAATTAAAGATATTAAGAAAAAACAAGTTGATAAAATCATTATTAAGACAAAATATATTCCAATAAAGAATTTAAAAGAAGAAGAGCATGGTTGGGTAATTCAAGGAAATTATGAAGAGCTGGTTCAACAATATATAGATGCTGGATTTGATGAAGCGTACGCTCAAGAACGTATAGATTTAGGTTGGTCTGATTTTGATTTTTAATAAGTAATTTATATAAATTATAAATTAATTATTTTAAGCATTTTGAGCATATAATTTTGTAAAAATTAATTACTTATTATAAAGTAGTTTTTGAAATGCCGAAGTCATACTTATCTAATAAAAGTATTGAGGAAATTGTTTTATCCCGTGGAAAGGTGGTGCCGCGGATCATATTAAAAAGAAGTATAAATAGGTAGCGCACGTCTTAATAAGTAATTTGTGGGAGGGAAAACGCTGATTTGGAAACGATTTCGTGGATAACGAATGCAAAACAGCTGGCTAGTGGCGGAGATAATTTTAATAAATTATCAAAATCATCTAAAAAACGTAAAAAGAACAAAAGAGTATTTAATGAGTTAAAAGATTTAAAAGAAATTAAAAATAATAATAACAATAAAGAATATATAATTTTTTAAATTAGTAGCGGTTCTGGCTCACTTTTCATATTGGTGGCAAATCTGTAATGGTTTCAACTACCCACCAGTAACATGGGGGTTCTGGCTCACTTTTTCATATTGGTGTTATAGGCTGTAAAATCCGTACTGTTGTCAACTACCATGTTTTTAAATTAAATATATATTTTTTATTTTTCTGTTAAACAATAACTACACGTGTATATATAATTATAATTTTATTTAAAATTATGACAAAGAAAACACTTTAAAACTTTTGATGATGATTTGGTTAATATTATTCTAGCGAGATATGTTACTGCACAACAACCTAGAAAAAAGTATCACATTTGTGTAAAGCGACAAAAGGAAATATGGGATTCTGTAACAAAAATGAAAACTTTTATCGATAGAGTTGAAATTTGTTTGGGGTGTTTGGAAAAAGATGAAAAATTAAAAAAGAGTAATCTAAAAAAGCTGGTTAAAAACCCGGTTTGGAAGCCCTAGAAAGAAGGTATTAATACCTACAACTTGTTAATAATTTAATTATTAAAATTGGTTTTTCTTTTTTTATGTTAAGTAGTAAAAGTTTAAAAAATATTTATATAAATTAAAAGAATGGAAAAATTTGCCGTGCGATGTAAGTGGTTGCAAGAACAAAATAAAATAATGCCATGCAATCAATTATGATCTTTGTGAGGAAATTAAGCTGTTTTTGAGTTAGATTTAAAAAAAAAAAAAAAAATCTCACACCAGAACAACAAATCCGAGTTAATAAACTAACAGACAAACTTAGGGAGGAAGAGGAAATAATTACTGAGGAAGAAGAGTTGAGTGTGAAAAACATATAGATTATTATAGAGGATCTGTATGTATCCCATCCGGTAAAACTCTTCGTTTATCGTAATATGCAGAAAGGCCTAATTTTTTCTGCGTGTAGGTTTTCATGGTTCCGTTTTTCATTCTGAATCCTCTATTCATACCTCTATCTATTCCGTCGTGATTCAGTGCGGCGTAGAATCTGTCCCATGTAAGTTTATTTTGTCTTGCAGAAAGTCCTTTTGCAGAATGTTTGACTTCTTCGCTATCTTTTTTCTGAACAATATAGCACTTACTGGATAGGGCTATAGCGCGATCACCTTGATATTCTAGTTTGAAAGTCCAGGCTCTCTATGCTCCATTTATCCCACAGCCAACCATTCTTTTTTATGTTCGTTAAAATCTTCGAGCATTTCCGGTTTTATTATGTTATCCAGAGGCCCACTGACACCCATATATAAACTATCTGTATCCATTTGAATCAGTTCAAAATCCGCTCGATCAATGTATTTATCTAAAAAGTCATAATAAAATGTAACATTTCTTAGTTTTGCATATTGATATACAGCAATTCCACAGTGAAAATGGACGATTCATCAGGGAGGTTGTACGCCTGGAGGATATTTCGTACGCATCTCCAAGATCTTCTAAATCGCTTAAAATACGCAGATCGTAGTGCCGCATCCACACATTTTTTCGTCTTTTATTTTGTATATGTTGTGTTTAGATGTGTTTCTGTGATTCTATCATTTTTTCCACAGCAAGAATTTCCTAATAATTTTCATAATATCTGCAATTGCGGATTTGGAGGCTGTCAACATCGCCAGTTCGTCTTGCGGATGTAACTTCTTTTGCAAACCACTCAAATGGTTTTCCGGGATTGTAGTTTATTATTGTTGTGAATGGAATGGCAATTATTTTCAACCCATGGTTAAATACCATTTTAAATGTGTGGGGTAAATAATAAAACTTTTTTAGCGGACATTGCACCAACCAGCTTCTTTCCATCTCCTCACAGCGACCTGTTTTCTTTCAAATAATCTAACATATGTTGTGGAACTTCATTTTCCCTCCACAATCTATTATGAATAATGGTGACATTTCAGAAAACTTTTGTTTTTAAGTTGTGGGAACTATTATATCCACTTCGGCAAACCCAAACCACTTATCCGTTAAAACCTGTCTTGTAAAATTTGTAATTCTTTTGTTCGAAAATTGGATGTTCTGATTTTATAACCCTTCCCTCTCCACATGGCATTGTTTTTGCAAGTGTGGATAAATACAAAGCGTTTGCGTCAAATCCTAAATATAGAGTCACTATTTTTCCATTTCCGTTCTGGGTTTGATCTAATTCTAGAAATACTCCATGCCATTAATCTTGAAAATACAATTGATGGCCCACCAACGAGCGCTTGTTTCATCATTTCGTATACTTCTTCAGTGGGTGCAAACAGCGGTGGGCAGATCGCGTCCGTTATTTTATTCTCTTTGGTAATATAAGGTGTTACGTTAGTTTTTTATAGTTTCCTCGAAAGAAAATGTATTGGAAAGCTACACCGGGAAGGGTAACGGCATCTTTAAACATGTCTATACCTTTTGTTTCGTAAAATTGAGACATTTTTCTTGCCGCCTTCTAGAAAAGGTCCTACGTCCAAGTCGTTATAATTATTTTAACCAATCTTTAAAAGTTTTTCATTCCGCGCTTTTTGTATATGGCGTTGCACTCTTCTAGCTCCTTCTCAGTGATGGTTTTTGTTGGGGCAAGTTTATTCGTCCAGAATTTAAATTCAGGTAAACCCTCGTACGATAATTTATCTGGTGTGTCGAACCATTCGTATGGAAAGAAAGATTTTTCGTCTTTGACATCCATATGCGCTAACCCATCTAGCGTAATCAACACCTGGGGAAAGATATAATTTTACATCTAGAAAGCGAAGCTTGGGCATGAATATAAATAATGTTTGATTTGCTTTTTTACCCACTAAAACTTTCTTTTTTGTTTTATCTGCTAATATTTCAAAACCAATTGATTTTTTATTAGATTTAGATCGTATTTGCTTTGATTGTTGAATCCGAGAACTGGAACTTGGGTGATCCATCTTGTAACCTCTTTTTTGTTGTTTGTATGAAAGATTATCAAAATCTGACGGATACCCATATATAGGGTTTTCACCCACCTTTTCACCAATTTCTTCCGCTCTTTTTTCTAAATCTTCATAAAACAAATTAACCAATTTGGCTGGATCTTTTTCACATATGTGTGTTATTCTGTTAGAAAGTGTATCACCAATACTCACACTGATTGGAACGTGGGTGTTTAAAATCTCTAAATCTATATGTGGATTGGTTTCTCCGGTTTTATCTAAATAATGACTCAAAATCGTAATACTATCTGATATGGGTAAATAACAGTAGGTGGGTTGGGAAACTCCTTGGCTTCTGGTGCTTTATAGTCGTGTTCCCAAAATTAACATTTAAATTAAACCGCTTTCTGAGTTTTTATTTTTTCGTCGGTTTTTATAAAGTTTTTTTCGTATTCTTTTTCAACCCTCTCTTTATCTCTACAGTGTTTAGGACAACCGTGCCAGTAACATCCGTGAAAACTGGTATATTGTATTTGTTTCTCCGCAAAATCCATCAACCGGGATTGTTCCAACTACTCTTTCCCCTCCATGCCCACAAACGGCAGTATGAATGTGTGGACCAGTAAAAGAATTTATCCATTGTATTGATTTTCTACTACATTTTGGTTTTGGGTAAAATGCTTTTTCAAAGGCGGACAATTCGGTCTATCTATTTTTTTTCCTTCGCAAATAATTTTGGTTATTCCTTTACTACAGGTGATTTGTAATGTCGGAGAAGGTTACAGGCCTTTGTAAACCTTTCCTTTGATCACATTCTGTACAACAGTAAATTTGGCAGGCTTTATCCATATCTGTAATAAGAAATGCGTGGATCATTATATACCCCTATTGTCATCTTTTTTGTTCCTATCTCTTCATAGTGCGCTGCTACGTTTCTTAAAAACCATGTTTCCATCTTCTGTCGGCTCGTACGCGTCTATTCCTATTTTAAAACACTTTTCTACTTTTTTCAAAATCTTCGAATGGTATTGAACCCTCTGGTTTATTTTTCCACAAAATTTAAAATATTTAACTTTGTGATTCAGTGTGCTTTTCATGGATCTATCTACGCGTATTTATCGTTAGAGTATAGGGCTAAACACCTGAATAAACAGAGTTCGTCGCCAAATGTATCTAACGGTTTATACCCTTCTTGTATCGCAACCATTCCGGCAGTTTCCTCCTGCTACATTTTTGGTTGTCATTTCAACATCTTTTTATTTTTGTAAGGGATATTATTTTTATAGATGTACTACCCCATCTAACAAATGTTCCACTTTGTATTCGGTAAACGACTTATTTTTATCTATGTTTAATCGTTCTTCTTCTTGTGTGAATAACCATTTTTTAACCTCATCAATAGCGTCTAAACCAGGGACTTTCCTTGAAAGTTTGTGAAAAAATTTAGCTTTTTCAGGTTTCCCTTTGAATCCTTATCCTCTATGTGTTGCAATGTGGTAATGAAATGAGTATCTGAGATAAAAACTCCGTGCAGCAGAGGTTCTAACTCTTTTATCCACCCTTCTGTATTATTTTTTGAAGTCGTCTACCCAGCGATATTGTTGTTATTCTGCGACCTTTTTCTATATCTTTTATCATGGTGTTTGTAATCTTCTAAAATCTCCTCCCTTCTAGTATTATTTTTTTAAGTAATTCGGTTTTCGTGTTCTCTTTTCTGGTTTTTTTGTAGTAGTATTTATTTCTACTTTTAATGCTCATTTTAGCCTCATCATCGAGCCGTTGAATTAATTTGTTTTATTTATATTCTTCTGATTTGGTTTCTATCCCTTTGAAAGCACCCCTTTTGTAATGCTCGTAAAACGTTTCATATATTCTTTATTTTTTTCTTCATTAATTAGTCTGGTAAGTCCCCTTTCTCTTAATCTGAGTGAAAATACTATCCCCATTCCAGTCAACTCCTTTCTGAGTTGTGTGATTTTATTTTCACCCTGACTATCTCCACCAATCTGTGTGTGGGGTATTGCAGGGGTTTTTGTAACTGTTGACATTTTCCGCTTTTCAGATAACATTTTATATATTGGTATATATATTTTTATCTTTAATAGAAATTTTAATAATTATTGGTTTTTCATACAACACCGTAGGGATCTCTTTTATTATATTCATATATTTTCAAATATTTTATGCCGTTGGTCTTATCCTTTCTGCTTGTAATGCTCAGGATGCAAAACGGTAACGAAGTGACTCTCTCTATACTACTCCCCCAAACCCACCTACTAACATCGGGCCCTTTGGGCCCTCAAGACTGGGTCCTGAGAATGCAGGAAATCGCGTTTGTCGCCTCTTAGATTTCAAAACTTTCTGGGGGATCATGCCCCCGGACCCCCTAAAAATATCAGGCCCTTTGAGCCCTCAAGACTGGGCCCCCAATAATGTTCCGGTTCCGCCGCCTATGGGAATGGGGGTTTTTAATGATCATTTTAATGTCACAGTTCCGAATCTTCCACCTGTGGTGCATGGGTGCGTGCGTTAGACTACGAACCCGAGATGTCCCAGAGCTGCAGCTTGATCCTGGTCCGCGGGTCCCAGTCCACTGTTTTCACCGCGAAGTCGACGCCGATCTGCAAACAACGATGCCGGGTCACTGGTTCACATCACAGTTACTGTGTGGTATGAACGATCAACTCCCCGTGCGATCATTTTTACACGAATCTGAACAACAGGCACTTTGTGGTATGAACGACAAACATCTTTTTCGAAATCATAGTCAGTTTTACTCGTATATTAAACATAATACAAGGTATGACATTCGCCATGATCTTTCTTAAACCAACGGAAGATCGGGAACCCTGTGTATTTGTATCGGTCGAGAAACTAGGGCAGACAATAATTGTTCCACTTACAAACTTCTTAGTCGTAATAAGTACAAAGTTTAGTGCAACTAAATATTGGATAAAGAGTCTCCATATTCCATTACTTCATATCACGAACGGTGATATTTTCCAATACGTCAGCAGGTTGTTGTCGTCATCGATAATCGCCTCACACCAAATTAATTTGAAGAAATATAACTCACCCGAATAATATTCCAATTTCAAATTGACATTAACGGGACCTTTTCTAAAACACGTAACACATTAATTCAACTCTAATGTTTATTTTAACAATTGTATTGCGTTTCTATGTGTAGTTGCAACAGTTAATTGCTTTTATTAATTAAAGAAATGTCAACATCAGTGGGTTCGTGTGACTTTTGCAAAGGGAATGCAACAGGATTTCACAGGATTTACGCCTAATTCAGGTGATTACCCATCTGCTATACAGTTTATTATCTATAGTCATGCATGTGCACATTGGAATTCGTTATAGGCTGGTACTTGCATATCGACTTTGTATTTGAGCATTTTATTAAATTATTCTGTGTTTTGGGCGGGTGGGGTAATATTTTGTGAATTTGTTGAAAGGCCACCCTGAAGTAATGTTTGTCAGTCATTGGTCGATTCTCGTTTCCGTTTTGGGTTGTACATGTCAATATGGCAGAATGATTAACCGAACAGCATGTACCGAAAATGATTTGGGAAATATTTGGATTCCCCGCCGCTGGCCATTGTTTACAAAAGTGCGTAGGGTTACATAAATATGTCAAGTTGTAAAACACGGACTGGTAAAACTGAGATTTTATATGCTGTGATTTTTCATATTTTATAGGCTGTAGTTTCAATTGACCAATCAGATGCGCGCTTTCTATTTTCGATGCATTAGAATAGTGTTTTAATTACCAACTTCTTAGTTATATGAAGTACGAAGTTAAGGAAAACACCCCCACCACTCACACACCCCCAGACCTCAATAAATTCTTAATTTTCCATTATTCCAGGTTGTATTTTAACTCGTACATTACCATGTAGTTTAATGTTTTAATGTTTATGCCGCATTATCTTCTCCACACCCCCCCCCCCCCCCCCCCCCCCCCCCCCCACAAACACACACACAGCTCCGCGACTTACCGTGGCAACATTCCGGGTGTGATATGTTCGTTTGACACAGCGCTCCACTATACTCGACTTTCCCGTACCGAGATCACCGATGAGAACCACTTTGAAGACATATTCGGTTAGTGGATATGATGTGCCAGACTACATAAATAGAAAGGTATAAATAATAAAGATATCCAGTGAAGCCTCTCTAAATCGAAAGCTTTTGGTGGTCACGAGGGTGTCTGATTTAGAGATGTTTCACTGTATATATGTAGCCTATTTAGTCAACATTGCAAAGTATACTTTTCTAGCAAAATATACTTTGAGGGAGATATGTTCAATTTTATGATAAATGTATTAATTTTTATAATACTGAATTTATTTACATTATCACAGCCATTTTGGTTGTGATAATGTAATAAATTCAGTATAATAATTCTGCATACTTTTAATCATCAAATATGTGCAGTTGTTAGTTATATATGAAATATTGCATTTTGGGAAAAATAAATGATTACTCCCTCAAAGTGTACTTTGCTAAATAAGTGAACTTTGCAATGTTGATGAAATAGGCTACATGAGCACGCCCAGACATTACTGTGTACATGTACTCCGTGTAGCACTCCAAACTATGAATGAGTGATTTTCTGAGCACTCCAAGACATGACACATGATTATGTACTCTATGGAGCACTACAACATATGCATACAGATATCCAGTGAAACCAGGGCGTCTGATTTAGAGATGTTTCACTGTAAATCCGGAGCACTCCAAGACATGAATGTGTGCTCTGTGTAGAACTCCAAAATATGAATGTGTGATTTTTGGAGCACTCCAAGAAATGACTCATTACTGTGTGTGTCGCGTGACACGTGTATTCTTGTACATTCTGGATTCCGTATAATTGTATATTTGTGATGTGTGGTACTGCGTTGTATTGTTGTGCGTATTATTGGTTTCACATCCATGTGATTCCACATACCTGTGGTTTCACACACCTGTGGTTTTTGCACACCTGTGGTTTGGCATGTACATTTGCCATGTGCAATGTGCGTGTAATAAGGGGGCTTATGTTGTATTGGTGGAAATACGTTTATGCGTGTCATTTTTGCGGATTTAAATATACGTCTATTTTATGAGCAATGTTTTACTGATGTCACGCCATATTTGCCACAGACTATGCGTGTGTGTGGTAGAGAACTCGTTGACTGCGTGTGCTGGTTTCGCTAGGGAGAAGACCTTTTAGTATTACGGATGTCCACTGTCAGTGCCAGCCGAGTTTGTCCGCGTGTCAGTGTTTCACCATATAAGGGACCTTCTGTAGGTGAAGCCAGTATACAGCGCAGACCATAACATGGTCTGCCATGTTATGTATGCTACGGGTTAGTGTTTCATCATAGCCTGGTACTGGCCAACACGGATATATCAGATCCCATAATGGTGATGTTTGTGTCGTGATATTTCCGTAAATGACCACGATATTTGAGTTTAGTATGTGCTACACTCTCATTTGAGTGTATAGCCGTAGGACCGATATGGAGGGGTTTGGCGGGGCCAAGAAGCGACCTTCGCATTGTCGAGACCAGTCGAGTAGATTTCGGATTATGAGATCTGGGTCTATAGTGTGCAGATTTATGGTAGTGTGGGGTATACCATGTTGGATGGTATTTATTCCACGAGGGCTGTACACTGGTTTGGTTGAATTTAAGGCGTGGGAACATATATTTATGCCAAATATAACCCACGGGTGACATGGCAAAAGCCATGGTTTTGTAGTATTTATGTGAGATGTCGTACGAGGGGTAGGCATATCCATTATTCCGTGCATGGTTTCACTGGTGCGTATATAAGCGATGTCTCGCTATGTGTTGGCGGGACACATATTTTCTGGTTACAGAAGACTAGTACTGTATTCACCAGTGACACGGAGGATTTTGGTATGTACCTAGAACATTTTATTTCAGCTGTGATTTGCCGTTGTTCGATTCCCGTTTTTAGTCTGTTGTGCATCATGTCTGTCTGTCTGTGCGTATTCGTCCAGTAATTGGAGACTCATTTCATTTTTGTAGCCTCTTGAGAACGCTCCAGCGAGCCACATTGGACGTTTTGGTCCACTCGTTTGAGGGCAGACCCCATCAGTGCAGAGTATCGGGTCGTCCGAGTGTCCGTACGTCTGTCTGGCGCAGTGTGTGTAGCAGCTCCGGGTACAGGCCTGTATAGAGCAGTGTGTGATAGCTACCTCGCGTTCAGCAGACAGTCACAGCCATAGTTTAGTGAAGTGAAACGCCATACACACATCATATCATTATACTACCACCGAGTTGAATGTCACCTAAGTGAAACTTTTCACGGCGTCTTAGCCAACGTGATAATCGCCATTTTGTATTATATCGGAACTTTACATCCGGTCAACCACTTCCGGTATTACAACCCATTGATTCACCATGGATACTTCACATCCGGTCTACCACATCCGGTTGCTACAGTCGAGTGATACCATAGGAACTTTACATCTGGTCCACCATTTCCGGAGAATAATACTACCTGTGGAACTTTACTTCCGGGAACCAGCTTCCGGAACATTATCGTTATTGACTATCATGTGATGTAACCACATCCGGCTTTGACTTTGACATTCATACTTTGGAAATATATTGCATAGGCAATACATATGTATACTTTGATAGTGTATGGTAATACTCCTATCATGGCTATCATGGCTAAAGGATTGTAGTAAGACTACATATATTGTTTATGGATTAATCCACTTGAAGTTGGATTATAGCCATATTGTTGACTAGACCTCATATTGCGGGTGAGGCAGACCTTGGGACCTTGATACTCAGAGGTTACACTATCTATTGAGATACGCCAGCACTGGGGTAGCTCAGATGATTGTCATTTGTCCTCCAATGTTCGTTATGCCATGTTATACTTGTATGTTATTTCACTTTGATTAGCGATCATCAAAGTACTTGTGCATTCATACTATTGTCCACTACGGGACCATTGAGATACCACATACCGAGTTTATTCGTCTATAGCTTTTAAGTTGCGTTAAAGTATAACAGTCGATTGGCTTACAACCTTGTAGTAATTGAATAGTATCATGCACAGTACAGTGATGTTCGCATATCAATGTATCATGTATTCCTGTGTGTTCCCCATGTAATATAGTGTACATTATAAGTGATTAAGTGACTACGTGTACTTATCTACTCTGGCCTATCCCTTACACTTCAACTGCATTGTTACCACTTTTCGTTCGTCAGATCAAGCTATATTGGCCATAACGTCATAACAATTGAAGTATACTTGGTTCATATGATAATTGGGGGAGACAATTTGTCTCGATCATTCCTGACCTTGGTAATGACCTTGACAATGGTGTCAGAAGTGGGGTTTTGTTTCCTCTTTTTATAATCAGTTTCTTCAAAGCAGTTGAAGTAAGGAGGCTAGAATAGCTGTACCCCTAGTGGTCGTCAAAATTCAATCTTGTATTTGTTTGCCTTGGGAGTTAATGTAAGATGCCCTCCAACACTTAGGCACTAATACATCACCACATACATGATTTGACTACCTAGGTACAGAAGTATAGAGTTGAGACGATCTGGTGAGATAGTGGATGTAAGGGTCATTGTAATTTTTGATTTGTCAACAGTACCTCCCTGTGATGATGGCACAGCGGGTGTTCTAGGTTAGCACTAGACACTTCTGCATCTGAGGCGAGATTACTACCACTATTATATTGTGTATGAACAATATTATATCCTGCCAGGTGTCTATAACCAGTCCCCAATATTTGTGTCCAGTACCATAGAGAGGGAATTGTAAATATACCATTACATTAGACTATACATATACCGGATTGACTTACCCGAATTTAGAAACTTATACCGTCGTTAGGAGTAGAGACCGGATTGATTTACCTTAACCTTATAGACGTGAAGCAAGAGATTCGCACAAATCACCAAGTGATTTGAGTGCTAGAGACCTTGTGTACCGTCGGGTAAAGCGTGTAAATCGATAATCCGGAGTTGAGTTGAGAGTGAGAATGTCGTCCATTAAGGAGCTAATGGACATAGGCAAAAGCTTAGGGCTAGCAGATTCAGAGTTAAGGGCCTTTGTAAAGGAAGAGCAGGAGAGAGAAAGACAGGAAAGACTAGAGGCTAGGCAGGATGAGAAAGATAGGTTAGATGCTGAGCGGTTGGCTAAAGAGGTTGAGCGACAGGCTGAGAAAGATAAGTTAGCAGTTGAGCGACAGATGGAGAAAGATAGGTTAGATGCTGAGCAGTTAGCTAAGGAGGTTGAGCGACAGGCTGAGAAAGATAGGTTAGATGCTGAGCAGTTAGCTAAGGAAGTTGAGCGACAGATGGGGAAAGATAGATTAGATGCCAATGAAGCACAGTTAGCTCTAGAATTCAAATTGCGAGAACTAGACACTAAGCATCAGGTAGAAATGGCAAAAGTAGAAAGGGGAGAAGTAGTAGATGAAGATAGACATGATAGGGACTATGGCAGAGCATTCGGTCCGAAGCTGCCACATTTTGATCAGAATAATGACAACATGGATAGCTACTTAGCTAGATTTGAGAGGTACGCAGCAATTCAAAGGTGGGGAAGAGATAAGTGGTCACTACACTTGAGTGCGTTATTGAAGGGCAAGGCATTAGATGTATATTCTAGACTACCTATTGATGATGCTCTTGACTATGATAAGTTGAAATCCGCATTGTTGAAATGTTTTGATCTAACAGAAGATGGGTTCAGACGCATGTTCAAAAACACCAAACCTGATCACAGTGAATCATTTGTGCAATATGTCAGTCGGTCAAAGAACTATTTAGATAGATGGTTTGAGTTAGGTAAGGTGAATAGAACATATGAAGGAGTACTAGACTACATGATCAGAGATCAGATGTTAAGTATATGCAGTCGTGAGCTCTACTTATTTCTCAAAGAGAAAACATTTGACTCGATAGATCAGATGGCGGTTCAGGCAGATTACTTTGCAGAAGCTAGAGGAGGTAGCAAGTATGTAGTTCAGAGGAACAGTACTAGCAACCGAAATGAGTACATGTCAGTAGATAACCAGAGGCGCAAGGTAAGTAGTGCGGATAATCGATCCAGAGATAGGAGTCGAGATAGGGACAGATATCAGAATAGAGACCACAATAGAAGCCCAAGTAGGGGTAGTTATGATAGAAGCCCGAGTAGAGGTAGTTATGACAGAAGTACCAGCAGGAACGGCTATGATAGGCATCGCGGGACATGTTACAATTGTGGCAAAGAAGGTCACATGTCCTACGATTGTCCTAAGCGTGACCGGTCCTCAGCTTACAAAGCAGCAGCAGTCGAGGAAGAGAAACATGTAAGTTTTGCAGATAAAGAACAGAGAGGTCGGTACAGAGGTAGAAATAGAGGTAGAAGTGGAAGGCACACTAGAGGCAGAGGTAGAGGTAGATGGCAAAACACGGAACAACCAGGGGAAAACCAAGGAAATTTATGTATGGTTGATACCGACACCACTATTGTATGTTCAGGTAGCGAGATACATCCGGAGTTGATTAACGGATGTACATTTGGTATGGATAGGCTACCCGTAGCAGAGGGCACATTAAATGGGAAAAAGGTCACAGTAATGCGAGATACTGGGTGTACCGGGTGGTCGTCAGGGAAAGCTTAGTACAACCAGATCAGTTTTTAAGCAAAGTTTCAACATGCATGCTGGTAAATAGGAGCGAAATGAGTGGAATTCCTACCGCCCGGGTAGATCTAGATACACCTTTTTTCAAAGGTCCGGTAGAAGCCCTTTGCATGACAGATACAATGTATGATGTTACCATAGGTAATGTAGACGGGTCAGAGTTACCGGTGATATCCGATTTTAGAGGCGCTAAATCGTGCGCAGTTGAAACTAGGTCACAAACGACAGCCCGAGAAGAATCATATAAGACCCTCAAAGTCCCTACCGCAATCGCGAACGTATCACGCGATGAATTCAAAGAGGCGCAGGCACATGACGTCACATTGACGTCAGTTCGAAATAATGCAAAAGACGGAACGGTACGGTCAAGTAAGAACGGAAACAAATCGAAATTCGCATACCGAAAAGACTTGTTGTATCGTAATTTCGAATCGATAGGGTCAGTAGGATGTACCATCAGCTGGTAGTCCCAAAAACACTTAGGACTACCGTGATGAAAGTGGCACATGAATCAATCATGCGGGCCATTTAGGGGTTAAGAAGACAACTGATCGAGTGTTTATCAAGAAATTTTTTATTGGCCAGGCGTGGGCAGTGACATTACACGGTTTTGTAGGTCTTGTGACATATGTCAAAAGACTGTGTCAAAGGGACACATCACCAAGGTTCCGTTAGGAACTATGCCGTTGATAGACACTCCGTTCAAACGAGTCGCAGTTGATATTGTAGGGCCAATTTTTCCAGCTACCGATCGGAAGAATCGTTACATACTAACGTTAGTTGATTATGCAACTAGGTACCCAGAAGCGGTACCACTACCAGGCATCGAGGCCGAACGAGTCGCGGAAGCTCTCGTGGATATGTTCAGTAGACTGGGTATCCCCGAGGAGATGCTCACCGATAGGGGTAGTCAATTTACGTCGGCAGTCATGGAGGAAGTTAGTAGATTGTTATCGCTGAGACAATTAACCACGACACCGTACCACCCACAGTGTAACGGTCTCGTGGAACGGTTCAATGGTACGTTAAAGCAAATGCTTCGTAGAATGACAAGCGAACGTCCCAAAGATTGGGACAAATACATTAACGCGCTCTTATTCGCGTATCGCGAAGTCCCTCAAGAAAGTTTGGCTTTCTCACCGTTTGAACTATTGTACGGAAGGACCGTTCGGGGTCCGATGAGCATACTAAGAGATCTGTGGTCCGAGAAGGACATAGAGGACAACGTCAAAACGACGTATCAGTACGTCCTCGACTTGCGCGAACGGCTCGAGAAAACGTGCGAAATCGTGCATGAGAACTTGAAGAGTGCGTCCAAAAAGTACGCAAAGTACTACAACCGTAAGACTCGTAGTAGGCAGTATGCAGTGGCAGATCAGGTACTTGTACTACTACCGACAGACAACAACAAATTGCTTCTTAGGTGGAAGGGACCATACCCCATAACAGAGGTAGTTAATGAGTGGGACTATAGAGTTGACATGGGAGGGAAGTTGAAAACCTTTCATGCAAACATGTTAAAGAGGTACGAGACTAGGCCTGAGCACCCGGGGAAGGGAATACTCACTGTAATAAATGCGGCCGTGATAGAAGACACAGTAGAGGGGGATCCTAGTCCAAGTGGGTGTAGTGCCGAAGAAAACATGTTATGTCCCAGGGGATTAGAGTCCGATATGGAGAGCAAAGTTGACCTGTCGCCTGATTTAGGCAAGAAACAAAAGACGCAAGTCAAAGAGATCTTACGGGAATTCACCCATGTCCTGAGGGACGCACCAGGACACACCCATATAGAGAAACATGAGATAAAGTTGTCAACGCAAGACCCATTAAGAATTAGGGGGTACCCTATCCCATTTCAGGTCAGGGAAACAGTCAGCCAGAATGCGTATTGTCGCAATAAAAGGGGCCGACAATCTGGGGGCAGACCACCTGAGCAGGATATCGGGGTAGATTCAGCTGTGCCAATGTGTCTCGCGATTATGCACGAAAGTGTAAACACTTTTTGTTTAGGGGGAGATATGTCGCGTGACACGTGTATTCTTGTACATTCTGGATTCCGTATAATTGTATATTTGTGATGTGTGGTACTGCGTTGTATTGTTGTGCGTATTATTGGTTTCACATCCATGTGATTCCACATACCTGTGGTTTCACACACCTGTGGTTTTTGTACACCTGTGGTTTGGCATGTACATTTGCCATGTGCAATGTGCGTGTAATAAGGGGGCTTATGTTGTATTGGTGGAAACACGTTTATGCGTGTCATTTTTGCGGATTTAAATATACGTCTATTTTATGAGCAATGTTTTACTGATGTCACGCCATATTTGCCACAGACTATGCGTGTGTGTGGTAGAGAACTCGTTGACTGCGTGTGCTGGTTTCGCTAGGGAGAAGACCTTTTAGTATTACGGATGTCCACTGTCCGTGCCAGCCGAGTTTGTCCGCGTGTCAGTGTTTTCACCATAGGGTAGGGACCTTCTGTAGGTGAAGCCAGTATACAGCGCAGACCATACCATGGTCTGCCATGTTATGTATGCTACGGGTTAGTGTTCATCATAGCCTGGTACTGGCCAACACGGATATATCAGATCCCATAATGGTGATGTTTGTGTCGTGATATTTCCGTAAATGACCACGATATTTGAGTTTAGTATGTGCTACACTCTCATTTGAGTGTATAGCCGTAGGACCGATATGGAGGGGTTTGGCGGGGCCAAGAAGCGACCTTCGCATTGTCGAGACCAGTCGAGTAGATTTCGGATTATGAGATCTGGGTCTATAGTGTGCAGATTTATGGTAGTGTGGGGTATACCATGTTGGATGGTATTTATTCCACGAGGGCTGTACACTGGTTTGGTTGAATTTAAGGCGTGGGAACATATATTTATGCCAAATATAACCCACGGGTGACATGGCAAAAGCCATGGTTTTGTAGTATTTATGTAGATGTCGTACGAGGGGTAGGCATATCCATTATTCCGTGCATGGTTTCACTGGTGCGTATATAAGCGATGTCTCGCTATGTGTTGGCGGGACACATATTTTCTGGTTACAGAAGACTAGTACTGTATTCACCAGTGACACGGAGGATTTTGGTATGTACCTAGAACATTTTATTTCAGCTGTGATTTGCCGTTGTTCGATTCCCGTTTTAGTCTGTTGTGCATCATGTCTGTCTGTCTGTGCGTATTCGTCCAGTAATTGGAGACTCATTTCATTTTTGTAGCCTCTTGAGAACGCTCCAGCGAGCCACATTGGACGTTTTGGTCCACTCGTTTGAGGGCAGACCCCAGTCAGTGCAGAGTATCGGGTCGTCCGAGTGTCCGTACGTCTGTCTGGCGCAGTGTGTGTAGCAGCTCCGGGTACAGGCCTGTATAGAGCAGTGTGTGATAGCTACCTCGCGTTCAGCAGACAGTCACAGCCATAGTTTAGTGAAGTGAAACGCCATACACACATATCATATCATTATACTACCACCGAGTTGAATGTCACCTAAGTGAAACTTTTCCCGGCGTCTTAGCCAACGTGATAATCGCCATTTTGTATTATATCGGAACTTTACATCGGTCTACCACTTCCGGTATTACAACCCATTGATTCACCATGGATACTTTACATCCGGTCTACCACATCCGGGTTGCTACAGTCGAGTGATACCATAGGAACTTTACATCTGGTCCACCATTTCCGGAGATAATACTACCTGTGGAACTTTACTTCCGGGAACCAGCTTCCGGAACATTATCGTTATTGACTATCATGTGATGTAACCACATCCGGCTTTGACTTTGACATTCATACTTTGGAAATATATTGCATAGGCAATACATATGTATACTTTGATAGTGTATGGTAATACTCCTATCATGGCATATCATGGCTAAAGGATTGTAGTAAGACTACATATATTGTTTATGGATTAATCCACTTGAAGTTGGATTATAGCCATATTGTTGACTAGACCTCATATTGCGGGTGAGGCAGACCTTGGGACCTTGATACTCAGAGGTTACACTATCTATTGAGATACGCCAGCACTGGGGTAGCTCAGATGATTGTCATTTGTCCTCCAATGTTGGTTATGCCATGTTATACTTGTATGTTATTTCACTTTGATTAGCGATCATCAAAGTACTTGTGCATTCATACTATTGTCCACTACGGGACCATTGAGATACCACATACCGAGTTTATTCGTCTATAGCTTTTAAGTTGCGTTAAAGTATAACAGTCGATTGGCTTACAATCTTGTAGTAATTGAATAGTATCATGCACAGTACAGTGATGTTCGCATATCAATGTATCATGTATTCCTGTGTGTTCCCCATGTAATATAGTGTACATTATAAGTGATTAAGTGACTACGTGTACTTATCTACTCTGGCCTATCCCTTACACTTCAACTGCATTGTTACCACTTTTCGTTCATCAGATCAAGCTATATTGGCCATAACGTCATAACAATTGAAGTATACTTGGTTCATATGATAATTGGGGGAGACAATTTGTCTCGATCATTCCTGACCTTGGTAATGACCTTGACAGTGTGCTCTGTGTAGCACTCCAAAATATGAATGGGTGATTTTCGGAACACTCCAAGACATGACACATGATTATGTACTCTATGGAGCACCCCAAAATATGAATAAAGATATCCAGTGAAACCTCTCTAATTCGAACGCATTGGGTGGTCCCCAGGTCGTCTGATTTAGAGAGGTTTCACTGTAAATCCGGGGCACTCCAAGACATGAATGTGTGCTCTGTGTAGAACTCCAAAATATGAATGTGTGATTTTTGGAGCGCTCCAAGACATGACTCATTACTGTGTGTTCTGTGTAGCACTCCAAGATATGAATTAGTGATTTTCGGAGCACTCCAAGACATGACTCATTACTGTGTGCTCTGTGTAGCACTCCAAGATATGAATTAGTGATTTTCGGAGCACTCCAAGACATGACACATTACTGTGTACTATATGGAGCACTCCAAATTATGAATACAGATATCCAGTGAAACCTCTCTGAATCGGATGCCCTGGGACGTTCCCAAGGCGTCTGATTTAGAGATGTTTCACCGTAAATCCGGAGCACTCCAAGACATGACTTTGTGCTCTGTGTAGAACACCATACTATGAATATTTGATTTTCATGACTCATGACTATGTCCCCTGGGCGTCTGATTCAGAGATGTTTCACTGAAAATCCGGAGCACTCGAAGACATGTGTGCTCTGTATAAAATCCAAAATATTAATGTGTCTTTTCGGAGCCCTTCAAATTAGAACGTGTGCTTCGTGGAGCACTGGAACACATGTCCGTGTGCTTTACGGACAGGCACACACAATATCGTCAGACATAAACCTCATAGACATCCCTCATAATAAAGCATACATGTGTTGTGTGTGTTTAGTGCAGAGAAGGTCAACTATACTGGTATATATGTGAATCCCACTTTTTGTCCGGATATACTATGATATAGTATGGCTAAAGTAAATACAACTCAGAGTCAGTTGCAGCGTCATGAAGAACATACTTCGTACAACTATATCATTTGTTTCAAAGATAATTTGATAAATACAATGTATGTTTGAATGTGTAATAATTGAAGATTATGAACGAAAATTTATTTTATTGTTTCAAAAATGATTAAATGACATGAGATCATTAAGTTAGTTTCAATTTCGCTGATAAACGTTTCAGCTTTTGAAGTTACATTCGACCGAATACGGGAACTTATAAATTAAACTAAACATATTACACACAACGTACATTATGGTGTGCACTTGAATATAGTAAAGCGCATGTGTATCGTTACACTGCGTGCACAGGTGATGGGAACAACTAATCTGATAGTCTGTTGTTACTTGTAAAGATAATATACTATATATACACAGTCATGTGATTTTTTTTCCCGTCACCTGTGACTGCGTGTAACGCTTGGAGCAGGTATCTTATAACATATACGGTGGTATGTAATCGAGTATCAATGTGTATGTGGGTATATGGGTATATGATCACACATGTAGGACATATCACCAGTCAACATGTAAATACGTGTACAATTGTAAACTACTGTCTGTTTCACGAAAGCTGCCCAAATTTTACGGCCATTTAAGCAATTCAAAAACAATATTTGTTTCGATAATATTAAATTAATGGAAAATTTAAGAATGAGCCTTCTTTTTATTTCGTGAAATTTGGTCAAATATTGGTTTTATTACGAAATATTTATTTCTCTATGGGAATTTAACATGGGGGAAAAAGAGGTAGAGGAGTTGTGGGAGGAGTCAAAAAACGAAACAATTTGGAAATTGACTCCGAAACCTAGCTAGATAGCTTGGAAATGATCCAACTAAGAAAACAAAAGTTAAATTTTAAAAATCGGTCCAGTATTTCTGAAATTCTAAAAGAAAAATCCCTTGTTAAATCCCCATAGACATCTTCACTCACTCTGTGAAGATGTCTATGGGGATTTAACATGGGGAAATTGTGTTTTCGCAATAAAATCAATATTTGACCAAATTTCACGAAATAAAAAGAAGGCTCATTCTTAAATTTTCCTTTAATTTAATACTATCGAAAACAATATTGTTTTTGAATTGTTTATATGGCCGCAAAATTTGGGCAGCTTTCGCGAAACAGACTATAGGTAACTATGTAAGTTGGATACAGACAAGCGTCAAAATCAAAAACAGCATGAAAATCGCATGTATGTTCAAGTGTTGATGCGTGCGCGGGCTTACCGCGCACGCATCAACACTTGAACACACATGCGATTGATAACATGTACTTACCATCGGTGGGTGATTAGTCCAATGTTGGGTAATTTAATGTAATATAGCCGCGTATATCATACAACCGTACTACTATAAAACTAGTTGACATTATATACACGAGTATGTTCACATGTTATGTCACAAGACGCCATATCATAGACATACATATCTATATGTACATGCAAGTCCATGTAGCTGAGATTGCAGAAGATAGGTTTATAACATTTGCGAACAATGAAGATCCAGTTTTGCCTGCACATCCGCGTAGTATTGTTCGAAATTGTTCGTATTGTTCGAAATACATCCATTGTGACACACATGGAGCGCTTAATAACATGTATATATCGGTATCAGGTAACATGCCAGTTCAGGAGCTAGGCTGGTCACAAACCACATAAATGCCAGTTTTCCAGTCACAACTGCAGACGCTCGCTGATAACAACGGGATATTTATGATGTATGCCACCAATACAGCCCAAGCCCGCCATTTTGTCAATGTAATGTCTATATTGTTGTCAATAAACATCACATATCGTCATTCGATAGCATAAATGCGCACGATGATCTAGAGCTACATTTTTGCAAATGCCGTAAGGTTACTTTTCTCAACCGATTGCATTCGGCAATTGCATTCGACAATTGTTAAGGGTAATGATAACAGGGCCGATTATCAAGATAGAAGATATGTCTATTTTCAAATTTCAGGTCATATATCATTAAAACACAAATTCGTTTAATTCATATGATTTATTTATAGCCAAATGAATAAGTTGTAGACACCGAGGATCGGGTTTGGTGTGGTGTCAGATACATGACACATATACATGTATGGAGGGCTGTATATAACCTTAGTATAATTTGTAGCCCAACCCATTTGTTGTTGTTGTCATTTTTCATAGATAACAACCTGAGGATACACATGAAAATTGTTTCAACCGTTTACTTATCACCGTGACATGTACTCCTGGAACTTTTCTGCGACGTCCATGTTTTGGTTTAGTGCAGGAGAAGGCTGTCATGCTGTATTGAACCTTCTGCAGGTATATTCTGCACCTATTGAGGTGCTGGAAACCTGAAAATTATACATCTTTGCATATTTCAATAATTCGTGACATGCTGCCGGCGCATTGTAAAGACCGAACGGCATTCATTTGAATTACTCGATACGTATTGTGCCCAATACGCTGTCTTTGTCATTCAATCCCACCTGTCAGTGGTCAGTATCAACATCGCAGATCCAGCTTGAGAAATACTTGGCTGCGACTACATGTAATATGTGTAATGTTTCATCTCTTCGTAGGATGGCGTACGCATTTTTTACAGTTTTGTTATTTAGTCTGCGATAACCCTTTGGTATTTGGGCATGTCGTTTCTGCTTCTTAAGTGATGGCTTTCGGACATTCTATATGCATTTTTTCATTGACATTGTAACACTGTGACTTCCTACACTATTAACTTATTGTTTACCGTCCAGATCGACACAGTGTATAATTATCTTCTGTGGTCATCGTTGAATATTCTAGCTTTTGTTAGTTGGATAGACTAACGTTCTGGCTAGTTTGTTGCTCACTGTCCCTTCCAAGTCGGTAGCCGTATCGTCATGTTTCAGTGCATAGTTGTTTATGTACATTTTCTCTTTTCGTCTCCTGGGACTTTATTGGTAACTTTGTCGACACCTGCGTCCTATGGCGTATTCGTTCTCTGCTCAGAAGGTAGAGCGCTGGTACTGTACACTTGATGTCCTTACTTTAAGATTGTTTCCCATGACAATACAGTACTGATATCTCCTAACCATAACCAATACTGATTTGTATTTTGTACATGTATGCATTTGTTCTTGTTCTTTTTTGTTCATTTACCTATCGTTTGCTTCCTTGCAATGCATGCTTCTTAATTGAGGCTTTCTTTCTTATTAATAAACTTTATGGCGTAAGAAATAGAGTAAGCACATTTGTTTTCACGTCTTGTATGGCCACTTATATTTTAGACTTTTGAAACTAAGTGAACATGCAATGAAACACACGCTATTGTGTTTATTTAAACAAAGTACTTGGTCTGTTGAAGGTTAACAATAAATTATTCCTACCGCAGGCGCTTGTAGCAAACAAAATGTTTTCGTAGCATGACAAACGCAATTGCAGATGGGTCTATCCCTTAAATGTGGCTGTGACTGGAGAAATAGGGCTTATGTGATTTCTGACCAGTGTAGCTCATGGTCAAATAGCACACACCTGTAGCCTAATCATCATTTATATTGCTTCTTAGAAGCATGGCCGGTGTTTCGTTAATGAAATGGCGAACAGTACGGATCCTGGTCAGACTGTGCGGACGCACAGGCTGATCTGGATCTACACTGGTCGCAAAACCAATAAGCCCCATTTCCCCAATGTAAGCCATTATTAACGATTCACCTTTTCAGGGATTGTTTTTAAATAATAATAATATTCGCGCAATAAAAATAAACCTTCAGTGATAACGTTTATGTCCAGATTATACAGCTATTCATAATTGCACAAATGCGAGTCAAATTGTAAATTACCTAAAATGGAAACGTATGTTGAAAACTGAATGCGATTTACTAGCATACAGTACATTGTAAATATTACGTACACGTATTGCATTTAGATGCCATCATCTAATATTAATAGTATATACCGTGCGTATCGATTATTAAATTGGTTTGATTGAAAAGTACTGTAATCCAATCGTAAAATAAATTGAAAGTGAATTTCAGAACAGGTTGAACTTGAAGAGCGAGTTCAATAATCAGTGACCCATGACAAAATAAGGTTGATTGCAAATATGCGCCCAGTCTAGACCCAGATCAATCTGTGCGTCCGCGCAATCGGGGACTACGCATTGTTCGATGTTAATTCAGAACACATACCTAAATGCATGTACATAAGGAAACGTAGGGATACGTATCAGATTACATCATACCGCCAGTTGATCAGTTGCTAAACCGGTAAAAACACATTAAGTCAATTTGTTTTATCGTGGCGAGAAACTTTTCAAATTCCACTTTGAATGTATTTATAGAAATCCGGCCCAACTTGTATATTGTATGGCCTGATTGCTTCTAATAAAACCGAATATCGCATGATTTGTTGTGTAAAGAAGCCAATATAGCGTTTTCGACTAGTGTTGATCCAGATCATCCTACATAGTTATCTGCGCAATCTGATCCGGAACTACATTATTTGCTAGATTCATATGTTCACACTTAGTAATTGAATTGCAATCAGTGTATACCCATTCTGATCTGGGTCTACCCTGTTTGCAATCTTTATTTTTACAAGTTATTCAGTAAACGCTAAAATAAGAAATAAACGCTAACATAAACCAAAGGATTTGCAAAGGAAACTAACTAGCTACGACCCCTCATTGATCTGGGTGTACATGCCAGAAAATAAACGGTGTATGTTTCTCTTTTTTTTTTTATTGCAATTACAAATTTGTGTCATGGCAGTTGTAGTATTATGATGAAACAAACGCTTCCTAGCACCGACTTCAGTAGTCATGCATGTATGCGTTTATCAATGTCAAAAGAACAAACACAATCAGAGACGGGAATTAGATAGCCAGGCAACTCCTCATATGTGTCAGAATTTTGTCTTGTAAAACGCTTCCCCACTCTCGGGAAATAGGCATGCAATATAACCCAGGTAGTCGTTAATTTAAAGCTGGGGTCCCACATGCCAGGTTATACTATAGGGAGACATATAGCTTTGAATATTCTGTTGATATGACATTTTCTGGCAAAATAAACATTCATTCACCATTACCCCACGTATTGATTGGCATTGTTATGCATTTTATATCAGACGTAAATGAATAGCGGAAACTTGTATTTTTTAGAACTGATGGAATAGTGACACACTTATTTTATTCCTATAAATGATTGTTTGTGCCTACTGAGTGGACATTTCTCCAGTCAGATATCAGGAGCTAGACTGTCAACAACGGTCATAACCCACATTTCTCCAGTCACAGGTCAGCAACTAGACTGGCAACATACATGTAGGTCATAACTCACATTTCTCCAGTCACAGATCAGGAGCTAGACTGTCAACAACGGTCATAACTCACATTTCTCCAGTCACAGATCAGGAGCTAGACTGTCAACAACGGTCATAACCCACATTTATCCAGTCACAGATCAGGAGCTAGACTGTCAACAACGGTCATAACTCACATTTCTCCAGTTACATATCAGGAGCTAGACTGTCAACAACGGTCATAACCCACATTTCTCCAGTCACACATCAGGAGCTAGACTGTCAACAACGGTTATAACTTCAATTTCTCCAGTCCACAGAAAATTTCAGGAGCGTAGGACTGTCAAAACAACCGGTAATAACCCACATTTCTCAATTCACAGATTTCAGCAAGCTCGAAACTGGCAACATCTGTAGGTCCTAACTCACATTTCTCCTGGCAAAACATATCAGATGGTAGACTGGTCAACAACGGTCATAACCCTCATTTCTTTCCAGTTCACAGATCAGGAGGCTAGGACTGTCAAACAACGGTCATAACCCACATTTCTTCAGTCACAGATCAGGAGCTAGACTGTCAACAACGGTCATAACCCACATTTCTTCAGTCACAGATCAGGAGCTAGACTGTCAACAGCGGTAATAACCTACATTTCTCCAGCCACAGATCAGGAGCTAGACTGTCAACAACGGTCATAACCCACATTTATCCAGTCACAGATCAGCAGCTAGACTGTCAACAACGGCCATAGCCCACATTTATCCAGTCACAGATCAGGAGGTAGACTGTCAACAACGGCCATAACTCACATTTATCCTGCCACATATCAGGAGCTAGACTGTAAACAACGGTCATAACTCACATTTCTCCAGTCGCAGATCAGGAGCTAGACTGTCAACAACGGTCATAACTCACATTTCTCCAGTCACCGATCAGGAGCTAGACTGTCAACAACGGTCATAACTCACATTTCTCCTGCCACAGATCAGGAGCTAGACTGTCAACAACGGTCATAACTCACATTTCTCCAGTCACAGATCAGGAGCTAGACTGTCAACAACGGTCATCACTCACATTTCTCCAGTCACAGATCAGGAGCTAGACTGTCAACAACGGTCATAACTCACATTTGTCCAGTCACAGATCAGGAGCTAGACTGTCAACAACGGTTATCACTCACATTTCTCCAGTCACAGATCAGGAGCTAGACTGTCAACAACGGTCATCACTCACATTTCTCCAGTCACAGATCAGGAGCTAGACTGTCAACAACGGTCATAACTCACATTTTTCCAGTCACAGATCAGGAGCTAGACTGTCAACAACGGTCATCACTCACATTTGTCCAGTCACAGATCAGGAGCTAGACTGTCAACAACGGTCCTTACATGTCTCCAGTCACAGATCAGCAGCTAGACTGGCAACATACATGTAGGTCATAACCCACATTTCTCCAAAAACATATCAGGAGCTAGACTGTCAACAACGGTCTTTTCTAGCAATACTTCTAGCAAAGCATACTTTGAGGGAGAAATTTTCAATTTTAGGATAAATTTATTAATTTTTATTATACTGAATTTATTACAGTAACATTATCACAGCCAATTTAGCTGTGATAATGTAATACATTCAGTATAATAATTCTGCATACTTTTAATCATCAAATATATGCAGTGGTTAGTTCTATATGAAATAATGCATTTCAGGAAAAATAGATGATTACTCCCTCAAAGTATACTTTGCTAGAAAAGTATACTTTGCAATGTTGGTGAAATCGGCTACTGGAGCTTCACTGATAACATATGCCATAAGCCCAATATCGCTCCAGATAGTCGCATAAAACCTGGCGAACGAATTTGTATAACCTAGTATAGACATCACTCCGACGACACGCAAACAAACTCCAACATGCTATGCCTGAATGTGCTTGTTACTGGAGAAATAGGGCTTATGGGTTTTTGCGACCAGTGCAGACCCAGACCAGCCTGTGCATCCGCACAGTCTGATCCGAGTCCGCACTGTTCGCAATTCAGTCACTAAAACCCCTGGTATAATCGAATTCCGCATTTGCTATGAAAATTTCGTCATCTTTCGACGCAATTTACAGAAATAATCACAGTTTGTGTCAGTGTATTTCATGGAAAATCGCACATGCTCTTACCAATAGGTACAAAATCACATGGCGTGTCTCATAATGTCTAAAGCCCCATTTCTCCAGTCACGTCCATGTTAGTGAATTTAATCCAGGAAGCTTCCATTCAGTGTGAAAACATTTACTCGCAACACGCTGTGGGAAACGAATTGGAATACTTATAATATCAATAAATATGGTATGTATGCACTTGACATTCAAATTTAAACAACGTCAGGTTATAATATAGGGAGACATATTTTTCGTCCATTCTGAGATATGCCATTTTCCGTGAAAATTAAGCATTCATTTACCATTACCGGAGGTGTAATTAACAGTATTATACTTTTTATATCAAACGTGCATTTCCACTCTTGATATCAGTGGCGTTAACCGTGTTACAACTCGTGTCTCTGTCTGTAAATTAAAGATTACTAAAGTATTACATCTGTATAGCGTGCACTCGTAACTTTAAAAACTGGTAGACTAGCTACACTTATTTAATTCCTATAAAGAACATTGTGTGCCTAATTATGAAAGCGTCCGGGTGCCAATGCTAATATATATTTATCTCCTAATTATGAGATAGTAACTCCTAATTATGAGATAGTAACTCCTAATTAGAAGATACAGTGGGGTCAGCGTGTAAGTGCACACACGAACGAACACGACAGGTGTCGTGTTCGTTCGTGTGTGCACTTACATGCTACGCTGACCCCACTGTAGTATCTCCTAATTAGGACTCGGTCATTTGGTCCTTCATAACGAGCCGTTTCGTCAGGATATACACAACTTATACATGTATACATGTGTATTTTCTGATATTTTAACAAAATCACTCCTATTCTGAATAATTATTGTCTAACAACAAATATGGAATGATATTTCCCCGTTACTTACGTTGAATAACGGTTCATATGTCGGTGTTTTATGGGTTATTTCGGTATCGCTGGTGGTTTGGGTGCATTGTTACTAACACACAATTTACGTCACCTCCCTCGAATTACACGTATATGCATTTTGACAGTAAGAAAGGGGAGCCAACCCAATTGGCGATTTCTGTCGTATGTAACGTTTGAGCATTAGTAGTTGCACAAAACTATGTAAATTACCCAAAACCAACGACTATCCAAATCTACCAAAATACACATATGACACAAACATAATGACCATCGTTCAAGCACCTGTGGTTACCTAGAGGAGAACGTATGAATATACTAGAAATTGGTACACATATATATGTAGGATGGGGTTTGTGTAACTGAGAATGCGGATGGGTTTTACTACTTGTTTTTTCTTTTATATCGTTTATATTCAAAATGAGTAAAATACATCGGTATTAGCAGAGATTGTCTCAAATTCTGTTAATCACATCTTTGATACATTTCGAGTTTTGTTTCTGCATTTGCACAGCACATGGGCAATGCAGAGCTCCAGATAAGCTGCGTATTTGAGTAAATACCCAATTAAAATTGCCAAAAACCCAATTGAAATCAGAAGTAGTGAGTATCAAAAAGCAATGAGAACAATTGTGGTACCTTTATCATGCTGCAGAAAACAATAAACAGACCACCAACATAGCATATCTTTCTTATTTTCCCATGAAAACACATCTTGGTATTTCATTAGAATTGTCTCCATGGAGACAATTCTAATGAAATGCCAAGATATGTTTTCATTTCGAAACAAACTATTCAATAATTGCTGTCTGTTGATGTGTAAACAGTGGTGTAATTTTACCCAATTAAAATTTTGAAATACCCAATTGCTTCAGAAATGATGGAGTAACAATACTCAATTACTAATTCCTTATCGGGAGCCCTGCAATGTATGGACATAATTATGTGATAACACAGTTAGATCACGTTCGTCCGCATGTACGAGAGATAATCCACTGGCTAAAGATCGCGGATTATCTCCTCCTACATGCGGACGAACTGTGATATATACGGAAGTGTATTTAGGACATGGTGAGAATTATATTTTGATATTTTGCAAGGACAGATTGCAGTAGTTCGCTAGGACAGATTAAAGACAGATTAAATTTCGCTAGGACAGATTACGTGTTTCGCTAGGACAGATTAAAGTTCGCTAGGACAGATTAAAAGTTCGCTAGGACAGATTTAAAGTTCGCTAGGACAGATTAAAGTTCGCTAGAAGTTCGCTAGGACAGATTACGTGTTTCGCTAGGACAGATTAAAGTTAGCTAGGACAGATTAAAAGTTCGCTAGGACAGATTAAAGTTCGCTAGGACAGATTAAAAGTTCGCTAGGACAGATTAAAGTTCGCTAGGACAGATTACGTGTTTCGCTAGGACAGATTAAAGTTCGCTAGGAGAGATTAAAGTTCGCTAGGACAGATTAAAGTTCGCTAGGACAGATTAAAAGTACGCTAGGACAGATTAAAGTTATCTAGGACAGATTAAAAGTTCATTAAAGTTCGCTAGGACAGATTAAAAGTTCGCTAGGACAGATTAAAGTTCGCTAGGACAGATTAAAAGTTTGTTTAGCACATAACCATGGCATTATCGTGAGCCAGAGACATTTGCGTCGCATATTAAAACAACAAGACCTTGCGGAGATCAAAATAAAGCTGAATAAATCGGCGTCGATGGTTACGGTCGGCCAATTAGAACTAAAGTTATTGCGTGGACAAGGATACATAATTTAGGATGCCCATTGAGAAAATCTGTACAATATTCATTAATCTGTCCTAGCGAACTTTAATCTGTCCTAGCGAACTTTTAATCTGTCCTAGCGAACTTTAATCTGTCCTAGCGAACTAACGAACTTTAATCTGTCCTTAGCGAACTTTTAATCTGTCCTAGAGAACTTTAATCTGTCCTAGCGAACTTTAATCTGTCCTAGCGAACTAACGAACTTTAATCTGTCCTTAGCGAACTTTTAATCTGTCCTAGAGAACTTTAATCTGTCCAGCGAACTTTAATCTGTCCTAGCGAACTTTTAATCTGTCCTAGCGAACTTTAAATCTGTCCTTTTTTAGACGAACATTTTAATCTGTCTCCTAAAGCGAACTTTAATCTGTTCCTAGCGAACTAACGAACTTTAAATCTGCCTTAAAGCGAAACTTTTAATCATCTGTCTAGAGAACTTTTAATCTGTCCCCAGCTAACTTTTAATCTGTCCTTAACGAACCGTTTAAATCTGTAACTTGTCCGTAGCGAACATTTAATCTGTCCTAGCGAACTAACGAACTAACCAGCGAACTTTTAATCTGTCCTAGAGAACTTTAATCTGTCCTAGCGAACTTTAATCTGTCCTAGCGAACTTTAATCTGTAACTTTCCTAGCGAACTTTAATCTGTCCTAGCGAACTTTAATCTGTCCTAGCGAACTTTTAATCTGTCCTAGCGAACTAGCGAACTTTAATCTGTCCGAGCGAACTTTAATCTGTCCTAGCGAACTTTTAATCTGTCCTAGCGAACTTTTAATCTGTCCTTTTAATCTGCAATCTGTCCTTGCAAAATATCAATTCTCACCATGTCCTAAATAGACTTCCGTAGATATAACTGTGGCATATAGGATTGATCTTGTATTTTAGACATCCAGGGGTATCAAAAATTGTTACCTAAACTTTTTGCATTGCTGAACTCAAACCAACCCATAACTCAATTTGGGCACGGACGTCATTTTACCATATACAGTGAAAACCTCTCTAAACCGGAAACCCTGAGGTCCCCAGGGTGTCCGGCTTAGAGAGGTTTCACTGCAAATCAGGCATTTGATCATTCTAAGCTATAGCCGTGTGCTATGCGATCACGAACATACATTATCACCTGAGATAAAAGTGACCAATAAACTCATAAAAAATAAGACCACAGAGGTTGTCTTGGTGTCCGGTTTAGAGAGGTTCCACTCTACCATAAACCACAGGCAGCCGGACTATAACGCTTACTGCCCGGAATGCTACGGATGGTACGGGAGTTTGACAGAGTTACCTTGATTACTGCCCGTAACTATGATGACAGACCATCCCAACCATGGTCTGACAGAAAGAACACTCACACTCTGGGACTACTAGTGTACATCAATGTGATTTGTAACATCATTTTGCGTATGAAATATTATTTTTAGTGACGACGTATACCTACAAGATGCATGTTTACATTTTATACCAAATACCACAGGCACTTTGTGGTATCAAGGACACAACTATGTTTAAATCATACCCACTTATACTCTGATATTAAACATCTAGAAGGTAGGACACTCGCCACATTTTCAACCAACGGAAGTGGTATTAGTGTACCTTGTGCCCGGCTCGCTAATTTCAGTAATTGTAATGCGCGAGAAGGCCGGGACCCTGCTGGTCCCTGCTGGTCCCGGCCTTCTCGCGCGTTACAATTACTGAATTAGCGAGCCGGGGTCCAAGGGAAATACTCCACTTCCGTTGGTTAAAAAGATGGCGAGTGTCCTACCTTCTAATTATTTAATATCAGGGTATTATTTAAATAGGCTTTTCTCGTTCATACCACAAAGTGCCTGTGCCAAATACAAATTAATGGAATAATGAAACAACAACAAGCCATCACAACTTCTCGGGGCTAATTTCCACTGAATAAACATATTCGTGCGCCAATCCATTTACATGTAATACAATGTTAGTTTCATATCCTGCTCTCGGGACCCCTCGGGCCATTCTGTAAAGCGAGATTACTTAACGTCGCCAATCTGTTTTTCATATATGGCCCAAAATGTGCATCCTGGCACAAATAAATGCAATTGGTAACCGCTATTATCTATTGGTTACCCGGGTTACCTGCTCGTTGGTTACTTGGTACTTTCCCATACTTCATTTGTCACAAATAGTCAAGGCTAGAGCAAAAGTGGTCCAACCTCGTTTTGTTATATATGTGAGGGTGTTCATAAAATACCCGGACAAGTCCCATAGTTTTGTCATCTTTTATCGCATTTCAACCAAATTTGGATATCTCGTAGCCTGGTCAATTATCTCCCACTAAGCAAAGACAAAATAGGAAAATAATGTGTATGAATCGTGTTACAGTTGCTATGGTAACGTCATGTTTTGGATTGCGGCCCAAGTAACGTAGTTTTGTAGGCAGATTTTTAAAATAAGTCGGAATGAGAAGAAGTGTTGGCGTTTCCGTGTTGTTTGCTACTGGCTCAAACATGTGTTGGGAAATGATAGCGACATTATTTAACGTTTCGTATGCGATAACATAGCTGAAAAATGTGACGGCATGACCGGTAATGACGTAGTTTAACGACTGCCTGCTCTGTCTATGATAGCATGACGGAATAATGAATATGTGCTATTACATGTTGCATCTTAACGCATAAATCAAGACGAGATGTTGATGATGAGAGATGTATATGGAGAACGCGCACCATCGAGATGAAAATATACGAGCGATACAGTCGGATAGACAATGGGCAGGAAGGCGCAAAGGGCTAGGCGAGACATGGACGTCCAACAGTGACGTCGTCAGATATTGTGACCCAAAGGAAAAGTCATGGTCATGAAGCACGATGGGTGTTTCATTGGTGCAATCGCCAACATTCCAGATCTGGATATACACTGGTCGCAAAACACATAAGCCCATTTCTCCAGTCACAGTCACATATGACCAAAATACGTATTGAACTGTACGAAAGCAGGTAGGTGGGGTAATGCAATGTTTGACACACGTTTTAAACAGTTATTGCAGAAACATGGTCGGAATTCATCCACAGGTTGAAGAAACGAATCAAGGTCTATATATATACCTAAAAGCATAAATAAGTGGGTGAAAAATAAGCTAAAAAAGTCTTTACTCCCTCCTATAACAGTGTATTTTTTGTCACTTATTCAAACTTTTAGGTATGTGTGTATAGACCTTGGTCCGTTACTTCAACCAGTGAGTTCATCGGGAACTTAAACGTATTTCAGGCTTTAAAGGTACATGCCCACTCAGTAGGTACAAAATGTTCTTTATATTAGACATCATCCGAGACATTTTCTGGCAAAATAAACATTCATTCACCACGTATTGATTGGCATTATTATAAATTTTATATCAGACGTAAATTTCCACACTGATATCAGAGGCGATAACCATGTTTCCTTAACGGACATTACTATTTATTATATGTATTTATGTTTTGATGTGCAATGATCATACTTTATAATCTGTCGATTTTATTATTTTGTTCAGGTTACGCATTTAGGGGGCGCCAACTTGAGTGAATCATAAATGATGTATCACGTGTGCGATGACGTAGTATCCTACCATTGTAAATGAACTAATAAACAGTTTTCTAAGTCATCAAAATGTAACAAATATTTGCTTTACATGAACTAACACATTTTAGTAGAAATAAATAAGTACTCCCTCAAAGTGCACTTGGCGTAATGTGGCGATTTTTGTGACATTAGCTACATGACCCTTCATGCGGCCGACGACATTTCAATTTTGCAGCTGTGACTGGAGAAATCGGACTTATTATTATAGGATTTCTGACCAATGTCAAGGTGTATGATCACGTGGTACTAACAACAACAACAAGTACTGAAATTTCCAGAATCCATCTGATTCAAAGTACGTATTATTTTATAGTGTCCTTATTACGTAACGGATTTTGATGAAATATGGCGCATCAAACGCATTTGGTGGTCTCTGCATTTTGGCCCGAACTTCTGTCGTTTTTGCGAAGAATCGATTTCCGTGTCTCCGACGATTCTTCGCAAAAACGACATAATTTTTTTAATTACAGCTCACGAAGACGCGTTTCCTGCGCCATATTTCATAACAATCCGTTGCATATTAAGGCAAATATCAAATAATACTTACTTTGGAGTCGGCGACGTTGTTATTGTTGTTATTGTTGTAACAACGTGATCATGCACCTTGAATGTAGCTCTTGATTAAATATCATACGTCAGTAGCCGGATAACGATCTACGCTGCTTGTTAGAAGCATGACGGGTGTTTCCCTGGTGGAATGGCGAATAGTTCAGATCCTGATCAGACTGAGTGTGCGGGTGCACAGGCTGATCTCGATATATACTGGTAGAAATACCACGAGCCACATTTCTCCAGTCACAACCACATTGTCACTGTTTCTTTACAGGACAGGCTGCCATCAAGAGAAGAACTCACACGTAAGTCACACAATTTAATGATTCATTAACATGAGTCTAACCTATTCTTACATATTCGGAGAATTGAAAACAAATATTGTACAGCACAGCTCAGGCTCAGCCAATTACGCTGCTTGGTTTCAAGTACAATGTTTAAGTATTTTGAAAGTAAAGAATTGACAATTATTGGTAAGATTAGCGCAGGCGGTGATGTAAGCCTCCTGGCATACTGGACCCCGAATACATATAAGGAAAACAGAAACTGGTTAGTTGTTGACGTACACAATTACTTAGTGTCTCGGTGATCTTGTGTCAATATCATCATACTGTTGGCGTGAGTGTCACGTACGGACACATGTATCAACCGAGTTAAATGTGTACTGATCACCCGTTATGAATAAGCATGGCTTATGTTCCACGCATATGTTCATAATAGCGGGCAATATGGAAAACCGTGACTATCTGCGACACACTCCATTTAAAGTATCACGATACTTGGACCGCTGGGTTGTTTCTATTTTCACCCATATATGGGAACAATCTGATAGTTATGTACCGATATCGGTGAACATTAAAACAACTCGGCGATCCTAATATTGTCATATACATGTACCTTCAATTAAACCACTTTACACAGCGTCATGATGAAAACACGTTTTTATTTTTTATAGTATTTTTTTTCAAAAAAATCCTGATTTGCCCATCTAAACAGCAAACCTGTTGAAACCGGCATATGTTTACAGTAACCAGAATGTTCTGTCTGTATCCTGTGTTACAGGCAAAACATTCGGGTTGCTCCCTGCCCCTGCGTTACAGACAAAACATTCGGGTTGCGCCCTGCGTTAGACAAAACATTCGGGTTAATGTTTACAGGAGCCTTCTACGCGGAATCGGGCGGGTCTGACCACCTGGAGCTCGGCCAGTTCCGGAACCTGTGCTACAAGTATTACCTGGCCCCGACCACGCACGACATGCAGCGACTGTTTACTCGGCTCGACATCAACAGTGAGTATTGCCCGTTTATTGCTAAGAACGAACACACCTTACAGCCCGAATTTGTTCCTGGTTCCACAAACGAATTATTGTTTATCGTTTACACATCGTTATAGTGTGTTTTATAATTAGAAAACGATGTTTTCGTTGGTGATCAACGCGACACGTTTAAACCAACGAAACATAATTTTAAATAGTTGAAAGCCGGGTATTTATACGAAAATATCGTTTTCACGTATAAAAAAAGATACATGTATTTCTATGCATATCGTTCTACAAAACGATCGTTTTCACTTCGTTTGCCATTCGCTTCCGTTTTTTTCGTTTGGGAACCTTCAACAAATCGTCGCTGTACGTTTAGTTCCAGGACCCAGTATAATGTATGTTTAGTTCCAGGAACCAGTATAATGTATGTTTAGTTCCAGGAACCAGTATAATGTATGTTTAGTTCCAGGACCCAGTATAATGTATGTTTTATAGGTTAACCAGAACCAGTATATATGTTTAGTTCCAGGACCCAGTATAATGTATGTTTAGTTCCAGGAACCAGTATAATGTATGTTTAGTTCCAGGACCCAGTATAATGTATGTTTAGTTCCAGGAACCAGTATAATGTATGTTTAGTTCCAGGACCCAGTATAATGTATTTTAGTTCCAGGAACCAGTAATAATGTATTTAGTTCCAGAACCGTATAATGATGTTTAGTTCCAGGACCCGTATGTATGTAGTCCAGGAACCATAAAAGTATGTTTAGTTCCAGGACCAGTATAATGTATGTTTAGTTCCAGGAACCAGTAAAATAGTTTATTCCAGGACCCAGTATAATGTAGTTTAGTTCCCAGCATAATGTATGGTTCCAGTTCCAGGACCCAGCATAATGTATGTTTAGTTCCAGGACCCAGCTAATGTATGTTTAGTCCAGGACCCAGATAAGTTGTTTAGTTCCAGGCCCACATAAAATGTATGTTTTAGTTCCAGGACCCAGCATAATGTGTTTAAGTTCCCAGAAGTAATGTAATATGATTCCAGGACCCAGTATATGTATGTTTAGTTCAGTATAATGTATGTTTAGGACCCAGTAATAATTGGTATGTGAGTTCCAGGACCCAGTATTAATGTATGTTTAGTTCCAGGAACCCATAGAATGTTATGTTTAGTTCCGAGGACCCATGGTAATAATGGTATGTTTTTATGTTTCCGGGGTAATGTATATGTTTACGATCGTGGCGTGCTGGATTAAAGAATCATGCTGTTGTTGATATCGATTGAGTCCCACTTGTTGCTTGGTCCCACCGTAACAGTCTAGATATTATAGACATTTTGCAATTGTAATTTTCTTTTTTCTTTTTCAGTTGCATACCATCTGTCGTGGTTTCCAAGTTACTATTTTGCCAAATAGCCATCGTTATTTTGCGATTGTCATTTTGTCATACAATGAAGATTTGTTGAAGGTTCCCAAACGAAGCAACCGAAAACGACTGGAAAACTAAGAGACAATGCTTGTTTTGTACAAGGACTTTCCTAGAAACGAGTATTGTTGTTTCGTATAGATGTAATGCCCGGTTTTCAAATATGCAAAATGCATGTCGTTTATTTTCAACGCATCGTTTTGACATTGTTGGTTTTAAATTAGAAATTGATACGCTTAAACCAACGAAAACAACGTGTTCTCATTAAAAAAGCGAAAACGATGTCAAAACGATGTATAAACGATAGGCAATCATTCGTTTGTGGAACCGGGAACGAATCCGGGCTTTGTATTCCAATTGTAGACGATGCCCGCATGCGTGGTTTCCTGGTTACTAGTTTGCCAGCCATGATCGTCATTTGTAATTACCATCTTGTCATACATTCCCACTACATACGACGCCGGTCTGTCGTTAGTTATTAGTTTGCCCAATAGCACACGCTAGCGTTAGTTATTGCTTGTAAAAATAGCGAATCTAGCATATGTTGTGAAAAGGAGTCAATTTAATGATTTCTACTATTGTTGATCCAAATCATCCTGCATATCTACGCAATCTGATCTGGGACTACATTATTTGCCAGATTCATATTTTCACATTTATTAATGTTATTGCAATCAGTGTAGACTCAGATCAGACTGCACATTTGTGCAGTCTGATCTGGGCCTACTCTGTTCGCAAAACTCATTTGTTGTGCTATTCAGTAAGAAATAAACGCTGAAATACTGCATAGGACCGGATCTCTATACATAAATTTGCAAAGGGAAATAACTAACTACGATCCCTCACTTTCATACATTCCCATTGTAGACGACGCTCGCCTATCCATCGAGGAGGTCTCAGTGTTACTGGAAAAACAATGGACGCCCGTTACCGACCGGAAAACACAGTTCCTTCGAGACCTACAGGCGTGCCGACAAATCGCTGACGGTGTGATAACCCGAGACGAACTTAAGTGCATCTTACAGATGGGTCAGGCAGAACCATTGACCGATGACGAAGTGGACTATTGCTTTAACATGCTGGACCTAAATGGAGATAAAGTTATATCTGAAGAAGGTACTGCCCATTATGTTACTTTGACTAAGGAAATGGGCTTAATAATGTGCTGTACTATTCACCATTCAGACCGTATCCGTATTAATGTTGCATTAGTATGTTAGCAGATCAAATATAATTGGTGATTGACAAATTACCAGACTGGCTCCAGTAGACATACATAAAATATCCCCAGCGATTGATTAATATTCTGAGAGCATAAATAACTTCAAAATTTTATAAGAAAATATTGATTTCAGTTTTCAATTATAAAACTATGATTGATTGAAACCACGTTTGTGTATTATTTACAATACTTAGGTTAACCCTTACATAACTATATTATTATTTTGTCGTCTGATGTTTATTTTCTATTTTCCATTGTTATCACCAAACAGCACTTACGAATCATTTCCGACATGCTTTGACATCACTTAACTGCTGTTAAAGCATGTTTTTTTTTAGAAATAATGCAAGATATAAAGCAACCTATGTTACATACTGTATGAATATCTTTCTTCCAGAACTAATGCAAATGCTATACGCTAACAACGGACCAACACAGGCACCAGTGTATACGGAACACCATTCAACACAGAAACAACGCTCTAAGAAGAAGAAGAAGAAGAAGAAGAAGCATCGATCCAGTCTTGATTTTGATTTTGATTTTTCCAGTGATGATTCCAGTGATGATTACGATGACAATAATTATTATGATCCGGATGATTATGAACAAGACAATAGACGATACGACGAGATTAATCTTGATGTGAGAGAACAAAATATTGACAACGAAAATACAGGCGACACTGAAGCGGATCAAGAGCCAACAGAATACAATGAAGGTGAACAGGGTGAAGAAGACAATACAGAAACACAGGATCCCGAGGAAATTCCGGCTGGAGACGAGGAAGTGGAAGAAGGGCCAGAACCAGATGTAGAAGAGGAACCAGAGCCGGAAGAGGAGCCAGAACCAGAGCCGGAAGCGGAGCCAGAACCGGAACCAGAAGATGAGAGTTAATCATCAATAATTCCAATTGTATTGGCCCGTAGCAAGTCTCTGTCCAAAATTTATATCCCAGTAAACTCCCACGCCGAACTACTTTCCGTAACCGTGAGGCAGTTAAAATAATTCTTAAGAAAACGGAAAATAAACACATTTTCTTGATGAATTTATTTCAAATGCTGGAATTATAAGGAATGAATGGCCTTTTTGTGGAATTTATCGTCCAGTATTCCCGCGACTTTTCCAAGTTTATACCCCGATAAATTCCACAAAAAGGCCATTCATTCCTATAGTACACCACCGCCTGCGTTAATATTGACAATAGGTGTAAATTGTTTTCCTTTCAAAATGCTTAAATATTGTGAATACTGTTAAATACTGTGCTCAGGCTCAGCCAATCAAACTGCTTGAATGCCAATAAATGTTCAGAAACATTGACATCTGGGCAAGTTTAACGCAAGCGGTATTGTACAATCACCATGAAGACTTTTAGTGTAAACAATATTTTATTTCATATATAGCAAGTTACATATACACAAGACATGTGATAATAGGATTAGAAAACAAGCTTTATAAAAACGTATGTGAATTCTTCTCCATTACAATTTATGGACCGCCGGCTGAGATACAGGACCTTACATCAATTGCGTTAATTGGCAATACTTGGAGACCTACTTTGTTTGTTGTACCTCACACAGTATGATTTGCATGTACTCACCTTGCTGGTGTGATTATTGCTACAACATTAGCTGAAAGACGAACAGTGTAGTCCCTGAGCAGACTGCTCGGATGAGCAGGCTGATATGGGTCCACGCTGGTCGCATATATCGTAAGGTCCATGTTCTCAGCCGGATGCCCATATTACACAATAGTTATTGAACAGTGGCATGAAATAGTTTAATATTGTTTACCTTTTGATCACTGAAAATGAAAATGGAGCATACACGTGATAAATATGGTTCTATAATAACAATACTTATGACATTTCATATATGAGCTACTGACTGCAATAATTACACGTACTTGAAAGTATGTAAATATCAAATCAGCAATAGGCCAACACCCGCGCTCGCTGTAACCGCATTCAATCTCTCAGAGGCAGCAGCAACCTTGTCATTGGTTGATAATCCATATACATTACAAGTCGTAGGAACACAATGTCTGGTTATATATACAAAACTTCATTAGCTTTGGTGTGTGTATCTATCACAATTGTACTTGATTATTTTGATTGTCTGATTTTAAATCGAGTTGTAAACAAGCCATTAGTATTTATATGCATATCTGTGTGTACATATATAGTTAGAAATTTAATTACTTTAGTCTGGCCTAAAAGCGTTTTGTAGATATTATATATTTATGCACTTGCAAAAATACGGAGGTATTCTGTTCAAATGTTAATCGTTCGTTACCATAAAGAACATTGTTGGCTATCGGTGGACACGGAATGTCTGTTAAGTAAAGATGTCTTTAACGTTGGTAGTTTTCGCAATATAGTAGAAAATGATTGATTGTTTCTACCGCACCACAAGTACACTTTGGAGAATCAACGCTAGATCTACGATGAAGGTCATAAGTCAAGGAACTGCATGACAAACGAAGACGGGCGTGAAGTATTTGTCCTTGTCTGGAACATATATTGTATAAGGTGGGTGATTTTGTAACATTTTTATTTATCGTTGCCTTAAAGGACGGTACTGATTGCGCATTCTTTTCGTGTTCTTACAATTTATTCCATTCACGAATTGTGTGGGGTAGATATGAATTTGAGTACAATTGTGTACGACAATGTACTAATGGTATATTATTAGCGTTTCTAAGGGTATACCGTGCTTGTATCTGTTCAGGAATCAGATCGCTAAGATATTGCGGGGATAGTTTATTTACCATTTTGTAAAATAGTATAAGTTTATGTTTATTTCGTCTGTTTTCCAAGGATTCCCACCCGAGATCTTGATATAATTTATCAATATTACAAAGTTTAGGAACTCCACACACTATGCGCGCAGCCATATTTCACCTGTTATGATGCGGGGGGGGGGGGGATCCCAAAATCAGAACTTAATATTTACAGAAATAACATATATATTAAGCCCTGAAATTAGAATAACCCGACGTGGTGACAGGTCGTCACCACACCAGTCACTTAGCCCCACTCGCTAAAAGCATGATGATCAGTACTAATCTTACTACATGTATAATGGGTATAACCAGATTTAACTCTCGAGTAACAAGAAAGCCAAACATGTAACTGAAGGCCAAACCAGGGACATCTGGATTCCGTTAGATGTTTGTGTGTTTGTTTGTTTGTTTGACTTTAATGGCCTATCAACAGCAAAGGTCATATACGGCCGGGTCAATGAGTTTAGTACTAAATCCCATATATTACCTGTACAAGTACATGTTCAAGTACATGCACAAATTGGGAGAAAATCCCAAAAATCGGAACTGAATATTTACAATAAACCAGATGGCCTTGGCCCGCATGTCGAGCCAGCCGAGGCATTTGATGGTCTCAGAGTGTATTTATTTGAAGTTTGATGATAAGCATACAAAGTTTCAAGAAAATCTGACTTACGGTTACAGAGATAGTAGGTATGTGAAAACTTTAATGCAATTTTTTACGGAAACTTTAACGCAAACTTCGAAGTCATTTGACCTTGACATAGGGGCACAGGGGCCGCATGAGTGGGACACAGCATGAATATATGGATGATGACTAATACGTATATGAAGTTTCAAGTCAATGTGACTTAGGACTGCAGAGATATAAGGTATTTAAAAACTTTAACGCAGATTTCCGAACGCAAACTTCAAAGTCATTTGACCTTGACCTTGGACACAGGGGCCGCATGAGTGGGATACAGCATGAATATATGGATCATGACTAATAAGCATATGAAGTTTCAAGTTAATGTGACTTAGGACTGCAGAGATATAAGCTATTTAAAAACTTTTAACGCAAATTTCGGACGGACGGACGTTCCTACAAATGGATACTTATGTGGCTAACCCTAACCTTTTCCTTTGTTCATCCCTATTGTTCTGTAGCCACATAAATCCATTTTTAGCCACATAAAATAACGGAACAATCGAATATTACATAACCTAGCCACATATGTATCCATTTGTAAACTCGGACGGACGGATGGACGGACGCACGGACGGACGCACGGACACATGGACGTCATTGTGATCACTATGTCTCGCTTCCCGCAAGCGGGCTCGACAAAAAACTATATATTCAGCCCTGAAATCAGAATAATCCTGATCTGATGTCAGGTCCTCGCCACACCAGAATCACTTGGCCCCCTCCCAAGAGCAGTACGATCAGTAACAATCTTACTACTTGTATAATGGGCAATAACCCAAGTCAACTCCTAGGTAACATCCCCGTTAAAGATGACACCTATTGTTAAATTCACCCTTTGCATGCTCCCAAACCATGAGCCAAAATTCTGCAATATTGGATATATCTGTAACATATAAGGTTTTGAAGATTAAGTTGAAAACAATGAATGGATAGAACATAAATATTATGTTTTGTGCATGTTTTAATTTTTATTTCAGTTAGCCAACCATACAAGTATACAGCAATATATATTAATCACAAAATGTAGAATGTGAAAAGCAGTTAACCCTTAAACCGCTACTCACAACAATTGTCGTCTGCTGTTGCTTTTATATCTTGCCTTATTTCTCAATGAAAACATGGTTTGACAGCACTTCAGAATCATTTCCAATGGAAATGATTCTGAAGTGCTGTCAAAGCATGTTGTAATATATTCTAAAGTGTTGTCAAAGCATGTTTTTGATGATAAAAATGGAAAATTTAAAATAAACAGCAGACGGAAAAAACTTAAGATAGCGGTCTAAGGGTTAATTTAACAAATACATGATCGAGTTAACATAATCAGTAATCTGAGAGCTCGATTATGGACAATTGGAAAAAATGTTCTAGACATATGAGACACGCCATGTGATACATTTTTCATAAATAAAGTAAACAAGAAATGCGTCTGTCAAACGCGGATGCCACCTGCAGCATATTTGAGAAACTGTGACAAAGTGGTAAACCGAAAAGTGTGATGGACGGACGAACTTACATTTCGGACCTTAGGGGGTACTTGCTATATAAAAGATCAAAGGAAATACCCCGTAAGACACAATAGGCTTACAGGGTACGGAATGAATTCCACTGTCTTCTATTGTCTTAGGCCACGCCCCCTACCCCATAAGTACCCTAATGTGTGCCTGGACAGACGGACAGACGGACGGTCCAAACACTATATGCCACCTGTTTCTTCGAAACACGGTGGCATAAAAATTGACAAAATGTTCAGAGTACATGCAGAATTATAAAGTACATTCAGACATCTGCGTAATTTCATTAAATACGTTTACAAAATTTACAATAATTTCCGTAAATGGCGTCAAAATTTAACAACATTTTCTGAGTACATGCGGAATTGTATTTTGTCAACTTATGACTTTATTTATGAAAAATATTGTAAATTTTGTAAACATATTTAATGAAATTACGCAGATGTCACATGGCTTGTCTCATATATGCTCGAAATCAAGAATTTCCCCATGTTAAATCCCCATAGACATCTTCACGGAGTGAAGATGTCTATGTGTCTATGGGGATTTAACATGGGGAAATGTCCAATGAGTTTCAGGACAGGCGCATGTACCACATGTATGTAAATTCGCTGAATTTAAGAAAAGCGAATGTTCAGCTTAAAGAATGAGTTTTACAAGCAAAAGGTAAATGCCTACACTTAGAGATGAGATGATAGATCTTATTAAATCAGCAATACTTGGTACGGTAAGTTACTTGAATATACATTGTTTTAAACTCACTCTTTTTATTAAATTTTCGACCACATGGTCTTATCAAAATAGTGTGAAAATGTATTAACAGTCCTATGTAATATTAGGACTGCCAATACATTTTCACACTATTTTTATAAAGACCATGTGGTCGAAAATTTAATGAACAATGTGTATTAAATGTGCTTCCCTTCGGAGGAAATTGGAAATTACATGAATATATGTATTTACAAAATTATCATTCAATTAACAATTGGAGAACTTTACAGGTACCTAGAAACGTGATGTTTACACTGTAATTACAGGTACCCATTTACATCACGTCTTCAGGTGCCTTGGAATATAATTTGATATAAACTATCTCATGAAAACAATGAGCTTATATGCATGTACATGTATTATAAATATATAATATCAAAGAATATTGCATTGCGTTTTATAGCAAATCCAACTAATCTAAAAATAGAAGAATTGTATAACATGATTAATCTTTTAAAGGCAGGGAAATTGTTCTTTATTGGACTTATGAGTTTCATATGTTAACCCTTTCAACACCACAGGCCTGTATAGTGGTATTGCTAAACAGTGTTGATCCAGATGAGTTGGCTCATGACGAGCTGTCTCATCAGGATATGGACTTTTTGCAACTAATTTAAATATTTTTTAGAAAAAAAATCACCCCCTTTTATAAATAGACTACTCCGACAATCATTTTGTGATGATTAGATTGGTCGGAAAATTAACATATCAAAGTTCATTCCAGTTACCGTACTTAGGGGTGAAATGCTTGTTTGTTTGTTTAATAGTGTTTAACAGCCTATCAACAGGTAAGGTCATGTAAGGCCGGGCAAACAGGTTCAATCCGGTTTTAACCTGCTGCATTGGGGGGAAAATTCCAAAATCAGAACGGAATATTTACATTGAGAAAAAATAAACTCCTCAAAGGGGTATAACCAGATTCAACTGTCGCATACAAATCTCCAGACAGAATTCACATGCTCCCGACCAACCACCCACTTAGGGGTGAAATGTTCATAAAAAGTTATTTGCAGCAAATGAGAGATTATTATATGCTGCCAATTGTTTTTGAGGAGAGATATTAAAAAGAATGAGAATGACAATACATGGGACCACGTCTGAGATAACGTACATTACAACATTGGGACCACCATAGTCCCAGACAGCCTGTGCCATTTATGCTGTCTGATCTGGGTCTGAAATGTTCACCATTCAACCATTGATGTTAACAACAGGATTCGTTTATAACCCAATATGTAATATACACCTGGGCCTGGTTGCTCAAAACCTCTGTTAGCTTAACATACTGTTAAATCATTAACACTGTTAGCTTAACGGACTGTAAAATCCGTAACACTTTTAACAATCCGTTAAGATAACATAGGTTTTCAGCAACGGGCTCAGGATTTGATTTAATGGTGTTTAATGATCTGTCAAAAGCTGGGGTCATTTTAGGCCAGGTTAACGGGGCCGAATCCCATAATTTACCCGTTGTGATGGGGAGTAAATCCCAAAATCAGAACTGAATATTTACAGAAAAATATATATTCAGCCATGAAATTAGAATAACCTGACCTGGTGCTAGTTCCTCACCACGCCAGAGTCACAGCCACTTAGCCCCCACCCCCCCCCCCCCCCCCCACCACACCCCAGCTGGCGATCTACAATTGCTGCACATGTTATATGGTGGCTTCTCCCAGTGGACAACACAGATTAACTGGTGGGTAACTTCCTGTCCTTTAAGGTTTCACGTTGAACTGTGACTGGAGAAATGGGGCTAATTGGATTTGCGATCAGTGTTCTCCTGATCAAATGGCACACACCTGTAGCCTGGTAACGAATTATATTACTTAATAGAAGTATGTGTCTTATTGATGGAATGGCAAGCAGTGCAGATCCTGATCAGTGAGTGAGTGAGTGAATAGGGTTTAACGTCCGCTTTTCTGACATAGAGGTACAAGCCTCAGGGAGTCTACACGCAGACGGGTCAACGGGGTCGTGTCCCGTATCCACCTGTCCGAGGGGGGTAAAAGATCCTGATCAGACTGTGCGGATGCACAGGCTGATCTGGATCTACACTGGTCGTAAAACACATAAGCCCCATTTTTTCAGTCACAGCCACAATGATGCAAATGAAGCAGCTGATGATACCTGTGAGGTAATAACTATGTAGCACTCTATGACAACTGTATGTGGGGTGATTGATTGATTGATTGATTGATCCCAAAATCAGAACAGAAGATTTACAGCAAAAACGTTCAGCGCTGAAATTTGAAAAATGCTGATCTGGTGCCAGGTTCTCACCACACCAATCACTTATCCCAATCCTTAACAGTATTATGATAAGTACTAATCTTATTACTTTTATAATGGGTCTCAAGCAACAAGGTGAAAATGTACCTGATGGTCAAATGAGGGATATTGAGATTCCACTAAGGATGAATTCAATAATTAAATGATGTTTCACATGCTCCCAACCTCACTGGTGCTGCACTCCACAAATTATGCACCAGCTCCCTGACAAATTCACATTCAGCTACATGCAGAAGATATGGTATAACATATTTTCATCTAGTAACTGGAGAAAATTTCTTGCGTCTGTTACTAGATTAAATTGCATTCAGGCGATAGCTCTAAGTAGAGCCGAGTGCAAGAAACTGGTAAATTTTATATGCGAAACATTTTACGCCGGTGCAGAGTGCAGTACCACTGAACCGGTGGCCCGAGATCAATAGATTGACCCAGAACTGAGACAGCATATCAACATCATAAGACACAGAGGATCTCAAATCAGACACGCCATGCGATTTTGTACCTTCGGATATCTGCGTAGTTTCATGAAAAAAGTTTACAAAATTTATAATATTTTCCGTAAATTGCTTCAAACGTTGACAAAATTTTCAGAGTACATGCGGAATTATATTTTGAGTGTACTCTGAAAATTTTGTCAACTTTTGACTTTATTTATGAAAAATATTGTAAATTTTGTAAACGTATTTAATGAAATTATGCAGATATCCAAAGGTACAAAATCACATGGTGTGTCTCAAATCAGTTTCCATGTGATCTCAGATTCACGAGACCGGCAAGTCTGGCATACTTTAAATGTCTGGTGAATGTCATAAATCCCATATCTATATGGAAACGCCTGTCCCATTCTGTTACATGACTTCAGCGTACAAAGAAAAGAAATCGTGGAGTAGTATATAGGGTATCAGTACGTTACCGTTTTTGTATAACAAGATAACAGAGTGAAACAAACACTCCACACCTACAATATAGTATAAAATCCCTATAAACAAAGTAATGTAATAAGCATTAATTACAGTGTTTTATATCCATAGAGCATAAAAGGTGAATGAAGTAGAAAGTTTATAGATAGTTGTGTTATAGTTAATAAACTACTAAAAACAAAAATTGAAAAACCCTATAATTTTTATGCAGATAATTTACAATTAAACATTAATTAATTTATTTATATATAAACAACAATATTATCAAATCATATACAAATATGAACTTGAGTAATATGAGCCGACAAAGTCCTGCAGTATATCAACAACTTGTTGACGGTATAGAAGGACTCCCCAACATTGATACATTGAGGAGCGATCTAACCAAAATGGGTATACCTTTTACCATGAGGATGAAAGAGAAAAGACTTCAAAAGTTGATAAATGAGGGAAAGAATGATATACTATGGAGTAGAATGCGGAGAGCCGCAGCTAAGGGGGTTTTTAAAAATATTGAGAAGAAAGATATAAATAAAATATCAGATACAATAAACTCAGAAGCGCAAGCTGTACTGTTATCTAAAGGTGTTGGACTTATTAAAAAACCGAAGCGTAAGATTAACACCTCACTAGTAAGTAAGATAGTGAAAGAAGGGCCAGAAATACTTGAAGATATAGAGGGATTTGGGGTTAATATAGTGAGAGGACGACGTGTTGTAACAATCACAATAAAGAGAAATCTTGATCGTAATTCCTCAAGAAGACTCATGAAACAGCTCGATAATAAGATGACAGGTAGTTTTTATTTAAGATATTCATACGCGTATAAGTTGCAACACATTGAGGAGGTTGATGATGGGGGGAAACCTAACATAATAACATTTGGTAGAAACATTTCAGGAAGTCCCACATTTGAAGGGTCTGTTGGGGTACACCAATGGGTTAAAATGCAGGAAGAAAATAGATTGAACGTTGATAAAATAGATAGACCAAATACGAAATGGTTGTTCGTAAGATGGTTAAGCACAACAATTAAAATTATTTACACCAGTCAGGTTTCACCACGAGATACACAAGTAACTGCACTAGGTGGTGGAAAACTCCCGAACTGGTTGAGAAATAAGAAAGGGATAAAACCACTCGACACTTTCAACGATAGTTTATGTCTGTTCAGATGTTTAGCTTTATATAAAGACACATCATTGAGAGCTGATAGATCAATAAAAGAGATAATATATTTAAACAAAAAGTATCAAGATTTCCTTGTGGGAAAGCGTAAAAAAGACGGTCCTATAGGTTTTGAGGATCTTAATACTGTTGAAGAATGTTTCAAAATTGGGATTGAAGCGTATGAGCCGGAAGAAACTGGAACTTGGTATATCAGACATACAGCTGCCCACTATGAAGAAATTGGTGTTATGAAAATGAAGATAGGTATTTACAACAATCACGCGTTTCTTATAACAGACATGAAAAAGGCCACGCAAAACTATGCCTGCCCTAATTGTCAACAACGATTTACTCAATCCCACTGTATCGCGAGACACGCGCAAACTTGCAATCGCGGTCAAACTAAAGTATCTTGTAAAGGCCTGGAAATAGACAGACCACAATCTGCATTCGAGAAAGCATTTTATCCTAAACCTCATTGTAGTAAGAAATCTATAGAGTGGTATGAATAAGCTTTCCAAAAATCATCATATTCATACGGCCGTTTGTGGTCACGGTGGAGAAAGAGTAATAATGAAAGCACCGGTTGATGGATATTGTTCCGAAACCAACACAGTTTATCAATTTCACGGATGTTACTGGCACGGTTGTCCACGCCATAGTAAGAATAGACAAGATAAGTATGCAAACACAATTACGCGAGATTTAATAATTAGAGATTCATATAATTTAGTTACAATTTGGGAATGTGAGTACGATAAGCAGAGAAAGAAAGCCATAACACACCTATTTCAACACCCCCAACAGTAATTTATCCATATAAAATAGTGTATGATTTTGAGTCTTTACTGGTTAAGAGTTCTCCAGACAGACTCATAAAAGATCTAGATGTGATTGATACCCATATTCCAATAAGTGTAAGTGTTGGTGATACGTTAACTAGAAAAGTTGTGCACATTTGTGATACAAACCCAGAGAACCTAGTTAAACGATTTATGAAAGAAGTATCTAAACGCGGAGATAAGATAAGAGAAGAAGTTGGTAAAAATCCAGTATACGGTTTTCCAACCGATTTCGATCTACTTCCAACCGTCCAGCAGAAAGAAATCACAAGATGGATTTCACAGGTTCCTACATTAGGATTTAACTGTGGATCATACGATTTGAATGTTATTAAGAAATATTTAGTAGGGATTATATCAGATACTACAGATAAAGTAATGGTTGGTAAAAAAGCAAATACGACCGTTTATTTGATGACTCCAGAATTAAAATTTCTAGATGTGAGAATGTATCTATCTCCAGGTGTGAGTTATGATAAATGGGTACGCGCATACGGTTGCGAATGTAATAAATCATTCTTTCCATACGAGTGGTTTGATAATTATGATAAGTTAAACTACCAAGGGTTACCACCTATCGAATGTTGGACTAACAGCTTTTAGCACCTAGTAATACAATTAAACCTGAGGAGTTAGCCGCGTGTGTTGAAATTTATAAAGCAAGAGGTATGGAAAGTTTCAAAGATTGGTTAGAATATTACAACGATCTAGATGTTTCTCTCCGTTTTTAGAAGCTCTAGAGAAGATGTCTAACTTTTATTCACTCAAAGGAATAGATATGTTTAAAGACGCCGTTACCCTTCCAGGAGTCGCATTGCAATATATTTTGAGAGGAACAATTAAAGAATATGTTAAAACTTATAAGACTAAAGAAAGCGCAGAAGTTCGCAAGAAATGTCCACCACTATTTGCGCCTGAAGAGAAGAGTATGAAATGTTGAAAGGAAAGGTTGCACTAGTTGGAGGACCTTCTATAGTATTTACAAGACATGCAGAGGTTGGTGTTACAAGGTTAAGATCCACCCCAGATGGTAATGGAAAAAAATGTAAATCTGTATTAGGATTGGACGCTAACGCTCTTTATCTCTCAACGCTCGCCAGGGACATGCCTTGTGGCAAGGGTGTTTTAACAAAGACTTCAACCCCATTTAATAAGACTAGGATAGATGATTTCACCAACAGAGTTAAGAGTGGTACTTGGTTTGGGTTTGCGGAGGTCGACATCCGTGTTCCTGACAGTTTATACGCAACCTTTTCAGAAATGTCACCTATCTTTATAAATCGTGTAGTGGAGGAAGATGAAGTTCCAGACCATATGTTGAAATATCTTCATGATACAAACCGTAATCGAGGAGATGGTAAGAAATTGGTTGGAGCTATGAGTGCAGAGAAAGTTTTACTATTTACACCACTATTGAAATGGTATCTAAAACATGGTTTAATCATCACAGGAGTGCATAGGATTATAAAATATAAACCCGGGAAACCGTTTGAATGGTTTTTTTTTTGAAGAAGTTACTGCAGCGCGTAGGGAAGGTGATGTAAATGCTGAAGCCGCCCCGATTGCAGATATTATGAAATTATTAGGAAATTCGTGTTGTGGAAAAATGATAGAATCTCCCGAAAAACACCTATGTACCACTTATACTAAAGATGAGACGTGTGTTGATAGATCATTAAGATCTGCGTATTTTGAGGATATTGAAGAGATAGGTGATGCGTACGAAATATCCAGTAGAAAGTCTTCAGCTAAAATGACAAGACCATTTCATTGTGGTATAGCTGTATATCAATACGCCAAGTTGAGAATGTTAGAGTTTTATTATGACTTTCTCATAAATATGTTGATAGAGCTGACTTTGAGTTAGTACAGATGGATACAGATAGTATGTATATGGGTATCAGCGGAATGAATTCGTTGGAAGATGTGATAAAACCACACCGTTTAGAGAGTTTTAAGAATTGTAAAAACGAATGGCTCGCTTGGGATAAATGAGTAACAGAGAGCCAGGACTTTTCAAAACCGAATTCGTAGGGGATCGTGCAATCGCATTAAGCAGCAAGTGTTACGTAGTTGAGAAAATAGATAGAGATATCAAGCATTCTGCAAAAGGACTTAACGCCCGGCAGAACACCCTCAACTGGGATAGATATAAGGCAGCGCTAGATCTCACTAATAAAGATGTAGGTATGAATAGAGGTTTCCGCATGCTAAGTGGTTCTATGAGAACTTACACGCAAAAAAAATTAGGACTATCCGCCTACTATGATAAGAGAAGATTGAATGTAGATGGAATACACACCACTCCTTTATAAGTTAAGTATAATAGGGTTAGGAGGGCGTCCACGCGTTTCCTTATTAATTTCTATTGGAATAGAATCCCAATCAATAGTTTTAAACATTTCAACTAATCTCCATATTGAGTTAACCCGGTTTGACCCAACTCCATATTTTTCCATAATTTTGTTAGCAGAGATTACACCCTTAGCTTTCATTATTTCTATAAGTTCAACATCATTTATAAACGTCTTCACCATGGTTATAATGTATATAATGGATTATAATTATGTTCAATATTAAAACTAATTATAATAACGGTGAGTTTTTTAAAAAAGAGTGTTAAAAAAAGAAAAACCAATTTAATAATTAATTTATTTAAATTATTAACAAGTTGTAGGTATTAATACCTTCTTTCTAGGTCTTCCAACCGGGTTTTTAACCAGGCTTTTTAGATTACTATTTTTCAATTTTTCATCTTTTTCCAAACACCCCAAACTTTCAACTCTATTAATAAAATGTTTCATATTTGTTACCGAATCCCATATTTCCTTTTGTCTTTTTACACAAATGTGATTACTTTTTTCTAGTTTGTTGTGCAGTAACAACATATCGCGCTAGAATAATATTAACCAAATCTTCATCAGAAAGTTTAGTCTTTGTCATATTAAATTCAAATTATAATAAAACTAATATCAATTTTATTTTGAAATTAGTTATATATATATACACGCGTAGTTTTTGTTTAACAGAAAAAACGTAAATAAAAATTAAACAATAATTTCTTTTAAATCTTTTAAATCTTTATATATTTTTTTCTTTTTGATTTTTAACTTTTTTATTTTTAATTTCTTCTTCTTTTGAAATGGTTTAACTCCACCACCTGACAGCTGTTTTGCATTCGTTATCCACGAAACCGTTTCCAACTCACCTGATTCCCACAACTTATTAAGACGTGCGCTACCTATTTTATACTTCTTTTTAAGATGATCTGCAGTTACCTTTCCACGAGATAAAACGATATCTTCAACATTTTTATTTGATAAGTATGACTTCGGCATTTGTAAAATGAATTAATACTATAATAAGGCATTATATTAAATGCTCAAAAATGCTCAAAATGTTTAAAAATCAAAATCAGCCCAACCTAAATCTATACGCTCTTGGGCGTACGCTTCATCAAACCCCGAATCAATATATTATTGAACCAATGTTTCATAATTTCCCTGAATTGACCAACCACGTTCTTGTTTTTGTTCTTGTTTTTGTTCTTGTTTTTGTTCTTTTAAAGCCTTTTTTGGATTATATTTTGACCCAATAATGATTTCATCTTTAAATTTATCAACTCGTTGTTGTTGTTCTTGATTTATCTTTTTACCAGTTAAACACAACTTCGACAAATAGTATAATAGACACATAAAACACGTTCAAAACGATAATTATTTGATAAACTAATTTCAAAGAAATAAAATGGAACAAATAATTTTATGGGAAATAGAGTTGTATAAGGGTTTTGCTGGTGAATATTTTCCTTATTATAAAATGAAAGCATTATGTAAAATAGAGTACATGAAATATCAGCGCAACCTATTACGCACCGATAAAAGAGTTGCATTTTCAATATTATATAGAAAATTATCTAGTTGTTTTAAGAAACAACTTAGAGAAATGAAGGGTTTAATCAAGATTGACAGAATATTAGTTGAAGAGAATGCAGCTAATTTTATAAACATATTTCAAATCAAAGATTCATTTGCGGATATGACTTTCTACGAAGAAACGGAAGAAATGAGTTCTTTGTTTGAACAAATTGCAACTAAAGGTTACTGGGCAATTGATGACGAATGTCAAGTAATTACTGACTAATTATTGACTAATGCTGAGTAATTATTAACTAATTCTGAGTAATTATTGAAAAATCCTGAGTAATTATTACTTAAGGCTGAGCAAACTACGAGTAAATAATGTTCAAAATGCCCAAAATGCCCAGAATTATGAATAAAAATTAAAACCACTTTAAAAATAGTGAAAAAATTCCCCTTGTGTACAAGTGTATATAATGTACAAATAGAATTCTTTAATGTCTGTATGGGGAATTTTTTCACTATTTTTAAAGTGGTTTTAATTTTCTCAATATCCTCAAAATACGCAGATCTTAATGATCTATCAACACACGTCTCATCTTTAGTATAAGTGGTACATAGGTGTTTTTCGGGAGATTCTATCATTTTTCCACAACACGAATTTCCTAATAATTTCATAATATCTGCAATCGGGGCGGCTTCAGCATTTACATCACCTTCCCTACGCGCTGCAGTAACTTCTTTCACAAACCATTCAAACGGTTTCCCGGGTTTATATTTTATAATCCTATGCACTCCTGTGATGATTAAACCATGTTTTAGATACCATTTCAATAGTGGTGTAAATAGTAAAACTTTCTCTGCACTCATAGCTCCAACCAACCATTTCTTACCATCTCCTCGATTACGGTTTGTATCATGAAGATATTTCAACATATGGTCTGGAACTTCATCTTCCTCCACTACACGATTTATAAAGATAGGTGACATTTCTGAAAAGGTTGCGTATAAACTGTCAGGAACACGGATGTCGACCTCCGCAAACCCAAACCAAGTACCACTCTAACTCTGTTGGTGAAATCATCTATCCTAGTCTTATTAAATGGGGTTGAAGTCTTTGTTAAAACACCCTTGCCAAAAGGCATGTCCCTGGCGAGCGTTGAGAGATAAAGAGCGTTAGCGTCCAATCCTAATACAGATTTACATTTTTTTCCATTACCATCTGGGGTGGATCTTAACCTTGTAACACCAACCTCTGCATGTCTTGTAAATACTATAGAAGGTCCTCCAACTAGTGCACCTTTCAACATTTCATACTCTTCCTCTTCAGGCGCAAATAGTGGTGGACATTTCTTGCGAACTTCTGCGCTTTCTTTAGTCTTATAAGTTTTAACATATTCTTTAATTGTTCCTCTCAAAATATATTGCAATGCGACTCCTGGAAGGGTAACGGCGTCTTTAAACATATCTATTCCTTTGAGTGAATAAAAGTTAGACATCTTCTCTAGAGCTTCTAAAAACGGAGAAACATCTAGATCGTTGTAATATTCTAACCAATCTTTGAAACTTTCAAAGCTTTATAAATTTCAACACACGCGGCTAACTCCTCAGGTTTAATTGTATTACTAGGTGCTAAGCTGTTAGTCCAACATTCGATAGGTGGTAACCCTTGGTAGTTTAACTTATCATAATTATCAAACCACTCGTATGGAAAGAATGATTTATTACATTCGCAACCGTATGCGCGTACCCATTTATCATAACTCACACCTGGAGATAGATACATTCTCACATCTAGAAATTTTAATTCTGGAGTCATCAAATAAACGGTCGTATTTGCTTTTTTACCAACCATTACTTTATCTGTAGTATCTGATATAATCCCTACTAAATATTTCTTAATAACATTCAAATCGTATGATCCACAGTTAAATCCTAATGTAGGAACCTGTGAAATCCATCTTGTGATTTCTTTCTGCTGGACGGTTGGAAGTAGATCGAAATCGGTTGGAAAACCCTATACTGGATTTTTACCAACTTCTTCTCTTATCTTATCTCCGCGTTTAGATACTTCTTTCATAAATCGTTTAACTAGGTTCTCTGGGTTTGTATCACAAATGTGCACAACTTTTCTAGTTAACGTATCACCAACACTTACACTTATTGGAATATGGGTATCAATCACATCTAGATCTTTTATGAGTCTGTCTGGAGAACTCTTAACCAGTAAAGACTCAAAATCATACACTATTTTATATGGATAAATTACTGTTGGGGGTGTTGAAATAGGTGGTGTTATGGCTTTCTTTCTCTGCTTATCGTACTCACATTCCCAAATTGTAACTAAATTATATGAATCTCTAATTATTAAATCTCGCGTAATTGTGTTTGCATACTTATCTTGTCTATTCTTACTATGGCGTGGACAACCGTGCCAGTAACATCCGTGAAATTGATAAACTGTGTTGGTTTCGGAACAATATCCATCAACCGGTGCTTTCATTATTACTCTTTCTCCACCGTGACCACAAACGGCCGTATGAATATGATGATTTTTGGAAAGCTTATTCATCCACTCTATAGATTTCTTACTACAATGAGGTTTAGGATAAAATGCTTTCTCGAATGCAGATTGTGGTCTGTCTATTTCCAGGCCTTTACAAGATACTTTAGTTTGACCGCGATTGCAAGTTTGCGCGTGTCTCGCGATACAGTGGGATTGAGTAAATCGTTGTTGACAATTAGGGCAGGCATAGTTTTGCGTGGCCTTTTTCATGTCTGTTATAAGAAACGCGTGATTGTTGTAAATACCTATCTTCATTTTCATAACACCAATTTCTTCATAGTGGGCAGCTGTATGTATTTTATATCAAGTGTTCTTAGTCTTTTTTTTGTTTTCCTGATATACCAAGTTCCAGTTTCTTCCGGCTCATACGCTTCAATCCCAATTTTGAAACATTCTTCAACAGTATTAAGATCCTCAAAACCTATAGGACCGTCTTTTTTACGCTTTCCCACAAGGAAATCTTGATACTTTTTGTTTAAATATTTTATCTCTTTTATTGATCTATCAGCTCTCAATGATGTGTCTTTATATAAAGCTAAACATCTGAACAGACATAAACTATCGTTGAAAGTGTCGAGTGGTTTTATCCCTTTCTTATTTCTCAACCAGTTCGGGAGTTTTCCACCACCTAGTGCAGTTACTTGTGTATCTCGTGGTGAAACCTGACTGGTGTAAATAATTTTAATTGTTGTGCTTAACCATCTTACGAACAACCATTTCGTATTTGGTCTATCTATTTTATCAACGTTCAATCTATTTTCTTCCTGCATTTTAACCCATTGGTGTACCCCAACAGACCCTTCAAATGTGGGACTTCCTGAAATGTTTCTACCAAATGTTATTATGTTAGGTTTCCCCCCATCATCAACCTCCTCAATGTGTTGCAACTTATACGCGTATGAATATCTTAAATAAAAATACTACCTGTCATCTTATTATCGAGCTGTTTCATGAGTCTTCTTGAGGAATTACGATCAAGATTTCTCTTTATTGTGATTGTTACAACACGTCGTCCTCTCACTATATTAACCCCAAATCCCTCTATATCTTCAAGTATTTCTGGCCCTTCTTTCACTATCTTACTTACTAGTGAGGTGTTAATCTTATGCTTCGGTTTTTTAATAAGTCCAACACCTTTAGATAACAGTACAGCTTGCGCTTCTGAGTTTATTGTATCTGATATTTTATTTATATCTTTCTTCTCAATATTTTTAAAAACCCCCTTAGCTGCGGCTCTCCGCATTCTACTCCATAGTATATCATTCTTTCCCTCATTTATCAACTTTTGAAGTCTTTTCTCTTTCATCCTCATGGTAAAAGGTATACCCATTTTGGTTAGATCGCTCCTCAATGTATCAATGTTGGCGAGTCCTTCTATACCGTCAACAAGTTGTTGTTGATATACTGCAGGACTTTGTCGGCTCATATTACTCAAGTTCATATTTGTATATGATTTGATAACATTGTTGTTTATATATATAAATAATTAATGTTTAATTGTAAATTATCTGCATAAAAATTATAGGGTTTTTCAATTTTTGTTTTTAGTAGTTTATTAACTATAACACAACTATCTATAAACTTTCTACTTCATTCACCTTTTATGCTCTATGGATATAAAACACTGTAATTAATGCTTATTACATTACTTTGTTTATAGGGATTTTATACTATATTGTAGGTGTGGAGTGTTTGTTTCACTCTGTTATCTTGTTATACAAAAACGGTAACATACTGATACCCTATATACTACTCGTGGAAACATCAAAAAACGTTTCAGTCGTGGGAATTATAGATTATAGCATAGAAAGATAATTGTATTACAAGCAAGACATCTATTATAAATAGTATGTATTATTGAGCTTGTCATGAGTAACCAATCAAATTCACTCCAGGTGTTATTACACATGTAATTGGCTGTGACTGGAGAAATAGGGCTTATGGATTTTGCGACCAGTGTAAATCCAGATCAGACTGTGCAACCGCAGTCTGATCAGGATCTGCACTGTTCGCCATTCCTCAACAAATCCCCGTCGTGCCTCTAACAATCGATATAGATCACTATCAGGCTACAGTAGTGTGCTATTTGTTGATAAGCTACACTGGTCAGAAATCACATAAGCCCCATTTCTCCAGTCACGGCCACATATCTGTTTATGAAATGGGTTATAACACCGTATAACAAGTACAGGCATTCGGCGTGTCTCAGTTTCCGTCGGTACTGCTACAAACGAACAGCGAGGTATAAATTACAAGCATTATCTTTACTTCCCCTGAGAGTAACATAACGCCATTTGCTTTGTTATTTATCATGTTTATATGATATAAATGTTAACTCTTACACCGCTATCTTAAAGGTACATGCCCACTCAGTAGGCACAAAATGTTCTTTATATCAAGAGACTTCATCCGTGACATTTTCTGACAAAAGAAACACTCAATCACCGTTACCCCATGTATTGATTGGCATTAGTATACATTTTATATCAGACGTAAATGTCAAAACTGATATCAGGGGCGATAACCGTGTTTCCTTAAAATGTTAACGGACACTACTATTATTCTCTGTATTTATGTTTTGATGTGCTGATCATACTTTATAATCTGTCGATTTTTTTTCAGGTGACGTTAAATACGTCACCTGAAAAAAAATCGACAGATTATAAAGTATGATCAGTATAATCAGTATAAATAACAAAAAAAATAGCATGCCTCATTTGCATATGAATATAGCCTGATACTACCGCGCGTCGCTATCAGCAAAATAAATATTACTAAATGATTATATCTGTATAGCGGGCACTACAAGTTTTAGAACTGGTGGAATAGTGACACAATTATACACTTATTTAATTCCTATAAAGAACATTTTGTGCCTACTGAGTGGGTATGTACCTTTAATTTTTTGTCATCTGCTGTTTATTTTCTATTTTCCATTTTTATCATCAAAAACATGCTTTGACAGCACTTTAAAATAATTTACAACATGCTTTGACGGCACTTCAGAAACATTTCCATTGGAAATGATTTTTATGTGCTGTCAAACAATGTTTTTATTGGGAAATAAGGCAAAATATAAAAGCAACAGCAGACGACAATTGTCTAAGGTTTAAAGTCAGGTTTGCAGCTTTTGGTCGGACAAAGCTCGTAACAAAAGAACATAATAACATGTTTAAAGTGGTATATAGGCATACTTTTCTATACATTCTATGTATTTCTGCAGAATAACGATAAGTCTCATGTGAACTTGCCACAAAAAAATATTGACCTTAAGGCGTTAAATACAGCTTTACAATTGGTTAGATATAAGCTTGTATCTGGCCTAGGAACACCAGCTATGAATTGAATACATGTACATGAATTTACATTGGCGCTAATAAAATCGCGGAACTTGCTACGATACGAGGTTGTGTCCGGCCAAAGTTACAAGCCCAGTAGCCTATTTCACCAACATTGCAAAGTATACTTTTCTAGAAAAGTATACTTTGAGGGAGAAATTTTCAAATTTAGGATAAATTTATTATTTTTTATTATACTGAATTTATTACATTATCACAGCCATTTTGGCTGTGATAATACAATTTTGGCTGTGATAATGTAATAAATTCAGTATAATAATTCTGCATACTTTTAATCATCAAATATATGCAGTTGTTAGTTCTATGGGAAATAATGCATTTTGGGAAAAATAAATGATTACTCCCTCAAAGTATACTTTGCTAGATAAGTATACTTTGCAATGTTGGTGAAATCGGCTACAGTAATACCGAAGAAACGTGCCAAATGCCTGTCATAAAAAATAGTTAATATGATCATACGATTTACAGTTCACCCTACTTTCTAAGTCAATCGCTGGGCAGCATTGTGCTCCATTTATTTCACATATTGCAACATTTAACCCCAATATGTTATATAGTACCAGATTAAATTATTAACCGATCGTCAGGAAATGGAAAATCAATACTGGGATAGGACACAGCATTTTTCACTTTGCTGAACATTTACTACATGTATAATTATTATTGTTCACATATTGGATTTTTCAGCAACTAAATGCAGTGGTTGCTATTGCTCCCTCGCATTTAATTCCTTAAAAATCCAACTTATACATATGGCAGTAGTAGCATACATGAAAGATAATTGATGGATTAACAGGCAGTGAGACAAAGCTTTAGAATCATTTCCAATCACACCCTTATTTTTCACAGATTTACAAACTTAATTCAGAGATACAAACCTCATTCAATAGATGGAATGGCAGCCCTGAACTGAGGGTGAATGCGCAGGCTAGTCTGGGGCTGGTAGCATATTTGTGTTTGTTTTCTTGGTGTTTAACGGCCTATCAACAGTTATTTTGTTTGTTGGGGTTTAATGGCCTATCAACAGCTAAGGTCATTTAAGGCCGGGTCAATGGGTTTAGTACTAAATCCCATATATTACCTGTACAAATGGGGGGGGGGGGGCGTGGTGGATGTAAAGTAACAGGATTACGATTAATCATATAAGGGGTACAACCAGATTCAACTCGCAATAATTCCAGCACAAAAATATTTAAACAATTCCCTAACATTTGATTGGCCCGTAGCAAGTCTCTGTCCAAAATTTATATCCCAGTAAACTCCCACGCCAAACTACTTTCCGTAACCGTGAGGCGCAGTTAAAATAATTCTTAAGAAAACGGAAAATAAACACATTTTCTTGATGAATTTATTTCAAATGCTGGAATTATAAATTCCACAAAAAGGCCATTCATTCCTATACACAAGAAATCCAAATACGTACATGAGGGCCAAACCAGGTCTCCGGTGGGGATTCCGTTAAGGATGAACCCAGATCAATAAATTACCCATGGCAAACTCCCACCTCCCACTCGCATATTTTTACAAATCCATACGAGTTATTAGCCACATGACATTTGTTATAGTAATACAGTGATGATGTGTGTAAAAAAAGCAATATCCAAGCTATGTAGATCGAAAGCCAAATATATTTAGCACTCCGCCATAGAAACACAATGGATCTACACTAGTTAGCTTCGTTTCCGTCCATATCAAGGTGTATGATCATGTGGTACTAACAACAACAACAAGTACTGATTCAAAGTACGTATTCTTTTATAGTGTCCTTATTACATAACGGATTTTGATGAAATATGGCGCATCAAAAGCGTCTTGTTAAGCTGCATTTGGTGGTCTCTGTATTTTCGCCCAAACTTCTGTCATTTTTGCGAAGAATTGATTCTTCGCAAAAACGACATATGTCTGTGCCAAACTCCCTAGACAACCAAATGCAGCTCATGAAGACGCGTTTGCTGCGCCATATTTCATCAAAATCCGTTGCATATTAAGGAAAATATTAAATACTACTTAATTTGGAGTGGGCGACGTTGTTGTTGTTGTAACCACGTGATCATGCACCTTGCATACGTCAAGGGTAATACAACGTACATGTCAGTAAATTATACATAACTAAAGTGAACAAAACAATAATAATGAACCATAGATATAACAAATAGTTATACAGTCTACACTCATTACCTCAAACTCTCTGGAGTTAAACTACTGATAATTCAGCAAAATTCTTGGTCCCAAGTACAATGGTGTCGGCTAATTCTGCGCACGTAAGGCTTTCCAAACAAATTTATATGTCATTACCATCTCCATATACAGTCAAACTTTCCTGAATATTCAACGCAGTTCAAATACGTCAGTGCAGGTAAAATGTTATAACGTTCTGATGTCAGTAAGTGACGTAAATTGTGTGATGTATGATATCACATGCGTGTTTGCAACGTCACATTTGTTTCTGCTAATGCTGCGCATCTGGTAGTGTAAACAAAATGGCAAGCAGTATACTGGATCAGCATAGCAAAATTATTATTACACTTGACAGGTCAGTTTCTTTGTTTAACAGTTAATTTAGTAAATAAGACAGCTATTCCATTAGCAGGGTCTGAGGATTTTACACATTTTGACTATATTCGGAATAACTTTTTACCAAACTATCGGAATGTGATCAAATTGTGCCACAGTGTAGCAATTAATCAGCTTGTTTATTCCAAAATCCACATATTTTATTATGATGTACGCGAGGCTAATTTTTATGTGAATTGCGCATTAGCCGATGCGCAGAATTAGCCGAAATTGCAGTACATGTTTTCCGGTATAATAATTCTCAGTAACTCAATTTTTCATTATCTCAAACTATTTTCCTTACTCCCCTTGACTTGGAGTAAATAAGCATATGATTATAGACTGTATTACAAACATATCGATATTGAAACAAAATAAAAATATAACAATTATGCAGTGCTCTAGATAAGTTTTGTATCTAAAGAGTATTAAACCTCCATATTTCAAATTCAATGTGTATTGTCATTTTACAAATGTATTATTAATTTTCTTCCTAATAAATAATAAATGATAAAAAAAAAACAAGTTTAAAAATTCACCTTTTTGCAGCCCTACAAAGTAAATTTTCAACAGTATTACAGTATTTTCACTAGGTACTCGATATGAAAATCAATCATATTTTCACATTGGTGTGAGTTTTTTTGTACTCACACTTTTGATAATCATTGCGTATTCTGTTAACCCTTACTACGCTGAATTAAATTGTGTCGTCTGCTGGAAATGTTTTATTTTCAATATTTATTAAGAAAAACCTGTTTTGACAGCGCATGAGAATCGTCTGCACTGGAGACGATTCTCATGTGCTGCCAACACAGGTTTTTTGTTAAGAATTAAGGCAAAAATTAAAAACAGGGTTAACCCCTACCGTTAATTTATGCCGTCGCGCAGCTCTGATTATGGGATTCAACCTCGAGCACGAACATATTTACTAACACAATATGAAGATATCTAAGTCCTAACCAACTGCGCTATGAAATGCACTGAACTTTTGTTTTAATAGATGATAAATTAATGAATTATTTATTTATTTAATGGTATTTACCGGTAACAGCCTGTCGACAGCTAAGGTAATTTTAGGCCGGGTTAACTGGGCCAAATCTCATATTTCACTCGTGACGGGGAGAAAATCACAAAAGCAGAACCGACAATTTACAGAGGAAATATATAGTCAGCCCAGTAGCCGATTTCATCAAAATTGCAAAGTATACTAATATCTAGCAAAGTATACTTTGAGGGAGTTTTGTTTGTTTTTCCTGAAATGCATTATGTCATCTATAACTAACGACTGCATATATTTGATGATTAATTATGTGCAGAATTATTATACTGAATTTATTACATTATCACAGCCAAAATGGCTGTGATAATGTAATAAATTCAGTATAAAAACAAGAGTTCCGAAGGTCAAAATATACGCCCGTCGAGGCAAGGCGTCAACAAGGGAGATAACTCACTGAAAACCAATAGGCTTCTTCATCTTGTCTTAATAAACATGTATACCGAATTTGGTTACGATCGGTGAAGTAGAACTTGAGTTATTGCGTGGACAAGGATACAGTGCGAAAATTAAAAATGGCCACCAAGGGGAGATAAGTCTAGAAAAGTATACTTTGCCATGTTGGTGAAATAGGCTACTGAAATATGAATAGCCTATGGTATCTCATGTGTGTCAATTCCAAGACAGTATGTGTTGCTGATTTCATGCACATAGGATGGCACAAATGTGACTGTGACTGGATAAATGGCATTTCAAATGATTGCGACCAGTGTAGACCCAGACAAGCCTGCACCACAGGTTGAAGTAATGGCATTTGTGACCAGTGTAGCTCCGACCAAATTGCACACTTGTGTAGCCTGATAACGATCTATATTGCTCGTTAGAACCATGGTGTTTCTTTGATGGAGTGGCGAACAGTGCAGATCCTGATCAGACTGTGGGGATGCACAGGCTGATCTGGATCTACACTGGTCACAATACTCATAAGCCCCATTTTTTCAGTCACAGCCACATTTGACAAAAACAGAACAATACAAACAATATTTCTAGAACCAACAACACAAAGCCTTCATGATGAACTTACTGTCTGTTCCACGTTTTGCTGCCGACAAACTTTTGGCTATTAAACACATTAAATCTAAAAAATATTTAAAAGTAAGTACTTTTTCATCAATAATCCTTCAGGATCAAAAAACGATTTTTTTTCGAAACCTGACGAGATAGTTTTAAAATTATGTAATTAAGAAAATAAAAGTTAGATTTTGAAAATCGGTCCACAAATAAAAAAATATATTTAAGAAATCTATTTTTAGCCCCCCATGTTAAATTCCCATAGGAAAATTGTTTTTACGCAATAAAATCAATATTTGATGGAATTTCATCAAATAATTTTTTGGGGGAGGGTGACTTTTTTGTTATTGATAAAAAAGTACTTCCTTTTCAATGTGTTTAATGGCCAAATGTTCGTCGGCAGCAAAACGTGGAACAGACAGTAGTCATTCAACATAGAAATGAAAACTTGTTTATGGACATTTAGTTTAAAGGGAAATAAAATAGAAAGGTTAAACTTAAAGCTGGAGTCCCACATGGCAGGTTAAAATATAGTGAGGCAAATTTTTTCGTCCATTCTTTACATACGACATTGTTCGGGCAAAATAAACATTCATTCACCATTAACCGACGTATTAATTGGCACCATTATACTTTTTATATCAAACATGAATTTTCACACTGATATCAGGGGCGATAACCGTGTTTCCTTACAATGTTAACAGAAAGTACTATTTGTTCTTTCTACTTACTTTTTGATGTGCAATGATAATACTTTATAATCTGATGGTAAACATATCTTTTCAGGTGACGCATTTAATTGGTGTAATTAATTTAAAAATGTCTCATTTGCATATCAAAATAGCCTGATACCACCGCGAGTCACTATCAGCTAGTAAAATAAAGATTACTAAATTATTATATCTGTATAGCAGGCACCCACAATTTTTAAAACTGGTGAAATAGTTAGACAATTATACACATATTTAATTCCAATAAAGAACATTTTATGCCTACCAGATGGGACCCCAACTTAAAAACTAGATAATTCCAGCACAAAAATATTTACACAATTCCCTAACATTTGATTGGTCCGTAGCAAGTCTCTGTCCAGAATTTATATCCCAGTAAACTCTATGCCGAACTACTTTCCGTAACCGTGAGGCGCAGTTAAAATAATTCTTAAGAAAACGGAAAATAAATACATTTTCTTGATGAACTTATTTCAAATGCTGGAATTATAAGGAATGAATGGCCTTTTTGTGGAATTTATCGGGGTATAAACTTGGAAAAGTCGCGGGAATACTGGACGAGGCCTAAACTTGGAAAAGTCGCGGGAATACTGGACGAGGCCTTCCGGCCTTCGTCCAGTATTCCCGCGACTTTTCCAAGTTTATACCCCGATAAATTCCACAAAAAGGCCATTAATTCCTATAACATTACCCGTATGTTTGTAAAACATGGATATGCCCCCATGGCATACTGGACTCTAGATATTGTGTGTAAAAAATAAAAAATAAAATTTACACAAATTTCAAAGTCCTTTGAGAAAGTCTTACAAACTTGTTAACGTAAGAAAATGGCGAAGTGTTTAAGCACCATTTTGAAGGTAACAAAAGTCAAGGTCATGTCATTTGTGGTGTGATTGTGTCACACATGTTCAGGTGACTGAAGTGTCCAAATATTAAAGCAATCCTTAAAGTAATATTGAAGATACATATTACATGATGGAGAAACTCTTACAAACTTTTTGACATAACAAAATGGCTAAGTCTTCCAGCACCATTTCGAAGGTCACAAAGGTTAAGGTCATGTCATTGATGGTGCGAGTGTGTCACACATGTTCAGATGAATGATCTTGTAGATATTACATGATGGAGAAACTCTTACAAACTGTTTGACGTAAGAAAATGGCTAAGTGTTTCAGCGCCATTTCGAAGGTCGCAAAGGTCAAGATCATGTCATTGGTGGTGCGAGTGCGTCACACATGTTCAGGTGAATGAACTGTCCAAATATTCAAGCAATCCTTCAAGTATTATTGAAGATATTACATGATGGAGAAACTCTTATAAACTTTTTGACGTATATGTTCACGGCGGGCATACAAAACAATGTTTTATTGCCCTTTAAACAATATGTAATACAATATACATTGCACATGATGATACAACAAGAATACGGGCCTGAATGTGGCCGTGACAGGAGCAATGGGGCTTATTGGTTTTGCGACCAGTGTAGATCAAGATCAGCCTGTGAATCTGAAGTCAGATCAAGATCTGCACTGTTCGCTATTCCAACAATCAAATACCCATCGTGCTTCTAACAAGTAATATAGATCACTATCAGGCTATGGAGCTAAACTGGTCACAAATAGCACGAGCCCAATTTCTCCAGTCACACATAACTTCTTCTACCGACACCCTTTATAAGGAGATATGCTCATTATCACAGAGTTTTAATGATGATAGCTTGGATAGAATACAGTGACATTAACCCTTTCAACACCAAGTAACTTAATAGGATGTTCCATGCCAATGTTTCACGCTATTTCATTAATTTTGTTCATTCAAATTATCCCATTCTTCTAAAAGGGTAATCTGTACGACGTTTAAAATTATTAACAAACAGTGGAGATCCTGATGAGACGGCTCGTTACGAACCGGCTCATCTGGATCTGCACTGTTTGCAAACATTGTCTCTATAGAGGTCTGTGGTGTTGAAAGGGTTAATAAACATTCCACTCTCTTAGAGATACATGTACACGAGACTCTGAAACTGCCCAACACAATTGTGGCTGTGGCTGGAGAAATGGGGCTTATGGCTTTGGCGACCAGTGTAGATCCAGATCAGCACGTGCATCCGCACGGTCTGATCAGGATCTGCACCGTTCGAAATTTCATCAATGAAAAACCCATTAGGTTTATAATCAAACATATATATCGTTGTCAGGTACAGGAGTGTGCTATTTGATCAGGAACTACACTGGTCACAACTCCCAGCAGCGATATTTCTCCAGTCACAGACACAAATGTCATAATAGCCATTTCTCCATTCACAATGCTGAGGTGATTGATTAAGTGTGGAAATGATCCAACCAATTAACGGATCAAGAGAAATTCCATATTTGTACATACGCCCAAATGCCCAATGTCAATGTAACCGAGGTCAATGTCACAAAATGACACCGGGTGGATAGACATCAATGTGGGGAAGCTACATGTTATTCATTTTGTGAAATACAATAAGTTACATAAACAAGAGGGCCATGATGGCCCTAATTCGCTCACCTGACTCCATGAACACCAGAGGAGAAGGTGACATTCATGTGTTTTAAAAAAATTGTGCTGTTTTTAGATGGCGGTCATCTTGGATTAAGCGATGACTCTCATTTTACAAAATCTGAAAATGCTTCACCCAGCATCGGCCATGTGGTTCCTGAGAAAAAGACATTAAAAATCTTGAATAAATGGACCTTTTGGTGGCCATCATGGATGACATAATCATCCGATTCCGACAAATATTAAACCAGAGTGATCGCCTCATTGATACCTTCAATTTGATATATGACATGACCATATTCAGTCAAAAATAAAATTTGACCCCAATTTGACCCCACGGGCCACGCCCATTTTTGACCCCGGGGTCACCATTTTAACAACTGTCAAAGAGCAATGTACATCGATCATTCCTACCAAGTTTCGTTGAAATCCGGTTAGCGGTTCATGAGAAGAAGATTTTCTAAGAATTTATGCTATTTTTAGATGGCGGCCATCTTGGATTAGCGATGACCTCCATTTTAACAAATCTGAAAAGGCTTCACCAATGGACCATAACTTTTAAGTTTGACTACCATGGGACAAGCGGTTCATGTGAAGAAGAATTTTGAAATCTCTAATAAAAGAACGACCTTTTGACCTTTCGGCGGCCATCTTGGATGACATAACAATCCGATGTTGACAGAAAATGCACCAAAGTGATCGCCTCATTGATACCTTCAATTTGATATATGACATGACCATATTCGGTGAAAAATAAAATTTGACCCCAATTTGACCCCACGGGCCACGCCCATTTTTGACCCCGGGGTCACCATTTTAACAACTTTGAAAGAGCAATGTACATCGATCATTCCTACCAAGTTTCGTCGAAATCCGGCAAGCGGTTCATGAGAAGATTTTTTAAGAATTTATGCTATTTTTAGACGGCGGCCATCTTGGATTAGCGATGACCTCCATTTTAACAAATCTGAAAAGGCTTCACACATGGACCATAACTTTTAAGTTTGGCTACCATGGGCTAAGCGGTTCATGTGAAGAAGAATTTTGAAATCTCTAATAAAAGAACGACCTTTTGACCTTTCGGCGGCCATCTTGGATGACATAACAATCCGATGTCGACAGAAAATGCACCAGAGTGATCGCCTCATTGATACCTTCAATTTGATATATGACATGACCATATTCGGTCAAAAATAAAATTTGACCCCAATTTGACCCCACGGGCCACGCCCATTTTTGACCCCGGGGTCACCATTTTAACAACTTTCAAAGAGCATTGTACATCGATCATTCCTACCAAGTTTCGTCAAAATCCGGCAAGCGGTTCATGAGAAGATTTTTTAAGAATTTATGCTATTTTTAGACGGCGGCCATCTTGGATTAGCGATGACCTCCATTTTAACAAATCTGAAAAGGCTTCACCCATGGACCATAACTTTTAAGTTTGGCTACCATGGGCCAAGCGGTTCATGTGAAGAAGAATTTTGAAATCTCTAATAAAAGAACGACCTTTTGACCTTTCGGCGGCCATCTTGGATGACATAACAATTCGATTTCGACAGAAAATGCACCAGAGTGATCGCCTCATTGATACCTTCAATTTGATATATGACATGACCATATTCGGTCAAAAATAAAATTTGACCCCAATTTGACCCCACGGGCCACGCCCATTTTTGACCCCAGGGTCAACATTTTAACAACTTTGAAAGAGCAATGTACATCGATCATTCCTACCAAGTTTTGTCGAAATCCGGTTGTCGGTTCTTGAGAAGAAGATTTTTTAAGAATTTATGCTATTTTTAGACGGCGGCCATCTTGGATTACGTAATGACGTCATTTTAACAATTTTGTAATCCCCCTACCTAAGGACCATGACCATGAAGTTTGGTGACTATAGACCCAATGGTTACCGAGGAGACGACGTTTGAAAATGTTCACGGACGACGACGACGGACGACGGACACATTGCGGTAACAATAGCTCACATGAGCTTCGCTCAGGTGAGCTAAAAATCACCCGAACATGTTTCATAAAATACATTAAATGTGCACAAAATTCTATGTAAATTTATCAAAATAATAGGCAAAAAATATAGCAAATAATCAATTTTCTGAAGAAAAACAACATAATAAGTATAATACATTGTACATGTTTAATAAATAGCACTAGGTATCTATCTGGGAGGTTAATGGAATGGCATCGTCTCGCAGGGAGGTGAAAGGAATAGCACTATCATCTAGTCATAGGACCATGTTCGACTGGTTGCCCTGTATGGACTGTATGGACTGTATGGACTGGATCGAACCCGAAAGTGATGGTGGCTGGAAATAAAGAATGAACAAAACATGATGAGGAGATTTATTTATTCATTAATCTAATCATGCTAATGGTGTTTAATGTCCTGTCAACAGCTAAGGTCATTTTACACAGGGTCAATGGGGTCGAGGAGAAGAGAGCTGGAGGTCACAATCTACATATGTTAACCCTTAGAATGCTGAATTAAAATTTTGCCGTCTGCCGTTTATTTTTATTTTCAATTTTTCTCATCAAAACATGGTTTGACAGCACTTGAGAATCATTGGAAATGATTCTAAAGTGCTGTCAAACCATGTTTTTATTGAGAAAGAGGACAAGATATAAGACAACAGCAGGCAACAATTTTTGTTTCCCCCCATTCTAAGGGTTAAGGTATGATCAATGATCAGTTAGGTGAGAAAAGTAGCTCAATCAGCAGTGGGAACAATTACAAGTGCCAAATCTCGAAAATGGCAAAAAAAACATATTTTTGCACTCACAAATGCGTCATGTTGAAACATTACCGTAGTATTTTGTATGTTGGAACCTCAAATCCTGATTTCGGGATATATCTTGAAAATTCCCACCTGCGCAAGATAACAAACTAAGGTAAAAAATGGGTTACTTTGAGATAACTGCAAAAGCTCAACATCTGCTCAAAAGACATCCGTCTTCCATGCAGAACCACAGGCATTCGGCGTGTTTCGGCTTTCATCGGTACTTCCTTAAGTGAACAGCGCTGGTAATACTGAATACATTACACTGATTACTTCCCTTGAGATTAAAGAACGCCATTTGCTATGCTATATATTATAAGGTATGCAGCTTCTGGTCGTACACAAGCTCGTATTGTAACAAATGATAATTTTTAATTATAGTTTATACACTATATTGGAGACTGTCATACAATCCCGCCAGTTTTGACAGTTGTGGTTTTGTGGTGGCAGGCCTGATCTACATGACGTAGGTCAGTGTCACAGCCAGCGAGAGTGCACGATAATTTGAGATATGCTAATTTTGACAATGGAATTATTGGTTAAATTATACAGTTCAAAGGTCGCTGGAGCAGGGAGTGACATCCGATGTTCCAGGAATTCAGATTTTCACAATGCGTATTTGGCGTGGATGTTTCTGAGGATTCTTCACATACCCACCGCCATCCCATCTCCTCCTTTGATTTTAAACATTCGTAGTTAGTTTACATTTGAAGACAAATGTTCATTATAGTTTAAATTACACCGTTGAAACCTAGAGCTGTGCATGCCTGTGATGGGTTGGGGCTACTGCAACATAGGTTATGTCAGAGACTATTTTGCCCCCTTTTCGATAAATTAATTCATATGTACATTTATGAGTGGCATCAATTGAAACGTTTGCCAGACTTCTTCAGACATCATTCACTCGCCTGAAGCGACTCGTCCCAGTATGTACGCTCGACACGACATTCTGTACGCTCGTCTCACCTCATTATTGGCTCGCCAGTCGGTATACTCAACTGCCCTGGACGACCCACCTCTCTATAGTCCGAGGTTCGCTCGACTCGCCAGTCGGTACGCTCGACTAATTTCGACGACACACCTTTTTATAGTCGGTACACTCGATTTGCCAGTCGGTACGCTCGACTCGCATTCAAGATGTTCACTCAACTCAGATCTTTCTAGTCGTCCACTCGATGCACATTTTAGTTGTTAACTCAACTCAGATCTTTCTAGTTGTATGCTCGACTCACCTCTTTCTAGTCTTTCACTCAACTTGTCACCCTCTAGTTGTTTCACGCGAGTTATTAGCTCTGCACATTCACTCCGCAATAGTCGTGCAAGAGGATAGCTACTGCATACGTCTCACCTCTTGCTCAGAGAAATCTGGTCTGGCACATGCGAGTCCGATGAAGCACAACGCCGAATAGCAGGTAGCCCCCAATGAGGAACCAAATATGTTAGATATGTGGTCATGTAATATATATGATAGTACCGGTAATATGTTAGGTTAATAAAATACAGTCGAACCTGTGAATAACGGCCAGCCAAGGAAGTGGCCAAAGTGGCCGTTGTTCCAAGGGTCAAACATTAAAGACTTGGCTGTATACACTTCCACCTAACGATTCGCTATTTCACAATCGTGGAGTGGATCTACTTTTTATCAATTACCAGATGGCCGCGGCCCACATGAAGAGCCAGCCGAGGCATTTGATGGTATTTTTTAAACCTTAAACGCAGATTTCGGACGGACGGACGCACGGACGGACGCACGGACACCCGGACGTCATTGTGATCACATTGTCTCGCTTTCCGCAAGCGGGCTCGACAAAAAATTGCATAAAAATGGCAAAAATAGTCAATAAAATCTATTTTGTTATGTTTATCTTATTTTGTTATTGTTTTTGAACCCAACCTCGCTTTGGAAATTATATACAAAGGTGAGTAATTATCTTCATGATAAGTACATCCAACAGCTTACTTTGGTGCACCATTTAATAGCTTGTCGTAATTACATGTAAGCGGTTTAATTAGCATGACCATTAGTAGTTTAATTTATTATTCTCAATTTCATGCCCTCATTATTTTGAAATTAATAACGGTCATATAGTCTTTATTAAAACGATAGCCTATGTGGCTCGGCCTGTGAAAACCGCGATTGTTTTGTAACAAAAACATTTCATTCAATGTGTCAAGTCGAGTAACCAATGCAAGATAGGTGTCCAAACCGGCAGAGAACACCAGGCTTATTTGCTTTCTGTCCAATGTATATTCTGATTGTGGTGCTATTATTTTTTTGGGCCTACAAAACATGACATGTTCACATACAAAAATACCACGTGGGAATGAAAATAGCTGGCCGCTGGTCCGTAAATAGGATGTCTCGTCTCGGAGATGTAGTTCAAAGCAACAGGCACTGTTCAGGTAGTTGTCGAAAAACGGAGGTGTCCTAACTATTTTTCTGCTCTCGTAACGAACATATGTATACATGATATCTTCGGGGTTGGATCGTTGTTTTAATTATATTTTTAATAATATAAAACTGAACACCCCATTATTACATAGAAAACAAATAATACAACCCTTATTGCACAACAAGGTTAGGTTTATATACGAGAAATCAACACCTTTTCTTAGCTGGGACACCAGCTATGGTCTAGGGGCCCCCCCCCCCGAGACCCGTTGCCAAGTGTGTTCACTTCACAGACTGCTCTACGGTTTCAAGTGGATGGAAGTAATGAGGAGGAGGGGTCCGCAGTAGACAGTCTCTAGATGGGGTGTAATAGATGTGAGCCAGCAACACCCCGCTAAGCCGGAAAAAAAATAAAGCGCCGACGCTTAGCGGGGTGGGCCCATAAGGGTTTTGCCGGCGCGTGTTCGAGTCCCGGGTGGGGTATTTCTTTTTTCTTTCTTTCTCACCGAAGCCCCCGGGGGGTCTTTTTTTAGTCTATGGGGTGAGAATTATGACCGAGGTTGTAAAATTCGATTAATCTCGCTCATATGAGAAACATGACAATTTGCCAGGAGGTGGTATCATTTTTGATCACATATACCTCACCTCATAAGACACCTCATATATGACACTATCTATGCTATCATTCTATCATTCTCGCTCACATGAGGTGGTATCATTTTGATCCCCTTGTACTATTCCATTACATCATTGCAGAATAAATTCTATAAATATGGTGTTTTCTAAGAAGCGAAGGGTGATTGCATTTTCTGCATAATTACACAATGCTGTTTACTCTGGTTTGCAGGCGATAAAATTATGATTTCAATGCGAGAACAGAAGTTATAAGACGAGTATACGTTTGTCCGGATAACTGATTGTCGATGTAAATGTTGGCTGATGATCTGACCCAACTTTAAGTGAGAAAGACGGGACATTTTACTAAATAGTTTACATGGCGTTGAGAAAGCAAGAACCAAGGATTGTTCTGTGAAAATGTTATGCCCGTAGCTATTTTAATAAAAATATCGTAAAAGAACTACCATTTTTGTCCGATAATTTGGAGGATCCCTGTAGGGACGGGACCACAGTTTAAAGTCACATCCGACAGACAAGTGGAATGGAAATACTATGAAAGTATTTTTCATGCCCTAGGGTAGGTTTTGAACTCCCAACCTTCAGTATTGAAGTCCTGTATTCGACCCCTGAGCCACAGCCCATCCCTCTAACAGTGTAACCTGTGATGATGTGCCAGCTGATCTGGTCAGAAATTCAACAAGCTTCGTTTACCATGTCATAATGCATACACGTGTGGACGTGACTGGATAAATGACTCTTATGGGATTTGTGACCAGTGTAGCTCCTGATCACATAGCACACTACTGATATAGATCACAATTGCTTGTTAGAAGCATGATGTTACATTATGCAGATAATTACGTTACAATGACACATGTTTCATTGATGCTATGGTGACAGTGCAGATCCTGATCAGACTGTGCGGATGCACAGGCTGGTCTGGATCTACACTGTTCATAAATCCCATGTCATAAATCCCATGTCATAAATCCCATGTTCATAATTATTCAATCACAGACATATAAGTACATATAAGCAGACAGGAGGCAGAAAGCGAAAGGATTTAAATAGCTACAGACAGCAGGTGTGCATTATAAATCCTCAGCCGATTACAGTATGCTATAACCATGTTTGTAAAAGACCAATAACATAGAAATGTAAAGGTACATGCCCACTCAGTAGGCACAAAATGTCCTTTATTGGAATTAAATAAGTGTATAACTGTGTTACTATTCCACCAGTTCTAACCAAATGAGCCGTACGTCGCAAAGTACGCCCGCCGAAGATGAGTCAGACAGCAAAGATGCAGAAATGTGAAGCTGTCACCAAGGCAAGAAACATTAATGAGAATTTGAAAATCTATAGCATTATTTCTTCCTCTTGTTCTGATAAACAGGTATACTATTTAGGTAGAGATGTGTAAAGTAGAAATTATATAGAAATGGATACAAAAATGTAGAAAAAATGGCGAAATTAAAAAGGTGATATTTTAGTTAAAAATATTGTTTCGCCATAAAAACACCAAGGTGCACATCTTCAATATGTGTAGAAGACGTGTGTATAGTTTCAGATCGACTGAACGGTTTCAGAGGAGTTGTGTACACAAACTATGCAGTTTTTCTGTCCGCCGCCCGCACGCCATAAATACGTACCGTTTCTTTTTTAAATAATCAATTAGAAATATTTATTTTACTGACAGTGATACGCCGTGGTATCAGGCTATTTTCATATGCAAATGAGGCATGATATTTTTAATTATTTATACTAATTAAACATGTCACAAGAAAAAAAATATATTTTCGACAGATTATAAAGTATGATCATTGCACATCAAAAATTAATTAAAGAGAATAAATAGTAATGTCCGTTAACAGTTTAAGGAAACATGGTTATCGCCCCTGATATCAGTGTGGAAATTTACGTCTGATATGAAATGTATAATAATGCCAATCATAGGCCTCGGCAAATCCACTCGTCCGCTCGTATTTACGAGTAACTTTTCAGCCTGGGCGAGTGAAAATTGAAAGCCGCTCGTCCAGTCGGGCGAGTGGAAATTTGAAGATCACCACTGAGAAAATGCAAATGCGAAATTTTGCGAAGCGAAATACTAAATTCCAATAAAATATTCAACTGATTACTGAGCGTGGTAAAGGGAGACTACCTACTACACTCGCCTTTCTCGTTGCCAAGATACACATATACAATGTAGACTGTGTCCGACTTATTCCCATTCATGGCTGCAACTACTGAATTTAATACGTGCATTCTACAACCAGTCACCGTGACTTAGCATCCTGTTTAACTGTCGTCTGCTCTGTGTTTACAAACAAAACAAGATGTCAGACATACATGTACGCCGGTTTTTGCAGGGCGGCAGAGATATTGATAGATCCAATGAACAACTCGAAAAGGCGAAATTAATCACGGTTATCTGGCGAATTATATCTAAAACTTGGCAATCTTATTATTCCTGCAATACACAACGCTACGCTAAGCCGTTTACAATAAGATGCAAACTGCAGTGTACCCCTCCCACCACGGCACCATTGTTTCACGCTGTGTAGCAACAGTTACACAAATTACATAAATTACATCATTTATTTGTTGAAGCCGCGCACCGAAAGCTGGAAATATAGATCTACACGGGCACATTGACTGTGGAAATATTATTGTTATCACAAAATATTATCACAAACTGTACATACAAAAATGTATGTTTTGTTATTTGACCAAAAGTTTGGACGAGTAGAAGTCCAGTCTGGACGAGAAGATTTTTAGGTTCTCTCGTCCAGTGGGACGAGTCGGAAAATAAAAATTTGTCGAGGCCTGCAATCAATATGTGGTGTAATGGTGAATGAATGTTTATTTTGCCAGAAAACTGTCTCCGATGATATTTCTAATATAAAGGACAGTTTGTGCCTACTGAGTGGGCATGTACCTTTAAACTTGAAAACAAAAACATATTTTGTAAACTGATAGCTATTGACAATACAAACAAACTTCAGGCAGAGAATCCATTCCAAAAATTCTAATCTGATCGAAAGGTTATGAAACTTTGCTTATCTTAAGTTTTATGCAAAATAGAATTTTCCAGGCCAACGGGTTCAATTCAACCTGCTGCATTGGGGGGAAAATCAGAACGGAATATTTACATCGAAATAAATACATATTCAGCCCTAAAAATAGAATAACCTGACATGGTGCCAGGTCCATACCACACCAAAGTCACTTGGCCCCTTCTCCTATATATAAGGGGTATAACCAAATTCAGCTGTCACATAGAAGAATGCCAAAGACGTATCTAGAGGGCCAAACCAGGGGGCCGTTTCACTAAACTTCCTACGACTAAAATGTTCGTAAGTGCAAACTTATGATAGTCTGTAAATTTCACATTAACAATGTTTTCTTGGTAATAATTGTTGGATTTACATTTATTGAGCATAGGCTGCATATGCAGCCTATGCAGCCTATGCTCAATAAATGTAAATCCATCAATTGAAATTTGCAGACGATTCTAAATATGCGCTTACGAACATTTTAGTCGTAAGAAGTTTAGTGAAACGGCCCCCTGGTCTCTGGTCCGGATTCCGGTAATGGTCTAGGCTGTACTGGTTTATCGCAATAACAATGTATATAGGGTTTATTACGGTATGTGTTAGTGCATGGGAGGTTACTGGACTTACGCAGATGTACTGTATAACTACACATCCTACAACAAAGTATGATATGCAGTGCCGTAGCCACGTTTTTTTATGCATTCATCATAAAAGCAGATCATGACTTGACAACTTGTGACCATGTCTCCTTTAACGTTATTGCCTCAGTGTTTATCAGGCTCCGACTACGCCACTGATATGTTACCATACATGTGGCTGTAACTGGAGAAATTGATGCATGCCACATGAATTTATGAAAAGCTGTGACGTCTGGGTATAAATATAACTTTTTACTTATTGAAACATTTAATGAATCAATTTAATAGATACTAGAGAAAGAGTCACAATATCTGATTAATTGAGATGAAATGCTTTCATTCGTCAAGAAACTAGGGCAAACAAAAACAACATATATACGTTCAAAGAGATAAATAACGAAAATAGACCAGATGGCCGCGGCCCGCATGTCGAGTCCGCCGAGGCATTTGATGGTATTTTTAAAAACTTTAACACAGATTTCTTTCGGATGGACGGACGGATGCACGGACGGATGCATGGACGCACGCACAGACGTCATTGTGATCACTATGTCTCGCTTTCCGCAAGCGGGCTCGACAAAAAAGTAAATGTCGATGAATTTTCAAACCTGTGCATCAGTATCCCACATAAATAGAGGATATTCATATGGTCATTGAGTCGTGTGAAATGTCCATATTTCACTAGTACCGTTAAATAGAAATATCAACAAAACTTATCTGGAGCCCTGATAAAATATACATGTATGTACACGTCTCTGCAAAAGTACACCCGCAGGGACATCAATTTTTTTTATTAATTAGTTAGCACGAAATAACAATTTGTTCCATCAATTTAACAATTCGTTCCCACGATATAACAATTTGTTCCCTTGAATTAACAATTTGTTCCCTCGAATTAACAATTCGTTCCCACGAAAAGACAATTCATTCCCTCAATTTAACAATGTGTTCCCTTGAATTAACAATTAGTTCCCACGATATATACAAACTAGAAATGGACGCTTGTCGACAAGCGCATGTGTATCCCCCTCCCCAGATACACAAGTAGTTTGAAAAAAGGGTGTTCGAGTTATGCTCCGGAGACAAAATCAGTGACGGAAAAACAAAGGGAGATAACAAAAGAATTAGTGATGCAAGAGTTGTCATTCTTGCGGGACACACCTTTAGGGTCGTGGTCTATGCATGTGTGAAGTTTCATGAAAATATTCCAAAGGGTGTTCGAGTTATGCTTCAGACACGAAATCAGTGCACGAAACAACAAAGGGAGATAACTAAGAAATTAACGACGCAAGAGTTGTCATTCTTACGTGCGACACACCTTTGGGTCGTCTTCTATGCATGTGTGAAGTTTAAATAAACTAGAAAATGTATTCATAGAACACGGATGTCCCACATATCGCTTTGATAATAAATGAGGCCAAATTGCAAGTCAAAATTTTCTTTTACCTGAGCGTTAAAGTTTTTGAAGCACCAAGTATGTGACCTTGACCCTGGGCTTGGCGGGGGCAGGACAAACGTGGATTTGGCACAGGGCGATAGAGGACCATTAGAGCAATGCTATATGAAATATGAAGCTGATCCGTGAAAGAAAACAGAAATTATAAGATATTTACCTGAGCGTTAAAGTTTTTGAAGCACTAAGTATATGATGTTAACCCTGGGCTTGGCAGGGGGCGGGACGAACGTGGATTTGGCACAGGGCGGTAGAGGACCATTAGAGCAACGCATATATGAAAATATGAAGTTGATCCGTGAATGGAAAGAAAAATTATAAGATATTTACCTGAGCATTAAAGTTTTTGAAGCACCAAGTATGTGACCTTGACCCTGGGATTGGCGGGGGCAGGACGAACGTGGATTTGGCACAGGGCGGTAGAGGACCATTAGAGCAATGCGTATATGAAATATGAAGATGATCCATGAAAGAAAACAGAAATTATAAGATATTTACCCGAGCGTTAAAGTTTTTGAAGCACTAAGTATGTGACCTTGACCCTGGCTTGGCGGGGGCAGGACGAACGTGGATTTGGCACAGGGCGGTAGACGACCATTAGAGCAACGCGTATATGAAATATGAAGTTGATCCGTGAATGGAAATAAAAATTATAAGATATTTACCTGAGCGTTAAAGTTTTTGAAGCACTAAGTATGTGACCTTGACCCTGGGCTTGGCGGGGGCAGGACGAACGTGGATTTGGCACAGGGCGGTAGACGACCATTAGAGCAACGCGTATATGAAATATGAAGTTGATCCGTGAATGGAAATACAAATTATAAGATATTTACCTGAGCGTTAAAGTTTTTGAAGCACCAAGTATGTGACCTTGACCCTGGGATTGGTGGGGCAGGACGAACGTGGATTTGGCACAGGGCGGTAGAGGACCATTAGAGCAATGCGTATATGAAATATGAAGATGATCCATGATCCATGAAAGAAAACAGAAAGTATAAGATATTTACCCAAGCGTTAATGTTTTTGAAGCACTAAGTATGTGACCGCTTGACCCTGGGCTTGACGGGGGGGCAGAACGAATGTGGATTTGGCACAGGGCGGTAGAGGACCATTAGAGAGCAATGCGTATATGCGTGTTCGAGTTATGCTCTGGATACAAAATCAGAGCACGAAACAACAAAGGGAGATAAGTAAACAAGAATTCCGCGGAATCAGATGCCTCGCCTTGTCCCGCCTTGACCTCGAGCCTGGGCCCGAAAGCAATTTTCACTGGCCCGAACATATTATACAATTATTGACTAGTGAACCATAGAATATCAGATTATATTCTATGGCTCACTAGTCAATAATTGTTTTATTATATGATAATAGTCTGTATATAGCACTTACGACCTTATGCTACTAGACAAAAATTGAAAAAGAATTTGCAAAAAAAAATGAAAAAAAAAAATGGAAAAAAAGTTTAAAAATTAAAAATAATAATGCTTGCTACTGGAGCCCAGAATTTTTTTGAATAGACCTATATTTATCTACATATATCTGCACAGGTCCACATAATGCCAAAATATTTTCAACACAGTTTACGGAAATGTAATATAATCATTTACCTGTATAAATTACCTGTAAGTGGTCAGTGGTCAGTTGCACATGCTAGCACATGCACAGGTGAATAGTCTGTATATAGCACTTACGACCTTATGCTACTGGACAAAAATTGAAAATTAATTTGAAAAAAAAAATGAAAAAATAAAAATGAAAAAAAAAAAAATGGAAAAAAAAAGTTTAAAAATAACAATGCTTGCTACTGGAGCCCAGATTTTTTTTCCAGTCAAATTGAAAAATAATTTGAAAAAAAAAATGAAAAAAAAATAATGAAAAAAAAAAAAAAAAATTACAAAAAAAAGTTTAAAAATAATAATGCTTGCTATTGGAGATTTTTTTTTAATAGTCCTATATTTATCTACATATATCTGCAGAGGTCCACATAATGCCACAATATTTTCAACACAGTACCCAATGTAGTGATTTACCTGTATAAATTACCTGGTCAACAGTGGTCAAGCACTGGACATCTGCACATGCTAGCCCATGCTTAGCACATGGTTCTCCCAGTTTCTATTGTTCTCTCTACAGGTAAGGTGTACAGAGCACACGAGAAAAGGTATACAGAGCAGACGAGAAAACAGGTCTTCATGCATTATTGTCCAGTTTGTAGAGTGCGCAAAACAAAAAAGGGAGATAACTGAAAAATTAGCTACGCAAGAGTTGTCATTCTTGTGCGCGACACACCTCCGGGTCGTGGTATATGCATGTGTGAAGTTTCATGAAAATATTCCAAAGGGTGGTCGAGTTATGCTCCGGACAGGAAATCAGTGAGCGAAAACAAAAAAGGGAGATAACTCAAAAATTAGCTATGCAAGAGTTGTCATTCTTGTGCACGACACACCTTCGGTTCGTGGTCTAATTGAATGTGTTAAGTTTCATAAAAATATTCCAAAGGGTGGTCGAGTTATGGTCAATCAGTGCGCGAAACAAAAAAGGGAGATAACTAAAAAATTAGCTATGCAAGAGTTGTCATTCTTGTGCGCGACACACCTTTGGGTCGTGGTCTATGCATGTGTGAAGTTACATGAAAATATTCCAAAGGGTGTTCGAGTTATGCTCCGGACAAGAAGTGTCTGCAGCGGACGCGGACGCGGCGCGCTGTCAAATCCATAGTATCCCCCGACGGAGTCCGGGGGATACAATTAACAATTAGTTCCCATGGGAACGAATTGTTATTTCATGTGAACGAATTGTTAAATTGAGGGAACAAATTGTTAATTTGTGTGAACGAATTGTTAAATTGAGGGAACAAATTTTTATTTCGTGGGAACAAATTGTTTTCTCGTGGGAATTCTACGTCCACTGCGGAGCTCCATACACGAGAGGGTTCAGTATGAAATCACAGTCTGTAGGTATTATATTACACAAGCAGAGCTCCAGTTAAGGTGCATAATTTGGAGGTAAATTTCTTATTTCTCCATCAAAAATGGCAAGTTGGGAGTGCTTTAGAATCGTCTCAATGAGACGATTCTAAAGCACTCGCAACTTGCCATTTTTGATGAAGAAATAACAAAAGTTGGTCAAATTACGCACCTTAACTGGAGCTCTGTACACAAGGCCATAAAAAATAACTGGTTCTCATACACATCTTTTTTATACAAGATCTCCGTCTTTGATTTTTTGTCAAGTCGCCAGATGCATTTTGCATGCCATATGAACATGTGGTTCACAGGAGGCCATTTCACTAAACTTTGTAGAAACTAAAATGTTCATAAGTGCAAATTTAGGATCGTCTGGAAATTTCAATTGATGGATTTACATTTATTGAGCATAGGCTGCCTATGCAGCCTATGATCAATAAATGTAAATCCAATAATTGTTTACTAGAAAACATTGTTAATGTGAAATTTACAGACAATTATAATTTTGCACTTACGAACATGTTAGTTTAGTGAAACGGCAGCCATATGTTTAATAAAGCTACTACATCTTTAGACATATTTTTGAAGGGTAATGTATTTGATTGATCATGTGGCGAATTTACAATATGTTATTATTTGTCCATGATATTAAATGCTCTGACAGTGACGCGCAGATAATTTTTTGACGCGGTGGTATCTGAGAACCAAACAAGCCTTTTATGGCCTAAATTGAAAATATTTACACCATTTTCCTTGCAGATCCAAGGTGTATGATCACGTGGTACTAACAACAACAAGTACCGATTCAAAGTACGTATTCTTTTATAGTGTCCTTATTACGTAACGGATTTTGATGAAATATGGCACATCAAACGCGTCTTGTTAAGCTGCATTTGGTGGTCTCTGTATTTTCGCCCAAACTTCTGTCATTTTTGCGAAGAATCGATTTCCGTGTCTCTGACACGGAAATCGATTCTTCGCAAAAACGACATAAGTTTGTGCCAAACTGCCTAGACCACCAAATGCAGCTCATGAAGACGCGTTTGCTGCGCAATATTTCATCAAAATCCGTTGCATATTAAGGAAAATATCAAATAATACTTACTTTGGAGTGGGCGGCGTTGTTGTTGCTGTAACCACGTGATCATGCACCTTAAGATCTAAGCAAACGTTCACAAATTACAGCCACATTTTGGTCTCGTCCTTCCCAACGTAGACTTCCACTGTATTACACACAATCGAAGGGGGCAGTGGAATAAGAGGGCTAAGTTTTTAGCATGTCCTTTATGGACCTATGTCCTTTATCGACATTTTTCCACTAACCCCTTTGATTGGTCAGCAATCACAGACAACCACTCACCCTGTTACAGCAGCAGGGAAAACAGCAAACCCTAAAGTCGTGCAGCAACCGTACGTTCCCATATAGCACACTGCGGCCGTACGTAAACACCGCGAATGCGAGCATGAACAAACCCAATACACAGCAGATGGTTCCCAGTAGTGACACAAGGTAATAATCCTGAGCCTGGAACCAAAGATAACAAGGATATTAACTTGGAAAAGTTGTAGGAATATTGGACGAGGCCTTCCGGCCTTCGTCCAGTATTCCCGCGACTTTTCCAAGTTTCCATCGTACATTTTGAATACAGGAAAATAATAGACGAGTGTGTGTCGGCTTCCGCGTAAGCAACGAGTGAGTGTAGCGAACGAGTTGCTTGCACGGACGCCGACGGACACAAGTGTATTATTTCTGCTATTCAAACATGCACGATGGAATATCCTATTTATTACACTTCCACGGCGGATATATATGCACATTTAGTCTATTTTTGAGATTATAATCAATGAAATGTAATGTGCGCATGAATAGTTACACAGTGACATGTTTCCCGTGTTTTGTGACGTCTTGTAAACTTTTTTAAATCCAAATTACGCAGCTGTTGATATGAACTAGACATATTCGAGTGCATGTTTAGAATGTGTTCAATAACATTAACATTCTACATTAGTCGTGATCCTTTCCAAGTTTTCAAATAACTTTGACGAATACACAAAACATTTAACATGGTAGCCCGTGGTTTCCAAGAAAACACGCGTGGAATTATGGGTGTTCTCTTCACTGTGTATTATTTGTAAGGAGTTGATTACAGATTTTCTCTAACAGCGAAACCCGTGCAAATAACTCGCAAGAGTAATAAATGCATGTAAACATTTTGGTTTTAACATCCCTTTAAAGTCTTACAGTGCTGAACTGTATATTACTGTCGACTGTTTATTTGTCACTTTGCTTGATTTTTTTACAGTGTATGGAGACGATACGCATGTACAGCATAAGCATTTTTTTTCTAACAAATGAAAAATAGTACCAATTTTTAAAACGGCCATATAAACTATATAGCTGCGGCCAGCATATCACACTCACCGGTGTATTTATGGTCCCAGTATATGTGGTTATTGTCAATCTTATTGTGGAGAAACTGGGTACCGGTACTTAAAAAAATGTAATGCAGATTTTACACAAAAAAAACTTTAACATCAGTTTCAAAGTAATTTGACCTTGTTCTTGGGCATGGAAACTGCATGGCTGTGCTATAGAATGAAAATATGGACGATGATAAAGAGATCTGTGAAATTTCAAGTCAATTGGAGATAGGGTTGTGGAGATATTGGTTACTAAAAAACATTAACGCAGATTTTACAAAAAAAAAGATTGGGTACTTAAAAATTTCATGCAGATTTTACAAAAAAATAATAAAAGAATTAACGCCAGTTTTTTTACCTTGACCTTGGACATGGGGCTTGCATAGGTGGACTATAGAATGAACATATGGATGATGATGAAGAGGTACGCGAAATTTCAAGTCAATTGGATTTGGGGTTGTGGAGATATTTGATACTTAACGCAAATGCCGGACGACACCAAAAGTGGAGACTATATTACGCCGACCGTATTGATAACAAGAATTCCGCCACGGAAGCGGTGTCGCGCCTGCCGAGGCATTTGACCGTAACATGATCATGTGCACAAAAAAGGTCAAGGTTATGTTAATTGCAAAGTGAGTGTGTTGCCAATGCTGACATGTATCAATAGTCCAAGTATTGAAGCAATCCATAAAGAAATTTGAAAGTAATATCATGATGAATAAATTTGCACAAATGTTTGGACGTAAAAAATGGCTACGTGTTTCCACAACATTGTGATGGTCAAAAAGGTCACGGTCGTGTTATTGGTGGCATCTGTGTGTTCCAAATGCTTACATGTATGAAGTGTCCAAATATTGAAGCAATCACTCAAGTTATATCATGATGAAGTAACTTGTACAAACAATTTGACGTAAACAAAATTAGCTAAATGTTTCCACAACCATTTGAAGGTGAAAAAGGTCAGTCATGTTAATGGGGGCAAAAGTTTGTTTAAAATAATCACATGATGAAGAAACTTGTACAAACTTTTTGACGCAAAAAAATGGCTAAGTATTTTCAAAAAAAAATGTGAAGGTAAAAAAGGTCAAGGTCATGTTAATGGCGGCACGAGTGTGTTCCAAATGCTAACATGTATCAAGTGTCCAAATATTGAAGCAATCTGTCAAGTAATATTAAAAGTTATATCCTGATGAAGAAGCTTGTACAAACTGTTGGACATTTCAGACGACGACGACAATGGAAAAAGCGCCGACTATAGTCGAGCCTTCAGCTAAAGCAGGCGCGACAAAAATGGTTTGCCCATTTTTTCCACTGCCTTGTTCAATTATCCAACACAAGAAGGTAAGAATACTAACCGGCTCAGGTAGATCTGTCCAGTATTTAGTATAGCACACGAGGATGAGTATTATAAAAGCAATGTTAGCAAGAAACGATAGCAGAGACATCAGGTAGAAACGTCGTATCTGAAAAACAGACATTACAAATGTGATGACGTCACAGGTGATAAGTTGAAATGTGTACACGTATATCTATGAACTACCGTATATCAAATTTAGCTCTGGAATTTATAATGTAGCAGAGCTCCAGATAAGTTTTGTATCTAAAGAGTATTATACCCCCATATTTCAAATTCAATGCGTATTTTACTTTTACAAATGTATTAATGATTTTCTTCCTTATTAAATAGGGAACAAATGATAAAAATAAAACAAATTTAAAAATTCACTTTGAGCTTTTGACCTTTATTACAGTAATTTCACTACTCGATTTGAAAATCAATGAGTATTTTCACATTGCTGTGAGTATTTTGTACCCCCACTTTTGATAATCATTGCGTATTCTGCTAAAATAAGTGCGTAAAATACGCCAATACACACCTTATCTGGAGCTCTGTTGTATGCAACAGCCTTTGAACACGGCATCTTCAATAATTAATTATGTAAGTGCCTGTGACTTGAGGAATGGGGCAATGGAGATTTGTGACCAATGAAGCTGCTGATCAAATAGCCAGAGCTTCAGATAAACTGCATATTTGCTTAAATACCCAATTAAAATTGCCAAAAACCCAATTGAAATCAGAAGTAGTGAGTATAGTAGTGAGTATCAAAAATCCATGACAAATTTGTGATATCTTTATCATGCTGCAGAAAACAATAAACAGACCACAAATATAACATATTTTTCCATGAAAACACATCTTGGTATTTCATTAGAATTGTCTCCAAGGAGACAATTCTAATGAAATGCCAAGACATGTTTTCATTTAGACGCAAACTATTCAATAATTTCAGTCTGCTGATGTGTAAACAGTAGTGTGATTTGATTTTACCCAATTAAAATTTTGAAATACCCAATTGCTTCAGAAATTATGGAGTGACAATACTCAATTACTAATTCCTTATCTGGAGCCCTGAATAGCACACACTCCTAAAACCTGATAACGGTCTATATTGCTTGTTACAAGCATGATGGGTGTTTCATTGATGGAATGGCGAACAGTGCAGATCGTGATCAGACTGTGTATATGCGCAGGCTGGATCTACACTGGTCGCAAAACCCATAAGCCATATTTCCCCAGTCACAAATATGAGGTAACATAGCATTTTTAAATTGAACATAGGTAAGTTTGTGTGTGAAATTAGAGCAAATGAGCTGTGGTTTACGGTTAACCTCGGCCGCCGCCTGGAGCGACAAATGAAAACTTTGACAAGTAAGCACGTCAAAAATGCCGACTATATCATGCTCACCAAATAGTCTGAAAATGCAGCAGACAGAGTATATGTCAGTTACTTAGGAGAACTAGAAAATGTGTTCATGGAACACGGATGCCCCACATATCGCTTTGATAGTAAACGAGGCAAAAGTCGAAGTCCAAAAGGGGGAGATAATCCATAGTTCAGTGCAAGCAAAAATAGAAATTCACTTTGTGTATCTACACACCATAAATAAGCTACATACCAAGCATCGAGCATCCAGCTATTACTGTTTAGAAGTTTTACAAGTTACAAGGCAAAATGATGAATTCTATGTAGAAAATGGGGAGATAATCTATGACCGGGGGGGTTAAATAAAAAATAACAAGAAATGCGTCTGTCGAACGCGGATGCCACCTGCAGCATATTTGAGAAACTGTGACAAAGTGGTTAACCGAAAAGTGTGACATGACCATGATAAGCCATGACCCGCGGGTCAAATAAAAAATCAAAATAAACGTTGCGCATCTACACATCATAAGGAAGCTACGTACCAAGTTTCAGGTCTGTACCTATTACGGGTTAAACGTTTTACGACTTACAAAGCAAAATTGCCAAATTCTAAGTAAAAAAGATAATCCATGACCACGGAGTCAAATAAAAAATCGAAATAATACTCATCATAAGGAAACTACATACCAAGTTTCACGTGTGTAGCTAGTACAGTTTACAAGTTTCACGTGTGTAGCTAGTACAGTTTACAAGTTCACAAGTTTCACGTGTGTAGCTAGTACAGTTTACAAGTTTCACGTGTGTAGCTAGTACAGTTTACAAGTTTCACGTGTGTAGCTAGTTTCACGTGTGTAGCTAGTACAGTTTACAAGTTTCACGTGTGTAGCTAGTACAGTTTACAAGTTTCACGTGTGTAGCTAGTACAGTTTAAAAGTTTTACGACTTACAAGCCATAATTGGAAAATTCTAAGTCGAAACGGGGGAGATAATCCACGACACCGGGGTCGAATAAAAAAATCAAAATGAACATTGCGCATCTACTCATCATAAGGAAACTACATACCAAGTTTCAGTTCTGTAGCTAGTATGGTTTATAAGTTTTACGACTTACAAGGTTGGTGACCAAGAAAATGCCTATTAAAAAATCCCATTACCCCACCCACCTGGTCTCTTACTGTACATTAGATACGAGACCAAGTGGGTAGGGTAATGGATTTTTTGTAATGGCCATTTTCTTTGTGTCACAGGTCAGAGTCTTCCACCTGTCATCTGTAGCTAGTACGGTTTAAAAGTCATACAAGTTACAAGGCAAAATTGCCAAATTCTAAGTAGAACAAGAGTGCCGTAAGTCACAATATACGCCCGTCAAAGATGGGCCTGACAGCGAATATGCATAAAAATGTGAAGCTTTCACCAAGGCAATAAACATTAATGATAATTTGAAACTCTATAGCATTATTTCTTCCTCTCGTTGTGCTAAACATGTATACTAAGTTAGGCAGAGATGTGTAAAGTAGAAATGATATAGAATTGGATACAAAAATGTAGAAAATATGCTATTTAAAATTAAAAAGGTGATATTTTTGTTGCACATCTTCAATATGTGTAGAAGACGCGTTTATAGCTTCAGATCTAATGGTGGAACGGTTTCGGAGGAGTTGTGTACACAAACTCTGTACCCTATATAGAATTGTATACAAAAATGTAGAAAAAAATGGCGTGTGTATAGTTTCAGATCAATCAACTGAACGCATCTACTCATCATAAGGAAGCTACATACCAAGTTTCATGTCTGTAGCTAGTATGGTTTGAAAGTATTACGAGTTACAATGTTGGTGACGGATGGACGGTAGGACAGACGGGACGGACCGATGGGACGGACAAGGGTACATGTAACACTAAATGCCCCCTCCACTATCGTGGTGGGGCAATAAAACGGTTAATTGGCCAGGTTTTACGTGGAAATATATTTATCTGCGTTTGATGGTAAGAATAAGAAGATAACTATTTTCCCCTGATCGGCAGTACATCTCACAATGCATTGAATATGGGATATGCACGGCAATTCAGATTTGGTGTTAGCGCTGGACACACGTGCCGTTTTTTAATTTAAATTAAATCAAAATTGACGGCTGCGCCATTCGTTTCTTAGGACATCGGGTTTTCTAGCATTGATATCGTCCATGTTTCGGCTTTCATCGGTATAACTATATATATAACAAGGCTTGTAACTTTGGTTGGACACGACCGTGTGTCATAACAAAATAACATGTTTAAAATCGTAATTTTCTATGCATTCTACGTATTTCTGCAGGATATCGATAATTCATATGAACTTGCCACTACAATATTGACGTTAGAGCCTTAAACAATAAACACATTATTTCATTTGTTGTGATAAATATTTTGGTTGTGTCCGACCTAGGAAAATGAGCTGTAATTTGATATTATTTGCATAAATGTGTTCGCGACCTATGTTATTTTTGCAAGATAACAATAATTCTCAAATGAACATGTGCACTTTCCGCCAAAATATTCACATTACATGATTAGCATTAATAAAATCGCGGAATGTGTTATGATATGAGGTCGTGTCCGACCAAAGTTAGAAGCCTTGTTTATATATACAGAGTTACAGTCGAAACACGCCGAATGCCTGTGGGCTGGTGTGCCAACTTACACAGAATTTAAGCTTCCTGGTCGCAGCCTGTACTGTACATGATCCCGTCAACACCAACTGTAAACAACAGAAAATATTCATTGACTTCATTCTGAACTAGCATTACAAGGCCTATAATAATGATACGGCTACCTTCTCAGAGCTCCAGATCAGTTTTGTATCTAAAGAGTATTATACCCCCAGATTTCAAATTCAATGTGTATTTTACTTTTACAAATGTATTATTGATTGTCGTCCTTATTAAATAGGGAACACATGATAAAAACTAAAACAAATTTAGAAATTCACTTATTTGAGATGCAAAAAGCAAACACAAGGTCACAAGCCCGCACACTTGGAAAATGTTTACATATTTAGGGGTACTACACCAATACCCAGGGTCAAGGACTTTGAATTTCAATCGAGGCGACATCGGGGAGCATCTTATGCTTTCGAGCCATCACGATTTCACTGTACATGTACTTCTTTATCATCATCCATATTTTCATTCTATAGCCTATAGACCTTGGGATCAGCGGGGGTTGGACGGTCGTGGATTTGGCGCAGCATGGTAGTAGAGCCTTACAGAAACGCATGTGTGAAATATTAACCATTTTAGATGAAGTAAATAGAAGTTATAACATATTTCTCTAATGTTATGTTTAGTGACGGACGCACGGACGCACGGACGACCTGACTCCAGTATACCCCCCCCTCCCCAAAAAAAAAACAACTTGTTGCGGGGAGTATAAAAACTTTAACGTAAGCTTTAACAAACAAAATTCTAAGTTATTTGACCTTGACCGTGGGCTCCTGTGCAGCATAGGTTGGGTAAACAATTAAAATATGGATGGTGATCAATGTGTAATTTGAAAAACTTTATCGTAAGATTTTAACCAACAGTTTAAAGTCATTTTACCTTCACCTTGGGCTCCTGGGCAGCATGGTACAATGAAAATATGGATGGTGATCAATGTGTATATGAAGTTTCAAGTTGATATCCCAAACAGTCAGAGATATAGCAATTTGAAAAACTTTATCATAAAACTTTAACAAACAGTTTAGTCATCTCACCTTTACCTTTGGCCCCTGGGCAGCATGGTTAGGGTATACAATAAAATATGGATGGTGATCAACGTGTATATGAAGTTTCATGTTGATATCCAAAGCAGTCACAGAGATATAGAAATTTGAAAAACTTTAACGTAAAACTCGGACGGCGGACAAAGCGGTAACCATATGCTCCCCCGAAAAATTTATTTGGGGAGCATAAATATACAGCAACAGCAGACGACAATTTTCGTGAGCAGCAGTCTATTAAATGGATAAGCTTACCAAAGCTCCGGACCATAATGCCGCTCCATAACAGTTTGAGTGTCGAAAATACCAAACCCCATACGCGTCTATCTGCAATGGTATCACAAACACCTCAACTGCGCCTGGAAATAAACAAAATAGGACATATTGACATAAAGCTAATGGAAGATTGATTGAATACAGTATGACATTTGTTTATAAAACAGCAGAACCTGGAACAGTCCCGTTCATTAGGGTCAATTAACAGGGCTCCAGATAAGGAATTTGTAATTGAGTATTTGGCCATCATTTCTGAAGCAAGTGGGTCTTTCTTAGTTTTAATTGTGTACACATCAACAGACAGCAATTATTTAATAGTTTGCTTCAAAATGAAAACATGTTTATTGTTTTCTGAAGCATAATAAAGGTACCACAAATTTTGTATTGCTTTTTGATACTCGCTACTTCTGATTTCAATTGGGTTTTTGGCAATTTTAATTGGGTATTTAAGCAAATACGCAGCTTATCTGGAGCTCTGTCAATATATGGATATCATATGCACATGTGGCTGAAATGACCAAATTTGGTACACATGACATAATAATCACATTGTGGTAGAGTTCACTCATTTCATGATTCAGGAACTCCCACAACTAAGTATAACTAGATTTGTCAGTAAGCGGGGGCTTACGGAATACCCCCCCCCCCGCATCAGCCCTGACTAGAATGAATTCCAGCTCGCATACTATCATTTCAGATAAAAGACTATGTCAGCACATATGGAGAGTGCGATGGTGGTTCCAGTTGAAAAAAGCAAACTAGACATTCTAAGTCCGTGACCTTGACCCCTGGCATAAATGGGGGTCGTAGGTTTGTTGCAGAATGATGTATGAGTGTCAGAGAAGGGCCGGGTAAAATATCACTGCATTCCGCAAAGGGAAAGAGAAGCTATAAGGAAATTTACATTTGTTAAGGTTTAGTTTTTTTCTAAGTTTATAAGTCCGTGACCTTGAGCACCGGCATAAATGGGGGTCGTAGGTTTGTTGCAGAATGATGTATGAGTCAGAGAAGGGGTGGGTAAAATATGAAAGATTTCCGCAAAGGGAAAGAGAAGTTAAAAGGAAATTTACAATTGTTAAGTTTTGTGACGGACGGAAACACGGAAACTCGGACGGACGGACGGACGGACAAGCTGACTCCAGTATACCCCCCCACAACTTCGTTGCGGGGGTGGTATAAATAATGTTTATTACGTAACATTACTAACTATTTATTTCAACCAAATATGGCTAACTCTATTGTCAGAAAACATGAAAAAGTCTGTAAATATCACAGACAATTTCGGCGATTTCGTACCTACGTAGTTTCGTCCTTTTGCAACTTTTTCCAATCGATGTTAACGTAACCCGATTTTTATGATAATTCAGTTTGATATTAACTAAATATACAGAATTTATGCACATGTAAGTTCCAAATTTGAACTAGATTGGTCAGTAAGCGAGGCTTACGGAATACCCCCACCCCCCCCCCCCCCCCCCCCCCGCCCCCCCCCCCCCCCCCCCCCCCCCCCCCCCCCCGCGTGGGCCCAGGTACCCCTAAATATGTAAATTTTTCTAAGTGTGGGCTTGTGACCTTGACTCTGGGCTTAGCGGGGGCGGAACGAACGTGAATGTGAAGCAGATCCGAGCAAGGAAATACAAGTTATAACCAATTTCTCTGATGTTAAGTTTTGTAAAGAGACTAAGTATGTGATCTTGACCTTGGGATCAGCGGGGATATGTCACAGCATGATAGTAAAGCCTTACAGGAATGCATGCATGAAATATTAAGAATTTTAGATGAAGTGATAACATATTTCTCTGATGTTAAGTTTTCTAAAGAGACCATGTATTTGACCTTGACCTTGGTATCAGCGGGGGTTGGACGTTCGTGGATTTGGCAGAGCATGGTAGTAGAGCCTTACAGGAATGCATGTGTGAAATATTAAGCATTTTAGATGAAGGAAATAAAAGTTATAACAATATTTCTCGGATGTTAAGTTTTGTAAAGAGACTAAGTATTTGATCTTGACCATGGGATCAGCGGGGGTTGGACGGTCGTGGATTTGGCACATCATGGTTGTAGAGCCTTACAGGAATGCATGTGTGAAATATTAAGTATTTTAGATGAAGGAAATAGAAGTTATAACAATATTTCTCTGATGTTAAGTTTTGTAAAGAGACTAAGTATTTGACCTTGACCATGGGATCAGCGAGGGTTGGACATCTTACGAGTTACAAGGTCGGTGATGGACGGACAGAAGGACGGACGGACAGACAAGGGCAACACTAAATGCCCCCTCCACTATCGTGGTGGGGCATAATAAACTCTGCGCATCTACTCATCATAAGGAAGCTACACACCAAGTTTCAGGTCTGGAGCTACATGTAGTACGGTTTATAAGTTTCACGATTTACAAGGTTTGTGACGGTGTGGGAGTGGGACGACACGGGTAACACTAAATGCCCTCTCCACTATCGTGTATTTTTTGACATGAACGATTTTATGTCAGTGCAGAACCAGTGTATTGGTCATCTACAAAACAACATCTTGCCAGGCTAACCTAGGGGATATAATGGTAACGGATACAATATGCACCTATATGTTGTGACGAAGCACATACTATCTAAAGTACCATGCTGAGGATAGTGAAAACTGACAGAGATAACGCTGTTTACAGCAGCCCCCAGAGTTCGAGATAACCTTTGTGTATAACAAGTATTGTACATGCACTCCTGATTTCATATTCAATACAAAGATTGTATTACATGTACATTGTACATCTATTTCTGATTAAAATTAATTGATGCAAACTGTTTTCTTTTCTTTTCAGCACAATGTGAATTTTACAATTACAGTTTTACACCACCTTTTGAAAGAAAATGAGTATTTATTTGAGCGCTAGCGAAGAATTATACAATCAACATCCAAATTTGAAGTCTTACAGCTTTTATGCAAATGAGCTGTCGGTCGCAGCACATTTATACAGGTTGAACTTTTTAAAAACACGGGTCTTACGCCATAAAAAATTAATTCTAACAACTTAGCTTGATCGCCTTTTCAGTGTGATAAATGTTTTGTTTGCTTTTTTATGCTAAATTTATGTTATTGCAAATGTTTTCTTAGTCTAAGGTCTAAGGGTGTGACGATTAACCGCCATACTTGACAATTCGCGATTCGTAACTCCATGGTTCGGTGTACGAATACAATCTTGCGTTTTCCAACAATTTATTTTAACTCGTTGTTGTTGTTGTTGCTGCTGCTGTGAAATTCCCACGCTTATTTTCTAGATTAATTATTAGTCTATGTGTCATCCACAAACACATACTGCGAAGAATTTCAGGATGTGTAGTCCTTTTATTTCATATTTGCTGCGAGTATTTTTTACTCCCACCTTTAAAAACGCCATACAATTCAGTCCATTTGCAAACATATTTTACTGTGAATATGTAGAATGACCAGAATTGAAACATGAATTGGTCGCACCTCAAAAACGAGTTAACCTCATGTGTAGTCACATTATGACAGTTTAACCGTTTCAACACTACTGACCTCTTTTGTGTCATGTTTGCAAACAGTGTAGATCCAGATAAGCCGGCTCGTGACGATCCATCTCATCAGAATCTGCACTTTTTGCAAGTAATTTTCATATGTTTTAGAAAAAGCAAACCCTTTTTCTAAATGAAGTACATGTAGTCTGAAAATCATTTTGTGATGATTGGATTGGTCGGAAGATTGGTTGAGGGTTGAAAGGGTTAACAAACTCTGTACTATCAGCTACACATAATTCCAGCACAAAAATATTTACACAATTCCCTAACATTTGATTGGCCCGTAGCAAGTCTCTGTCCAAAATTTATATCCCAGTAAACTCCCACGCCGAACTACTTTCTGTAACCATGAGGCGCAGTTAAAATAATTCTTAAGAAAATGGAAAATAAACACATTTTATTGATGAATTTATTTAAAATGCTGGAATTATAAGGAATGAATGGCCTTTTTGTGGAATTTATCGGGGATATAAACTTGGAAAAGTCGCGGGAATACTGGACGAGGCCTTCCGGCCTTCGTCCAGTATTCCCGCGACTTTTCCAAGTTTATACCCCGATAATTTCCACAAAAAGGCCATTCATTCCTATAATAAAAGTGCATGTAATCCTATAATATGGAATGTAATTTAAACCTGTTGTACATGTGTATTGACACACCACAAGTGACAATGGTTAAAAGATAAAAAAGCACATCCATAATCTAGAATAGCAAACCATGATAACCTTTTTCAACACAATAGACTTCAACGAAGTTTGCAAACTGTAGATTTATTGGATTTACATTTATTGAGCATTATGCAGCCTATGCTCAATACATGTAAATCAATCAAACCATTGGATGAGTTGGCTCATAATGAGCTGACTCATCGGGACCTGCAACATTAAAATATAGAATAATATATTGATATATTGATGGTCCCAAGTATTGATGGCCCAGGTGTATTGATGGTCCCAAGGTTTATTGATGGTCCCTAGGTGTATTGATGGTCGTCCCTAGGTGTATTGACGGTCCCAATGTTTATTGATGGACCCAAGGTTTATGATGGTCCCTAGGTGTATTGATGGTCGTCCCGTAGGTAGTATTGATGGGTCCCAATGGTATATTGATGGTCCCAGGAGGTTTTATGATGGTCCCTAGGAGTATTGGCCCCATTGGTCGTTAACCCTAGGTGTTATTGACGGTCCCAATGGTTTATTTGATGTCCCACGTTTATGATGGTCCCTAGGTGTATTGATGGTCGTCCCTAGGTGTATTGATGGTCCCAAGGTTTATTGATGGTCCCTAGGTGTATTGATGGTCCCAAGATGTATTGATGGCCCCAAGGTTTATTGATGGTCCCTATGTGTATTAATGGTCCCAAGATGTATTGATGGTCCAAAGACGTATTGATGGACCCAAGGTTTATTGATGGTCCCAACGTGTATTGATGGTCCCAAGGTGTATTGATGGTCGTCCCTAGGTGTATTGACGGTCCCAATGTTTATTGATGGTCCCAAGGTTTATGATGGTCCCTAGGTGTATTGATGGTCGTCCCTAGGTGTATTGATGGTCCCAAGGTTTATTGATGGTCCCTAGGTGTATTGATGGTCCCAAGATGTATTGATGGCCCCAAGGTTTATTGATGGTCCCTATGTGTATTAATGGTCCCAAGATGTATTGATGGTCCAAAGACGTATTGATGGACCCAAGGTTTATTGATGGTCCCAACGTGTATTGATGGTCCCAAGATGTATTGATGGTCCCATGGTGTATTGATGGTACCAAAGTGTGTCCCAGTGTGTATTGATGGACCCAAGGTTAATTGATGGTCCCAACGTGTATTGATGGTCCCAAGATGTATTGATGGTCCCAGGGTGTATTGATGGTCCCATGGTGTGTTGATGGTACCAAAGTGTGTCCCAGTGTGTATTGATGGTACCAAAGTGTGTCCCAGTGTGTATTGATGGTACCAAAGTGTGTCCCAGTGTGTATTGATGGTACCAAAGTGTGTCCCAGTGTGTATTGATGGTACCAAAGTGTGTCCCAGTATGTATTGATGGTACCAAGGCGTATTGGTGGTCCCAGTGTGTATTGATGGTCCCAGGGTGTATAGATGAACCAGGTGTATTGGTGGTCCCAGTGTGTATTGATGGTCCCAGGGTGTATAGATGAACCAGGTGTATTGATGGCCCAGGTGTATTGATGGTCCCCGAGGTGTATTGATAGCCCAGGTGTATTGATAGTCCCGGGGTGTACCGGTATTGATGGTCCCGGGGTGTATTGATGGTCCCGGCGTGTATTGATGGTACCGGGGTGTACTGATGGCCAAGGTGTATTGATGGTACCGGGGTGTATTGATGGTACCGGGGTGTACTGATGGCCAAGGTGTTGATGACCCCGGGGTGTACCGTGTACTGATGGCCTAACGTGTACTGATGGCCAAGGTGTATTGATGGTACCGGGTGTATGATGGCCCCGGGGTGTACTGATGGCCAAGAGGTGTATGATGTACCGTGTATTGATGGTACCGGGGTGTATTGATGGTCCCAAGGTCTATTGATGTTCCCAAGGTCTACTGATGATGTTCCCAAGGTTTATTGATGTTCCCAAGATGTATAGATGGCCCCAAGGTGTATTGATGGTCCCGGGGTGTATTGATGGTCCCAAGATTTATCGATGGTTCGAAAGTGTATTGATGGTCTCAAGATGTATTGATGGCCGAGGTGTATTCATGGTCCCAAGATGTATTGATGGCCGAGGTGTATTCATGGTCCCAAGATGTATTGATGGCCGAGGTGTATTCATGGTCCCAAGGTGTATTCATGGTCCCAAGATGTATTGATGGCCGAGGTGTACAGTCGTTTCTGTCAAAATGTTTCAGGTTTATACGTGTACAAAGTGTTGTGCGTTGCGTATCCGTGGAGTTTCCGTTAGATGCGTTTCAAACCATGTGTCGTCTACGTGTAATACGTTTTCGGCCATGCGTTGCGTTTCCCCACTCTTGCGCATGCGCGAAAGTCGAACAAACCATGTTCAACGCATTGAGTTTCAAAAGCGTGTAATCCGTGTACAACGGTTGTAAACGTATACAACGGTTGTAAACAACGCATTGAGTTTCAAAAGCGTGTAATCCGTGTACAACGGTTGTAAACGTATACAACGGTTGTAAACGTATACAACGCTAAGGTAAACCGTTTAAACGATTTAACGCTTTCTTTGACGAACGGTTACACGCTTCTACATCTACACAGCACCGTACTGATGAAACCGTGTTATACGTATAACACGTTTGCACGGGTTTTAACGCATTACACGTGTTGGTATGCCAACCGTGTATCGCGTAGAATGCGCATGCTCAGATCGTTCTTCGTGTGTGTGTATATATACTCCTAGACTCACTGCAGGGCATCTACAATTTTCAGTTTTCCGGTTCTGGACCGATTTTTGAACTCTCAGACCGATTGAGATTTGAAAACTAGTCTTAGAAATCGGTCCGAGAAAAATTGCCAGTCGACTGCTATTTCGCTATAAACCTTGTAAATTTACCGGTTTTGACCACCAAGTAATTTATGACACATAGCCGCGGGCCATATCCGTGTTAAATCAGCATGGGACAGGTGCATAGCGGATTAGTAACTGAAATAGACTGGCTTCAGCGTAAAGATACGAGAGTTCCTAGACTCGCCATTTCTGATAACGTTAAAATAAAATAAAGAAACGATGCACTGTGTTTATCTGTGTTCGTAATATTTAACCCCAAGTAACTGACACGGACTATCGGCCCGGGCTATTCCATATTAAGTTAGGAACTGTTACATTACGCTGTATTAGGGGTCATTTTTGTGTATATAAAATGTACATGTACGTAGGAATGCCGCAGATCCTGATGAGCTCACGTAATCTACAATTCGCAAACATTTTGATAAACGACAAGGTACATCTGTCGTGTTAAAAGCGTGACTCATTAGGCATCAGGGATTAGGTTCAATTGAAGTGCTAAATCACACCGCCGATGTACTTTGAACTCGATCTGAGGGTATGTATTCGCGATATGTTAAAAGGGACGAAACAAGGACGCCTCAAAGCGATCGGGGCCGAACAGGTATTTGCGTTAAAACGTGTAACCGTTGTACACGTTTCAACGCTTTCATATAGCTACACGCTTCCAGGTAAAGCGTTGTACACGTTTCAACTCTTTCACCTCGCTACATATGTATACGCCAAAGCGTGTTATACGCCTTGAAGCTAAACGTATTACACGCTTTAAAACTAAACGGTTTGACAATGTGTATTACACGTGTACGAACCATATTATCATGATTATACGTTTAAACAACGTATACAACGCTTTTAAACTAAACGGTTTGACAATGTGTATTACACGTGTACGAACCGTATTATACTTTAAACAACGTATACAACGCTTTTAAACTAAACGGTTTGACAATGTGTATTACACGTGTAAGAACCGTATTATACGTTTAAACAACGTATACAACACTACAGCAAACCGTTGCGTTCGCGTTGCGTTCGCGTTGAGTTTGCAAGTGTTGTTTACGGTGGAACAAAAACGGAGACTGCACTGTATTCATGGTCCCAAGGTGTATTGATCCAAGATGTATTGATGGCCGAGGTGTATTCATCCAAGATGTATTGATGGCCGAGGTGTATTCATCCAAGATGTATTGATGGCCGAGGTGTATTCATCCAAGATGTATTCATGGCCGAGGTGTATTCATCCAAGATGTATTGATGGCCAAGGTGTATTCATGGCCGAGGTGTATTCATGGCCGAGGTGTATTCATGGCCGAGGTGTATTCATGGCCGAGGTGGAGGTGTATTGATGGCCGAGGTGTATTGATGGCCGAGGTGTATTGATGGCCGAGGTGTATTCATGGCCGAGGTGTATTGATGGCCGAGGTGTATTGATGGCCGAGGTGTATTGATGGCTGAGGTGTATTGATGGCCGAGGTGTATTCATCCAAGATGTATTGATGGCCGAGGTGTATTGATGGCCGAGGTGTATTCATGGCCGAGGTGTATTCATGGCCGAGCGAGGTGTATTCATGGCCGAGGTGTATTGATCCAAGATGTATTGATGGCCGAGGTGTATTCATGGCCGAGGTGTATTCATGGTCCCAAGATGTACTGGATAACATAATTATACCCACTTTTTGTAGACTAGATGGCCGTGGCCTGCATGTCGCGCCTTGAGGTGAGGCATGGATACTAAAAAAAATAGATATAGTAGATGGAAAAACATTAACGAAAAAACTTTAACCGGACACACGGAAGGACGGACGTATGCCAAAATGCCGACTATATCGCGCTTTCCGCAAGCGGGTGCGACAATGATGATAAACACCCATGTGAAGTATCAAGGTAATGGGTGAAGCAGTTGCAGAGATATAGTACACGAAAAAACTTTAACAAAAAAATTCAAAGTAATTTGACCTTGACATTGGGCACAGGGGCCGCACGGTTTGGGGTTAGAATGAAAATATGGATGATGATAAACACCCATGTGAAGTTTCAAGGTAATGGGCGAAGCAGTTGCAGAGATATAGTAAAACGAAAAACTTTTAACCAAAAAACTTTAACCAGACATACGTTAAAAAGTTAACGTTGAAAATGGCTAAGTCAATTACGTAGAAATAATAGGTGAAGGTAAAAAAAATGGTCACATGTTGGATAGTTGTATGTGGTAGGCACCCCTTGGTTATGAAGCTGTGAAAGTTTGGTGGTCCTAGGTGGTACAGTACCAAAGAAATGGACTTAAACACGAAAACTTAACATTGTAAACGCGAAAACTTAACATTGAAAATGGCTAAGAAGTCGACTGCGCGGAAAAAATGGGTCAAGTTAAAAAGAAAAACAAGGAAACGAGGCAAAGCCACGAAGGCCAGGTTTTTTTCCAAGCATAGACACTTGGATAACATAATTATACCCACTTTTTGTAGACTAGATGGCCGTGGCCTGCATGTCGCGCCTTGGGGCGAGGCATGGACACTAAAAAAATAAGATATAGTAGATGGAAAAACTTTAACCAAAAAACTTTAACCGGACACACGGACGAACGGATGGACGGACGTATGCCAAAATGCCGACGATATCGCGCTTTCCGCAAGCAGGTGTGACAATGATGATAAACACCCATGTGAAGTATCAAGGTATTGGGTGAAGCAGTTGCAGAGATATAGTACACGAAAAAACTTTAACAAAAAAATTCAAAGTAATTTGAACTTGACATAGGGCACAGGATCGCGCTTTCCGCAAGCAGGTGCGACAATGATGATAAACACCCATGTGAAGTATCAAGGTATTGGGTGAAGCATTTGCAGAGATATAGTACACAAAAAAAATTTAACAAAAAAATTCAAAGTAATTTGACCTTGACATTGGGCACAGGATCGCGCTTTCCGCAAGCAGGTGCGACAATGATGATAAACACCCATGTGAAGTATCAAGGTATTGGGTGAAGCAGTTGCAGAGACATAGTACACGAAAAAACTTTAACAAAATAATTCAAAGTAATTTATTTGACCTTGACATTGGGCACAGGGGCCGCACGGTTGGGGGTTAGAATGAAAATATGGATGATGATAAACACCCATGTGAAGTTTCAAGGTAATGGGCGAAGCAGTTGCAGAAATATAGTATAACGAAAAAGTTTTAACCAAAAAACTCTAACCAGACGTACGTTAAAAAGTTAACGTTGAAAATGGCTAAGTCAAATAATAGGTGAAGGTAAAAAAATGGTCACATGTTGGATAGTTGTATGTGGTAGGCACCCCTTGGTTATGAAGCTGTGAAAGTTTGGTGGTCCTAGGTGGTACAGTACCAAAGAAATGGACTTAAACACGAAAACTTAACATTGTAAACGGGAAAACTTAACATTGAAAATGGCTAAGTCAACTGCGCGGAAAAAATGGATGAAGTTAAAAAAAAAAGTAACATGTTGGATAGTGATATGTGGTGGGTACCCCTTGATTATGAAGCTGTGAAAGTTTGGTGGTCCTAGGTGGTACAGTACGAAAGAAATGGACTTAAACACGAAAACTTAACATTGTAAACACGAAAACTTGAAAATGGCCAAGTCGAATACGCGGAAATAATGGGTGAAGTTAAAAAAAAAGTAACATGTTGGATAGTGATATGTGGTGGGCACCCCTTGATTATGAAGCTGTGAAAGTTTGGTGGTCCTAGGTGGTACAGTAACAAAGAAATGGACTCAAACACGAAAACTTAACATTGATTGTGGACGCCGCCCGCCCGGCTTTCGCCAATCCAATAGCCTGGATTTTTTTCTCAAAAAAACCTGGCTAATAAAATGGTTTATTGCCTGACTGGAAGTGGATGGAAAGACCAGCTTAGTTTTACACTGATCATATGGCCTTGACCACATAGAATTAAATTGTGTTGTCTGCTGTTAATAGTATTTTCCAATTAGCTCAATAAAAACATGTTTTGTCAGTGCATGATAATCATCTACAATGGAGATGATTCTCACATTTTCCAAAACATGTATTTGATGCATAATAAATCAAATACATGTACATGAATAAACGTCAGACAACAGTATTTGTTCAACCTTTTCGGGGTTAAGTGCAATCAAAGATGAACAGAGCTCCAGATAAGGTGCGTATTGGCTTATTTTACGCATGTATTTTAGAAGAATACGCATTGATTATCAAAAGTGGGAGAACAAAATACTGAAAATATGCATCAATTTTTAAATTGAGTAGTGAAAATGCTGTAATAAAGTTGAAAATTTACTTAGCTGAGCTGCAAATTGCAAAGAGTCAATTTACTTAGTTGAGCTGCAAAAAGGTTTTTGCAGTTCAACTAAGTAAATTGTCACTTTTATTACAGTATAATAACGTGAAAAAGTAATAGTTTGGTCATTTGTTCCCTATTTAACAATGAAGAAAATAAATAATCCATTTGTAAAAATAAAATACACATTGTATTTGAAATCAGGGGGTATAATACTCTTTAGACACAAAGCTTATCTGGAGCCCTGGATAAACATAGCTACAAACAACTCTCAGATCCAAGTGCACATGTACTGCAGCAACACTAATCTAAATGAACATACTTTGATGTTCACAATCTAGTATATCTTTCATCGCAATAAAAAGTTTAAGTATATGAGAAAGCGTACCCCAGGGCATTAGTGGAACATCTAGGTACATGTACTGATCATTCCGACACTTCTACACTTGCATCAGGGTCAATCTTTCTATTACTAAGCCCCGCACGGGACGTAGAATGCTTTTTTTTTATTAATTAGCCCCCACGAAATAACAATTTGTTCCCTCAATTTAACAATTCGTTCCCACGAATTAGCAATCAAAATTGCTATTTCGTGGGAAAAAATTGTTAATGCGTGGGAACGAATTGTTAATTTGAAGGAACGAATTGCTAAATTGAGGGAAAACATTGTTAAATTGAGGGAATGAATTGTTATTTCGAAAAAGAGCCGCTCTTTAATAAAAGAAATCCATGTCCCCTGCGGAGCTCCATATTCTGTTGACAGCAGAAATCATGTCTGATTGACCAAATGCCAAACAGCATAGCCTATACTGTCTGTTTCACGAAACCTGCCCACATTTTATGGCCATATAAACAATGCAAAAACAATATTTTTTTCGATAATATTAAATTTTATCAAAATTTAAGAATGAGCCTTCTTTTTATTTCGTGAAATTCGGTCAAATATTGATTTTATTACGAAAAATTAATTTGTCTATGGGAATTTAACATGGGGGAAAAGGAGGTGCAGGAGTGTGGGAAGAGTCAAAAAACGAAACGTTTTGGAAATTGACTCCGAAACCTAGCTACATGTAGGTAGCTTGGGAATGATCTAACTAAGAAAAGAAAAGTTAAATTTTGAAAATCGGTCCAGTATTTCTGAAATTCTAAAAATTGTTTTTTCGCAATAAAATCAATATTTGACCAAATTTGATTTTATTGGGAAAATACAATATTTTTCTATGGGGAATATTTCTACGGGAAAATGATTATCCTGCGTGGTAAATCCTGATAGGAAAATCATATTTTCCAAATAAAATTCATACCGTACTTCGACGGAATTTCGTCAAAGAAAAAAATTGGGACAGGTATAATATACCTGAAGCTGCATATTTATACCCACTTTTTTTGTAAAAAAAAACGGGTATATTGTTTTCGTCACGGGTGTCCGTCCGTCCGTACGTCCGTCACGTTTCTTGTAACTCGAAAAACTTTTTCACCTTCATACCTACGCGCCTGATATTTGGTATGTAGCTTCGTTATCATGTGCAGATGCGCAAAGTGAATTTGGATTTTTGATCCGACCCTCCATCATGGATTATCTCCCCCTTTCGGACTCAGAATTTCCCATTTCCTTGTAACTCGAAAAAAACTTTTTCACCTTCATACCTACCGCCTCAATATTTTTGGTATGTACCTTCGTTATCATGTGCAATGCGCAAAGTGAATTTGGATTTTTCATCCGACCCTCCATCATGGATTATCTCCCCCTTTCGGACTCAGAATTTCCCATTTTTTTCTCGTAACTCGAAAAAACTTTTTCACCTTCATACCTACGCGCCTCATATTTGGTATGTAGCTTCGTTATCATGTGCAGAATGCGCAAAGTGAATTCGGATTTTTGATCCGACCCTCCATCATGGATTATCTCCCCCTTTCGGACTCAGAATTTCCCATTTTTTCCTCGTAACTCGAAAAACTTTTTCACCTTCATACCTACGCGCCTGATATTTGGTATGTAGCTTCGTTATCATGTGCAGATGCGCAAAGTGAATTCGGATTTTTCATCCGACCCTCCATCATGGATTATCTCCCCCTTTCGGACTCAGAATTTCCCATTTTTTCCTCGTAACTCGAAAAACTTTTTCATCTTCATACCTACGCGCCTGATATTTGGTATGTAGCTTCGTTATGATGTGCGGATGCGCATAGTGAATTGGATTTTTTGATCCGACCCTCCATCATGGATTATCTCCCCCTTTCGGACTCAGAATTTCCCTATTTTTCATTGTAAGTCGAAAAACTTTCTCACCTTAATACCTACATTTCTGATATTTGATATGTAGCTTCGTTATGATGCGCAAAGTGAATTCCGATTTTTGATCGGACCTTCCATCATGGATTATCTCCCCCTTTCGGACTTAGAATTTCACTATTTTTCCTCGTAGGTCGAAAAACTTTTTCACCTTAATACCTACGCGTCTGATATTTGGTTCGTAGCTTCGTTTTGATGTGCTGATGCGCAAAGTGAATTCGGATTTTTTATCCGACCCTCCATCATGGATTACCTCCCCCTTTCGGACTTAGCATTTGGGGAAAGTGGGTATATTGCGATGGCGCGCCATCGACTTTTTCTAGTTTAAATATATTTAGCCCTTTCAACACTACATACCTCTTTAACTGTGCTTGTAAACAGTGTAGATCCAGATGAGACGGCTCATAACGAGCCGTCACATCAGGATCTACACTTTTGCAACTACTTTTCACGTTCACAAAACATCCCCTTATCATAAATGGACTACCGGTAGTCTAAAAATTATTTTGTGACAATTGGATTGGTCGGAAAATTAACACATCAAAATCGGTTCTAGTTAGATTGGGTTGAAGGGTTAAGCAGTGCCCTGCATAATTTTAAAATGTTTAACTGACCAAAACCCAGACTTTAAAGGTGCATGCCAACTCAGGAGGCACAAAATATTCTTTATAACAGAGAGATCATCTGAGACATTTTCTGGCAAAATAAACATTCATTCACCATTACCCCATGTATTGATTGGCATTAATTATTATACATTTTATATCAGACTTTCCACACAGATATCAGGGGCGATAATCGTGTTTTCTTATAATGCTAACGGACATTACTCTGTATTTATTTTTTGATATGCAATTATCAAACTTTAATGCTAACGGACATTACTCTGTATTTATTTTTTGATATGCAAGTATCATACTTTACAATCTGTCGAAAATATTTTTGAAGGTGACGCAATTAATTAATATAAATAATTGAAAAATACCATGGCCTCGTTTGCATATGAAAATAGCCTGATAGCAACGCACGTCACTATGAGTAAAATAAATATTACTAAATGAGCATATCTGTATAGTGGGCACTAGTAATCCTTAGAACTGGTGGAATAGTGACACAATCATACACTTATGTAATTCCTATAAAGAACATTTTGTGCCTACTGAGTGGTCATGTACATGTACCTTTAAATGAACCAGACAGTGAATTTAATCACTTACCACATCCTGCTGCCAGAAAGCCAAGCAAGATTTCCAAGACTCCTATAGCGAGTGGCCAGGACGGCAGGAGAGGTCGAGTGAGCTTTAATCCTTGATGGTGGCCGACATCGGTCATTTTGTCTTGTTCGATCTCCTCATCAATCGGCTGGTATGCAAACGACATGTCTATTTGTCCTGGAATGAGAATGGAATCAAAGTACTGAAAGTACTGAACATAGGGTACTACAAGATTAAACTAGATTGATTGATTGTTGGTGTTGCAGTTTCATTAACCCTTAAAGGTACATGCCCACTCAGTACCGACGGGTGTCAGAGGTTCCGTCAACTGGAGGTTTCGTCAACTATGCGTCCGGTTCGTCAATTAGGCAATTTAGAGTAAAATTGATGGTCATTAAAATGGATAATAATGACAGATATGTGTTGATATTTCAAAGTATGTTTAGTTGTATATTTTGTGTTGTATAATCACCCGCTTATTCAGCATTTGTGAGCCATGAATAGATACACAATCTGTTGAATAGAAGACATATGTTAGCATAATTTCAGCATGTTGGGCATATTTTTGGAAATTCATACTATTTACATGTAGATGTAATGTAATAAGTTATAAAAACTATATTTTATTTATGGAGAGTCATACTATTTACGATCATGAAATACAGTTACACTATAATATTAATAAAATATAATGAAAACATACCAGTATCACATTTCCTATGGTGCCACCGACTGCAGCCGTTGCAGCATATAGCATGCATACGGGCAGTAACCACACCAGAACACATGACGCAGTACGACTTATCATCCATGATGAATTGTAGTGAGGAAGTTAAAAATTGCCCACCCATTTATATGTTTCAGCGCTTGTGCAGTTGACATGGATCAGGCAAAAAGCCGTCAATTGACAATTAGCTTGAGTGAATCATAAATAATCATCACGAATTAACTATTTGAATCATGATTAATCATCACGAATTAACTGATCGGTCATTTGACGGTAATAATTACTAAACGCTCAAAGGTCAACTACTTGGTGAAAATGCGAAATTGAATTAGCCGAGGTGTGATCAATACCATTCAACTATAATCGCCTAATTGACGAACCGGTAACCAGTTGACGGAACCACTCGACTTTTCACTCTATTTTGCCTAATTGACGAAACCTCCAGTTGACGGAACCTCCTGAATTCGTACCGACTACCCGAAAACTGATGTCACGACCATACAAGGAACAACAGACTATCAGATTAGTTTTCCTTCAATCTTCAAAGCCTTCAGGCTGTAGTTGACACACATGTAGTATTGATTGTTTACTCTTCTTGTATATATTTGTCACCCGTGGATTGAACCAATATAATTTGTGTTTACCTGGTACGAAAACAACAAAAATCGGATGATCGTACGGGCGAGCTTGATTGATAATTCTGGATAATCTAAACATCCGGTATCACTAAATGGCGTAATGGTATATTTTTGGAAAATGGGGAAAATGGGGCGTAATGGTGAATAATGGTGGCGAAATGATGGATTGTGATAATATAATATGGATAATGTGATATTTATATACCATGATTGATGCTGGTATTTTTATTGAACAGGTGTTTTTTTGCATACTTAATGTTTAATATAAACAGTATTTTCTTTGTATGTTATAATGTTGTTTTTTAATACTGGGAGCCACCATAATTATATTATCTTCTTTTCTTCTTCTTCTTCTTTTATAATAATTGCAAACAGTCGTTTACCGACTATTATGGCAATGCGTGGGGGTTAGTACAGTGAATGCCATGCCACCAAAGCTACTCAGTCCACCTTGGTGGACATGGCAAGAGATACGATTGTGCAGTCCTAAAAATGATATGCAAGAACTAATTAAAAGCCTATAATGCACCTGTACAATATGTATATTGAGAAGTGTGATATTAATGGTTAAAAGATAAAAGCAGAGTGTCAACTTATGGGAGTGACAGTGCAGCCAGCGCTGACTTAAATCCTAAGATCGTGTCAGCACTGACTACATTGGCAGGGAGTGTATTCCACACAATGACGGTTCGTGGGAAAAATGAGTATTTATGGTAGTCGACTGAAATTGTAGGAATTTGATAGCAAATTGGTGATAGTGTCTGGATTGTCTGGTGTGTGGAGTTAAGTACAAATTTGGGGATATATCGACGTGATTGTGAACAATTTTGTAAAAAAGTGAGAGGCGGCTATTTTGCCGTCTAGACTGTAATGACTTCCACTGTAAGTCCGACATTATGTTAGTGACCGTGCCCGGGCTTTTGTCATAATTGTTAGTGACAAACCTCGCTGCCCGTCGCTGTACTTTCTCTAGCTTTTGGGTATCTTTCTGGGTATATGGATCCCAGGCCGATGAGCTGTATTCTAATGTCGGCCTGACAATGGAAGTATAGGCAGCTTGTTTAGTTTCTGGCTTGGCTGAGTGTAGGTTTCGTTTCAGAAAACCCAGAGATTGGCTGGCTTTACCTGTTATTTTGTAATATGGGGAGACCAAGATAAATCTGATGTTAACTCCACACCCAAATAGGTAGCTTGCTTGACTGTTGATAGAGGTTGATTTTGGAGGTAGTATGTGGTCTTAGAGACATTTCTGGACCTTGAAACATGCATTATGTGGCATTTATCAATGTTGAAGGACATCCTCCATTTCCGCTCCCATAATGATAACTTGTCCAAATCTTCCTGAAGCTGTGCACTGTCCCGACTGGGATTTAATTTGTCTGTAAACCACACAGTCATCAGCAAATAGTCTGACATTTGAGCTGATAGCTTCAGGTAGGTCATTTATGTAGAGCAGAAACAGAAGAGGCCCAAAACTGATCCCTGAGGAACGCCCGACTGTACATCTGCTTTTGTGGAGATTGCAACCTATATTACTACCACCTGTTGAGTCCGGTTACTAAGAAAAGATTTTAATCCACTGGTTCCCGTGCCCCCGTATGCCATAATATGATGCCTTGTGCAATAGTCTGTCATGATCGACAACATCAAATGCCTTGCTGAAATCCATAATTGCTATGTCAACCTGGCCTTTCTGTATGTGCTGCACAAGATCATTAACAAACAATACAAGCTGGGTTTCGCATGAACGGCGGGCACGGAAACCGTGTTGGTTGTCTACAAGAATTTTATATTTATCCAAATGGTCCAGAATGTTGCTAACTACTATGTGTTCGAGTAGTTTGCATGCAATACATGTCAGAGAGACCGGCCTATAGTTACTTGCTTTGAATTTTTCACCCTTTTTGAAAATAGGAGTCACATATGCCTGATTCCATTCTGCTGGCACTATCACCGCTATCCAATGATTTATTAAATAAAATCATAAAAATTGGCGCAATCTCTGAGGCGCATTCTTTGAGCAGTCTAGGTTTAATGGCATCAGGGCCGGCCGCTTTATGGGGTTTAAGGTTCATGAGCAGTTTTTTGACGCCGTTCTCTGTGACATGTATCTTGGTCATATCCGGGTATGTGCTTGGGCCGAGGTCTGGTAGGGGCGAGTTATCTTTCCGAGTAAAAACCGATGAAAATTGTCTATTTAATATTTCAGACTTGTCGTTAGATTCAGACTTTAGAATGCCATCATCTCTAAGTGGTGCCACACCACACGAATCATTTTTTAAACTTTTAATAAAACCCCAAAACAAAATTCTTTGTTGTGCCATGTTTTTGTTCAGTTGTGTCACAAATAATATTATTCATGTAGTCCCAGTAAGCCTTTCTTGTCTTTTTTTGAATCATAGTCTTGATTTTCCGTAATTTTTCATGTTGGCTTACATTTTTACTTTTTTTTGCCTTACTGTAAAGTCTGTCTCTTTTTTTCATCAGTTTTTTTATATCGTAACTCAGCCAAGGAAGGTGTTGCTTGCCGGTGACAGTTTTGGTTGGGATATGTTTAGAAACATTTTCGTCCACCATAGTTTTTGAACCCATCCCACAATTCCTGGACACTTAAAGTTTGAAGTTGAGTTTGGATGCTGATACCATATGCAGTAATACCTTCCTTGATTTTAGTCCAGTCTGCTTTGTCAAAAAGGAGTATTTTTCTTGTGGATTTTGGGTTGATTCTTGCATTTGAGGTAATGTCAATAAAGGGAATACAATGGTCGCTGAAGCCGGGTATCACTTTTACATTTTCAATTAAAGTTGAGTTTGTAGTAAACATTAGGTCTAAGCAATTGCTAGAGGTGTCAGTAGTACGTGTAGGTTCGTGGATGAGTTGGGTCAGACCAAAACTATCAGCAAAGTCTAGCAGTTTATGTAGATCTATGTGTCGCAACATATAACCTGGCTATTGGAAAGGATAGTGTTCTTTTTTAAATATATAATGTTGCATACGTGTGTATAATGGTGGAAAAATGGGGCGTACTGGTGGATTATGATAATATAATGTGGATAATGGGGATATTTGGCGGCGTTAGTGGAGTTTTTTGTACATATTTAATGTATGCATATATGACGCTGTATACTTGAAGGCCAATAAGAATTATTTGCGTTTTACTGGTAGATAATGGCGATTATTTTTTTATTATGAATATGGGTAGTTTTTAAATGCCCCGGGGTGATACATATTGTGTGAACGTTTAATTAACAATACATCGACGTAAATGAACATAGCTGTGTAGACCCAGATATGTTGATGGTTCAGGTTCTACAGCTTTTGACAAATCAGATGTGACAATTTTGCGGAATCATTATCAATGTAGTAATCCGTAGCAACGGTTTTCCATGTAATCTTTGTTCTCTGATAGCCGCCTGAGTCACGGTTTAAAGTGGTATTAATCACTGATAACAAAGTATCGTTTTAATCATCACACTCATTAATGACTTCGATACCCCAACCCGGGTAATTAATTGGCTTAATATAGCGTAAGACAATCATATATCGTCTTTAATAAACAGAATATAATCCAATCAAATTGGTAGCTCTTAATTATGAATTAGGTATGTAATGACCATATTCTTTTTTACTGTTATATGCATACAATTTATTCCGAGAATATACACAATGCATATATATATACGAGATTTAATTTCGTATATACTGCATTGTGTATATTCTCGGAATTACGATTTGATTGTGTTTATAAACACATATATTATTGTTACATTTCGTACGTTTACAGAATTGTGTTACATTAAAAAAAAGGTGTTAGATTAACGTCAAACAGGGTACTACTGGCCAAGGATCGCTCTAGGAAAGCGCGGTTTCCGTGCGGAGGACTGCGAAACAGATTGTCTTCTTTGCGAGGTAAGCAGTTACATATAATTATATAAATAATATATATATCATCATCATCATCATTCATCAATAAACACTGCAATAATGTATATGTATGAGAGAAACAGTTGATTTAAGGCAATGAATAAAACTTACTACAGTGGCGTACCAAATGGATAATGTGTTGATTTTCCCATGTTCCACCACTTTCAGCCGCAGTTTGCATATCGATATCGCGTGCCGTTATACCGACTCGATAAACAATTCATCTGGCACTATGATTGTCACGTTAGTCCCTTTTCTCAATATAGTCACAGTCGGATCAGGGTCTTCACTGTTTGACATACAATAAACGAATGGCGCAGTCTGATTAGGGTATTCATTGTTTCATATACAATAAGCCAATAGTGCAGTCTGATCAGGGTCTTCACTGTTGTCATACAATAAACAAATAGCACAGTCTGATCGGGGTCTTCGCTGTTTCACATACAATAAGCTAATGGCACAGTCTACTCAGGGTCTTCACTGTTCGTCATACAATCAGCCAATGGCACAGTCTGATCAGGGTAGCCACTGTTCGTCATACAATAAGCCAATAACGCAGTCTGATCAGGGTCTTCAATGTTTGTCATACAATAATCCAATAGCTGATCTTAAAAATGTTGCATGCGCCCTTCTGTATACGTTGAGTCTACCTTTACGCCATTTCATCATTACGCCGATGTGGAATTACGGACCCATTACGCCGGTGAGGAATTAGGCATTACGCCGACGCGTAAAGCAATATAAGTTGAAATATCTGGCATATATGAACTACTTATGCATATATATTGTGTCATAAATATACTATATATACATCGATTTGTTTTTAAATCAACCATTATCCACCATGTACGAGGATGCAAGATGAATTATATTTACAATATCTGCAAATGTCGTAAAGTCCCTTTCCATGTTTTATTAGCCAGGTGCACATCTTTAGTCATTACTATGCTGGAAATACAAAATTCTCATTTTAATACACCCCTATTTATCATTAACAGTTGTTAATTCACCATTACGCCATTTCCTCATTACGCCGGTGTGGAATTACTGACCCATTACGTCGTCGCGTAAAGCAATATTAAGTTGTCATATCTGGCGTATATGAACTACTTATGCATATATTGTGTTATTAATATACTGGATGTACATTAATTTGCTGTTAAATGTACCATTATCCACCATAATAATCACCATTACTCCACATTATCCCCATTTTCCCCATTATCCTCACCATTATCCCCATTTAGTGAGACCCCCTAAACATCGAGTCAGCTCGCTTGCTAACAAACTCGCCCTCATGACTTTTATATAGTATAGAAACAATACAACTGAACACTACACAGATTAAACAGCTAGAAAGATTTCATATAAAAATTATCAAGAATCTTAAAATCACTACCAGAACGGACGTCTAGTGCAGCAGACCTATTGCTACTTGTGGTGGAGCGCTACCTATCGAGGTAGAAATACACAAGAGACAGCTATCTTGACTTGACTTGATGCTTACGTTTAACGGCCGCACTGACTCTATGGACGTGCACGCCGTCTGCATAAAGAAGAAAACAAATGAGAAAAAGAGAAGAAAATAAAAATAAAAAAGAGAGACACTTGTCTGAATTAAGTGTTGATTCCCGCCAGTGGCCGTATTGTTGTGTAGTATTGATTGCGGGTCTATTTATGTGTAGTATAATTATCGTTTGGTGACAATTGAAGGACTCGATCGGAAGGCGCGGTCGTTGTTGTTATGAAGTGAGGTTAGGTGGTGTGAGTCCGCTGGCTCCATCGCTGAAGAGACCGTGGGTCCCCTGTCCTCAGGCCCACCCCGAACCCATCGCCCGCGACGCTGTCAACCAAGCACGCTCAGGGGAGCGCACCATGTGTCTGGATTCGTCGGCCAAGCGTCAATTATCCAAGCGCACACCCACGTTCCATGCCCCGGCTTGTAAATAGGCAGCCCAGATCAGGTCATTTGTTAAGGATTCATCCCGTGGACTAGGATGCAGTGGTATGATACAGCCCCTTGTGACATATGTCATATGGACAACGGTGGACCGCGCCCCGTTTTGTAGTGTCATTCCCCCCCCCCCAATGTATATGTTGTTGTTTGATTATATTGATTTTGACTAGGTATTGTGGGCTTTTGCCTTTATTTAGCAATACGTATTTACATTATGGTTATACCTGCAATAGAAGCAACATGTAACAGCTGGTATAGTATATATATATTGTTGTCGACCTGTGGCTTTTGTAATTATGGGCCGTCGTAGGGGTGGGGGGGGGGTGGGTTAGGGTCGTTGACACCTTTAATTATATGTTCAACCTTGGGACAGGGGATATGGGCTTTTGTGCCGTGCACTCCTTTTATTAGTTGGGGTTTGGGCATTTGGGCTATCCCGTATATCTGATTGTTCAGTCATTATGTGCATACCGGGACAATTAAGTTTCAAGTCTCCCATCTATGCTGTGCCAGCTGTTGTGTTCTCTGTGAAGCCGGGCTATGTGCCTGCGGCTCTTGTAATTATCCGATACGCTTTGTAACTTTTATTATCAGACAAGCATGCTTATTATTTACACTTAGGCTGAAAACAATATAAGTATATAAGCTGTAAGAGAAGTTTTCATTAGTAACAAGGTCTAATCTACACATTGGTGCTCCTTTTTTTTTTACTATATTTTTTTTGTGAGGACATGCTATGTAATCTGCCATGATTTCTTGCCATATATGGAACATGTTGCTGCTATAGGGGTCCCCTTATAGCGGTATAAACACTTTAAACGAACATTTCTAAATTGTTATCATGCGGAAATGATATGCTTTCAAGAAAATATAGTGGCAATTCACCTCTCCCTCCCCCTCCCCCTCCCCAACAGTTATAATGGTGACCCCTTCTGGCTCATGCACTATCTCTTTTTTTTTCATCTCACTTGCGTCGCTTGTGTTGGAATTGGGCCATTGCGCTATTTAGTCGTTCGGGGCCGACGTGTGAAGGGACCGAAGTGACGACTTTCTCTGAAAACGAGGCAGTTAGCAGGTGCGTTGTTGCAGGAAATCCGAGGGGGAATCCCACAGGTAAAATCTTACTTGTTTGAAAACCGTAGTAAATTATTTGCCATTTTAGTTCCATTCTGCGTTTGCTATGAAAAATCTAATTCATACACAAGTTTGCCTTTTCATCTGTTAGTTGTAATGTAATTTACTGATGTTTGTTTGACTCTGACAGAAGCGCGCCAAATTATGGTATCCATTAGTGATCAGTTTATTTATCTTCCGGTATCCCCCGAATTGAACCAGACCATACTTTCTGTAAAGAGATACGTCGTTCTATTGTTTTCATGAACATGTTATCTGTGCATGTACACAATATTATGGATTTAAATATTCAGTACTTAGTATTGTTAATGCAACATTGTCTATTATAGTTTTTTTACCGAAGGAATGACTTATATATTTGTTAGTAATTGGCAACACTAACGGGTTTGCCAAATAAGGCAAATTTCCATTAATCGGTAAAACGTGTCGTTGCAACTTGCATCAAACATATGCATGCAGCTATTTAATTCAAAGTGCCGTTTTGTCACACACATCAACTATAATGTCCTGAAAGTGTTTGTGGATTGTCATACAGTTCAGAATATTTATAGTATCTACAGACATTTGTTGTGTACCTGACCAATAAACGACGTACCCAGGGTATGTTTAGTTGTTTTTGTGTGTTTTTGTTTAAAGGTCACATTACAAACTATCACTTATTATCTTCAAAATGCTCTAAAAACAACAAAGGCAACCCTAATAACCGATTTCCGGTTCTTTTGTATTTTTCTTGAAATTGAGATTATCTGACACCTACAGAGCCATGCAATGAATTGGTCATCATTGGTTATCTTTCCTGTTACAGCAACCTGGCGTGAGGTGGCGCTGTAAAAATAACCGCTATGACGTAGCAGTAGTACAGCATCTTTTCAATAAATATCATTCTGTTGGGTTCATTACATTACTACCGTATTTACCCTATGTATTGGGACAGTAAAAAATAAATAAAATTCTACGAGTCCCAATACATAATATAAAATAAATTAATTATTTTTTTTGGTGTCCCAATTATTAATATTGAAAGTTTGTATCCTCAAAATTTCGGTTAGGACACGGTTGTGCCTTGGCTCCCGAATTGTTTGCCTATTTGTATATCAAAATCGTGTTAAATTTGTAACACCGACTATTGTCAGAAATCGTGTTAAATTTGCGATTATTTCCAAAATTAGACCCAAAATGGACGATTCTTTTTTTTTTTTTTTTTTTTATGGACGCATAACCTCCTTTTATCTCACCGATGTGACCCAAGCTGATCACATTTGCACATTTCGTAAATTAATCCGAGCAAACTGGGAATAACATCAATTATTGGTCCCAGTAACAAAGCAGTGCTAATTGTTATGTGCTCGATTTAATTTTTCCGGCATGCGTTCGCGCTCACCATTGGTGGAATATTAATTAGGTGTAAAAGGCTGACCAATCGGAGATCGCGTATCAGTGGCGCAGATTAACTCAACCCAGATTAACTAAATTGTTACAGCACTGCCCACGCCCCCGGCGCATGTACACAAATGTGTAAAAGACAACTGGCCTTGTTTCGCTACATCATAATTGAGCCAGTGCATGAGATAATCAACTTTATTATATAACCGAGATTTTCGCCGAGAATGATTTGACTTTTTTCTGCAAATATATCGGAAAGTTGATAACATTTTCAGAGCAAATGCGTAATAATTACTAATTTAATATTCGTCAACATTCGTCACGATATCGTTTACAGAAAATGTACACTATTATCAGATTCATCTTCGTCGAAAATCTCACGTGATAAGCCTGATTACCTCATGAACTGGCGCAAAATTATAACACGTCGGGCAAAACATGTCTATACAGGTCTGTGGTGTTGAAAGGGTGATAACTCTGTGCGTACTCAAACCCACAGGTGGAATTGTCGGACGTGTGACACAAAGAAAATGACCATTACAAAAATATCCATTACCCCACCCACTTGATCTCATTCTATTATTAACGTCATGTACAGTACGATACCAGGTGGGTGGGTGGGAATGGGAATGGGGATTTTTTTAATAGGCATTTATTTTGGTGTCATAGGTCCGAGTCTTCCACCTGTGCTCACCATATGAGTAAACGCAGTTTACAACGCATGAGCTTGTCACGTGACGTTGCAGCTGATGGAACAGGATATCGGTCATTGGGTCATTGCGTCATCGAATGATGATGGCTATATGTGTTTACTACACTTTTTTCTACACGCGTTTACAATAATGGATTGCACGGACCTGCGTAGATCTACATTCTACATGAACATGATGAATAAATAAAACATAACGTTAACAATTCTTGGATTCAATATATTTATTACATGCGAAGATAACAGTGAAAACTTATGGCATATTATAGGCATTGGCGACGTCGTTCATTCGCAGTCACAGTGTACAGTGTACATGTATTTTTTGTTGCCATTATGATGCGTCTTGGGCGAGAACGGATATAGCGTTCGGATAAGCAACACGGAAGGTTGTATGTCGCCGGACTTCCGTGTACTAACGGGATCGCACTGTACTATACTTTCCACCCAGTTGTCCCGATCGAAACGCCATGGCATCCCTCGGTAGTGTCTGGATATAATAGCATGGAGATCATGCCGTGACCGGATACATGTCCGTACTTTAAACTTACCTTGTGAATATTGATGAGAGGGCGGGGCGATGTATCAGGAGTATTTCCGTGTGAATCGAAATAATTTTCGCAAATAAATCACATTCCGGCATTGACAGGCGGCATTGTCGATGTATACAGTTTATTGGTAATCCATTTAATCAACAGAGCTCAGATTTACCGTCAGCACTGTGTTATATTAGTTAATCAGCGACGGCCTCTGTTTATAGCGAGACGTGCCAATAGTCGGCATGACCAGTAGCCGGTGAAAAAAAGATAAAAATAAAATTGGAGTGGCGATTTTTTTATTTTCCCCAGCGGAATCCCTGACTGTGTTTAAAAGTATTTAAAAAAAAAGAGATGTCCCAATACTTAAGGTGCAGAAATTATTGATTTTTTTTTAAAATTGTGATGTGTCCCAAAACTTGTTTCCTAAAAAATAATTATTTCTCCCCAAAACGGGGGGTGTCCCAATATAAAGGGTGTCCCAATACATAGGGTAAATACGGTATATTACATTATATGATATTAAATAGTGATTCATTTGACATTTATTGCCTTTTTTATCTTCTTGACGCTTCTTGTCGCTAATATATTGTTCTTGTCACTTTTTAGTGAGACCGAAGCTTACCTGATTGGTGGATGAAGTTTTCTTATATAATATCGTTTGGATTTACAGACATAATTTATTTGTTGCATAATTTCTTTGCTTTTATCGTTTAATATATACATTGATCAATATTTTTTCCTTCGCCTAGTTATACTTGGATTATTTATACGTTGGTTGCAATCAGTATAACGGGTGGAATAGTGACACAATTATACACTTATTTAATTCATATAAAGAACATTTTGTGCCTGCTGAGTGGGCATGTACCTTTAATCGCTTTCCCGCGGAAATATGTGCTTTATTCTTCCTTTTGTTTGGTCAAAATATGCTTATTATATGATATACTGATGATATATTATAGAAAAAGTAAATATAATCATAAATGTTATTTTTAATGAAGATTTGGGTAGGTTGAGGTAAGATTTGGATAGATTTGGATAAATCGTGCTGCCGCACTCACTATATAGGCAAAAAATGTTCTTTGTTTCTCTGGGGCGAAGATTTATGTCGGTAATTCTCTCATTTATCTGAGGTGCTGATTTATGTCACATAATTATCTGGTTTCTCTGTAGTACGATTTATGTTATATACATGTAGTTCTTGTTTATTTGGTGTGATGATTTTTGCCACATATCTTCCTTTTCTGGGGGCCCCGTGCAGGCACCGGGGCGGGATCAACTGATCCTGAGAATAGTGCTGCAGTAGCCATTGCTTGTCGTAAAAGGCGACTAAACTGGCTTAACGATTGGGTTCATACTTTCCGGAACCCACTAGACCGGATTTGGCCCTCATGTACATTTTTGGCTTTCTCGTATGTGAGAGTTGAGTCAGGCTATGCCCCATATATAAAAGTAAGATTAGCGCTAATCCTATTACTTTTAGGGGATGGGATAAATGATGCTGGTGTGGCGAGGGCCTGGCACCAGATCAGGTTGTTCTAATTTCAGGACTGAATATATATTTTGATTGTAAATATTGAGTTCTGAAGTTGGGATTTACCCCCCTCGGACAGGTGGATATGGGACACGACCCCGTTGACCCGTCTGCGTGTAGACTCCCTGAGGCTTGTACCTCTATGTCAGAAAAGCGGACGTTAAACCCTATTCACTCACTCACTCCTTTTCTGGGGCCCTGACTTATGTACATGTAACATGTGCGGATTCAGGGGGGGGGGGGGCGGACCCGGCGCACACCCCCCCTAAAATTCGCCCAGTAAAGATTTTTTACAAGTTACAAGGCACGTTTCATGCCAAGTTCCATGTATTCCATGCATTTTTCTGCTCCGCTCCGCTCGGTCGACTATTTTGCAATACTTGACTATATAGCTTAGCTCGTTCGATAATATAGTCAAGTATTGCAAAATAGTTACGCCCCCACCTAACCCGAAATCCTGGATCCGCGCCTGTGTAACGTGTACTGTAATATCTGGATCTCATAAATGTGTATTCTGATTGTAAATCCTGGGTTATACATCTTGTTTTCAGGTCCTGCGTTTTAATCCAGAAACATGCCATCAGGCAAAGACCCAAGGTCATACGTGAAGGCAGTACCCTGCCCATTCCCTCCACGAAGGGTATCCGGCTTGAGGCACGAGACACATTCAACTATAACCTAGCAGAGCCATCCAGGGAAGTGGTGCGACGTGGTAACTATGACAGACGACAGGATCAGATGACCAACATGGGATTTAGATCCGTTCAGCACAAGCCGTATGTGGGAATTGGTGACCCATTCTATCTAGATGAACAGAAGCTTATTCTTCATGCTTTGGGCCAGTTGCATGAGGTATGTTGCAGGGATTTAGTTAGCGGGGGATTAGTGACCATTCTATTCAATGGTCAAATTCAGAGCTCCAGTTAAGGTGCGTAATTTGATCAACTTTGGGGAGTCTTTCGTTATTTCTTCGCCAAAATTGACAAGTTGGGAGTGCTTTAGAATCGTCTTGATGAGACGATTCTAAAGCAATCCTAACTTGCCATTTTTCGTGAAGAAATAAGAAAAAATACCCGGAAAATTTGGTCCAATTACGCACCTTAACTGGAGCTCTAAAATTACCGAATTGTGAAATGAAATTGTAGGGGTATCGATCAGTGGGAAGAATGGTGCTAAGACCCTCATGGACTTAGCCCCTTTCTTCCTCTGATCTCATTAAAGCTATCTGTGCATGTTTGTGGCACATATCAGAAACCAATAAAGTACAAACTAAATTACGGTTCTCAAGTCGATGGTTGTACATATTTATGCCACTGCAAGGATAGTTGTCGGTGGCATAGTGTTTACCCGATCCTTGCATCCGTCTCTGTCAGAAGACAATTTTCCTTGTCCGGCGAACTACAGTTTTTGGCTGATTTTCTTAATACTTGGTATACATCCCAACCATCAAGTGAAGTAGTGCGTAACGTAATTTTTTTTCGCTGTCCCACCGATCCATCCACAGTTATGCCCCTTTTTTACTCTGAAAATATATTTTTCTCCAATCACCCACTCACTAGTTGTTGTTGCATTCATGAATGATCAACAGTGGTGGCATCTTCCTTTACAAACAGTTTTCTAGTTTATATCACATCCGACCTCGGGGTGACATTCAATCTCCAGATAAGCTACATATTTGCTTAAATACCCAATTAAAATTGTCAAAAACCCAATTGAAATCAGAAGAAGCGAGTATCAAAAAGCAATAAAAAGTTTGTGGGTGGCAGGTGGGAGCACGGGATGGGTAATTTAACGATCGGGGTTCATCCTTACCGGAATCCCGACTGGATACCTGGTTTGGCCCTCACATACGTATTTGGCATTTTGTATGTGACAGTTGAATCTGGTTATACCCCTTATGTGAGTATTACGATATTCGTAATCCTATTTTAGGGGAAGGGGCCAAGTGACTTGGTGTGGTATGGACCTGGCACCAGGTCAGGTTATTCTAATTTCAGGGCTGAATATATTTGTTCTTGATGTAAATATTCCGTTCTGATTTTGGGATTTTCCCCCCAATGCAGCATGTTAAAATGGGATCGAACCCGTTTGCCCGGTCTTACATGACATTAGCTGTTGATAGGCCGTTAAACACTAATAAACAAACAATAAAAAGTTTGAGGTACAAATGTACCTTTATCATGCTGCAGAAAACAATGAACAGACTACAAATATAGCATATTTTTCTTATTTTCCATGAAAACACATCTTAATATTTCATTAGAATTAATGAAATACCAAGACATGTTTTCATTTCGAAGCAAACTATTAAATAATTGCTGTCTGTTGATGTGTAAACACTAGTGTGATTTTATTTTACCAAATTAAAATTTTTAAATACCCAATTGCTTCAGAAATATTGGAGTGACAATACTCAATTACTAATTCCTTATCTGGAGCCCCGGTGACATTGTTAACCCATTCCTTTCGGAATACACAAGTATGAATTGTGACCACTCATTTGAACCGTCTCGACAACACGGTTCAAATGGTGGTCGTGACATTATACTTCTGAGCGCATAGAGGGAACATATTTAGGATTTTCCGCAAACATAATGGCGTATTCTGATACCAATCTATATTGCTTGTTAGCAGAAGAATGACGGGTGTTTCATTGATGGAAAAATGGGGCTTATGGGTTTTGCGACCAGAGTAGATCTAGATCAGATCAGTCTCAGTCACCGGTGCAGATTCTGATCAGAGACTGATCTGATCTTGATCTACTCTGGTCGCAAAACCCATGTTAACTTGTGTATGCAAATTCCAAGAGTCAACAAGTTCCAATCGTCAAACGCTCAAAAGGGTCGCTATTCTTAAAGGTACATGCCCACTCAGTAGGCACAAACTGTCATTTATATCAGAGATATCATCTGAGACAATTTCTGGCCAACTAAACATTCATTCACCATTACCCCACATATTGATTGGCATTATTATACATTTTATATCAGATGTAAATTTCCACACTGCTATCATGGGCAATAATCGTGTTTCCTTAAAATGTTAACGGACATTACTATTTATTATCTGCATTTATTTTTTGGTGAGCAATGATCATATATACTTTATAATCTGTCGAAAATATTGTTCTTTTCTGGTGACACATTTAATTAGTATAAATAATTAAAAAAATAGCATACCTCATTTGCATATGAATATAGCCTGATACCACCACGAGTCACTATCAGTAAAATAAATATTACTAAATGATTATACAGTCGCACCTGTACTTACGGCCACCTGTATTAAGCGTCTCCCTCCGTTAAGCGGCCATTTTATTTCCCCCCAATGAAAATTACTCTAAAATGCACCTGTATTAAGCGTGAACCTGTCTAACGCGGCCAACGGACAGGCAAAATCGTCCATTTTGCCTGGAAATCCTCGTTTTAGCGGCCATTCTCGGCAAAATATCGGAAATTCTAAAAAAAAAAGCTGGGACCAAATTCGTTCAGATAATCCCCATTTCCCACCCAGTGACCTAAATCTCGCTAATTGCAGGCCTGCTAAACTGTTTACAATACCATTTCAATTTGTTTTATGACACCCGATTTGTTTGACCAAATTTTCATCACATCATTACGCGATTCACTAAAATCATGCCTACCCGCTGTGACAATAAAAGTCAAGGGTCGATAGTTTCAATAATTCCCCTAGCCAAACATTGCTTCTGGCTACTATAGTTGTCAGTTCAAAACACTGTTATTCTCGTGGCCGAGTTATTTATACAGTACAGCCAATCGCTGGTAAGTAAAGGCAGCCCTTAGTGCATGATTGACAGTTACTGTGGCGAAAGACGTCGGCAATATCTATCAGCGATTGATCATGAACCCGCTATAGTTAACTCCCTCCGAATACTCTCAACCAGACAAACAAACACATGCAAACACGCGTTTATTTCAACCAAATATGGCTAACTGTATTCTCAGAAAACATGAAAAAGTCTGTAAATATCACGGACAATTTCGGCGATTTCGTACCTACGTATTTCGTCCTTTTGCAACTTTTTCCAATCGATGTTAACGTACCCGATTTTTATGATAAATTCAGTTTCGTATTAACTAAATATACAGAATTTATGCACATCCAAGTTCATAAATGATTTTTATTTTAAGGGAATTTAAACGGATTAATTTGCATGCATCATAATGTGCAAGTTATAGCGAGCGTGGCATGGGGACTGCTGTTATAAGCCGAGCTATGCTGACCGTGGGCCGTTGCCTAACTACATACGCCAGACAAACTGGTGATTTTCGGACGAACTGGTACATCTTGTAACAACAAAACACGCGATTGACCCATCAAATTATTAAACGTTCGTTTGATAATCCATTCTATTGTGCATATTGTATTTACATTATCCAGTAGCGGATTCGGGGGGGGGGGGGGGAGGGGGTGGGGGGGGGGGGGGGGGGGGGGGGGGGGGGGAGCTTCAGAAATCCCGATTTTTCTTCTTTTTTTTTTATCATTTTTTTTTTTTACACAAAGACGCATTTTGTGTTTGGCATTTCTAATTGACATAGGCGCCGCTTAGATCAATGAGTATTCGAAATTAAAGGCCGATTTTTCTTCTTTTTTTTTTTATCATTTTTTTTTTTTACACAAAGACGCATTTTGTGTTTGGCATTTCTAATTGACATAGGCGCCGCTTAGATCAATGAGTATTCGAAATTAAAGTAAACACTGTATATCATGATGTACATATGAACTTAAGACAAGTTTGACTGTACATTAATTGTACATATAAATCTATATGGAACAAGTTATAAGTTGGTCCAAGATGAACCTCCATTAAGCACCCACCTGTGTTAAGCAAGCAATTTTGGACTTTCCCATGACCGCTTGCTTAAGACAAGTTTGACTGTATCTGTATAGCGGGCACTCGTAATTTTTAGAACTGGTGGAATAGTGACACAATTATACACTTATTTAATTTCTATTTAATTCCTATAAAGAACAGTTTGTGCCTACTGAGTGGGCATGTACCTTTAAGCTATTCTTAAGCCCTGTAGTATTGATCAATTATAATCAAAGTTATTTCTTTAATTCAACTGTCAATTATCAGAGCTCCAGTTAAGGTGCGTAATTTGGAGTTAAATTTCTTATTTCTCCATCAAAAATGGCAAGTTGGGAGTGCTTTAGAATCGTCTCAACGAGACGATTCTAAAGGACTCCCAACTTGCCATTTTTGATGAAGAAATAACAAAATTTCACCCCAAGTTGGTCAAATTACGCACCTTAACTGGAGCTCTGAATTATATAATGGAATAAACTATCAATCAAAATAACACATACATGTGTTATATGTTTTATTAGAGCAACGTGATAAACTGTACATAGTCTCTTATAATTCTAATTTCGAATGGCAATGTAGTACTTGACTGTTTTATGTATGATTTTGTGTTTGTACATTGATGAGACCTTAACCCTTAGACCGCTACACACAATAATTGTCGTCTGCTGTTGCTTTTATATCTTGCCTTATTTCTCAATAAAAACATGGTTTCTGTGGAATCATTTCTGTGCTGTCAAAGCATGTTGTAAATTATTCTAAAGTGCTGTCAAGCATGTTTTTGATGATAAAAATAGAAAATAAACAGCAGAACACAAAAAAATAAGATAGCGGTGTAAGGGTTAATAAAGATTTCTACCTTATGCATGTACCTACATGTAAAAGCAAAAATGTATTGGTTCATTACTTGATATAGTACTGTATATGGTACATTTAGATATTTGTAACTAACTATGCAGGAAATATTTTGTGCATTTTGACAGTTATCAATATCGCTGGATCTTGTTGGTCACAGTCAATAACCCCTGTTTTATTGGATCATGACCTGTCTGATTCTGTGACCAGAGCTCCAGATAAGGTGCGTATTTGCGTAAATACCCAATTAAAATTGCCAAAAATTCAATTGAAATCAGAAGTAGTGAGTATCAAAAAGCAATGAAAAATTTGTGGTATCTTTATCATGCTACAGAAAACAATAAACAGACCACAAATATAGCATATTTTCTTATTTTCCCATGAAAACACATCTTGGTATTTCATGAAAAACATCTTGGTATTTATTAGAATTGTCTCTCGGAGACAATTCTTAATGAAATACCAAGATGTGTTTTCATTTAGAAGCAAACTATTCAATGAGTGCAGTCTGCTGATGTGTAAACAGTTGTGTGATTCTATTTTACACAATTAAAATTTTGAAATACCCAATTGCTTCAGAAATGATGGAGTGACAATACTCAATTACTAATTCCTTATCTGGAGCCCTGTGTGACTTTGGAAAATTGTCTTACAAACCTTTGTGGCAGTCCAGCTGATCTACTACTGTCTACTGACAAACTTTTGGCTATTAGACTCATTAAATCTAAAAGAATATTTAAAAGTTAGTACTTTTTCCTCAATAACAATGAAGTCAGTCACCCACCCCAAACTTCTTTATTTGATGAAAATCCATCAAATATTGATTTTATTGCGAAAAAACAACTTTCCTATGGGAATTTAACATTGGGCAAAAAAGAGCTGCAGCTTCACCGAGATTGTCGAAAAATGAAAAACAATGTAAATAAACTCCGAAACCTGGCTAGATAGCTTGGACATGACGTAACTAAGAAACCACAAGTTAGATTTTGAAAATCGGTCCACAAAGTCCAAAATAATTTTTAAAAAATCTATTTTTAGCCCCCATGTTAAATTCCCATAGGAAAATATTTTTTCCCCAATAAAATCAATACATGTATTGGATGGAATTTCATAAAATAATTTATTTTTTTGGGGAGTGCGACTTTTTTGTTCTTCATTAAAAAGTACTATTTTTTTTAGATTTAATGCGTCGTCGGCAGAAAAACATGGAACAGACATTAGTATATTCCTGAGTCCTGACATTTGCTTGTGACTGGAGAAATTGGGGCACATGACATTTATGGTCAGTGTAGCTCCTGCATAAAGATAAATATCATTCATTGGCAGCTGAACAGTGCAAACAGTGCAGACCCAGATCAAGCTGCACAGATGTGCAGCTTGATCTGAGTCTACACTGGTCGCAATCACTATCACCCCTATTTCTACAGTTATTTGTATCTGTGTCACACCAGCTAATCGTTGTTTTGGCATAATTTACTTGTCACACTGTTTATTCATGCTAAATTATTGCTGAAAACCCTTAACGCAATTGTAAACAAAATCAATGTTGTTTTGTCAGAGAATGTTATTTACATACACCTAATCTTTTGAAAGCTTTTGTATAAATTTATGCACACTTTTGACCCTGCCAAGCTTACTACCATTGATGTCACGGAAATATATTAATTTACTCATACATATATATATACACGTATATTGTAAACCACACGGTAATCAAATGCATTCGATGTTCGATTCCCACATCTGAATAATTCCAGCACAAAAATATTTACACAATTCCCTAACATTTGATTGGTCCGTAGCAAGTCTCTGTCCAAAATTTATATCCCAGTAAACTCCCACGCCGAACTACTTTCCATAACCGTGAGGCGCAGTTAAAATAATTCTTAAGAAAACGGAAAATAAACACATGTTCTTGATGAATTTATTTCAAATGCTGGAATTATAAGGAATGAATGGCCTTTTTATGGAATTTATCGGGGATATAAACTTGGAAAAGTCGCGGGAATACTGGACGAGGCCTTCCGGCCTTCGTCCAGTATTCCCGCGACTTTTCCAAGTTTATACCCCGATAAATTCCAGAAAAATGCCATTCATTCCTATATTGACAGTTTTGAAAGAGAACAAATTTGCTGAATACATTCGATCTCCAACACATAATTGTCATTTTCCATCCATCTGTCTGTCAGTTTTATTTTTTGGATGTTTGTAAGAGTTTCTCAAATCACCTATAGGGGCCCTAAGTGCGTAGACAGACCACATTTCCTAGTTGTATAACTCTTTCAAGATTGTCTTAGTTATCAACAAAAACATGTTTTGTCAACACAGAAAAATCATCTCCCATGGATGCTTCTTATGTGCTGACAAAGTATCTGTTCATTAAGCAAAACGTCAAAGACTGAAACCAGCAAAATAACCCTTACACTGCTAAACTAAATTATGTTCTGTGCTGTTTGTGTTCTCATTTTTATACCCCACCCCCTTACCCTTAAATTTTGTTGTGTGCTATTTTTTCCCCCATTTTTATATCCCCCCCCCATCCCGGCATACAAAGTAATTTGTGGGGTATATAGGTTTTGTATGTCTGTCCGTCCGTAATATTTGCGTTAAAGTTTTTGTTTGTCGGTCCAGGCGACGACCGGGGGTATATGTGATCCTTTGCTTACTTGATCTAGTTCTCATCAAAACATGGTTTCACAGCACTTTAGAATCATGGAAATGAGTGTAAAGTGCTGTAAAACCATGTTTTTTCTTGAGAAAGAAGGCGATATGTTAACCCTTTCAACACCACACACCTCTATATAGTGGTATTGGCAAACAGTGTAGATCCAGGTGAGCTTGCTCTTAGCGAGCCGTCTTATCAGGATCTGCACTTTTTGCGCAAGTAATTTTCATATTTTTCAGAGCAAAGACACCCTCTTTTCATAAATGGACTAGTCTGAAAATCATTTTGTGACAATTGGATTGGTTGCAAAATTAACATATCAAAACCCGTCCCAGTTTCCATGGTTACTTAGGGGTGAAATGATTAAACAACAGCAGACAACAATTTCTGTTTTCCGCATTCTAGCGGTTATAAATGCTGAAAAACTGAGTATACTAGTAAATAGATGATACATGTACCACTCACTGGGTGTCTAGAAGATATGTGGTTGTGACTGGAGAATTGCGGCTTATGGGATTTGTGACCATCGTAGCTCCTGATCAAATAGCACACTTATATAGCCTGATACCAATCTATATTGCTCGTTAGCAGAAGAATGACGGGTGTTCAGGACTGAATATATATTTTGATTGTAAATATTGAGTTCTGAAGTTGGGATTTACCCCCCTCGGACAGGTGGATACGGGACTCGACCCCGTTGACCCGTCTGCGTGTAGCCTCCCTGAGGCTTGTACCTCTATGTCAGAAAAGCGGACGTTAAACCCTATTCACTCACTCACTCACTCATTGATGGAAAAATGGGGCTTATGGGTTTTGCGACCAGAGTAGATCTAGATCAGATCAGTCTCTGATCAGAATCTGCACCAGTGACCGGTGCAGATTCTGATCAGAGACTGATCTGATCTTGATCTACTCTGGTCGCAAAACCCATAAGGTCTCACGGGACAGTGGGCAGCTAGCTTTAAAAAGGGGGTGGACAATTTTCTATATACTTCACTACCGACCCTGTAAGTTACACCAGTGTGTCTAGAAAAATAGGTTTATGAATATTTCTTGACTTTGGGAGGCTTGACTAGGTGTATTTTTTAGAGTATTTCATAATTCTACGAAACTGAATGTTAGCTCCGGTTGATTTTGACATCTTGGAAAATGGCACATGCTATGCTGTCTCGCCGGTACGATTTCACGTCAGAATTTAAGGTATTTTTCGGGCATTTGTAGTGAAAATTTGAGCTGGTTATGACCCCGCTTTGAAATCATTTTCAGAAAATGGTGTGGTGTTACAAGTGATAGAACAAGACATAACAACGTATCTGTGCCTCATATTTTCATGAAATCAATTCGATAATTCTTCGTGCTGAAATTTTGGCCAAAAATTGGTGGGTGGGGTAACTTTGTAAAAAATTAATTGAACACATCTGATGCGGTTACTGAATTTTTATTGTGGCGCGCGATTTGTACTTCATTTGCGAGTATTTTTCAATACTTGTCGCAAGAGCCTCCTTGACTGATTGTGAGAGGCGGTGATTTTTATAAGTCGCCCGCCGCCCTCAGAAAAGCAGTCAAGTTTGGCTATTTTCAACCGTCCCGTGATGCCTTAAGGGAAATGTCTGCTGTTTTAAGGTGTCATATTTCACCTCTAACCAGTATTGTTTGACAGAAGAACATGTCCCAAGATAACATCCAGCAGTTTTAGTTTACTGCACTCAAATATGCAGGGTTCAGCAGGGCTGGAGGTAAGCATGGTATTTTGCTGTCGATACACCGAAATGAAACTTTGCGTTTCGCCATTTTGGGGGTGGGCAATATCCGCGCCCCATTTCAACATCAGCTTTCATTTGTACATTTTTCTTTGTTTGCGTTTTACGTAAAATTGATGAAATTAGCAATATAGAGCGAGACGAGCCGTTTGGGGGAAAAAATATTTCCCCTTAAGGTCTCACGGGACAGTGGGCAGCTAGCTTTAAAAGGGGGTGGACGATTTTCTATATACTTCACTACCGACCCTGTAAGTTACACCAGTGTGTCTAGAAAAATAGGTTTATGAATATTTCTTGACTTTGGGAGGCTTGACTAGGTGTATTTTTTAGAGTATTTCATAATTCTACGAAACTGAATGTTAGCTCCGGTTGATTTTGACATCTTGGAAAATGGCGCATGCTATGCTGTCTCGCCGGTACGGTTTCGCGTCAGAATTTAGGGTATTTTTTGGGCATTTGTAGCGAAAATTTGTGCTGGTTATGACCCCTCTTTGAAATCATTTTCAGAAAATGGTGTGGTGTTACAAGTGATAGAACAAGACATAACAAAGTATCTGTGCCTCATATTTTCATGAAAACAGTTCCGATAAATTCAGTCGTGCTGAAATTTCTGGCCAAAAATAGGTGGGTGGGGTAACTTTGTAAAAAATTAATTGAACACATCTGATGCGGTTACTGAATTTTTATTGTGGCGCGCGATTTGTACTTCATTTGCGAGTATTTTTCAATACTTGTCACAAGAGCCTCCTTAACTGATTGTGAGAGGCGGTGATTTTTATAAGTCACCCGCCGCCCTCAGAAAAGCAGTCAAGTTTGGCTATTTTCAACCGTCCCGTGATGCCTAAGCCCCCTTTTTCCAGTCACAGCCATATATATGTTGTACACATGTTATCACAACCGATCAGGTGCTGCTTTAACCCTGGCTATTATTCTACTGTATGATAATACAATATTAAAGATACATGCCCACTCGATCAGTAGGCACAAACTGTTATTAAAGGTACATGCCCACTCGATCAGTAGGCACAAACTGTTATTAATGGTACATGCACTCGTCAGTAGCACAAACTGTTATTAAAGGTCATGCCCACTCGATCGTAGGCACAAACTGTTATTAAAGACATGCCCACTCGATCATAGGCACAAACTGTATTAAAGTAGAAGCCCACTCGATCATAGCACAAAAACTGTTATTAAAGACATGCCCACCGATCAGTAGCAAAACGTTAAATAAAAGTACATGCCCACTCGATCAGTAGGCACAAACTGTTATTAAAGGTACATGCCCACTCGATCAGTAGGCACAAACTGTTATTAAAGTACATGCCCACTCGATCAGTAGGCACAAACTGTTATTAAAGGTACATGCCCACTCGATCAGTAGGCACAAACTGTTATTAAAGGTACATGCCCACTCGATCAGTAGGCACAAACTGTTATTAAAGGTACATGCCCACTCGATCATAGGCACAAATGTTATTAAAGTACATGCCCACTCGATCAGTAGGCACAAACTGTTATTAAAGGTACATGCCCACTCGATCAGTAGGCACAAACTGTTATAAAAGTACATGCCCACTCGATCAGTAGGCACAAACTGTTATTAAAGGTACATGCCCACTCGATCAGTAGGCACAAACTGTTATTAAAGATACATGCCCACTCGATCAGTAGGCACAAACTGTTATTAAAGGACATGCCCACGACATAACAAACACTGTAAGTATGCCCACTCGATCAGTAGGCACAAACTGTTATTAAAGATACATGCCCACTCGATCAGTAGGCACAAACTGTTATTAAAGGTACATGCCCACTCGATCAGTAGGCACAAACTGTTATTAAAGGTACATGCCCACTCGATCAGTAGGCACAAACTGTTATTAAAGATACATGCCCACTCGATCAGTAGGCACAAACTGTTATTAAAGATACATGCCCACTCGATCATAGGCACAAACTGTTATTAAAGGTACTGCCCACTCGATCATAGGCACAAACTGTTATTAAAGATACATGCCCACTCGATCAGTAGGCACAAACTGTTATTAAAGGTAGATGCCCACTCGATCAGTAGGCACAAACTGTTATTAAAGGTAGATGCCCACTCGATCAGTAGGCACAAACTGTTCTTTATAGGAATTAAATAAGTTTATTATTGTGTCACTATTCCACCAGTTCTAAAATTTACGAGTGCCCGCTATACAGATATAATCATTTAGTAATATTTATTTTACTGATAGTGACGCGCGGTGCTATCAGGCTATTTTCATATGCTATTGAGACATGATATGTTTTAATTATTTATACTAATTGAATGCGTCACCTGAAAAAATAATATTTATTTCAACAGATTATAAAGTATGATCATTGCACATCAAAAAATAAATACAGAGAATAAATAGTAATGTAAGTTAACACGGTTATCGCCCCTGATTTTAATGTGAAAATTTACGTCTGATATAAAATGTATACCGGTAATAATGCCAATCAATACGTGGGATAATGGTGAATGAATGTTTATTTTGCCAGAAAATGTTTCAGATGATGTCTCTGATATAAAGAACATTTTGTACCTTTAACCACAGGTTGAAGTAACGGACCGAGGTCTATAAATACATTAAATATGCCTAAAAGCATTAATAAATGAAAACAAAATAAGCTAAACATTTTTTTTTACCCCCTCCATATACTTCATTATACTGAAGTATATGGAGGGAGTAAAAAAAAAAATGTTTATTTTTTTTCATTTATTGATGCTTTTAGGCACATTTAATGTATGTATAGACCTCGGTCCGTTACTTCACCCTACCTGTGCCTTTAACCCTTACAATTCTGAATTAAATTTTGTTGTCTGCTGTTTTTTTCTTTATTTTCCATTTTTATCATCAAAAACATGGTTAGACACCACTTTAGAATCATTTCCACTGGAAATGATTCTGAAGTTCTGTCAAATCATGTTTTTGTTGCGCCCATTTGCGGACAGCTCAATATAGTCAGAACATTGGCGTATGTACGTCTGTACGTACGTACGTATGTGTGTCCGGGTTAAACAAATAATTTGTTTAAAGTTTTTTGGTATAATTTCAAAGGCACGGCGGTTGCGGCATGCGGGCCGCGGCCATCTAGAATTGAGAAGGAAGACAAAATATAACTTAACAGCAGATGACAATCCCACATTATACGGGTTAATACAATCTTCTGGGCTGTGTTTTCATACCATGTCATTTATTATTTTGTGTTTTAATCTCTAATCTCTTTATCTGAATGGAACTGTTCATGCAACCACCGGTTTGTATTGTATGCATTATCGGATTCAAATATATGTCCTGACATGATACAAATTATAAAGATACCGACGATTTCCTTCCCCTGATGTTGAAAGCTTACAACACCCAGTGCTCCAGATAAGTTGCATATTTGCTAAAATACCCAATTAAAATTGCCAAAAACCCAATTGAAATCAGAAGTAGTGCGTATCAAAAAGCAATGAAAAATTTGTTACAGAAAACAATAAACAGACCACAAATATAGCATATTTTTCTTATTTTTCCATGAAAACACAGCTTAGTATTTCAAGGAGACAATTCTAATGATTTTGGGAATCAAGCCCGTTAGCCCGGCCTAAATTACCTTGGCTGTTGACAGGCCATTAAACATTGTTAACCCTTAGACCGTTACTCACAACAATTGTCGTCTGCTGTTGCTTTTATATCTTTACTTATTTCTCAATAAAAACATGTTTTGACAGCACTTCAGAATTCTAAAGTTCTGTCAAAGCATGTTGTAAATTATTCTAAAGTGCTGTCAAAGCATGTTTTTGATGACAAAAATGGAAAATAGAAAATAAACAGCAGACAACAAAAAATTAAGATAGTGGTCTCGGGGTTAAACAAATAAATAGACAAATTACATATAAAGAAAATGGGGTGGTCATATCTGGCAATGGAATCAGCTGAGATGTTGTCGGACGATGAAATGGAAAAAAGAATTTTGACACATATTTCGGACCACTAGGAAAAATCATGAAGAAAATAACGAAAATAAACATCCTTGGACAAACTTTCATTCAGTGTTGTCATGGTTACTGGCTGTGACTGGAAAAATGGCCTTATGGGTTTTGCGGTCTGATCAGAGTCTGCACTGTTTGCCATTCGATCAATGAAACACATGCCATGCTTCTAACAAGCACTATAGATCAGGATACAGGAGGGTGCTATTTGATCAGAAGCTACACTGGTGGCATAATCCATAAGCCCCATTTGTCCTGTCACAGCCACTTGTTTACTTCAGGATGAACAGGAGACGTCGAGCAGCTCCGAGTCGGACACCGAACAGGAGAACAGATCGGACAGGAAACGGGCAGCGGTAGGTTACACGTACTGCGCATAAAGAACAGAAAGTAGAGCATTTGATTTTATTACCAAGCTTCTTATATAAGTTGATATTACCAGTACATAGTTTTGACTAATTTCCTGGATTTTGACATGTCTGGGAAATAGCCAAATAATTTTCACCCCTAAAAATATCAGATATTGTGCATATATATATATATACCTGTATAGACTAGTCTCTTTAACCCGTACAATGCTGAATTAAATGTTGTCGTCTGCTTTTTAATTTTCCATTTTTCTCATCACGCTGTGGCAGCACTTAAGAATTATTTCCAATGGAAATTATTCTAACGTGCTGTCAAACTATGTTTTTTGTCTCACCCACAACAGTGGAAAGTGAGACATAGCAGTCACAATTCCGGCATCGTCGTCAACAATTTGTACGTGGTCCAAATTTTGCATATCCTTTGATCCGTTAGTCGGATAATTACCAAACTTCATCAATAGCTTCTTCACATTATTAGCTATCCGGCCATACGGTGTCATTCAGGTGACATTGACCTTCACCTTGGTGACCTTAACCTTTGTGTCTGTGATTTTTCTTTGGACACACGTCTAAATGTTGAATACCTCCTGATCCGTTAGTCGGATCGTTACCAAACTTCATCAATAGCTTCCTCACATTGATGTTGATGAAGTTTGGTACGATCCGACTAACGGATCAGGAGGTATTCAACATTTGGATGTGTGTCCAAAGAAAAAAAAAGAGACTAGCTGTTGATAGGCCGTTAAAACCCAACAAACAAACAAACAAATCCACACATTGATGGTCATTTACTGAGTGTCATGTGGGTGACCTTGACCTTCCTGTCAACAATTTTGGATGTCCGTCCAAATGTTGAATATCTCCTGATCCATTAGTTGATAATTGCAAAACTTCATAAATAGCTCAGTCACATTAATGGCTATCCAACATAGAGTCATTCGGGTGACCGTGCCCATGTTGACCTTGACCTTGGTGTCAACAAATTTGGACATGCATCCAAATGTTGAATATCTCCTGATTAGTCGTATCATTACATAATATCATAAATTGCTTCGTCGCATTGATGGCTATCCAGCCAGTACCATTCGGTTGACTGTGACCATGGTGACATTGACCTTGGTGTCAACAATTTTGGACATATGTCCAAATGTTGAATACAGTCGGATCATGGCCAAACTTCATCAATAGCTTCCTCACATTCATAGCTATCCATATAGTTTCATTCAGGTGGCATTGACCTTCACTCCATGCACAGGAGTGTGCTGTTTGTTCACCAGCTACACTGTCACAATTTCTCGACTCTCAGCCACATAGAACTTGACACTTGCTTATGCTTTTAGTTCACCGCAGCCAAGTTCGTTCTCCGCCGATCCAGGAAAGACTTGAACACTTTGAACAAATCCGTGGTGACTGGCAGGTAGGTGACATAGATAAGTTGATGTTTTGTTCAATACCACAACAACTGGTCATTTTAGTCCATTCTTCGACACAGCACATTCCTCATATTACTTTGAATGATGACATATATGTGGCTGTGACTGAAAAACTGGGGCGTATGGGTTTTGCGACCAGTGTAGATCCAGATCAGCCTGTGCATCCGCACAGTCTGATCAGGATCTGCACTGATCGCTATTCCATCAATGAATAACCTTCATACTTCTAACAAGCAATATAGATGTTGTTTGATCACACTGGTCATTAATCGCGTCAATCCAGTCACATATCAGGAACCTTAGGCCATATAGAAATAGTACTTTGATTCTCAGCTTCCACCATGTCATACATACCATGCGCGTCAGAGCTTCTTATTGTCTTGGACAAATTGTAAATTGTCCGCATATATATGCAATTGGCGACTTTAAAAAAATCAGGGATGAGGATCTCGTACAAAAAAATACATAAAAAATCTGCTCTTGACCCTTGTCACTTCCTGCAAACTCCCATGTCTGAGAACCACTGTACGTTTTATGCCCCAGCACTATAGTGGATGGGGCATTTAGTGTTGCCCTCATCCGTCCATCCGTCCCGCCCATCACAAGGTTAAAGTTTTGTAAGAGCTTGTATCTTCAATAGTATTAAGGCCTACAGCGACCATACTTAGACACTATCATGAGCCACTGATGTGAACTGCAACCCTTGGTGAATCAAATGACCTTTGTGTACCGTTGACCTACACTGTGAATATTTACATAGTTATAATACAACAGCTCTGGTTCAACTAATAAAATACAGTGGAACCTCTCCAAACCGGACACCCTGGGGACATCCCAGGGTGTCCGGTTTAGAGAGGTTCCACTGTGAAACTTGCATATAGCTACTTCAAGACACGCGTGGGTGCTTTGCGAACATGAACAGACATTATCCTCGGAGATAAATGGCAACGAAGCATATCAAAATTAAGCACAACTTATTTGTCTCTATGTCCGGTTTACGGGGTTCGACTGTACATATGAAACGGCTTGTTATGATGTATGGGAGTTGATTTCAACAGGCAGGTTTCTCGCTGTTTCAGGGGCATGATCAGAAATGTGGGTCTCGGGCACGGCTTGTTTGACCTCATCAATAAGGAGAAACAAAGAAAGGTAAGGGATCGTTTTGTTTTACCATTACAATACAGTAGGATCTCAGTATTACAAACTTTGAAATAACGAGTGCATGGCAAATAACGATGTATTAGTTTGATCCCAGTAGACTATTTCATCAAAATCGTTAAGCATACTTATCTAGCTAAGTATACGTATACTTTCAGGGAATAATTATTTATTTTTTCCGAAATGCATTATTTCATATAGAACTAACCACTGCATATACAGTTGTTTCTGTCAAAATGTTCCGGGTTTATACGTGTACAAAGTGTTGTGCGTTGCGTATCCGTGGAGTTTCCGTTAGTTGCGTTTCAAACCGTGTGTCGTCTACGTGTAATACGTTTTCGGCCATGCGTTGCGTTTCCCCACTCTTGCGCATGCGCGAAAGTCGAACAAACCGTGTTCAACGCATTGAGTTTCAAAAGCGTGTAATCCGTGTACAACGGTTGTAAACGTATACAACGGTTGTAAACAACGTATTGCGTTTCAAAAGCGTGTAATCCGTGTACAACGGTTGTAAACGTATACAACAGTTGTAAACGTATACAACGCTAAGGTAAACCGTTTAAACGATTTAACGCTTTCTTTGACGAACGGTTACACACATCTACATGTACACAGCATCGTACAGCTGAAACCGTGTTATACGTATAACACGTTTCCACGGGTTTTAACGCATTATTTTATTACACGTTTTGGTATGCCAACCAATTGTATCGCGTAGAATGCGCATGCTCTGATCGTTCTTCGTGTGTGTATATATACTTCTAGACTCATTGCAGGGCTTCTAACATTTTCAGTTTTCCGATTTTTGAACTCTCAGACCGATTGAGATTTGAAAACTAGTCTTAAAAATCGGTCCGAGAAAAATTGCCAGTCGGCTGCTATTTCGCTATAAACCTTGTAAATTTACCGGTTTTGACCACCAAGTAATTTATGACACATATCCGCGGGCCATATCCGTGTTAAACCAGTGTGCAGCTCGCTCTGTATTCAGTTTCTCCAAATATCGATTAATCTTAACACACGCGTGGGACAGGTGTATAGCGGATTAGTGACTGAAATAGACTGGCTTCAGCGTAAAGATAATACGAGAGTTCCTAGACTCGCCATTTCTGATGATGTTAAAATAAAATAAAGAACCATGCACTGTGTTTATCTGTGTTCGTAATATTTAACCCCAATTAACTGACACGGACTATCGGCCCGGGCTATTCCATATTAAGTTAGGAACTGTTACATTACGCTGTATTAGGCGTCATTTTTGTGTATATAAAATGTACATAGGAATGCCGCATATCCTGATGAGCCGGCTCACGTGATCTACAATTCTCAAACATTTTGATAAACGACAAGGTACATCTGTCATGTTAAAAGCGTGACTCATTAGTCATCAGGGATTAGGGATCAATTGAAGTGCTAAATCACACCGCCGATGTACTTTGAACTCGATCTGAGGGTATGTATTCGCGATATTTTAAAAGGGACGAAACAAGGACGCTTTGAAGCGATCAGGGGCCGAACAGGTATTTGCGTTAAAACGTGTAACCGTTGTACACGTTTCAACGCCCTTTCATATAGCTACACGCTTCCAGGTAAAGCGTTGTACACGTTTCAACTCTTTCACCTCGCTACATATGTATACGCCAAAGCGTGTTATACGCCTTGAAGCTTCGCTAAACGTATTACACGCTTTAAAACTAAACGGTTTGACAATGTGTATTACACGTGTACGAACCGTATTATACGTTTAAACAACGTATACAACGCTTTTAAACTAAACGGTTTGACAATGTGTATTACACGTGTACAAACCGTATTATACGTTTAAACAACGTATACAACGCTACAGCAAACCGTTGCGTTCGCGTTGCGTTCGCGTTGCGTTTGCGTTGAGTTTGCAAGTGTTGTCTACGGTGGAACAAAAACGGAGACTGCACTGTATTTGATGGTTAAAAGTATGCAGAATTATTATACTGAATTTATTACATTATCACAATCAAAATGGCTGTGATAATGTAATAAATTCGGTATAATAAAAATTAATAAATTTATCTTTAAATGGAAAATTTCTACCTCTAAATGTACTTAAGTATGCTTAATAGCAATTTTCGTGAAATAGGCTCGTGGTGCAATTAAGCCTTCATATTTACACTAAATTTCCAGTCAATGCCTGCTTATATCGATGTTCTGATGAAAGTCCGATTGACATTGTTATGACGAGATTTGACTGTAATTTAAGGGGCCGAGTGGAAGAAGGGGGCTAACTCTACAAGGGAGTTAACTCCCTTCTTCCACTCGGCCCTCATGGAATTAACACCCTTCTTCCACTGGGCCATTAAATTCTGAATTAAATTTTGCTGTGTACCGATTTATTTTCCATATGTATATGCCTTTCTGATAAATGAAAAATAAGTGGGATGACTTATGTATTCACCTTGTACTGTCTTCGTGGTGGCCATTTTCCATTTTCACATCCTGTGTCCTGGTTTGGCCTTCAGGTATGTTTTTATCTTTGTCTCTTTTGTTACCTGGGAGTTGAATTGGGTTATTGCCCATTATTGATGTTGGGATTTCCCCCCCCCCCCCCCACCCCCCCCACCCCCCTTGCACAGGTAATATATGGGATTTAGCACTAAACCAATTGACCCGGCCTTAAATGACCGTAGCTGTTGATCGGCCATTAAACCCCAACAAACAAACAAACACATTCTGTATCTTTGTTGTCGCAATAACGTTTTACTTATCGAATCTTAACCAAATTCACCATACATGGTCATCATAGCAAGAGGAAGAACCGTATTGATTTCTCCAATGAGTTATCTCCCATTGACCATGCACATATTATCAGCTTCACAGAGCTCCAGCTAATGTTTAGCCTTAACCGTTTCAACACCACAGGCATGTATAGTGGTATTGGCGAGGCGTCTCACAGGATCTGCACTTTTTGCAAGTAATTTTCATATTTTGAGAACAAAAACACCCCCTTTTCATAAATGGACTAATCTGAAAATCATGGATTGGTCGGAAAATTAGCATATCACAGTCAATTCCAGTTACTTAGGATTGAAAGGGTTAAAGAGTATTTTACCCCCTGGAATATGTTTAAATGCTGAAATAAGATTTTCATGAAGTATTTCACCACCAACTTGAATTGTTTGTAGTCGTGAAACTTAAAATGGACAGAAATACACAAACATGCATGTGTATGACAACATAATTCCAGCACAAAAATATTTACACAATTCCCTAACATTTGATTGGCCCGTAGCAAGTCTCTGTCCAAAATTTATATCCCAGTAAACTCCCACGCCGAACTACTTTCCATAACCGTGAGGCGCAGTTAAAATAATTCTTAAGAAAACGGAAAATAAACACATTTTCTTGATGAATTTATTTAAAATGCTGGAATTATAAGGAATGAATGGCCTTTCTGTGGAATTTATCGGGGATATAAACTTAGAAAAGTCGCGGGAATACTGGACGAGGCCTTCCGGCCTTCGTCCAGTATTCCCGCGACCTTTCCAAGTTTATACCCGATAAATTCCACAAAAAGGCCATTCATTCCTATAATATTTTCAGCTACAATGTTCTAATGCTGAAATGTCATTTGTTCTCTCTCAGATCTATTGCAATGCTGATTTCCTGATTTTCAATGCTGATTTCCTGATTTGCAATGCTGATTTACCCCCAAAATATGCCTATTAAAGCCAGGCTTTTATACAAAATATATTTGTTTTCCGCTTCTTTCATTTGGGAACCTTCAACAAATTTTCACTGTATAAATGTTTTAATATGCCTCGCCATACTGTTCAACTCCAAGCAACCAATCACAGAACTCCAGATAAGGTGTGTATTGGCGTATTTTATGCACTTATTTTAGCAGAATACGCATTGATTATCAAAAGTGGGCGTACAAAATACTCAAATTTTCAAATTGAGTAGTGAAAATTTACTTAGTTGAGTCTTTTTGCAACTCAAATAAGTGAATTTTTAAGTTGTTTTATTTTCATAATTTGTTCGCTATTTAATAAGGAAGACAATCAATAATACATTTGTAAAAGTAAAATATGCATTGAATTTGAAATATTGGGTTATAATACTCTTTAGATACAAAACTTATCTGGAGCTCTGCAATCAATAAATTCTCTTCGCAGAAAAACATGGCGGAGGCTGAACTAAAAAAGCGGCGTGAGTTGCAACGTAACGAGTTCGTGCCTCCGAGAGCTGTGACAAATGGCGATTCTGAAGATGAGATGGATACAGACGTGGATATCACAAAGTAGGTCTATCACACAGCGGGACGGGCTGCACATTCAATTGTGTTGTTTCCAGTTTTAATTTTGGGTGAAGAATGATAAGGCAAAGTAAAATTTATTTACCGAATATCATCCCCTACACCGCCCCTAAAAAATAATGCCAGATTAATGTTTTACTATATTTGTTTCACAAAAATACGGCCTTTTCATCTTAGCCATTTTTTCCACACTTTTGCATACAATTCTACATAGCCGGGCTTTTATATTATTTCATAGTTCGTATAATCAACTCATCTGATCTGAAGCTTCTGCAAATATTGAACATGTGCACCATGGTGTTTTTATGCCGAAAAATAAATTTTTCACAAAAAAATGCGGCCTTTCAACATAGCCATTTTTTTCACATTTTTGGATACAAATTTGTTTAATCATCTCCTCCGACACCTTTCAGTAAATGGATCTGAGACTTTGCACACATCTTCTGCATATATTGAACATGTGAACCATGGTGTTTTTATGACGAAAACTTATTTTTTCAACATTTTCTCACATATGTTTGCATATAATTCTGTATATGGTATACAGTTTGTGTAATCAACTCCTCCAACAGCTTTCTGTCTATCAATCTCTTGACAGGCGTTTTTTTTGGTAACTAGCGGCACTCTTGTTTCTTCAATAATATACAAATAACAAATTAATCTGGCATTATCTTTTAGGGGCTGGTGTGGATGATATTCAGTAATTTAATTTTATTTTGCTTTACCCTGGTGGCACTTGCATATGGGCTGTCCAAAACAAATTGTATCCAAATACATATGCATATTGTTATTGCTATAATCAGTACAATCATACCAACCCTACTGTCTGTTCCACGTTTTGCTGCCGACAAACTTTTGGCTATTAAACACATTAAATCTAAAAAGTATTTAAAAGAAAGTACTTTTTCATCAATAACAAAAAATTCACCCTCTCCAAAAAATATTATTTGATGAAATTCTATGAAATATTGATTTTATTGCGAAAAAAAGATTTTCCTATGGGCATGGGGAGTGAATTTCCAAAACCTTTAGTTTAGTCCTGAAGGATCCAAAAACAAACCTTAACTCGACCTTCACCTTTGTCACCTTCAAAATGTTGCTGAAACACCTTAATAACAATTTTCTCGCGTCGAAACCACATGTAATATTTTCAATATTACGCAAAGGATTGCTTCAATACTTGCACACTTTAATCACCTGAATTTTTGTCACACACTCGTTCCAACATTAACATGACCTTGACTTTTGTTACCTTCGAAAAGTCTCTGAAACACTTAGCCATTTTGTTAAGTCAAAAAGTTTGTAAGAGTTTCTCCATCATATAATATCTTCAAAATTACTTGAAGGGTTGCTTTCATATTTGGACAGTTAATTCATCTGAACATGTGTGGTGCAATCACACCACCAATGGCATGGCCTTCACCTTTGTGACCTTCAAAATGGTGCTGCAACACTTAGCCATTTTCTTACGTCAAACAGTTTGTAAGACTTTCCCAAATTACTTTAAAATTTGTGTAAATTTAAAGTTTTCTTTTTTTACACACAATCTCTAGTTAGACTCCAGTATGCCATGGGGGCATATCCATGTTTTACAAACATAATGTCTTGTTGAAAATGAACTTTTGGAAGACTTGGACCTGTGTTTTATGGGGCAGTTTGAACGATTATGTTCCAACAATTTTTAGCAATTTTCACCGGATTCACTATACTTATCTCCCTGTGCATGAACAATATTCTCTTTCAAAACATCCATTATTCATTTAGCGAACACTATAGAGTATTATTTCAAGCTGCAGGAATGTGCAGGTTGATCAATATCTACACTGTTCAAAAATGAAACAACAAGGCTGGTTTTCTCGGATCCTGACCCATTCACAAGTGGTACACTTTGCACACCAGCATTTAACCCATTTTGTGCTGGAGATACACACTATTTTGTCCGTGGAAAATCCTAAAATATTTTCTTTATATGTGCTTAGAAGTAGATGTCGCGACCACCATTTGAACCGTCTTGTCGAGACGGTTCAAATGAGTGGTCACAACATATGCTTTCATTATAGGAATGAATGGCCTTTTTGTGGAATTTATCGGGTATAAACTTGGAAAAGTCGCGGGAATACTGGACGAAGGCCGGAAGGCCTCGTCCAGTATTCCCGCGACTTTTCTAAGTTTATATCCCCGATAAATTCCACAGAAAGGCCATTCATTCCTTATAATTCCAGCATTTTAAATAAATTCATCAAGAAAATGTGTTTATTTTCCGTTTTCTTAAGAATTATTTTTACTGCGCCTCACGGTTACGGAAAGTAGTTCGGCGTGGGAGTTTACTGGGATATATATTTTGGACAGAGACTTGCTACGGGCCAATCAAATGTTAGGGAATTGTGTAAATATTTTTGTGCTGGAATTATTGAGAAATAACAAAAATAAAAATAAAATATTTAAAAAGTTCACACCCGTAAAGGTGTATTGCGAATGTGATGGGTTAAATGTGTATTTCCAACTTCTGTCATATCTCATTGTGTGTGGTTAACAGACGGCACGTATATCCACCAGGGTTTTCTCTACCTCCAAATTTCCAGGCTGAAAATGGCTGATCAAGTGTAAATTTTAAGTGTTAGAATGCGGGAAATGAAAATTGTCATTGCTGTTGTTTTATGTTTCTTTTTTCTCAATAAAAGCGTGGTTTGTTTGTTTTTGATGGAAAAAATGGAAAATAAACTGAAGGTGATAAGATTCAATTCACCGTTGTAAAGGTTTAAGTGCAATACACAATTTTAGTATGTTTGACATTACAAAATTTATCCTTGAACTGCAAATGTCAAGAATCTACTGTGTGCTTCACGAAACCTGCCAAAATTTTACAGCTGTATAAACAATGCAAAAACATAATTTTGTTTTGATAATATTAAAAGTTGGCCTTTTTATTTCATGGAAATTTGGTCCAATATTGATTTTATTGCGAAAAAATGTAACTGTCAAGTCAGTTTCCATTTTGTTTAATATTAGTTAATATTATCGAATAAGATATTGTTTTTTTTACTTTGTGACAAAATCTGTTTTACAGATTTTGTGAAACAGACAGTAGTAGATTCCACGGGTCAAAGTTGCCAATGGGGTCGCTAATGAAAACCTTGATCACCAGCATCTTCTGCATCCCATTATAGAGCTCCAGATAAGTTTTGTATTTAAAGAGTACTATACCCACACATTTAAAATTCAATTTTACTTTTACAAATGTATTACAAGGTATTGATTTTCTTCCTTATTAAATAGGGAACAAAATTAATGATAAAAAAATAAAACAAATTTAAAAATTCACTTATTTGAGCTGCAAACACTGATTGCTTAGCCTTTTTGCAGCTCAAGTACGTATATTTTCTACTTTATTACAGTATTTTCGCTACTCAATTTGAAAATCAATGAGTATTTTCATATTGCTGTGAGTATTTTGTACTCTCACTTTTGATAATCAATGCGTATTCTGCTAAAATATGCACATAAAATATGCCAATACACACCTTTCTGGAGCTCTGCCATTGTGTGGTTCCCAGCTTCATGATACCGGTGGCGCCCCCTACGTTCCTCACTCAGCAGCACACGGACATGGACGAGGAGTTGGAAGTCCTGCACGATAACTCGTCTGACTCGGATCACAGTTCTGAGCGCGAACCTGAAGTCATCACGTTTAGTGGGTTCGTATTGAGTGCAACATGTTCAACATAACATGTTGGTTAATCCTGAGAAGTCGGGGAAACAATTGTTGTCTGATGTTTTTTATTTTCTCGTCTTTTCTCAATAACACATGCTTTGACAGCTATTTAGAAGCAATTGGAATTGATTTTAAAGATCTGTTAATCCATGTTTTTGATGGTAAAAATGGAAAATATGACATTAACAGCAGACAACAAAATTTAATTTTAACGATGGGATTCATCCTTACAATTTTAGGATAAATTTATTAATTTTTATTATACTGAATTTATTACATTATCACAGCCAATTTGGCTGTGATAATGTAATAAATTCAGTATAATAATTCTACATATTTTTAATCATGAAATATATGCATTCGTTAGTTCTATATGAAATAATGCATTTCATGAAAAATAAATGATTACTCCCTCAAAGTATACTTTGCTAGAAAAGTATACTTTGCAATGTTGGTGAAATAGGCTACAGAATCCCGATGTCCCTAGTTTGGCCCTCATATCAGGTACATTTTTCTTGTTACTTGCGAGTTGAATCTGGTTATACCCATTATAAAAGTAATAATATTACTACTAATCCTATTACTTTAAGGGAGTTGGACTACGTGCCTCTGGTGTGGTGAGGACCTGACACCAGGTCAGGTTATTCTAATTTCAGGGCTGAATACCGGTATATATATTTTCTGTTGATATTCAAAAAGGTGGGTGGAAGGTGGGTGCAAGCGATGGGTAATTTAACGATCGGGGTTCATCCTTACCGGAATTCCGACTGGAGACCTGGTTTGGCCCTCACATACATCTTTGGCATTTTGTATGTGACAGTTGAATCTGGTTATACCCCTTATGTGAGTATTACGATTATTCGTAATCCTATTTTAGTGGAAGGGGCCAAGTGACTTTGGTGTGGTATGGACCTGCCACCAGGTCAGGTTCTTCTAATTTCAGGGCTGAATATATTGTTTCTCGATGTAAATATTCAGTTCTGATTTTGGAATTTTCCCCCCAATGCAGCAGGTTAAAATGGGATCGAACCCGTTTACCCGGCCTTACATGACCATAGCTGTTGATAGGCCGTTAAGCACCAATAAACAAACAAACAAACAAACAAACATATTCAAAAAGAGAGAGAGGGGGGGGATAAAGAAAGAGAGATTTGTGGATGTCACAGGCTGATGTTTCCTGTAGCCTATTTGGTGCAAAATGACATCATATAATGGTGAAATCATCAAAGTTCTTATTGTAAAAATGAATAATTGTTATTGTCCTAATTTGTAAATTACTGTCTACTTAATTGTATTAACTCTTTGCATGCTGGGAAACTTGTGGGCTATAAATAGTTCAAAACTAGCGGACAAAAATTCATCATATTTTATTTTATTTCTCCTTGTAAATATCATGAATATGTCTTGGAATTTCATTAGAATTGTGTCTTGAGGACTCAATTCTAATGAAATTCCAAGACATATTTACAGAGAGAAATAAAACGTATACTCCTAATTCGTTTGGCGGATATTTTCGCCGCTAGCACGCAAAGAGTTAAGTTAATTTTTGCACAGGCAACATAGTGAATGATACGATATATTATTCTATACATGTACATACTTTCGTTTCCCATTGAAAGACAATAGAAGTCATGCCGTCAATGTTTTTCCATATTGACTTCTCGTGAGTTCATATTGGTCAGTGTCAGAACCAGAGCTCCAGATAAGGAATTAGTAATTGAGTATTTTCACTCCATCATTTCTGAAGCAATTGGGTGTTTCAAAATTTGAATTGGGTAAAATAAAATAACACTACTGTTTACACATCAACAGACAGAAATTATTGAATCGTTTGCTTTGAAATGAAAACATGTCTTGGCATTTTATTAGAATTGTCTCCTTGGAGACAATTCTAATGAAATACCAAAATGTTTTTTCATGGAAAAAAATAAATGCTATATCTGTGGTCTGTTTATTGTTTTCTGCAGCATGATAAAGGTACCACAAATTTTTTATTGCTTTTTGATGCTCGCTACTTCTGATTTCAATTGGTTTTTTGACAATTTTAATTGGGTATTTAAGCAAATACGCAGCTTATCTAGAGATCTGGTCAGAACTACATTTTATCTTCTAAAATCTAAATCATGACTAATTTGTTTATTTTATTTATATTTGGTATGTTTAGTTAACTCTTTGCATGCTAGTGGCGAAAATATCCGCCAAACGAATTAGGAGTATATGTTTTATTTTCTCTCTGTAGATATGTCTTGAAATTTCATTAGAATTGAGTCCTCAGGACTCAATTCTAATGAAATTCCAAGACATATGATGAAATATGATGAATTGTCATCTGCTATTTTTGAACTATTTATAGCCCACAAATTTCCCAGCATGCAAAGAGCTAAGGAAGTTATTCTCGAGACAAAAACATAGTGAGTGCTCTAAGTTGCCAATTGCAGCTACAAAGAACGATTCAAATTGCTGCGTAAGACATTTGCAAGGTAAAATTCTTACAACTTGTTGGGAGATTTATCTATATTTTCTGGTTTCAGGTTTGGATATTAGTAATTAGAATAGTATATGAGGCTTGCTCTGGAATTACATTCTTTATTTCGTCACCGTTTTTAGCCATTATTTATTTGTTAAAATTCTGTAAGTAATGTTAGCCTGTTACATTCTGAGAATACACTATTTTTGTCGCGCCCGTTTGCGGAGAGCGCGATATAGTTTGGTTAAAGTTTTTCGGTATACTATCAAAGCCTCTGCAGCAAATCGGTCATGACCATCTACTTCTGTAAAATATTCTAAATATTTCCTTTATTTCGCATCAGAAGTATATGTTGTCACCACCCATTTGAACCGTAACATCATTTTTTTCTTGAGAAATAAGAAAAATAGGAAAGGAAATATTTCAAAATATCTGTACGCATATAAACATACTGGAAATGTAAAGGGTTAAACGTTGACAAAATTTCAGAGGACTTGAGGAGGAATTTCATTCCGCTTGTCCTCTGGAATTGTTGTACATGTAAACGTTTGACGTCATTCCTAAAAAATGTATTGGATACATAATTCCAGTCGCAAGGAGATGGGTTGTGGCCTAGGGTTTAGAACACCTGACTTCTAATCCGGAGGTTGTGGGTTCAAACCTCACCTTGGGCATCATAAATACTTTCATTGTATTTCCATCCCACTGGTCTGTCGGATGAGACTTTAAACTGTGGTCCCGTCTCTATATGACCTTAGCTGTTGCTGGGACGTTAAACACTTTCACTTTCACTTTTTTTCAACTGGCGAGACCATATTATGATATACTGTATTCAGATTTTCCCCATTATATCCCCTGCATACAAAGTATGTCGAGGTGTATATAGTTTTTGTATTTGCGTCCATTCGTCCGCACTATTTAAAGTTTTTGGGTACATGTTGTATCCATTATCTCTGCCACCGTAAGTCGGATTGACTTGAAACTTCATATATGTTTTTATCATCAGCCATATTTTTACCCCCCCTATGCGATAGCAAAGGGGCGATATTGCCTTGCTCTTGAGGTTCCTTACGTCTGTACATCAGTCCGTATGTCCATCCGTATATCCGTCCGTATACATTTACGTCGAAAAGTCAAAAAGTTTGTAAGAGTTTCTCTATCATGTAATATCTTCAATGGTACTTGAAGGATTGCTTTAATATTTGGACAGTTCATTCACCGAAACATGTGTGACGCAATCGCACTACCAATGACATGACCATTTTCTTATGTCAAAAAGTTTGTACGACTTACTCAAATGACTTTGAAATTTGTGTAAATTTAAAGTTTTCTTTTTTATACACAATCTCTGGAGTACAATATGACATGGGGGCATATCCATGTTTTACAAACATAATTTCTAGTTTCTATAGCCCACCCATGTGGCTTTCACACCAAAGGTCAAGGCCGAATGACATCAAAATTACAATGTATTTGGTAGTCGGACCAGGCAGTGGCCAGGGTTATCTGTGAGCTCACTTGACCTAGCTATATATCTCTGACATGCCTGTGTCACTGTACATGTGATTATACGCACGAGACAACAATTTATCATTCTTCTGCATTGCTTTGGTTAAGGTATAGAGGTGACGGGTAACACATTTTATCACATTAATTTTGGACTTGTTTTCTTGCAAGAAAAGACTGAGATTTTGTAGTGGTGTTATGTAGGCATATTCCATGTTTATTTGACTAAATTTAGCTTTGACTGGTGAAATGGAGCTTATGGCATTTGCGACCAGTGTAGGTCCAGATCAGCCTGTGCATCCGCACAGTCTGATCAGGATCTGCACTGCACTGTTCGCCATTCCATTAATGAAGCGCCCGTTATGCTTATAATCAGCAACATAGATTGTTATCAGGCTACACGAATGTGCTGTTTGATCAGGAGCTTCATGAGTCACAAATCCCATAAGCCCTATTTCTGGAGTCACAGCCACACGTAATGATGACTGTAATGATGAGCGGAGGCTCTGAGACCCAGGCTGATATGGGAATACACTTGGCACAAATTGTTTATTGCTTTTATTGAATTTTCTGAAATTTATTTGTAATATCTGTGATTTATTTTTAACAATATCACAAATTGTTTTCGAGGGGAGATAATGCACACTATTCACTTCAACCAAGGGCGTTATTTAATTTGTTATACCAAATATTAATATGAACATTATTAAAGTCGCTATTCAGGAACGGAAGCAAAATGTTTATCAGCTGGAGAATCCGCTATATTGTTCAGAGCTATAGTTAAGGTGCGTAATTTGACCAATTTGGGGTGAAATTTTGTTATTTATTCATAAAAAATGGCAAGTTTGGGAGTGCTTTAGAATCGTCTCATTGAGACGATTCTAAAGCACTCCCAACTTGCCATTTTTGATGGAAAAATAAGAAATTTACCTCCAAATTACGCACCTTAACTGGAGCTCTGATTGTTTATGAATGCTGGGCTGGTTTCCGGTTTGTTTTGTAATATTACAACAAGAATGTCGTGGACATTGTCTGATGTCATTTCATTTGTATGCCTTTGCACTTTCAGTTTCCATTTTAGATAAACGCCGAAGGTAGTCCAACCATAATTCGACTGTATTCGTAATTACGCTTCGGGTATTTTCATAATCCATTAATGAAACACCCTTCAAGCTTCCAACAAACAATTGATATACATGTAGATTGTTATCAGGTTACAAGAGTGTGCTATTTGATCAGGAGTTATACTGGTCACAAATACCATAAGCCCCATTTATCCAGTCACTGTAATTTTGGAGTTATCTCCCCCAGGATGGCGCTAGCTGAGGCAGAGGAGGAGCTGGAACTTGCGAAGTCAGCCGTCGCGACCTCCGAGATGACTTCCACATTCTCGCGACCAATCAGCATCAGCAAGAAGAAGCAGCAGATGCCACGCCCCTACACGCCCCAACACACGAACATCTCGACCAACGTGTCAACTCGGGAATCTGTGGCAGAGATGCCAGATGTCCCAGAACCCGAGTTGGACGATATTTCAAAGTAATTGTCATCTCAAAGTAATTGTTATCTCCAATAAATGTTATCTCAAAGAAATTGTTATCTCAACCATATCTGTAAGTAATTGTATCTCGACCATATCTCAAAGTAATTGTTATCTCAAAGTAATTGTTATCTCAAATAAATGTTATCTCAAATAAATGTTATCTCAAAGTATTTGTGGTCTCAATTATTTGTTGTCTCAACCATATCTCAAAGTAATTGTATTGTATTGTTATCTCAAAGTAATTGTTATCTCAACCATGTCTTAAAGTAATTGTTATCTCAAAACTATATCTCAAAGTAATTGTTATCTCAACGTGATTGTTATCTCAACCATATCTCAAAATAATTGTTGTCTCAAAATATACATAGGCAATGGTGTGAGACTAAGAGTATTCCATATATACTCTGGTGTGTGACAAGGATATTCCACCCGAGTGGTCAGAATATGTTGTCAGAAACGAGGCTTTGCCAAGTTTATGACGACATGTTCTGACCACGAGGGTGGAATATCCTTAGTCACACACCGGAGTATATCTGGAATACTTTTTCTCGCATACCTACTAAGTCCAGAATCATGTTTAGCCATAGTACGCCATCAATGAACCACCATAGTATAATACTAACTTTTTTTCTTTATATGCTATCTCCAATACAACCAGTCAATCGCATTACCCGTATCAACAAATAGGTGTAAACAAAGTTTACACTAACACATTACAGTCTCCTACATTGGATCAAAACATTTAACACATAACGGCCCAATAAAAATACGGTCTGAAGACGCCCATGACATGATGTGTAAACCCAATTACTACATACACAAAATAAATAGGACGCAGTACGACTCATATAAATATTGAAAATAGACCATATATCCTCAATTCAAATTTGTACAATAATGTTTACAGAATCATTTTATGTTTTTATTTTGAGTATTTATTGCAATTCCGAGACGCTGTCTTCAATTACGCAAATATCAGTCCGCTGAAAGTTTCACTCCGACGGACATTTGTCATTTCAACACGTTGCCATTTTCAAGAAATTCTTGCTCACTGGATTATTAAACAAATATTCCAATCACTATCAACTGTCACTATACATATGTTTGGGGAAGAATCAACAACATAGGAGGTAAAGATTTTGCTGTCGATCACATGTGTTTTTTTTAATAATAATCATGTATTCAGTATTCGGCCAACTGATTTACAGACGGCCCTTACACAACTCGTCCCACAAATTTACGCAAATTTGATAAAACATGAAATAAATAATAGCCTACATAACAAATCCAGAGCGACGTTGTTGACATTGTTGACATTGTTGTCTACTGACAGTACTGTGTAGAGAGCGTGTGTTTGTAAACAATGCAGACGACGTTTGGAAGCCAATACACAAAAAGTAGTTCCGGCAGTGTGTGACAGGTCAGCCGTGTGAGATAGCCGTGTGAGACAGAAAAATCCCACATGGGCGTGGCTTCGGAAATAACATTGAAATGGACTCTGGGTATGCGAGAAAAGGATATTCCACCCGAGTGACAGAAAAATTGCAGAGTTTGTGTCTGTCAGGAAATATGATTTTGTGGGATCGAACCCGTTAGCACGTCCTTACATGACCTTAGCTGCTGATAGGCCGTTAAACACGAATAAACAAATAAACAAACAAACAGGAAATATGCCCTTCAATTGTATCTTACAGGGATGCCCTGTTCAGACAGCTGTGTGTTCTACACTGGATCCTGGAAGCCATGAGCACAGACCCACCCTCCGCCATGACACCCATCATGTCTGCATGGAGCCTCTCGTAAGTTGTCTCCCCTGGCCCAATGTAGGCTGGATACAATTTCAGAAGTCGGGGGCCTATTTCACTAAACTTCGTACGACAAAATTGTTCGTTTGTGCAAAATTATGATAGCCATGTAAATTTCACATTAACAATGTTCTCTTGTAAACAATTATTGGATTTACATTTATTGAGCATAGGCTGCATACTATAGTATGATGCAAGAGACGGGTTGGCTTGATTTGTTCATCAGAATCGTTCCAAAACAATTTGCTGTGCAGTAACATCATTGACACAGTTTATGTGATGAGCTATGGGGGAAAACATACCATAATAACCCTAAATATTTAGACACAATTTATTCTGGGAAACACATACAAATATACGGTTTCCCACAACAAAGTGTGTCACAATATTTAGTGTTTGTATGGTTGTACTGGTTTATCGCAATAACATATTTGGATGCAATTTGATTTGGGAAACCGCTATTTTGTAGGGGTTTCCCAAAACAAATAGTGTTCAAACATTTAGGCGTATTACGGTAATTTAAAATCTATTTTAATTTGCTTTTGTTCCATTTTGATGGATAAACATTATTGATGCAATGTAAGGAAGTCTGCATTTCGTTCAATGAAAATAAAAGTACAAATATCCACTTTATTATAGAAGGCAGAAGATCATTGTCCGGAGCAGTGCTCCAGATGAGGAATTAGTAATTGAGTATTGTCACTCCATCATTTCTGAAGCAATTTGGGTATTTCAAAAGTTTAATTGGGTAAAATAAAATCACACTACTGTTTACACATCAAAAACATACCATTTAAGCAAATACGCAGCTTATCTGGAGCTCTGATCCGGAGTCATATGCGACATGCCATGTAATTTTGTATCTAAGATCATGTGCAATTATTCATGAAAAATATTTACAGAAACCATGATATTTTCAGTAAATGACGAAATGTTCGTAGCAAATATAGGGTTAACTGTATTGTAATTTTCAAATTTGCGGCGTATATCAGAAAATGATAGGTAGGAAAATCTGTTTAATGGCGACGCGCTAGCGTCACCATTAAGCATGTTTTCCGACCTATCATTTCTAATGCACTCGTTTACTACTGGCGTAGGAATAGATATTGAAATAATTTGCGACAGTTCATCAACAATGATATACCTTTAATGTATGACCATCAGCCAATCAGATTGCGTGATATTTATAGAGTGCATTAGAATGCAGAATCATTCCGCATTTGCTATATATATTTCGTCAACTTGTGACGCCATTTACGGAAAATATTGTAAATTCTAAATATTTTACACAAAACATCGCACATGTTCTTTGGTAAAACACCACATGGGATGCCTCATTTAAGAATTAAACAAACTGGGCCTAGGGTCATGAAATCTTCTCCTGAGAAACGTGTTATCCCAATGATTACATGATTCAGGACCAGCTACATGGGTGGTCGAAACCTGCTTAGTAGTCGTTACATGTAAGTGACGCCACCTAGGGCCAATGGAGGGTGCTGGGGTATTATGTAGGCCACATTGGTGTCGGTGAATAGGAATGTGGAGAAATGGCACTTATGGGTTTTATGACCAGTTTAGCTGCTGATCAAATAGCACACTCCTGTAGCCTGATAGCAAACTATGTTATGCTTGTTAGAAGCATGGCGGGTGTTTCATTGATGGAATGGCGAACAATGTAGATCCTGATCAGATTGTGCGGATGCACAGGCTGATCTGGATCTACACTGATCGCAAAACCCATAATCCCCATTTCTCCAGTTACAGCCACAAATGCCTAGGTGTACCATGGTGAATACCTTATGTGATGGACATTTGTTATTTAGTCACTCATCAACCTACGAGGCACTTTGTACGCAGTTTTACTCAGATATTATTTAATATCTTGAGTAAAATTGGATATGATTTAAAATGGGGTGTCGTTCATATCACAAAGTGCATGTGGTATGTGTCTATTTGTCGGAGCACAGCACACAAAATGGCTGTTTGTCGTGCACACAAAATGGCTGTTTGTCATGCACACAAAATGGCTGTTTGTCGTGCACACAAAATGGCTGTTTGTTATGCACACAAAATGGCTGTTTCTCGTGTACGCAAACTGGTTGTTTGTCGTGCACACAAAATGGCTGTCTGTCGTGCATGCAAAATGGCTGTTTGTCGTGCACGCAAAATGGCTGTTTGTCGTGCATGCAAAGGCGGTTTGTCATGCACAAAAAATGACTGTTTGTTGTGTACGCAAATGGCTGTTTGTCGTGCACGCAAAATGGCTGTTTGTCGTGCACATAAATGAGCTATTTGTCAGAACAAACAGTGAACATCGATTGAGCATTTCAGTGTTGTCACAGTACAGGGGATCAGCTTTATGAAGGTTTTGATGCACAGCACTTGGATTGTTTGGTAAAGCACCCGGGATGAATGGTTTGGTTACATTTATAATTTATTACAGTTAGCTTGTTCTTCATTTTATGTCTCACCCACATTAGTGGAAAGTGAAACATGGTGGTCACAATTCTGACATATGCATCGTCATTGTCATAGGCATCGTCATAAGTGTCAACTATTTTGGATGTACAGTAGAAGATCGATCTCTCGAACTGGCAACGGACTCAAATAAAAGTTTGAGGGAAAGAAAGAAAATGTGACAGTTAAAATTCAATTAAATATTTAAAGGCGAATTTTGTTCAAATTAATTAATTATCGTGGTCATCTGGCGTCGAATTAACACCGTTTAATTTTTAGCCAGGTTTTTAAAAAAAAAAATCCAGGCTATTGGATTGGCGAAAGCCGGGCGGGCGGGGGGGGCGGGCGGGCGGGCGGGCGCGGGCGGCGGGCGGGTGGGCGGGCGGGCGGCGTCCACAATCAATGTTAAGTTTTCGTGTTTGAGTCCATTTCTTTGTTACTGTACCACCTAGGACCACCAAACTTGCACAGCTTCATAATCAAGGGGTGCCCACCACATATCACTTTCCAACATGTTACTTTTTTTTTAACTCCACCCATTTTTTCCGCGCAATCGACTTAGCCATTTTCAATGTTAAGTTTTCGCGTTTTCAATGTTAAGTTTTCGTGTTTAAGTCCATTTCTTTGGTACTGTAGCACCTAGGACCACCAAACTTTCACAGCTCATAATCAAGGGGTGCCCACCACATATCACTATCCAACATGTTACTTTTTTTTTAACTGACCATTTTTTCATGCAGTCGACTTAGCCATTTTCAATGTTAAGTTTTCGCGTTTTCAATGTTAGTTTTCGTGTTTAAGTCCATTTCTGGTACTGTAGCACCTAGGACCACCAAACTTTCACAGCTTCATAATCAAGGGGTGCCCACCACATATCACTATCCAACATGTTACTTTTTTTTTAACTTGACCCATTTTTTCCATGCAGTCGACTTAGCCATTTTCAATGTTAAGTTTTCGCGTTTACAATGTTAAGTTTTCGTGTTTAAGTCCATTTCTTTGGTACTGTACCACCTAGGACCACCAAACTTTCACAGCTTCATAACCAAGGGGTGCCTACCACATACAACTATCCAACATGTGACCATTTTTTTACCTTCACCTATTATTTCTACGTAATTGACTTAGCCATTTTCAACGTTAACTTTTTAACGTACGTCTGGTTAAATTTTTTGGTTAAAACTTTTTTGTTATACTATATCTCTGCAACTGCTTCGCCCATTCCTTACCTTGAAACTTCACATGGGTGTTTATCATCGACCATATTTTCACTCTAACCCCCAACCGTGCGGCCCCTGTGCGCAATGTCAAGGTCAAATTACTTTGAATTTATTTGTTAAAGTTTTTTCGTGTACTATCTCTCTGCAACTGCTTCACCCATTACCTTGATACTTCACATGGGTGTTTATCATCATTGTCGCACCCGCTTGCGGAAAGTGCGATATTGTCGGCATTTTGGCATACGTCCGTCCGTCCGTCCGTACGTCCGTGTGTCCGGTTAAAGTTTTTTCGTTAAAGTTTTTCCATCTACTATATCTATTTTTTTAGTGTCCATGCCTCGCCCCAAGGCGCGACATGCAGGCCATCTAGTCTACAAAAAGTGGGTATAATTATGTTATCCAAGTGTCCATGCTTGGAAAAAACCTGGCCTTCGTGGCTTTGCCTCGTTTCTTGTTAAATTCATGAATTAATGTCACCACCTGTCAAGCGAAACAAATAAAAAAGACCGCCAATCGTGATATTCACACCTCGTTGGGCAAACAGATCAGCTGACGACAGACTTACCTGTACAAGCTATCAATAGCACTTTACATTGTTTGACTGACCAAGGGACCGTGACTTTGGTTTGAGAGTTCGACTTTGTCGTAGTTAGAATTATAGGTAAACAAATATATGATTTATATAGGGAAATTTGTCGGGACCACAGGACAAGTTCGAATTTTCCGGAGTGTTCGACAGAGACCTGTTCGAGAGATCGATCTTCTACTGTACATGAAAATGATGTATATCTCCTGATATGTTCTTTACCAAACTTCAGCAGTAGCTTCTTCACATTGACTAACCACCCTGTGTCATTCGGGTGACATTGACCTAGAAATAATTGGTTGTGGCTGAAACACTCCCTGGCGATCACCTTGTTAGCGTAACTATGTAGCATAGTTGTGCTTATGCAATACACCTTGTGTCATCAGCGTCTGTCAGTCCGTCCATCTGGCCATCCATTTGTCCAACTTCAGATCTTTAGTGTCTATTCTTTATCCCTTTCAACACTACAGCCCTCTATAGCGGTGTTTGCCAATAGTGTAGATCCTGATGAGCAGGCTCGTAACGAGCCGTCTCCACAGGATCTGCACTTTTTACAAGTAATTTTCATATATTTTAGAAACAAAATACACACACATTTCATACATGGACTAATGAAAATAATTTTGTCTAACCCTTTCACCCCTACGTAACTGGAATGGATTTTGGTATGTTAATTGTGCAACCAATCCAACCGTCACAAAATGATTTTCAGACTAGTCCATTTATGAAAAGGGGGTGTTCAAGTTCTCAAAAATATGAAAATTACTTGCAAAAAGTGCAGATCCGGATGAGACGGCTCGTGATGAACCGGCTCATCTGGATCTACACTGTTTGCCAATACCACTGTACAGGCCTGTGGTGTTGAACGGGTTAAACCAAATAATTTTGTGACGATTGAATTGGTCGGAAAATTAACATATCAAAATCCATTCCAGTTATTTAGGGGTGAAATGGGATATGTCACATAATGAAACATAGCTTCACCATGCTTCGTTTTCCGACCACTTTTATCTATATTATGTAGATACATTTATTCTTTGAAGTTGGTGGTATAGTATACTTACTGGCTTTAGCAGATTTAGTTCTTTTCAAACATATAATTCTTTTTGGCAGTTACTGGAGATATGGGGCTTATGGGTTTTGCAGCCAGTGTAGATCCAGATCAGCATGTGCATCAGCAGTCTTATCAGGATTTGCACTGATTGCCATTCCATCAGTGAAACACCTGCAATATAGATTGTTATTAGGCTACAGGAGTGTGTTATTTGATCAGGAGTTACACTGGTCACAAAACCCATAAGCCCCATCTCTCCAGTCACAGCCACATTTATGTTATATTTGCTAAATGGATACAAAATAGGATGTTATGGCTTTGGTAAAACAAACTTAGTTTGTTGTTGTTGTTTTTTTGTTTGCTGGACCAATCTCAAAATCAATATTGAAAAGCAATGTAGGCACGGGTATATTTATAATCCACAGACGATAACTTGCTACTTGTGTACAAACAAACCGGTCATAAACAAAACACAGAATAGCTAGTGAGACAGGTAAATATATCTGTGCGTGTATTCCTTTTCACTATTGATTTTGAGATTGGTCACCAAGTCTTATATAGTCGAGGGGTTCGAGTGACAGATATCAATGATGGCGGTCCTGCGTTCGAATCTTAGTTTTCATACATATAGATATATTTTTATTTTATTATATTTTATTATATTGTTCTGTTTTGTATGTGTTGCCCTTACACATTACATTATTTACATGTAGAAGGTTAGTCTCGCTTTGAAGATAGCTAATAATTAAGTGCACCTGTCATTTGTGTCCATCATTTGAACCGCAGTACATGAAGAACCTGGGATTATGTTATCGCCGATCATGTCACATTGCGGTCATTATAGGAATGAATGGCCTTTTTGTGGAATTTATCGGGGTATAAACTTGAAAAAGTCGTGGGAATACTGGACGAAGGCCGGAAGGCCTCGTCCAGTATTCCTGCGACTTTTCCAAGTTTATATCCCCGATAAAGTCCACAAAAAGGCCATTCATTCCTTATAATTCCAGTATTGGAAATAAATTCATAAGAAAATGTGTTTATTTTCAGTTTTCTTAAGAATTATTTTAACTGCGCCCGACGGTTACGGAAAGTAGTTTGGCATGGGAGTTTACTGGGATATAAATTTTGGACAGAGACTTGCTACGGACCAATCAAATGTTAGGGAATTGTGTAAATATTTTTGTGCTGGAATTATATAACAATTGTGATAACCCAACGCTGTTTCACCTATTTCCATCTCCAGCAACCAATCATAAAAAGAACACAATAATATCGACAAAAAGTAATGTGTTTTGTGAGGTTCGAACTCTCGTCTAGATTGAATGAAAAACAGATCTGCAAAATTGTGTATATTCTACCACTTCGATACTACTAAGCCACATTACATGTACATTTGTTAGCACCGACTTACACTATTATAAAGACATGCATGCACGTGCACACCATCATGTATTATTATACACGAAAACTATGATATGATAATACACTGTGACCGGATTTACCTATTTTTGGACTCATCAATTGACCTCCAGCAACTTATTATCGTTTGTCATTTATACCTGTCTCACCTATTCTGTGTTTTGTTTATGACCGGTTTGTTTGTAAACAAGTAGCAAGTTATTGTCTGAGGACTATAAGTTCCCTTTTGTTTACCAGTGGCCAACATAGTGATCTAGTCAAAACAACAAGTAGCGCATGCACATGAAAACCAACATGGTTGACATGTTGACTTCCTCACCCATCAGTTAACTAATATTGGTCGGTGTTTGAAATGTTTCAATTTCATCAACATATATATAGATAAATGACTAACAACATCGATGGTATCCCAAGGATTTTAATGTTAACGTTGAAATAAAACATTATTGGGTAAACATATTTTATGTGGGATTTGCAAACAGGGCACGTTTTCTCATGCACCTGTCCCCAGTTGGAGAAGGGTAATATTGATTTTTTAAGCTGACTATATACAAGGCTGTACACAAGCCAAAATCAGGTATGGAAGGACTTCGAGCCATTTCCCACCCTTAAATATAAGAAATTCAAGCCAAAACTGGATTAGTGTTTATTTATGCGCAATCGAGAGAACATTAAAACATTTAAAATATATAAATATCATTTAAAGGAGTACCGATATGATATATTTAAATAATAAAAATATTGAAAATATATACTACAGCATAATTTACTGATCGATAATAGTCACTGAATTGGGGCCTATTTGACCGCATTACCTATTGCGCGGGCACCCCCCCACTAGACCCCCTCTTTATGTTGGTCAGTGAGGGTGTTCTAGGGTGCGCTGGCTAATACAATGTAATGGATAGTTCTGGAACTGACTGGTGAATGCATTGTGCTTGTGAGAGGCACAGGGAGATTTACTACATGCTGGGATGCTTTTCATTCTCAGAATTTATGACATTATCCCCTATTTGTTGGAAAAGATGACTAAAAATGAATAATTCCAGCACAAAAATATTTACACAATTCCCTAACATTTGATTGGCCCGTAGCAAGTCTCTGTCCAGAATTTATATCCCAGTAAACTCCATGCCGAACTACTTTCCGCAACCGTCAGGCGCAGTTAAAATAATTCTTAAGAAAACGGAAAATAAACACATTTTCTTGATGAATTTCAAATGCTGGAATTATAAGGAATGAATGGCCTTTTTGTGGAATTTATCGGGGATATAAACTTGAAAAAGTCGCGGGAATACTGGACGAGGCCTTCCGGCCTTCGTCCAGTATTCCCGCAACTTTTCCAAGTTTATACCCCGATAAATTCCACAATAAAGCCATTCATTCCTATAATAAACTTGGAAAAGTCGCGGGATACTGGACGAGGCCTTCCGGCCTTCGTCCAGTATTCCCGCAACTTTTCCAAGTTTATACCCTGATAAATTCCACAAAAAGGCCATTCATTCCTATATTAAACATTCTGTAGAGAATTACATGGCCTTCAAATGCAAAATAGTCTACACTCGTTACCTCAATTACCTTAGTTATAAAAACAAAAAATATGTCAAAACGATGTGTAAATGATAGGCAATCATTCGTTTGTGGAACTACTGTCTGTTCCATGAAATGCTGCCCAAGATTTATTGCTATAAAAACACTCCAAGCTGCTTATTTTTTTATATAAAAAATGTCAAACTATTTTTTAGAAATGAGCCTACTTTTTATTTCAAGAAAATCCGTCTAATAACAAAGTTATTTCGAATAAACAGTCATGGATGGGCATTTGCCTTATAAATTCATTTCACCGAATTTTAGTTGTTGACAATAAATTAAAACAAGAAACTACTATTGCAATAAACACTTCCGGTAAACAACAACAACAACAACTATTTATTGCGAACTGAACACTAATTCTTCAGAAATTTGTGTATTAACAGCATATAACTTAAACAGCTTGCATTAAAATATATCAATTAATCATTTAATCTTCATATATTTAGTGAATATCATTCATCCATAAGGTTCCAAGTCGATCTGATACTACTGCTAATACATCCTAAGGTATTGTAAATTGTGAATGCTAACAAACTTGATTTGATGACCTTCACCAACCAATCAGCGTTTAGTAAACCAAGTTGTCCACGGAAATTCATCCGGTAAAGAAACTGGCTCACAAGAAGTGACTGTATAATTCCGCCGGAAATGACATATATGGTGTTCCCAAGTCATACCATTAGAGAAGGTAGATTTACACTGGTGTAGATGTGTGAGGATATGTGCAATTAGTTATACGTGGTAGGAACAACCTGCCAACCACAGCATGGCATTAACAATAAATACAAAAGCTGTAGCAGATGATGATGACATCATGTTGTATTTTGATCAAATTCTCGGCATTTTCTTCTAGAATTCTTGTACGAACACCGAGAAATGGAGGCTCGATTCCTTTATTTTTCAATCTGGTAAGATTTGCTCTCATAAAGACGAGGTTAGTGTCTTTTTTTTATGCCACCGGTCTCGAATGCTGACGGTACTATACTTATGTGGCTAGCCCCACAGGGTTATGGACTTAGTAAAGGATAGGGTTGGTTACAATTAGCCACCTAAAAATCCTTTTATGTGGCTAAAAATCCTTTTATGTGGCTAATATTTAACATGTGATAAGCCACATAAGTATAGTACCGTAAGAACGTCCGTCCGTCCGTCCGTCACACTTTTCGGTTAACCACTTTGTCACAGTTTCTCAAATATGCTGCAGGTGGCATCCGCGTTCGACAGATGCATTTCTTGTTTATGATGAAATCCAGCATGCTGTTTGATGCTAGAAAAATGTTGAAAATCTGATTGCACGTGACATTTTAACATTACAACCTTGCATTCAATTCTTGATTTGGGCTATTACTTCATTATCGGACTGAATTTCAAAAAAATAAAAAGATGGCTCGTTGCTAAATTTTGCTGAAAAATGATTTTATGCACAAAAAAAAGAGGAGTTTTAGGGTGTTTAAATAGGTGTAAAAGTTGGGCAGACAGTAGGAACACATCCGGAGGATTGGAAGGTATATTATATTTTAATGATGAATCCATCCTTTTGGATTCTTATCTTAACCCTTAGACCGCTACACACAAAAATTGTTGTCTGCTATTGCTTTTATATATTGCCTTATTTCTCAATAAAAACATGGTTTGACAGCACTTCAGAAACATTTCCAATGTCAAAGCATGTTGTAAATTAATCTAAAGAGCTTTCAAAGCATGTTTTTAATGATAAAAATGTAAAAGAGAAAATAAACAACAGATGACAAAAAATTGTTAAAGGGTTAATACTTAATCTTACTATAATTCACACCTGGGCCCAATGGGTCTGGTATAGTAATGGAGCCTGGCACCAGATTAGGACACTGTCAGTACTGAAAGTTGTTATTGTAATTTAAGTGTATGGTACTCCCCACATAATGTGCATTCCCTCTCTATATGCCCTTGTTGTTGAACTGTGGTAAAACCCCACTCAATCAATCTCTATAGCTGATTTCATCAAAATTGCAAAGTATACTTATCTATCAAAGTATACTTTGAGGGAGTAATCATTTATTTTTCCCGAAATACATTATTTCATATAGAACTAACGACTGCATGTATTTGATGATTAAAAGTATGCAGAATTATTATACTGAATTTATTACATTATCACAGCCAAAATGGCTGTGATAATGTAATAAATTCAGTATAATAAAAATTAATAAATTTATCCTAAAATTGAAAATTTCTCCATCAAAGTATACTTTGCTAGATAAGTATACTTTGCAATGTTGGTGAAATCGGCTACTGGTTTGGCCCTCAGGTACATCTTTGGCATTATTGCATGTAGTACATTCAGTATAATAAAAATTAATAAAAATTTTAATATATCTACAGGGATATTGGGGGGTCGCGGGCCCTGCCCAAGAAGATAGCCCGAGACCGAGTGACGGAGACCACCTGGACCAGCTTCTTATCTGCTTCCTCTGGCAGGGTAAGTTGGCCATATACAGCTCGCCACGGGAAAAGAAGGCTTATCCAGTGTTTGGCCAGTGTAGCTCCCGATTAGCTAGCTTGCTTATGTAGTCAGATTTTATATTACAGGCATTCCGGAATGCTTTTTTTAATTGAATAGCATCTGTTGGGCCGACACTTTGATTAGATTGGTCGCGAAGTGAATACATAAGCCCCTTTCTTGCTGTGTCAAATGAGATAGTGTACATATAGTTTCTCAATATCAGTCCACAAATAAACCTGGTGATCGTTTCACAAAACTTTGTACGAATAAGTTTGTAAGTGCAAATTTGAAATTAAAAATAACATTTGCTCTCTCGCCAATTTTGGACAAATATTTTGTGGATCTTCTTACATTTAACCCTTACTACGCTGAATTAAATGTTGTCGTCTGCTGGAAATGTTTTATTTTCAATATTTCTCAACAAAAACCTGGTTTTGACAGCACATGAGAATCGTCTCCAGTGGAGACGATTCTCATGTGCTGTCAAAACCAGTTTTTTGTTAAGAATTAAAGCCAAAAGTGAAAAACAGCAGACGGCAATTTTCGTCAACAGCGTAGGAAGGGTTAATGGTTTGTACATTTGCAGGTACAGTATTAGCATTAGGCAGCTAAGTCATGAGAGAAGCAAATTCATGAAAATCTTCATGCGAACGTTTTGTCGTACATGTATAAAGTTTAGTCAAACGGGCCCCTTATTGGGGCCCTTTTCACTAAACTTCGTACAACTAAAATGTTTGTAAGTGCAAATTTAGGATCGTCTGGAAAATTCAATTGATGGATTTACATTTATTGAGTTTAGGCTGCATATGCAGCCTATGCTCAATTAATGTAAATCCAATAATTGTTTTACAAGAAAACATGTTAATATTAATGTGAAATTTACAGACTATCATAATTTGGCACTTACAAACATTTTAGTCGTACAAATTTTAGTGAAACGGCCACAGGTTTGTATAATTATTAGTACATATGCTGTTTGACGTTTGTGGATCATATCTAGGACTGGCCCATAGTAGTCTATAGACTTGTTTGATTGAGTTCCCTTATAAACATTAGAAAACATTATATCACTATAGCTGGACTTTTAAAGATTATAAACTCCAATACATAACTCCGAACATGTTCTTTATCATGTACCCCGAACATATTTATAGTCACCACCTGCCTGTCTGTCTGTCAGCATGAGTGGTGGTCGGACGAACGAGACGGCGTAAATTAACGGTAGGGGTTCATCCTTATAGGAATCACTATTTGCCTGGTTTGGCCCTCCGGTATGTTTTTATCTTTGGCTCTTTTGTTACCTGGGAGTTGAATTGGGTTATTGCCCATTATAAAAGTAGTAAGATTATTACTGATCCTACTGATTTTTGCGTGCCTGTCCCCTATGGGAATTTTTGTGAGGAGCATATAGTTACCGCTTTGTCCACTGTCAGCCGTCCGAGTTGTACGTTAAAGTTTTTCAAATTGCTATATCTCTGTGACTGCTTGCGATATGAACTTGAAACTTCATATACGCATTGATCATCATCCATTGTTTCATTGTATACCATATCCATGCTGCCCAGGAGCCCAAGGTCAAGGTCAAATGACTTAGAATTTTGTTTGTTAAAGCTTACGTTAAAGTCTTTCAAATTGCTATATCTCTGACCGCTTGTGATATCAACTTGAAACATCATATACACATTGATCACCATTTATTGTGATTAATAAGCATACTTACATTATGTACTACACAAATACCCAGGGTCAAGCACTTTGAATTCCAATCCAGGCGTCATCGGGGAGCATTTGTCGGATTTACCGACCATCTGTTGGTTTTGACAAAGAATTGGTCTTAATATGCTTATTCGCCATCATCCATATTTTCATTCTATAGTCCACCCATGCGGCCCATGTGTTCAATTTCAAGGTCAAATGACTTATAAACTTAATTGTGTTATTGTTTTTGAGGGATACATCTTCCAATAGTGTTACTGATTTCTTGTTCCTATAAAAATGTCACCTAGGAACCAGCCGAGGAGAAGACGCGACAAAAGGTACCTGCCGACTGAATGGCATCCACCATCTTCTCCGCTTCGTTTACTTATAGTCCCCTACTGCTTGTACATGCATTCAACTGACTGTACCTACCTATAACATTTGCATCTCATATTATATACACAATGCAATGCAAGCCGTCAATATATTTCCATATAGACATCTTGTGAGTTCATATTGATCTAGCCTTAGTCAACTGATGGAATAAATTTGTAGTTAACCCTTACACCGCTATCTTAATTTTTTGTCGTCTGCTGTTTATTTTCTATTTTCCATTTTTATCATCAAAAACATGATTTGACAGCACTTTAGAATAATTTACAACGTGCTTTTGACAGCACTTCAGAATCATTTCCATTGGAAATGATTCTGAAGTGCTGGCAAAACATGTTTTTATTAAGAAATAAGGCAAGATATAAAAGCAACAGCAGACGACAATTGTTGTGTGTAGCGGTCTAAGGGTTAAAATGTTAACTTTGTGTTAAAGTTTCAGTTTGTTGATCTATCCGTGAGCCTCTGCTCACTTTCACTTTGACCTGTTTAATAAACCAACCAATGCCTATATTTTAACCCTTATACCGCTACTCACAACAATTGTCGTCTGCTGTTGCTTTTATATCTTGCCTTATTTCTCAATCATAAAAACATGGTTTGACAGCACTTCAGAATCATTTCCAATGGAAATGATTCTGAAGTGCTGTCAAAGCATGTTGTAAATTATTCTAAAGTGCTGTCAAAGCATGTGTTTGATGATAAAAATGGAAAATAGAAAATAAACAGCAGACGACAAAAAAAATAAGATAGCGGTCTCCGGGTTGACTACTGTCTTGCTGACTTCTTACTTTCCTACGTTAATCTGGGTGAAAGATAAATATAGAAAGGATATACCACTAATATGATGTATTTTTTGTCAACATAAACCCCAAACACTCGTATTACCATGTCTATAAATAATCCTATGACTAACCCTTCTATCTCCTGCAATGCGTTGTGCAGCGAGGAATACTTGAATCAGATTGTCCGTTCGTCCGCCTGTCTGTCTTTCCATAACCAGACTTCACCTGCACCTGTGTTTTAGTAAATGTTCTTAGTGCGTTCTTCGATGCCATACTCAAAATCAGGCAGTTTGATTGGCCAGTTTGAATGTATGCACTACAGTTCCTGATGTGAATTAATCTTATTAGATGGGCCACAATCTATTAACCCTTAGACCGCTACATGTACTCACAACAATAGTCGTCTGCTGTTGCTTTTATATCTTGCCTTATTTCTCAATAAAAACATGGTTTGACGGCATGTTGTAAATTATTCTAAAGTTCTGTCAAAACATGTTTTTGATGATAAAAATGCAAAATAAAAACAAAAAAAAACAGCAGACGACAAAAAAAAATAAGATAGCGGTCTAAGGGTTAAAACCTGTAGCCGATTTGATCTTATTTAGCAAAGTGCACTTTGAGGGAGTAATTATTTACTTGTGATGAAATCTATTATTCCATATAAAGAAGTACCACAAGAGCATAGGGGGCCTAATCAGGACAATGGCTGTGATTTGGTAATAAATATTCTACAAGAATTATAAATCCTTGTAATCATCAAAATATGATTCTGTTCTTCTTATGGCAACTATGACCAGTAGCCGATTTCATCAAAAACATTAAGTACACTTATATCTAGCTAAATGTACTTTGAGGGAGCTATTTTCAATTTATGCATAAATTAATTGAAAGTTTTATTTAATGAAATAAAATATTATCTAACCAAAAAAATTGCTATGATAATTTAATAAATGCAGTATAATAATTCTGCATAATTTTAATCATCAAATAATTCCAGCACAAAAATATTTACACAATTCCCTAACATTTGATTGGTCCGTAGCAAGTCTCTGTCCAACATTTATATCCCAGTAAACTCCCATGCCGAACTACTTTCCATAACCGTGAGGCGCAGTTAAAATAATTCTTAAGAAAACGGAAAATAAACACATTTTCTTGATGAATTTATTTCAAATGCTGGAATTATAAGGAATGAATGGCCTTTTTGTGGAATTTATCGGGGATATAAACTTGGAAGAGTCGCGGGAATACTGGACGAGGCCTTCCGGCCTTCGTCCAGTATTCCCGCGACTTTTCCAAGTTTATACCCCGATAAATTCCACAAAAAGGCCATTCATTCCTATAATATAAACAGTTGTTAAAAAGGTTTATTATCCCCTCACCGATAGGCAAGAGGGGATACAGCGTTAGTGCATGTGCGTACATGCGTGCGTACGTACCTCAGTAACTCCTAACAAACAAGGTGAACATTATAAGGTCAATGAGAACTTAATGTTCACCTTGTTTGTAAGGCAAATGCGATAAATGTTTTTTTGTTTGTTGCTGCTAGCGAGGGGATTAGCTTCGTAATAACGATGCCGTTGTTCAGATTTTACCATATTTGTTGTTGTCTCCCAAGTTTTATTTTGGAACATTATTTTGTGGTATCCGGACAGAACCCCCTCGGACAAAACACCCTCGACCTAAAAATGACTACATGGACATAACCCCCTCAATCGTTTTATCAGGTTGGACAAAACACCCTCAATGTTTTTTTAGGGGGACGAAACCCCCTCAATCGTTTTCTCAGGGTGGACGAAACCCCCTCAATCATATTCTCAGGGTGGACAAAATACCCTCAATCGTTTTCTCAGGGTGGACGAAACCCCCTCAATTTCTGGGATTGTGATTGTTTGCGACTTTAATCTTCTTGGAAATTAGCAAAATAATTTACATAATTGTACAACCCTTTGATCATTCAGTGATCATTCAGCAAACAAATAAAAGGTTGAGTGGAAAAAGGTTCTATCTCCATTATATATATACATATATATGTAATGAAGATGGACCCTTTCTCCACTCAAAACTCCATCAATCCCAGAAATTGAGGGGGTTTTGTCCACCCTGAGAAAACGATTGAGGGTGTTTTGTCCACCCTGAGAATACGATTGAGGGGGTTTCGTCCACCCTGAGAAAACGATTGAGGGGGTTTCGTCCACTCTGAAAAAAACATTGAGGGTGTTTTGTCCAACCTGATAAAACGATTGAGGGGGTTATGTCCATGTAGTCATTTTTGCGTTGAGGGTGTTTTGTCTGAGGGTGTTTTGTCCTACATTCTTATTTTGTATATCACAGCTGTAATTGCACTGCAATCACCCATGATAGTGTGACAAACTGTAACCCCATGGTGCATCTGCGTGAGGCTTACAGCATTTATGGCTTTGACTGGAGAAATGGGGCTTGCGGCATTTATGACCAGTCTAGCTGCTGGTCTACTGGCACACTTCCGAAGCTCTGTAAGGATATACATGTATATATGCAGAGCTCCAGATAAGGTGCATATTGGCATATTGGCATATTTTACGAGAATACGCATTGAATATCAAAAGTGTGAGTACAAAATACTCACAGCAATGTGAAAATACGCATTGATTTTCAAATTGAGTAGTGAAAATACTGTAATAAAGTTGAAAATTTACTTAGTTTAGCTGCAAAAAGAAAACAGTGTTTTTTTGCAGCTCAAATAAGTGATTTTTTAAATTATTTGTTCCCTATTTAATAAGGAAGAAAAGCAATACTACATTTGTAAAAGTAAAATACGCATTGAATTTGGAATCTGCAGTGGGGCTATAATACTCTTTAGATACAAAACTTATCCGGAGCTATGTATATGCATTGACTTTTATAAACCAGACAAACAGAATAGTAACAAATAGTGACCGACTTGTGATCAGTCACAGTGTATATCCTGATCAGACTGCGCACACGGATACCATAAAGCCCTATTTTACCAGTCACAGACACGTAGGTACAACATAAAGAGAAAAACATCCTGGTCATCCAGGGGCGGATCCAGCATTTGGGGAATGGGGGGGGGTGTCTAGTAGCGAAGGTAACTCTTGCAATTACTCCCGTACCGTCCAGTACCGGAGTAATTGCAAGAGTTACCGTTCGCAACTAGGGGGTTGCCCGATTTTCGAGCTCTTCGAAATGCACTTTCCTGTGTTTTACGGCATTTAAATTCAGACTCCAACTGGTGGTAAACTGTGATCTATGTAAACTCCGTGGCTGAACAGGGGGGTTGCAACCCTGGAACCCCCCCCCTCTCTCTAGATCCGCCCCTGTCATCAATATGGAGTGCATGTTCTGTAATCTCTTGCTCACTGCAAAATCTAAATCCCATATTTAGAGAACAACACTAATTCCTTTTACCGTATACAAAATGTTATATCATGAAATATATTTAAGTGCATATTCATCCATTTAAATTTTGCAATTGCTTTTCAGAAAGTGACTTTGTCACCTCGGGTGTATTTATTGACCAACCCCCCAGTAAACTCCCAACCAAAGGTACCCGTGCATCTGTTTATTGTCACCTTAATTTCCGTTTCACGTTAATCCAAATTTTCTTGCGTTAACCGCCCTATGCAAACGCGAGAAAATTTGGTGTATGTTTCACATATGTGCACTAAGTTGTGTTGGGAGAAAAATTTTGCATGTGTTAACTCTTTGCATGCTGGGAAACTTGTGGGCTATAAATAGTTCAAAACTAGCGGACAAAAATTCATCATATTTTCTTGTATTTCTCCCCGTAAATATCATTAATATGTCTTGGAATTTCATTAGAATTGAGTCCTGAGGACTCAATTCTAATGAAATTCCAAGACATATTTACAGAGAGAAATAAAACATACACTCCTAATTCGTTTTGGCAGATATTTTCGCAGCTAGCACGCAAAGAGTTAATGAATCACACTGTGTTAGCGATATTAATTGATAACCTTTGAAATATGTTAACTAATTTATTTTGTCTGCAATTGTCTATCCACTTCACCTCATTTATAATACCTATAATGTATAATGGGGTCTGTCTGAAATTGGTGATGGGCCGTGGCCTAGGGAACATGGCATTGGTTGTTAGTTCAATCCTCATCATAGGCATGAACAATACTTGCATAGTATTTCTATCCCACTAGTGTGTCGGATGAGACTTTAAACTGTGGTCCCATCTCTATATGACCTTAGCTGTTGGTTGTCTGAAACCGTGTTGATCATGTTTTTCATATCTGCATGATGGGATAAACTATTGCTGAATATGGTCGTGTTAGTGTCTTAACATATTATGTGGCATTGCTGTCTTTGCCATCTCAATATGTACATGTCATCAGTCGGCTTCACCTCTTGACGTCTTGTAGCATTTGACACAAACAGCAACAAAATATAACAGATAAACTAATAATATTTGGTATAATGTTCCAAAGATAATTATCTACAAGGTGCTATGAATTATATCATGCCAACGTATACACCATAAGCCCATAAATAATAAGTCCTATTGCTTTCAATACAGTATAATGTGGTACATCATGTGTGTACAGATATTATTGCCTGTTTGACTGTTGAGCATTTTACACATGGATTGTATGCGTGTGTTTTTGCAAAGGAGAACATTTATCTTCGGAAGTCAGATCCAATATATACTAACTATAACAATAGTATAGGAATGAATGGCCTTTTTGTTGAATTTATCGGGGTATAAACTTGGAAAAGTCGCGGGAATACTGGACGAAGCGATAAAAAATTACAATTTTTTTTTTTTCTTTTTTTTTTCGAAAATTGTAATTTTTTAAGGCCTCGTACAGTATTCCCGTGACTTTTACAAGTTTATATCCCCGATAAATTCAACAAAAAGGCCATTCATTCCTTATAATTCCAGCATTTGAAATAAATTCATCAAGAAAATGTGTTTATTTTCCGTTTTCTTAAGAATTATTTTAACTGCACCTGACGGTTACGGAAAGTAGTTCGGCATTGGAGTTTACTGGGAGATAAATTTTGGACACAGACTTGCTACGGGCCAATCAAATGTTAGGGAATTGTGTAAATATTTTTGTGCTGGAATTATCACATTGTAAATAATTCCTTCACAAACTATCATTACTGTCTGTTTCACCAAACCTGCCCAAATTTTACAGCCATATAAACAATGTAGTGTCTGTCATATTCTTATGTGTCAGTGTCATGAGATGAAACTGACCGATGCTTGTCAATATTAAGATGTCTCGTATTGCAACTCAATGCACAGTATAGTATACACAAAGAATAACCGGACCAGATAGACATGCTATTTGATTGCAGGTTTGTTTAGTCTCCAAATTTCAGTATTTTATTGTGTTGCAAAACAACTGAAAAGAAAAGAAACCAAACTTTTCTAAAAATAAATTAACCATAACTCACTTTTAATGAAGTGTCACTGGTAACTGTTGGATTTTGTGTTATGCACATGTGTTTGGAGGAAGGATATGATGTTTAAACTAACATGTCACTCCAGGGCTCCAGATAAGGAATTAGTAATTGAGTATTGTCACTCCATCATTTTAATTGGGTAAAATAAAATCACACTACTGTTTACACATCAACAGACAGCAATTATTGAAAAGTTTGCTTCGATATGAAAACATGTCTTGGTATTTCATTAGAATTGTCTCCTTGGAGACAATTCTAATGAAATACCAAGATGTGTTTTCATGGAAAATAAGAAAAATATGCTATACTTGTGGTCTGTTTATTGTTTTCTGCAGCATGATAAAGGTACCACAAATTGGTTATTGCTTTTTGATACTCGCTATTTCTGATTTCAATTGTGTTTTTGGCAATTTTAATTGGGTATTTAAGCAAATACGTAGCTTTTCTGGAGCTCTGGATCATCTATCACATGACCTATCCCCTGACATGGTGGACTAGTTTCTCGAACAATGAAAGCACAGCATTTCACCTCCATTAATTGTATACTGCAATGCATTCGCCAGTATTTATTAAATTAATCATTACATGTTGCAATAAATACAAAGTCATATTTAAACCAACTGTCGATCCCGCCTTGTCGTAAATTCACGAGAAGAGCATTACCTAGCTTAGAAAATCTCAGCTCTACGGATGTGTTTTACTATTTCATCTGTCTTTTATATTATCTGTATCCGTGAGAGCTGAGACCCTTATAGTGTAAAATTTAGTCACAATAACAGCCCAATTTGTCCTGATGTTTTGCTACACAAATGGGAATAAAAGGATAACCAATGTCAAACTATGTATACCTACATGTGTATTATTGGTCTATGAATGTTTTTAACATGATTGTGTAGTGTTAAACTTCTCACTTGTCAGACTGTGTAGCAAAACGCCAGGACAAGTTGGGCTGTTATTGTAACTAAATTTTACACTATAAGGGTCTCGGCTCTCGCGGATACAGAAAATATAAAGGACAGATGAAATAGTAAAACACATCCGTAGAGCTGAGATTTTCTAAGCTACCTGTTACCACGTTTACATGTTCGATTCGGTTTCAAACTGCCAATAATAAGTAGTATCTCAAATGTAGGGGCGGCACTACATTGAAACGAACATTTGCAGGCGACGAGGCCGGCAAAATAATAAAACAGTGATATTTCACATATTGAATTTATTACAACTTCAATATACGAACCATAACTGTTACTTATAGCTTTAGCCATCCAGGAATTATTTTGATAAAACTATTTATGTGATAACTGATATTCTAACGACATATATATTCATTAACCAATTATGTAAGAACTGTATGTCACATAAGCAATATAGAGCAATATACCTGTATGTAAATATGTGACTACACGTCACAAAACAGGACTTGATGCTTTAGCTACCGATGTAGACCCAGATTAGAGGGTGGCTATTGTCATGGGCGGATTCAGGGGAAGGGGGGCGGACCCGGCGCGCGCCCCGCCCTAAAATTTGCCGGGGTAAGATTTTTTACAAGTTACAAGGCACGTTTCATGCCAAGTGCCATGTATTCGATGCATTTTTCGGTCGTTTTCTTATTGTTTCAAAATTTAAACGTTTTCAATGAAAAATCATGTCTAAACATACCGTGACAGTTTCAATATTTTTACTCCAAAATGCGCCAGAACGCAGGAAATGTGATGTAGATTTCCAAAATTTTCTGGGGGCATTCCCTAGCGCTATCTGGAGCTCTGCTCGGTCGACTATTTTGCAATACTTGACTATATTCGATAATATAGTCAAGTATTGCAAAATAGTTACGCCCCCCCCCAACCCGAAATCCTGGATCCGCGCCTGATTGTACACATACATGTATGGTATATGTATGCCCCCTATGCGATAGCAAGGGGCATATTTCTTTGCTGTTTAGGTTCTACCTGTCAATTTGTCTTCCTTGTTACTTGAGAGTTGAATCCAGTTATTATACCCAGTATAAAAGTATGAGGGTCATCGAATATACATGTTTATTACACTCTTGCGAGTTATTTGCATTGGTTTCGCTGTGAGAGAAAACCCGTTATCAACAAATAATACTGTGAAGAACACCCGTAATTGCGCGCCTGGTTCTTGGAAACCACGAGCTACCATGCAAAATATTTAATTTTTATTGCAGTCAAAATAAAGTTATTTGACAATTTGGAAAGGGTCTCGACTAATCTAGAATGTTAATGTGATTGAACACATTCCAAACATGCACTGAAATATATCTGGCTCATAGAAACATTTGGATTTCAAAAAGTTTACATGACGTCACATTTGACGTCACACAACGTAACGTCAAAACGCGGGAAAACACGTCATTGTATAACTATTCAAACACACATCACAATTCATTGATTATAATCTCAAAAATAGACTAAATGTGCATATATATCCGCCGTAGAAGTGTAATAAATAGGATATTCCATCGTACATGTTTGAATAGCAGAAATAATACACTCGTGTCCGTCGGCGTCCGTGCAAGCAACTCGTTCGCTACGCTCACTCGTTGCTTATCTGGAAGCCGACCCACACTCGTGTATTATTTCCCGCTATTCAAAATGTACGATGGAATATCCTCTATATAGTGAAAACCTTAAACGGCTGAATATTGTTAGTTTAGAATGAACAATCATAGCCACTTAACCCTTACTACGCTGAATTAAATGTTGTCGTCTGCTGGAAATGTTTTATTTTCAATATTTCTCGACAAAAACCTGGTTTTGACAGCACATGAGAATCGTCTCCAGTGGAGACGATTCTCATGTGCTGTCAAAACCAGTTTTTTCTTAAGAATTAAAGCAAAAATGAAAAACAGCAGACGACAATTTCCGTCAACAGCGTAGGAAGGGTTAATATAATTCCATAATCGTACAATGCAACCTTCTCTGTTATTATGGTAATAATTGATTTGCATATACTCGGGAATGCTTCTATACTAGCTGGTTGCTAGACAACCGGATGTGACACATCCATCTCCCATGGCATTATTAAGTCGTGCTACCCAAGGTTAGATACCGGTTTATTTATACTTTTAAATGTGTTCAAGTCACACAAACTTAATTTCAAAGAATGTGCCAGAGATATGACATCACTAATAACGTTAACTGCATACATTTTCAAGTTATTTTTGACAGTGGACACCACTGTGCAGCCACCGATCTTATTCTTAAGTTATAAATATGAATTGTTTGTGCTGATCCATCGTTAATGCCAATATTAATTGTTAATGCCATCCTGAATACTCTTAGCTATCTGCTCACATACACATCGTCTACCAAGTTATAAAAGCTGATAGCCTTTCTCATTTTAATTCTAGAGAGGGGTTCTTTAGAAATGCAAGTGTTTCCGAATTTAATCTAATAAATCGGTCGGTATATCATACAAAATATACGACCATAAGTGTCTCAAGGGTTCCCCAACATACTATGCATTTCTACGCTGTTTTTTTTGCTGAAAACACCCATGTTTTTATGAAATTATTTTTCTAGTCGGTCATCACCGCTGCCATGATGCTTGATGTATATGTGTTGATGACGTCACGTCACAATGACGTCATAGAACACAGTGACGTAATATAATGCGACCTCATTGAGAAAGTGCCACTATAGCAGTATGCCAAATTTCATTGAGATATACGCACTATATATCAATTTACATATTCGCTTGCACTATTTATTGGATGACACTCGTACATGTACATGTAGTAAGATTAGTAATAATCCTATTACTTTTTGAGTAGGGCTAAGTGACTCTGCTGTTGTGAGAACCTGTTATTCTTACTTTGTGATCTTCCCTCCCATTACCACATGTTAAATATGGGATTCGCCCCCGTTAACCCGGTCTAAAATGACTGTTGACAGGCCGCTAAACACCATTAAATAAATAATAAATGAAGCAGTCAGCGGAAGAAAGGAACTAAGTCCGCTTAACCCTTAGACCGCTACTCAAAACAATTGTCATCTGCTGTTGCTTTTATATCTTGCCTTATTTCTCAATAAAAACATGGTTTGACAGCACTTCAGAATCATTTCCAATGGAAATGATTCTGAAGTGCTGTCAAAGCATGTTGAAAATTATTCTAAAGTGCTGTCAAAGCATGTATTTGATGATAAAAATGGAAAATAGAAAATAAACAGCAGACGACAAAAAAATTAATAAAGCGGTCTAAGAGTTAACCCTTTCAACACCACAGACCTCTATAGAGACAATGTTTGCAAACAGTGCAGATCCAGATGAGCCGGCTCGTAACGAGCCGCCGTCTCATCAGGATCTCCACTGTTTGTTAATAGTTATCAAATTTGAAAAAATTACCCTTTCTGAAGAATGGAATAGCCTGAAAATTTGAATGGACCAATGAAATAGCATGAAACAGTGACATGGAACAGCCCATTAAGTTACTTGGTGTTGAAAAGGTTAAGGACTTAGCCCTCTTCTTCCACTGACCCCTTCAAATGTCCCGTTTCCTTCTAGATCAACATATTTACCAAGGTAAGGTAACAGTTTACCTTTTCCCTTTCTCACCGAGTTTCACAATGGGGGCCCATGTTTATAATTAACCCTTAGAATGGCGGGAAACAAAAATTGTCGTCTGCTGATTAATTGTCCTCTTTCTCAATAAAAACATGGTTTGACAGCACTTTAGAATCATTTCCATTTGAAATGATTCTAAAGTGTTGTCTCACAATGATGAGAAAAAACTGGAAAAGAAAAATTAAACAGACAACAATTTTAGTTCAGCATTGTAAGGGTTAAAACATTCTGAACCTCACCAGGTATCCAAATTTGCACTAAAAATCATGCAATTTAATTGGCCATGATTGAGTGCAGCTCAGCCTCGACCAATCAGAATTTCTGATTTCGAGCATGAGAATGGAGTACATTGCATAAGTACGGGCCGACACAGCGAGTCAGCTGATATTCATTGAAAACAGCATTTGTTTCATATCTTGCAATCATTGGAAATTAATGATTATAAAGTACTCACGTTGACAAACCATGATTTAATAAGAAAATGGAAAATAAAAACTTACCAGCAGACAACAAATTTTAATTCAGCATGGCAAGTGTTAACTGAACTGCACAGTATAGTACACTGTTTTCTGTGTATATGAGTGATCGTAGCTAGTTATTTCCCTTTGCAAGTCTATTTATGGAGATCCGGTCCTTTGCTGCATTTCCATGTTTATTTCTTATTGAATAGCACAAACATTGAGTATTGCGAACAGAGTAGACCCAGATCAGACTGCACACCTATGAATCTGGAAAATATTGTAATCCCAGATAAGATTGCGTAGATATGTAGGATGATTTGTATTCACACTGGTCAACATCACTCCCTTGACTCCTTTTCACAACAATCATGCTACATTCGCTCTTTTTACAAGCAATAAGTCCCTAAAATACACAATTTGGACCGTATTTCTATAAATAAATTCCAAGGGAGATAGCTAGCTATGATCCCCCATTATCCCCAGCTAAGTGGTTATCTCTTGTAACTGACTACCTACACCAACCCACCAGCCATTCACACCCTGGCACCTTGTCCCCACCCCCCAGTTCTATCATAGAAAACAACACAACCAACATGATCACTGACAATGGCATATTGAGTTTGTGAGCATTCAGATCAGCCTCGAGTCAAACTTAACGGGAGTAATCATTTATTTGTACTGAAATGCATTGTTTCACATAAACTCTGCCTGTTTATATTTAATTATTAATATTATTATTTTCGCTAGTTTTCTTTTTCTTCCCAAAAGCAAATGTTGTGACCACATGAACCGGCATTAAGAGAACCGGTAGCCATACAGTGATTGGACTCTGTATATCTGTGTGACTGTGAGTCCGTTTAGACGTTTGCCGGAGTTTCTTGTTGCTATTGTTTCTTCCGTCTTCTCAGAAGTATATGTTGTGACCACTCATTTGAACTGTCTCAATGAGACGGTTCCAATGAGTGGTAACAACATATACTTTTTGTGCAAAATTAAGGGAATTCATTTTTTTATTTTTAATTCAGTTTAAACCTTAGCATGTAATTGGTTAACCCATTTCAGTCTAAGGATACGATACTTTTTGTTGAAAAAATCTCATTAATTTGTTTATATCTCCATAAAGGTATACATTGTTACCACTCATTTGAACCGTCTCATCGACACAACATATATTTTCGAGATGAAATAAAGAACATATGATTTTTTTCTCAAAAGTTTTATACTGCTATAATTGTATCCCGTCTCTAATGTGTTAAACATGATTACATTTAATTTGATTCCAGAGAAAACTGTCCATTGTTGGCATCACGGCTGCCCTACGAGTAATATACTTCAGCTCATTACATTCCGAAATACGCTATTTCACTTCCAAACATCCTTCTCATAAGCCTAAATGTGTATATCGAATGTAATGAGTTGATTTGTCTAATATGCATATCATTGGCACCTGGCGGCAAATAGTGCCTTATTACATAGATTTCACTTTTGCAGTGTAATAACACAGTGGTTTAAAATAAAACGTACCGGTAATACACTACTGTCTGTTCCACGTTTTTCTGCCGACAAACTTTGACAAATATTGATTTTATTGCGAAAAACGATTTTCCTATTTTTTTAGCTCAACTGAGCGAAGCTCATGTGAGCTATTGTTACCGCAATGTGTCCGTCGTCCGTGAACATTTTCAAACGTCTTCTCCTCGGTAACCATTGGGCTTATAGTCACCAAACTTCATGGTCATGGTCCTTAGGTAGGGGGATTACAAAATTGTTAAAATGATGTCGTTACGTAATCCAAGATGGCCGCCATCTAAAAATAGCACAAATTCTTCAAAAATCTTCTCAAGAACCGCCAACCGGATTTCGACAAAACTTGGTAGGAATGATCGATGTACATGTACAATGCTCTTTCAAAGTTGTTAAAATGGTGACCCCGGGGTCAAAAATGGGCGTGGCCCGTGGGGTCAAATTGGGGTCAAATTTTATTTTTGACCGAATATGGTCATGTTATATATAGCAAATCGAAGGTATCAACGAGGGATCGCTCTGGTGCATTTTTTGTCGAAATCGGATGGTTATGTCATCCAAGATGGCCGCCGAAAGGTCAAAGGGTCGTTCTTTTATTAGAGATTTCAAAATTCTTCTTTACATGAACCGCTTGGCCCATGGTAGCCAAACTTAAAAGTTATTGTCCATGGGTGAAGCCTTTTCAGATTTGTTAAAATGGAGGTCATCGCTAATCCAAGATGGCCGCCATCTAAAAATAGCATAAATTCTTAAAAAATCTTCTTCTCATGAACCGCTAGCCGGATTTAGACGAAACTTGGTAGGAATGATCGATGTACAGTGCTCTTTCAAATGTGTTAAAATGGTGACCCCATGGGTCAAAAATGGGCGTGGCCCGTGGGGTCAAATTGAGGTCAAATTTTATTTTTGACCGAATATGGTCATGTCATATATCAAAAATTGAAGATATCGATAAGACGATTGCTCTGGTGCAATATTTGTTGGAATCGGATGATTATGACATCCATGATGGCCGCCAAAAGGTCCATTTATTCAAGATTTTGAACGTCTTTTTCTCAGGAACCACATGGCCGATGCTGGCCAAATTTCATAGTAAGTCAAGATCCTTGGGTGAAGCATTTTCAGATTTCGCTTAATCCAAGATGACCGCCATCTAAAAATAGCACAATTTTTTTAAAACACATGAACTCAATGTCACATTCTCCTCTGTTATTAATGGAGTCAGGTGAGCGAATTAGGGCCATCATGGCCCTCTTGTTTTATTTGTGGACAGATTTTCAAAATCAAACTTGTTTTCTTCGTTACATCATTTCCAAGCTATCTAACCAGGTTTCGGAGTCAATTTCCAAATTTTTTAGTTTTCTGACCCCAGCTCCTCCACCACATTTTCCCCCATGTTAAATTCTCATAGGAAAATCATTTTTTCGAAATAAAATCAATATTTAATGGAATTTTATCAAATAATTTTTTTTGGGGAAGGTTACTTTTTTGTGATGAAAAAGTACTTACATTTAAATATTTTTTAAATTTAATGTGTTTAATGTCCAAAAGTTTGTTGGCAACAAAACTTGGAACAGACAGTAGTGTACTACATGCAACTGATAAATGTGGCTGTGACTGGAGAGATAGGGCTTATGGGTTTTGCGACCAGTGTAGTTCCAGATCAGCCAGTGCATCCACACAGTCTGATCTGGATCTGCACTGTTCGCCATTCCTTCGATGAAATACACCGTCATGCCTCTAACACGCAATATAGGCTGTTAGCACAATTCAGGAGTGTGTTAATTGATCAGCAGCTACAGAGTGGCCTGCGGTTCTCTTACCAGGCAAATTGCAATTCCTGGAGCGCAGGATTGCAATTCACGTTCCCATTAATTGCAATTGGACGGCAATCGGACTGCAATCATGTGACTGCGGTCCAAAGAATTGGTTGCGGAATTGCAATACTTATAGCACAGTTAGCGCTGCGCTCCACTTTTAATTGCAGTTTACGCTCCTTTTTATGCCACCGGGTTTCGAAGAAACGGGTGGCATATAGTGTTTGGACCGTCCGTCCGTCTGTCCGTCCGTCCGTCCGTCACACTTTTCGGTTAACCACTTTGTCACAGTTTCTCAAATATGCTGCAGGTGGCATCCGCGTTCGACAGACGCATTTCTTGTTTTCTTTAAACTGCGAAAGAATGACCGCTTTACGCTGCGCTCTGCGGTCAAACCAGCGGACCGCTCTGCTTGACCAATGCGGCAATAAAATCGAAATAGTTGATTTTTTCTGACGAAAAGATATATTTTCCTATCTGTATTTAGCCATTTAAAATCCAATAAAACATACATAAGTAGTAGAATTAGGTGTATATACGCGTAACGCTAAGTTTTTACCGCAAATAGCGAAAGAATGACCGCACAAACGGTATCGCGAAAGAATGACCGCACAAACTGGACCGCGAAAGAATGACTGCACAAACGGTATCGCGAAAGAATGACCGCAAAAACGGGACCGCGATTGGACCGCAATTAGACTGCAATTTCAGAGGGGACGAATTGCAATTCAAGGACCGCTGGATTGGAATTCTTGGTAAGAGAATCGCAGGCGGGAGTGTACATAGGTCGCATATCCCATAAGCCCCATTTCTCTAAGTCACAGCCACAAATCACTTGTGTAAGATCCAACTTACGGCAATTCTAACTAGCATACAGCATCCTTAAACCCTGATCATTGCCTACACTGTGTTCATCATTGTGCAAGAATACATCGCGATTGGACTGTGTAAGGGCGATATGACCATCATTGTACATTGCATTATTGCACCAATCAATGTCTTCCCCACCTGTGCATGGAAAGTTAGACAGTGTAATAATTCCGAGGGTGGGGATATTAGACATCCACAAGTACTATTGTCGGCCGATTTCCCATTTAACAAATGAATGTTCCCTTCATTATCCCCTCGCCGATAGGCAAGAGGGGATATAGTGTTAGTCCATGTATGTATGTACATATGTACGTTAAGTAACGCCTTTCATTTTTCAATAACTCATGAACCGCTTCACCGATTTTGATAACATTTCGCCACAATGTGTGTCTACTAGTAAGGATTGTGCTTTGTTTTGCATATGACCTATGTCTGACCGCCAAAGGTCAAGGTCACTGAAGACTTATGTTCACCTTGTTTGTAAGGCAAATTTGTAAGGCAAAAATGTTTAATATTTATTAAATTATTATTTCTGTCAAGGCCGCCAGCGAGGGGATAAGTTTCATTTAACGATTCCATTTCTTGTTAATTGTGGCAGACTTCTAATGATGGTGCTTGCTTATGTGATAGGGATCATGTATGTTGTCTGTCTGCTTGCCTGTCTGTCTGTCTGTCATTTGAAATAATGAGGTTATGGCAATTTGTGATTACATGTACATGTATGTGATTTGGCTTCTGTCATTTGTGAATTGAAGGGGTCGGAGGAAGAAGGGGGCTGAGTCCTCTCATGAATTTAGCCTCCTTTATCCACTTACCTCTTCAATTTGTGTGTTACATGTATACTGAGCCCAGTTTGGAAGAGGTTGATAAATGTAGAGTGATTTCAAGAACATTTTATTGCCATTTGTGTATTTTTACACTTTCGTCTTCCACCTTTTAACCCTCTGATTTAAATTTTGTGGTCTGCTGTTTGTTTTTAATTTTCCATTTTTCTCATCAAAAACATTCTTTGACAGTACTTTAGAATCATTTCCAATGGAAATGATTCTAAAGTGCTGTCAAAAATGTTTTCATTGAGAAAGAAGACAACGTGCAAAACAACAGCAGACGACAATTTACGTTTCCCGCATTCTAAGGGTTAATGGTTAAGTACATGCTGTGTTTTATGTGGCTTTAGTTCCGCGGAGTGGTTAATGCTATTAAGGTATGTAAGAAAACAGTTCCACAAACGTAACCTTATTTATTTATTGCATTCATATTCATGTTCTACTAACTGTCACCTACCCCCAGTTTCATAGCACTATTACAATAGGCATGATTCACGGTGTGGAATCACATGACCTAATGTTTTGGTTTTGCATAATGGTGGCGCCCATGATTTGTGAGGTAAATTTTATATTTCATCAGGTGCCCATCACAGGTGGAAGACTCGGACCTATGACACCAAAAAAAATGCCTATTAAAAAAATCCCATTACCCCACCCACTTGGTCTCGTACAGTACCATATGCTATATCAAGGTGAGTATAAATAGGGCTATTATAGAAAGAAGCCTCTCTTTTCCGGCTCGCACAAACACAATAAACATCAATTAAATGTATGACTTCTGTCTCCGGCAATCGATAAAGGTATTAGGTGTGTGAATATATTCACTTCAAATCGCTGTTTCCAGCATTTATTCAGTTATTCGCATTTTGTATACCCCATCCAAAGCGAAAGTTGCGTGTACGAAAGAATCTCACACAGAATCGGAGGCCGTCCGGCTGGATTATCGATCATATTTGGCCGATAGCTGATAGCCAGCTCAAACTAAAGTCGTGCACCATGACCATATACATTAGAGACTCCAACCATACAAAGTTCGTCCAATTGTGATCGTTCGCCGATCTAAAAAACACTTTTTTCTTTAATTTCATTAATTAATCTGGAACTGGTCAATGCACCATCTTCCATAATACAAGCACCGAAGCGTCTATGTAAGAACATCTCTGATTGGCTAAACCTAAAAATAGACGCGAGGACTTTCCCTTTTCAGGGTTTCCGGAAGACATAATCTGATTGTACGCGAATCATGAATGAAAGCCAATGAAATTAGAAAAAAGTGTTTTTTAGATCGGTGAACGATCACAATTGGACGAACTTTGTATGGTTGGAGTTACTAATGTATATGGTCATGGTGCACGACTTTAGTTTGAGCTGGCGATCAGCTACCTGTCAAATATGACCGATAATCCACGCCGGACGGCCTCCGATTCTGTGTGAGATTCTTTCGTACACGCAAATTTCGCTTTGGATGGGGCATACAAAATGCGAATAACTGAATAAATGCTGGAAACAGCGATTTGAAGTGAGTATATTCACACACCTAATACCTTTATCGATTGCCGGAGACAGAAGTCATACATTTAATCGATGTTTATTGTGTTTGTGCGAGCCGGAAAAGAGAGGCTTCTTTCTATAATAGCCCTATTTATACTCACCTTGATATAGCATATGGTACTGTACGAGACCAAGTGGGTGGGGTAATGGGATTTTTTTTAATAGTCATTTTTTTGGGTGTCATAGGTCCGAGTCTTCCACCTGTGGTGCCCATGAGTTGTGAAGTACCGGTAAATTATTTTTCAGTAATACAACTGGTTTCCTCCTTTTAACCCTTACTACGCTGAATTAATTTTTGTCGTCTGCTGGAAATGTTTTATTTTCAATATTTATCGATAAAAACCTGTTTTGACAGCGCATGAGAATCGTCTGCACTGGAGACGATTCTCATGTGCTGCCAAAACAGTTTTTTTGTTAAGAATTAAGGCAAGAATGATAAACAGCAGACGTCAATTTTCGTCTCCCGCATAGTGAGGGTTAATAAATAATAAATTTAGCAGCAGTACATCTCAGCAGTTTGAACATTCTGTAGAGATATTTCACCACTTCCAAATGCAAAACAGCTTGATCCAAATTTTCTACAGAATGTTCAGACTAACTCCAGACGTAATTAATGCTGCTAAATTAGGTATTACCGGACTGGTAGTGTTGACAGATGGAACAGTCATCGTTAACCCTTACTACGCTGAATTAAATGTTGTCATCTGCTGGAAATGTTTTATTTTCAATATTTCTCGACAAAAACCTGGTTTTGACAGCACATGTGAATCGTCTCCAGTGGAGACGATTCTCATGTGCTGTCAAAACCAGTTTTTTTTTAAGAATTAAAACAAAAATGAAAAACAGCAGACGGCAATTTCCGTCAACAGTGTAGGAAGGGTTAACCCTTTCAACCCCACAGGCCATCAATCCAACAAGTGCATATACTGTATATATATCCAGATAAGCGGTCTGTATGTATTGTTCAATTATAAAAGTAACGTTTCCTTTTCTTATTAAAGGAATTATAGTCTTGGATATTTAGGGGTGAAAGGCTTAAAGGAGGAAACTGCAATCATATTGATGAACTATAATATTTACCTCACAACACATCACACCCGTTATCCGGAGATACGCAACTAGGGGAGGAGAACATGGAAAGGGGAACGCACAAACTAGTGGGAATTTGGAGGGTTTGTAAAATTAGCTAAAACAATATATTTTATGCATGATCAGAACAATGTGAGCTTGCAACGTTGAGGAAGAATGATTGAAGCACATGTAGCAAAAATATTGAGCTCGAACGCCGTCGTAAAAGTTGAAAATTTATAAATTCAATATAGGATTTTATTTTTGTTTGTCATTTTTGTTTAAAAAATCGTCTTTCCTGCACCAATCGTATGCTTTTCAGCACTATCAGGCATACAGTTATGTTTGCTGATCATTTACACTGATACCTTGAAAGCGACAGCAACCAGGATCCTCTGAGAAAAAAAAAATGGCGGCCGTTTTATGCACCGTGGTATAGCGCAAAATGGTGCACAAAAACTATGGGACTGGAGGACACAAATTGGGGGACGAGTGCACACAAACTGTGGAACGCGCTGCACAGAAAATGCCAATATACGTGGGTTTTAAGTTGCAAATTCACGTATGTATTTACAAAAATATTATATTTGCAGACGAGGATCCACGAATATTTACGCAGGGGCCGGTCCAAATGTGTCTGTAAGGAATTTATGCAAGTTTTTAATCAATATTCACCACAATTATGCATTGTTTTAGTAAGTTCGCTGTTCAATGCAGGCTTCTTTAGCAGCGCTCGTTTATTAATGGGCGAGCAGAGCCTCATTTCGTATGCAATCAGTAAACCCGTTTAATACATATCACACATTAAACCATAGGTCACCACCTAAACTCGCACCACACTTCGTTTATAACTTGAAGCACGGGGTTTGGGAGAATCAACCATGCGGAACTGAGTTAACCATGCTAATCGATGACCAGGCGAAGTAGTGCAGCCAAGGTCAGGGCCGGATCCTGGATTTGGAGAAGGGGGGGGCGGTGGGTGGGGGGGGTATGGGGGTCCTCCCCTAGAAAATTTAGAAAATTTGAGTGTCTCTGATGCATTTTCCTGGCATTTGAGAACAGAATACTGATAGCCTTTTCTAATCTGAATAAAAAAAATCATTGCTTCGTCAAAAATAGGGGGGGGGGCGTACGCCTCTCACGCCCCCACCCCCCTGGATCCGGGCCTGAAGGTGCAACTCAATCTTATTATCATTGGCGTTAGCAAGACGTTTGGCAATGATAACCATAATGAGAGTGTCCTGTGTATTCTCGAGGCAGATAGCGACACATTCCAGTCGGAATTATCCCGGAATAAGGACCGACTCTCATTGCAATTGAGATACTGCACAGTCCGTCAGCGGGCTGCAAAACACACATAGAGCACCCACCGCCACAAGTTTAAGAACTTTCCACCGGTAAAGACAGTGATGCTGGACGCGCGAGTGGCCTAGGGTGTAGCGAGATGGACTGTGGATCGGAGGTCCCCGAACTGCGCAGGTTCGAGACGCGGTCGGAGCCGGCGTGTTGTGTCCTTGAGCAAGACACTTTGTGGTGGTGATCGTGTAAATATGTAATACATGCATGGTGACTGTCTAGATGGTACAATGTACACAGATAAGACGTACCGCAGTTACCCTTGGTGATGGGAAATAAAGAGATATCTCGCTAGGACGAGGGTGCTCCGAGGACACCGGAGGAATATATATACATACAATACAATTGCAGTGTTACTTAGTATAAGTATGGTGTTTATATTGTATATACACATCACGGTGCTCTCCGACAAACAGTGGGTGCTACAGAAACAACAACGATTGCGTCACAAACATTCTATGACGGACGGAATGGTCGTAGGACGAACGAATGCACTTGTGAATCGATGGATTGGTTATCGCGGACAAAACTTTATGGCGACCCCCCGAAATTCTGCGGATGAAATCATGTCGACTTGTCGTATGCCGTGCAAGCTTGCTGTGGTCTTTCTCCGGGTACTCCGGGTTTCCTCCGAGTTTAGGTGGTGACCTATGGTTTAATGTGTGATATGTATTAAACGGGTTTACTGATTGAAATACGAAATGAGCTCTGCTCGCCCATTAATAAACGAGCGCTGCTAAAGAAGCCTGCATTGAACAGCGAACTTACTAAAACAATGCATAATTGTGGTGAATATTGATTAAAAACTTGCATAAATTCCTTACAGACACATTTGGACCGGCCCCTGCGTAAATATTCGTGGATCCTCGTCTGCAAATATAATATTTTTGTAAATACATACGTGAATTTGCAACTTAAAACCCACGTATATTGGCATTTTCTGTGCAGCGCGTTCCACAGTTTGTGTGCACTCGTCCCCCAATTTGTGTCCTCCAGTCCCATAGTTTTTGTGCACCATTTTGCGCTATACCACGGTGCATAAAACGGCCGCCATTTTTTTCTCAGAAGATCCTGGTCGCTGTCGCTTTCAAGGTATCAGTGTAAATGATCAGCAAACATAACTGTATGCCTGATAGTGCTGAAAAGCATACGATTGGTGCAGGAAAGACGATTTTTTAAACAAAAATGACAAAAAAAAATAAAATCCTATATTGAATTTATAAATTTTCAACTTTTACGACGGCGTTCGAGCTCAATATTTTTGCTACATGTGCTTCAATCATTCTTCCTCAACGTTGCAAGCTCACATTGTTCTGATCATGCATAAAATATATTGTTTTAGCTAATTTTACAAACCCTCCTAATTTATAAATTTTCAACTTTTACGACGGCGTTCGAGCTCAATATTTTTGCTACATGTGCTTCAATCATTCTTCCTCAACGTTGCAAGCTCACATTGTTCTGATCATGCATAAAATATATTGTTTTAGCTAATTTTACAAACTCTCCAAATTCCCACTAGTTTGTGCGTTCCCCTTTCCATGTTCTCCTCCCCTAGTTGCGTATCTCCGGATAACGGGTGTGCACATGGGCACTGCCATTGCACAAAACCAGCACAATAGACCATGTGATCACACACCGTGATGATTTACATGATGAAAATTGTGGGAAACTTCAATTGTGAGAACATAGCATAGATTATAGTGTATGATCATTGCACATCAGAAAATAAATACAGAGAATAAATAGTAATGTCTGTTAGTATTTTAATGAAACACGGTTATCGCCCCTGATATCAGTGTGAACATTTACGTCTGATATAAAATGTATAATAATGGCAATTAATACGTGGGGTAATGGTGAATGAATGTTTATTTTGCCAGAAGATGTTTCAGATGATATCTCTAATATAAAGAACATGTTGTGCCTACTGAGTGGGCATGTACCTTTAATGACCATAGCTGTTGATAGGCCATTAAACAACAGCAACAACACAAAATTGTTTCCCAAAGTAAAGAGTGTTCATGATTAGTATGGCTGTCATGAGTTTGCAGAATAATGATGTATTCAGATTCAATTTGTTTAGGGAAAACCCTTTTATAGGGGTTTCCCAAAATAAAATGTGTGCGAATATTTAGGGTTATTATGGTAATTTAGATATATAATATGCCTAATTCAAGTATTGATTGAAATGGACATTTCATAAATGAAATGACATCGGACATAACTGTCCGACAACAATTTATGAGTAAATATAATTATAAATTGACAACCGTCTTATGGGGTTTATGACCAGTGTATATCCAGATCAGCCTGTGCTGGTCAGGTTCTGCACTGTTCGCCGTTCCATCAATGAAACTCTCCTCATGGATGTAACAAGTAAACTGGATCGTTATCAGGCTACAGGAGTTTATTTCATCAGGAGCTACACTGGTCACAAATCCCATAAGCCCCATACATTTTGCTCTTCAATCCTAGTGAATGTTGGTTTATATATTCCAGCTATAAATACATTTTATTCAAGGGGTTGCATGTAAACATGTTAACCCTTAGACCGCTACTCACAACAATTGTCATCTGCTGTTGCTTTAATATATCTTGATTTTTTTCTCAATAAAAACATGCTTTGACAGCACTTCAGAATCATTTGATTCTGAAGTGCTGTCAAAGCATGTTGTAAATTATTCTAGAGTGCTGTCAAAGCATGTTTTTGATGATAAAAATGGAAAATAGAAAATAAACAGCAGACGACAAAATAATTAAGATAGCGGTCTAAGGGTTAATTTGTTTATATACATTTCTCTGATCTTTTCATCTCGTGACTCATTTGTCATCTTGTACATGTGTCGGTAGTCATGTTTTTACCATACAATGATGTTTTTTTTGCATTAGCGCAGTTGTCAATTCATTGGGCAGTGTCAGTGTATGTCAAAAGCTTTTTGTTTGCGAGTGTTCTGTTAATACTTTATTTCTAATATCGTTATTATAATCTCTGATATCAGAATTCACATTTCTGATATCAGAATATTGAAAGTAAAATTCTTGATGATTAACTATTTCGGAAAATACAAGTTTATGGTACCGGAAAACGGAAAGAAAATACATTGCCAAGAACATAATCTTAACCCTTAAAATGGGGGAAACGTAAATTGTCGTCGGATGCCGATTTATATTTCGTCTTCTTTCTCAATAAAAATATGTTTTGACAAACAACACTTTAGAATCATTTCCATGGTGTTGATGAGAAAAATGGAAAATAAAAAATAAACAGCAGACAACAAATTTTAATTCGGCATTGTAAGGGTTAAGAACAAACAACCTTGTAAACTATGGACGCAATAGTTACCGTTTCAGCACACAGGTGGAAGACTCTCGGACCTAGGACCCAATACTTGGCTCATTTGAAAAACGTTACCCCATCTACCCATTTCAATACACTATACATTACAGCCTTTCCAAGGTAAGAAACAGCGTAAAAAAAAATGCCGTATTTTCAGGCTTTCTCAAAAATCACACATTTAGATTTTTCTACTGACTTATGTCTCTGGTAATCGATAAATGTCTTAGGTCTTGTTAGTTACGGGCAAATTAGCTACCACAGATAAGCCGATAATTGTATGTCCGAATAAATGTCACACATTTTTAGCTCGACTATTCGAAGAATAAGTAGAGCTTATGTTGTCACCCCGGCGTTGGCGTCGGCGTCGGTGTCACGCCTTTTATAAGTAGAGCTTAGTTGTCACCCCGGCGTCGTCGTCAGCGTCGGTGTCAACGTGGTCCCCGCCCTTGGTTAAGTTTTAGTCCAAGCTTGTAATATGGATACTACTGCCTACACCCACATACTTGGAACAACTTCATCTCCTAGTGGATTGTGTGATGTACATCAATAACCCCTGATCTATATTTGACCTTCCACCTACATTTCCTCTTGAATTACTTGGTTAATTCCCTTGGTTTAAGGTTTTTAGTCAACCTTGGTTAAGGTTTTTAGTCAAGCTTGTATATGCAATACTATCGGCCCTACACCCACCATACTTGGGACACTTCATCTCCTAGTGATGCACATCAATAACCCTCATCTATATATTTTACCTTCACCTACATTTTCCTCTTGAATTTTACTTACTTAATTCCCCTTGGTTAAGGTTTGTACTCTTTTTTTTTCAAGCTTGTACATTGAATACTATTGTGCATCCAGACACCACACTTCGACAACCTTTTCTCATAGGTATGTACATCAATAACCCTTGATCTATATATTTGACCTTGACCTACATTTCCTCTTCAATTACTTACTTAATTCCTTTTGGTTAAGGTTTTTAGTCAACCTTCTATATGGATACTACTGGCCCTACACCCACCATACTTGGACAACTTCATCTCCTAGTGATGTACATCAACAACCCCTGATCTATATTTTACCTTGACCTAGGGGCTAATTTCCTCTTGAATTACTTAACTTAATTCCCCTGTTGGTAACGTTTTAGTCATGCTTGTAGATGGAATACTCCTAGGCCCTACACCAAACCATACTTGGACAACTTCATCTCCTAGTGATGTACATCAACAACCCCTGACCATATTTGACCTTGACCTACATTTAACCTTCAATACTTACTTAATTCCCCTTGGTTAAGGTTTTTACTCGACCTTGGTTAAGCTTTTTACTCAAGCTTGTACATGGAATACTATTGTGCATACAGACACCATACTTGGACAACCTTTTCTCATAGTGATGTACATCAATAACCCCTGATCTATATTTGACTTTCACCTACATTTCCTCTTGAATTACTTACTTAATTCTCTTTGGTTAAGGTTTTTAGTCAAGCTTGTAGATGGAATACTCATGGCCCTACACCAACCATACTTGGACAACTTCATCTCCTAGTGATGTACATCAACAACCCCTGACCTATATTTCACCTTCACCTACATTTAACCTTAAATTACTTACTTAATTCCCCTTGGTTAAGGTTTTTACTCAACCTTGGTTAAGGTTTTTAGTCAAGCTTGTAGATGCAATACTATTGTGCATACAGACACCATACTTGGATAACTTTTTCTCATAGGGATGTACATCAATAACCCCTGACCTTTATTTTACCTTCACCTACATTTAACCTTGAATTACTTGGTTAATGTTTATAGTCAAGCTTGTATATGGAATACTTCTGGGCCTACGTCAACCATACTTGGACAACTTCATCTCCTAGTGATGTACATCAATAATCCCTGACCTATATTTGACCTTGACCTACTTGTATCCTTGGATTACTTAGTTATCTCCCCTTGGTTACGGTTTTTACTCAAGCTTGTATATGGAATACTCCTGGGTCTACAGCAACCATACTTGGAAAACTTTATCTCCTAGTGATGTACATCAATAACCCCTGACCTATATCTGACATTGACCTACATTTAACCTTGAATTACTTACTTAATTTCCCTTGGTTAATGTTTTTAGTCAACCTTGGTTAAGGTTTTTATGCAGGCCGCAGCCACCTTCTTTGTCAAGCTATGTGTACATCGACAACCCTCGTAGTCGAGCTATGCTGTTCTCCTACAGCTCTTGTTATGGGCTGTGGAAGCATAAATTACGTGTTAAATCGGGCCGAAATCCCATTACAGTTTCAACATATTGACATGGATCACTGCAATAAACATCAGTAACTTAAATGTTACATTTTGTGACTACATAATAAGTATCGTCCACTAACCTTGAATTATCTAAAACATCCTTTTATTTTTATTTGCGTCCCAACATTTCGACATAGCCTTCCGTGAACTTTACTTTCGGATTTCTTTGTTATATTCACAGAATGATCAATAATGACGTCATTGGAAAACCCGACATGGAGTATCATAAATACTTGTATATTTCTTCAACCAATCAGGTTGCGATGCGTGAAACGGGTTCAGAGCTCCAGTTAAGGTGCGTAATTTGGAGGTAAATTTCTTATTTCTCCATCAAAAATGGCAAGTTGGGAGTGCTTTAGAATCGTCTCAATGAGACGATTCTGAAGCACTCCCAACTTGCCATTTTTGATGAAGAAATAACAAAATTTCACCCCATGTTGGTCAAATTACGCACCTTAACTGGAGCTCTGGTGTTGTGTGGGATTGTTTCAGACAGAGAAATTCCTCTGTGACGTTGGTAGCTGAAATGTGTGTAACTAACAATATACTAAACACAGATGTTTAACTCTTTGCATGCTGGGAAACTTGTGGGCTATAAATATTTTCTTGTATTTCTCCCCGTAAATATCATGAATATGTCTTGGAATTTCATTAGAATTGAGTCCTGAGGACTCAATTCTAATGAAATTCCAAGACATATTTACAGAGAGAAATAAAACATATAGCCCTAATTTGTTTGGCGGATATTTTCGCTGCTAGCATGCAAAGAGTTGAAGAGAATATAGTTGGGGGCCTAATGCATTAATCTATTGCCAGAGACGTACATCAGCAGAAATAGTCGAAACTTGCTGTGCTTGAGCGAGCCCGAAATTAAGCCTGTCTAGGTCATTTTCACAAACTCTTGTCTACCTTGGAAAAGCTTGTAAGGTATAGTGTTTGGAAATTGGTGGTTGGGGTAACGTTTTCCAAATGAGCCAAGTATTGGGTTCTAGGTCCGAGTCTTCCACCTGTGTTTCAGCACTGTTTGACTAACCCACGTTTGCTCCTTTGTTATCCCCTCGCCGATATGCAAGAGGGGATATAGCATTAGTCCATGTACGTACCCTTTCATTTTTCAATAACTCATGAACTGCTTCACCGACTTTGATAATATTTGGCTACAATGTGTGTCTATGGATGCTGCTTTGTTTTTCATACGACCCATGTCCGACCGCCCATGGTCAAGGTCACTGAGGTCTTATGTTCACCAGGTCAGGTTATTCTAATTTCAGGGCTGAATAATATTTTTTCTGTAAATGTTCAGTTCTGATTTCGGGATTTACCCCCCATCACAACAGGTAACATATGGGATTCGACCCCGTTAACCCGGCTTAAAATGACCTTACCTGTTGACAGGCCGTCAAACACCATTAAAGCAAATCAAATCACATTTTCTGTAAGGCAAAAATGTTAAAAAAAAAAAAATACTTTATTTTAATTTTATTATCAAGGGGATTAGCTTCATTTAATTATGCCATTTCTTGTTGATATTGAAACAGACGTCCCATCCCTACATGACCTTAGCTGTTGCTGGGATGTAAAACCCATTCACTTTCACTTTTCCTTTCATTGATTAGGTATAGGTTGTAGTCTAGTGGTTAGAACGCTGGACATCATTATCGGAGGTTCTGGGTATTCAATTCATTGTAACATGGATATTCGTATCAGGTCAATGCCTGATACAGCATCACTTTATCAGTCAGTAATTAAGCTCATTACTATAACTCGTTATTATGATTTACAGAAAATAGGACTGAATTTCAAATTAATATCGGAATACTTAAAAGGGATATGATCCAAACACCAACCACGTACGTTAACCCATTTCATGCTGAGGATATGTTATTTTGTTTGTGAAAAATTCTAAATATTTTCTTTATATGTGCTTAGAAGTATATGTCGTGACCACCATTTGAACCGTCTCGTTGAGACGGTTCAAATGAGTGATCACAGCATATACTTTCATTGAGAAATGAGAAAAAGAAAATTGATATATTTAAAATATTTCATACCCATAAAGGTGTATTCCGAATGTAATTGGTTAATGTACATATGTGTTCCATGATTACATAATGTACTGAACAATATGTAGACATCAGAGCAGGTGTGTGTGTAATATGACCATGTTTACATGTTGCAGTGTCCAACATTGGTAGCTAAGGTATATATTATTGATGCACCGATATAGTTGCTGACGCGTAACTCAAAAAAACTCCCATATTGTTTTCGTTGAGTTACGAGCAATGAATGATATGGGAGTTTCTGTTGAGTTACGAGCAATGAACGATATGGGAGTTTCTGTTGAGTTATGAGCAATGAACGATATGGGAGTTTCTGTTGAGTTACGAGCAATGAACGATATGGGAGTTTCTGTTGAGTTACGAGCAATGAATGATATGGGAGTTTCTGTTGAGTTACGAGCAATGAACGATATGGGAGTTTCTGTTGAATTATGAGCAATGGACGATATGGGAGTTTCTGTTGAGTTACGAGCAATGAACGATGGGATGAGTTGAATGAGTTGGGAGAGCAATGAATGATGATGGGAGTTTCTGATGAGTTGATGAGCAATGATGATGGGAGTTTCTGTTGAGTACGAGTTTCTGTTGAGTTACGAGCAATGGACGATATGGGAGTTTCTGTTGAGTTACGAGCAATGGACGATATGGGAGTTTCTGTTGAGTTACGAGCAATGAACAATATGGGAGTTTCTGTTGAGTTACGAGCAATGAATGATATGGGAGTTTCTGTTGAGTTACGAGCAATGAATGATATGGGAGTTTCTGTTGAGTTATGAGCAATGAATGATATGGGAGTTTCTGTTGAGTTACGAGCAATGGACGATATGGGAGTTTCTGTTGAGTTATGAGCAATGGACGATATGGGAGTTTCTGTTGAGTTACGAGCAAATGAACAATATGGGAGTTTCTGTTGAGTTACGAGCAATGAATGATATGGGAGTTTCTGTTGAGTTATGAGCAATGGACGATATGGGAGTTTCTGTTGAGTTACGAGCAATGAACAATATGGGAGTTTCTGTTGAGTTACGAGCAATGAATGATATGGGAGTTTCTGTTGAGTTATGAGCAATGAATGATATGGGAGTTTCTGTTGAGTTACGAGCAATGAATGATATGGGAGTTTCTGTTGAGTTATGAGCAATGAATGATATGGGAGTTTCTGTTGAGTTACGAGCAATGGACGATATGGGAGTTTCTGTTGAGTTACGAGCAAGAACAATAGGGAGTTTCTGTTGAGTTTACGAGCAATGAATGAATATGGGAGTTTCTGTTGAGTTACGAGCAATGAATGATATGGGAGTTCTTTTGTTGAGTTATGAGCAATGAATGATATGGGAGTTTCTGTTGAGTTACGAGCAATGGACGATATGGGAGTTTCTGTTGAGTTACGAGCAATGAACAATATGGGAGTTTCTGTTGAGTTACGAGCAATGAACAATATGGGAGTTTCTGTTGAGTTACGAGCAATGAATGATATGGGAGTTTCTGTTGAGCTACAAGCAATGAATGATATGGGAGGTTCTGTTGAGTTATGAGCAATGAACGATATGGGAGTTTCTGTTATGTTCCGAGCAACAGACGATAACGGAGTTTTTGTTGAGCTATGAGCAACGGACAATATGGGAGTTTCTGTTGAGTTATGAGCAACGGACGATATGGGAGTTTTTGTTGTGTTACGAGTAATGGACGATATGGGAGTTTCTGTTGAGTTAATAGCAACAGACAATATGGGAGTTTTTGTTGAGTTAAGTGTCCGCAACTAGCACCTATCAGCCTCTGCCACCATTTTATTTGCTTACTGACTCACTGTACAAATATCACTGGCTGCCTTGCTGATGCACAAGTTTCAGACTTTACCTCACATATAGCATTGTGAACATTGCTTAACACTTTCAATCCTAAACAATTTGCTTTGTTGTTTATAGTAAGGTAGCTTTTTATGTAGCTTCTGGTCGGACACAAGGTCATATTGTAACAATATAAAATAGTAATTTTCTATGCAGTCTATGACTATGTACTTGTATTTCTGCCGGATAATGAAAATTCTCAAATGAACTTGCCAGTACAATATTGACGTTAGAGCCGTAAACATATTATTTCATTTGTTATGATACGAGGTCGTGTCCGACCTAGGAAATCCAGCTGTAATTCCATATTCTTTGCATAATTATATATGTTCTAACTATGCTATTTCAGCAAGATAACAATAATACTCAAATGAACATGCGCACTTACCGCCAAAATATTTACATTATCGTTAATGAAATCACAGATTTGTTATGATATGAGGTCGTGTCAGACTAATGGTACAAGCCTTGTTGTTCATATACAGTGCAGTCTCCGTTTTTGTTACACCGTAGACAACACTTGCAAACTCAACGCGAACGCAACGCGAACGCAACGGTTTGCTGTAGCGTTGTATACGTTGTTTAAGCGTATAATACGGTTCGTACACATGTAATACACATTGTCAAACCGTTTAGTTTAAAAGCGTTGTATACGTTGTTTAAACGTATAATACGGTTCGTACACGTGTAATAACCATTGTCCAAAAACCGTTTCGTTTAAAAGGTTGTATACGTTGTTTAAATGTATAATACGGTTCGTACACGTGTAATACACATTGTCAAACCCTTTAGTTTTAAAGCGTGTAATACGTTTAGCTTCAAGGCGTATAACACGCTTTGGCGTATACATATGTAGCGAGGTGAAAGAGTTGAAACGTGTACAACGCTTTACCTGGAAGCGTGTAGCTATATGAAAGCGTTGAAACGTGTACAACGGTTACACGTTTTAACGCGAATACCTGTTCGGCCCCGATCGCTTCGATACGTCCTTGTTTCGTCCCTTTTAAAATATCGCGAATACATGTACATACCCTCAGATCGAGTTCAAAGTACATCGGTGGTGTGATTTAGCACTTCAATTGATCCCTAATCCCTGATGCCTAATGAGTCACGCTTTTAACACGACAGATGTACCTTGTCGTTTATCAAAATGTTTGCGAATTGTAGATCACGTGAGCTGGCTCATCAGGCAGGTGCGGATACAGAAATAATTGCAGGGGGGGTCTGTAATTACAAGTCGGCTATCTCCGCGAGCGTGAAATTGTAAAGTAGGGGGGTCCGGGGGTCCTCCCCCAGGAAATTTTTAGATGCCAGATCGCTGCAGATGCGATTTCCTGACACTTAGGCCACGAAAAAAGTCATCCAACTATTCGAGTATTGTAGATTTTCTTCTTTTTTTTTTTTTTTGCCGCTTGGGAGCAGGGGGGGGGGTTCCGGACCCCCTGGACCCCCCCCCCCCTGTATCCGCGCCTGTCGGGATCTACGGCATTCCTACGTACATGTACATTTTATATACACAAAAATTACCCCTAATACAGCGTAATGTAACAGTTCCTAACTTAATATGGAATAGCCCGGGCCGATAGTCCGTGTCAGTTACTTGGGGTTAAATATTACGAACACAGATAAACACAGTGCATGGTTTCTTTATTTTATTTTAACATCATCAGAAATGGCGAGTCTAGGAACTCTCGTATCTTTACGCTGAAGCCAGTCTATTTCAGTTACTAATCCGCTATACACCTGTCCCACGCGTGTGTTAAGAAAAATCGATATTTAGAGAAACTTAATACACAGCGAGCTGCACACTGGTTTAACACGGATATGGCCCGCGGATATGTGTCATAAATTACTTGGTGGTCAAAACCGGTAAATTTACAAGGTTTATAGCGAAATAGCAGCCGACTGGCAATTTTTCTCGGACCGATTTTTAAGACTAGTTTTCAAATCTCAATCGGTCTGAGAGTTCAAAAATCGGTCCAGAACCGGAAAACTGAAAGAAGCCCTGCAGTCTAGAAGTATATATACACACACGAAGAACGATCTGAGCATGCGCATTCTACGCGATACACGGTTGGTATACCAAAACGTGTAATGCGTTAAAACCCGTGGAAATGTGTTATACGTATAACACGGTTTCATCTGTATGTTGCTGTGTACATGTAGAAGCGTGTAAGCGTTCGTCAAAGAAAGCGTTAAATGGTTTAAACGGTTTACCTTAGCGTTGTATACATTTACAACCGTTGTATACGTTTACAACCGTTGTACACAGATTACACGCTTTTGAAACTCAATGCGTTGTTTACAACCGTTGTATACGTTTACAACCGCTGTACACGGATTACACGCTTTTGAAACTAAATGCGTTGAACACGGTTTGTTCGATTTTCGCACATGCGCAAGAGTGGGGAAACGCAACGCATGGCCGAAAACGTATTACACGTAGACGACACACGGTTTGAAACGCAACTAACGGAAACTCCACGGATACGCAACGCACAACACTTTGTACACGTATAAACCCGGAACATTTTGACAGAAACGACTGTATAATTCAATGAAAACCGAAACACGGCGAATGCTTGTGGTTTCAACTGCTAATAGAGATCTAGTGCTGTTTCCACACTTTTATATTTTGCCTTTATCACAAGTTCCAGAAGAATTGCTACTTATTGAAGAAAATCTTTCTATTTTCCAATTTTTCTCATCGCAAACCTGCTTTCTAAAGTTTTGTCTAACCTACATGGATATGTGCATCATTAGTTTCTGTCTGTTCCGCGTTTTGCTGCCGACAATCTTTTGGCCATTAAACACATTAACCCTTAGACAGCTACACACAACAATTGTTGTCTGCTGTTGCTTTTATATATTGTCTTATTTCTCAATAAAAACATGTTTTGACAGCACTTCAGAATCATTTCCAGTGGAAATGATTCTGAAGTGCTGTCAAACCATGTTGTAAATTATTCTAAAGTGCTGTCAAACCATGTTTTTGATGACAAAAATGGAAAATAGAAAATAAACCGAAGGCGACAAAAAATTAAGATAGCGGTGTAAGGGTTAATGCTTGACATTATACTTTAAAGAGATAATGTATCCAATGGCATAAATGTCCATTTAAACACCCCCGCCCATTTAAATGCACCCCGACCCCCCTGGCAAGCATATAATCCGGAAGTGGTAATCCTCGCATACAATCAATACTTGCGGTCTGGTATTATTCCTACCCTTTTAAAATGCACTTTCACAACAATTCGGCCCGATGGGACTTTGTCCCTCGAGACTTCAGCCTGAGGTGATTGACAATTTTTGTAGATCTAATGAAATGCGTGTTTACAGCCAGGGGACGTTCTATTAACCCATTTCATTCGGAGGATATGCCATTTTGATTTCGGAAAATCATAAATATTGTCTTTCAATGTGCCTAGAAGTATATATTGCGACCACCACTTGAACCGTCTCGTTGAGATGGTTCAAATGAGTGGTCGCAACATATACTTTCATTGAGAATTAACAAAAATAAAAAGTAAAATATTTTTAAAAAATCGTACCCGTAAAGGTGTATTCTGCATGTAATGGGTTAATTAGCAATCTTATTCATAGGTGTCTACAATACTGCAAATAGCACCGCACTCGTATTTTGACTCATTTAGAGCATGTGGTAGCAACTTTTATACAGTGGAACCCCTCCAAACCGGACCCCCTCTATACCGGAATTCGCGCTATACCGAACATACGACCACGTCCCGAATATTCTGCTATATATATCAACACATTAGTTTCTACCCCTCTATTCCGGAACCCCTCTACTCCGTAATCCGGACACCATTTCAAGTCCCAAAACCATATTTCAGCGTTAAAATAACCCCGGAAAACCGGAAACACGGTCACCTGTCAGGATGTCATCCAAGAAATACACCGCGACCAATTTCAATGTTGTTGTTTCAAGCGGGTGTCAAAATCACACCGTGTTTACAATAGACTGTTTCCCGGTAGTATTGTTCAGCTCTGGTTCCCAAAATGTGGAGCCACGAGATTGAGACGATCTAATGGACTCCCAACTTGACATTTGTGTGGAAGAAATAACAAAATTGATCAAATTACGCACATTAACTTCAGCTCTGTACAAGCGCTATCCATGCGTGTAATGCGCTAAGCGGCGTAATTTTTGGACGTCATAAAGCGGCATTACAAAGTTAAGAATCTATTCAATACATGCGACCTAAATACGAGACATGTTTGCTGTTTTACAAGCTCATTACAATAGCATGGTTCACACTTTAATTATACGCATACGTAACAATTACGGAAATATAATAATCGGCACATTATTTGTGAACCCACCGATCGATTAATTGAGATAATCTGATAATTACTTAACGAGGCTGTAAACTCGTGACTGTAGCCTGTGGGCTATTGTAGCAGCTCGCGGTAACTACACAGCACACGCGAAATGTGTCATATGCTTTTTGCGACCAGTGTAGACTGTAGACTCAGATTACATTGCGAATCTGCACTTATTTGCTATCACTTGAGAATCTGCACTATTTTTTGCAATGTCAATAATAAAAAAAAAAACACATTCTGGTCTTAAAAGAGCACTCCAGCTGATCGAGAAAGTTCCACAGTGGCACAAAATACTTAGGGGCCTTTATCCCATGTCATCTGCACTCTGTTTATTGGGAATTACACATGTCGACATGATAAAACACAACTGGGTAGCCGAGCCCCCGTTAAATGGTGCGTAATTTTGGGGTTTGGGGGTACATTTCTTATTTCTCCATACAAATGGCAAGTTGGGAGTGCTTTAGAATTGTCTCATATGCTTTCAACATGGTAATAATGGTATATACTATACAAATCCAAGAGTTAATGATGGAAAACATACATTTCCTTAACTGGAAATAGAAAACCCCTCTAAACCGAAAACCCCTATAAACCGAACTTTTCAGTCTGTCCCCAGGGTGTTCGGTTTAGAGGGGTTCCACTGTATTATTAATTTCTCAAAAAAGCATGCTCATTTAGACGCCCCCCTTTTCGAAAATGCAACGCCCTCGGGGTGTTTAAATGGATGATCACGGTATATGTATTTTTTGCTTCATGCACAGTAAATCACATCTATAAATCAATTGCACCATCATTTATTATGCCCCACCACGATAGATCAAAATAAACTTTGCCCATCTACTCTACGGGCGGGACGGGATGGACGGACGGACAAGGGTAACTTAGTGTTACCCTTGTCCGTCCGTCCATCCCGTCCCGCCCGTAGGGTAGATGGGGGCAAAGTTTATATCAATTTTTTATTTGACCCCCTTCATGGATTATCTCCACTTTTGGAATTTGAATTTTGCCTCATTTATTATCAAAGTGGTATGTGGGGCATCCGTGTTCTATGAACCCACTTTCTAGGTTTAATCACATTCATAAAAAACATATGTTATATCTAGTAAATGCTGTCAGAAACTGCAATAAGCAGGGGAAACAATTTGGCTTGGCATACTTTGGCATTTTCGCTAAACATGTATCAGTAAGGAAAGATTATGAGATTTCTTTATATTTGGTGTGAAATGATTATACTACAACTTTTTAGTTCACAGCATTTGTTTCACATACACCCCACATTCCAAATCAAGATCAATGTTGTTTACTAGTTATTTGCTGTCTTGACTTTCATTATGTTTATGCTTTTTTGATCTGTTAACCCCTTCTGAACTGTGGAAAAGCATTTTTTTTTTCTGAAAGAAAAAAAAAATCATTTATTAATTCATGGAAATATGTGTTGTGACCACTCATTTGAACTGTCTTGTCAAGACAGTTCAAATGAGTGGTAACAGCATATATTTTGGGAGAAGAAATAAGAAAAATTGCAAAAAAAATAATTAGATTTTTTTACCCGCATTTTTCCGCATATTGTCTGTTAAAGCTGATTCAATCAGCGTCAATCTACAACTATTATATGAGATACTTTGATGTTCTGGCCAGGCTACAAAGCGACTAAGTTCCCAGAGACAGAGTAGCAAGTCACCAATTCGCCGCCCGCTCACTTCGGCACTGAAGTCACCGCAATCGTCCGGTGGTAGTCAGGCAGGAAGCTCCACAGGTAAGTTGCTATGGCAACATCTGCTGGGTTGCTAGAACATCAGCTAGGTTGCGATGATAACATTAGGTGGATTGCTATGGCATCAGCTGGATTGCTATGACAACATCTGCTGGGTTGCTATGACATCATCTAGGCTGCTATGATAACATTAGGTGGGTTGCTATGATAATGTCGGCCGAGTTGCTATGATAACATTAGTTGGGGACAAATAACTCTGCACAACTCTTGTACAACCTGTAGTATATATTATGATCAGGTGGGTTTCTACAATAGTCAGGTGGGTTGCTATGATAACATCAGGCGGGTTGTTATTATAATATCAGCTGGTTTGCTATGGCATCAGCCAGGTTGCTATGACATCAGCTGGTTTACTAGGACAAAGTGGAGCGCCGTGGCATAATGGTTAGTGTGTCGGACTACTGATCCAAGGGTCGTGGGTTCGAGCCTGACTAGCGGCGTGCGTTGTGTCCTTGAGCAAGACACTTTATCCACACTGCTCCAGTTCACCCAGCTGTAAATGGGTACCGATAATTCGTAGTTGCTCTGTAAATACGAATTACCGGCTTCTCTCAAAAAGTCTCTACCTCCGTTCATTCTCCCATTCTTGGGAGACGGCATGCAAGGTCCTAGAGCCAGTGCCGCCGTTAAATATAAGCAAAAAAAAAAATACTAGGACATCAGGTGGGTTGCTATGATAACATCAACAGGGTTACTATGACATTGGCTGTGTGCTATGACATCCGCAGGGTTGCTATGTCATCAGGTTGGTTGCCATTATAACATCAAGTGGGTTGCTATGATATGTCCGGTGGATTGCTATGATATGTCAGGTGGATTGCTATGATATGTCAGGTGGGTTACTTTAATCACATTTCTTTCAACCAGGTTGCTATGACATCAGGTGGGTTGTTATTATAACATCTGGTGGGTTGCTATGATATGCCAGGTGGCTTGTGATATGTCAAGTGGCTTGCTATGATAACACCAGCTGCATTGCTATGATAATGTCAGATTGGTTTCAATGATAACATCAGTTGGGTGACATCATCCGGGTTACTATAACATTGGTAGGTAGGTTGCTATAATACATGAGATTGGTTGCTATATGTAAGACGGGTTGCTATATGCAAGACGGTTTCTATGATAACACCAGCTGTGTTGCTAAGATAGCGTCAGGTGGGTTGCTATTATAACATCAGGTGGGTTGCTATGATCATTTTGGGTGAATTGCTATGATATGTGGGTTGCGATAGGTGGGTTGCTATGATAACACCAGGTGAGTTGCTGTGATAACAATAGGCTGGTTGTTATGGCAATATCAAGTGGGTGGTTAACAATACATATCGTGTAGATTGTTGTGACAAAAAAATAAGGTAGAATGCTCTGAATACACTAGGTTGGTTGCTATGACAACATCAGCTGAATTGTTATGAAAACATCATCTTGGTTGCTATGACACCATCGCGTTGGATGTGTATTAATAACATCATATGGGTTACTATGACATCAGCTGGTGGATTGTTATGACACCATAAAGTGGGTTGCTATGACATCATAAACAAAACACAGAATATATGAGGCAGGTAAATATATCCGTTCCAGCATTCCTGTTGTCTGCTGTTGTTTTATATTTATACCCCCCGCAACGAGTTGTGGGGGGGTATACTGGAGTCAGGTTGTCCGTCCGTCCGTCCGTCCGTCCGTCCGTCCGTCCGTCGTCCGTCCGTCCGTCCGTCCATCCGGACGGGCACACATTAGGGTACTTATGTGGCTAGCCCCACAGGGTTATGGACTTGTTAAAGGATAGGGTTTGTTACAATTAGTCACCTAAAAATCGTTTTATGTGGCTAAAAATCATTTTATGTGGCTAATATTTAACATGTCATAAGCCACATAAGTACCCTAATGTAAGAACATCCGTCCGTCCGTCCGTGTCCGTCTGTCCGGGCACACATTAGGGTACTTATGTGGCTAGCCCCACAGGGTTATGGACTTGGTAAAGGATAGGGTTGGTTACAATTAGCCACCTAAAAAATCCTTTTATGTGGCTAAAAATCGTTTTATGTGGCTATATGTGATAAGCCACATACCGGTAAGTATAGTACTGTAAGAACGTCCGTCCATCCGTCCGTCCGTCCGTCCGTCCGTCCATAAACTTAATATCAGAGAAATATTGTTATAACTTCTATTTCCTTCATCTAAAATGCTTGATATTTCACACATGCATTCCTGTAAGGCTCTACTACCATGCTGTACCAAATCCACGACCGTCCAACCCCAGCAGAACCCAAGGTCAAGGTCAAATACTTAGTCTGTAAACTTAACATCAGAGAAATATTGTTATAACTTCTACTTCCTTCATCTAAAGTGCTTAATATTTCATACATGCATTCCTGTAAGGCTCTACTATCATGCTGTGCCAAATCCACGACCGTCCAACCCCCGCAGATCCCAAGGTCAAGGTCAAATACTTAGTCTCTTTACAAAACTTAACATCAGAGAAATATTGTTATAACTTCTATTTCCTTCATCTAAAATGCTTAATATTTCACACATGCATTCCTGTAAGGCTCTACTACCATGCTGTGCCAAATCCACGACCATCCAACCCCCGCTGATACCAAGGTCAAGGTCAAATACTTAGTCTCTTTACAAAACTTAACATCAGAGATTGTTTATAACTTCTATTTCCTTTCATCTAAAGTGCTTAATATTTCACACATGCATTCCTGTAAGGCTCTACTACCATGCTGTGCCAAATCCACGACCATCCAACCCCCACAGATCCCAAGGTCTAAGGTCAAATACTTATCTCTTTTACAAAACTTAACATTCAGAGAAATATTGTTTATAACTTCTATTTCCTTCATCTTAAAATGCTTATATTTCACACATGCATCCTGTAAGGCTCCTACTACCATGCTGTGCCACAAATCCACGACCATCCCAACCAACCCCCGCAAGATACCAAGGTCAAGGTCAAATACTTAGTCTCTTTACAAAAACTTAACATCAGAGAAATATTGTTATAACTTCTATCCTTCATCTAAAAGTGCAACTATTTCACACATGCATTCCTGTAAGGCTCTACTACCATGCTGAGCCAAATCCACGACCATCCAACCCCCCACAGATCCCAAGGTCAAGGTCAAATACTTAGTCTCTTTACAAAACTTAACATCAGAGAAATATTGTTATAATTCTATTTCCTTCATCTAAAATGCTTAATATCACACATGCATTCCTGTAAGGCTCTACTACCATTGCTGTGCCAAATCCATGACCGTCCAACCCCCCGCTGATCCCAATGTCAAGGTCAAATACTCTTTACAAAACTTAACATCAGAGAAATAAGTTATAACTTCTATTTCCTTCATTGAAAATTCTTATTATTTCACTTGTGCATTCCTCTAAGGTTGTACTATCATGCTGTGACAAATCTACGACTGTCCAACCCCCCGCTGATCCCAAGGTCAAGGTCACATACTTAGTCTCTTTACAAAACCTTAACATCAGAGAAATATGTTATAACTTCTATTTCTTTCATTGAAAATACTTAATATTTCATATGCTGTGACAAATCCCCGCTGATCTCGAGGTCAACGTCACATACATACCGTATAACCTCGAATTAACGCCCCCCTCCTAATAAAGGCCCCCCCCCCCCTTATTTGTGTTTGAAATTGGTGGTCCTTGGTAATTTCTTTTTTTTTTCTTTCTTTTTTTTTCTTTCTTTTTTTTTTTTTACTGGCTAATAAACGCCCCCCCCCCCCCCCCCCCCCCCCCCCACCCACCCCACCCAAAAATAAATAATAAAAAAAAATTCGAGGTTATACGGTAGTCTCTTTACAAAACTTAACATCAGAGAAATCGGTTATAACTTCTATTTCCTTGCTCGGATCTGCTTCACATTTCACACACTCATTGCTCCAATGGACCTCTACCACCCTGTGACAAATAAACGCCCCCCCCCCCCCCTCGCCCCCCCCCCCCCCATTTTGTAAAATGTAACGCCTCCGGGGGCGTTAATTTGAGGTTATACGGTAGTCTCTTTACAAAACATAACATCAGAGAAATCGGTTATAACTTCTATTTCCTTGCTCGGATCTGCTTCACATTTCACACACTCATTGCTCCAATGGACCTCTACCACCCTGTGACAAATTCACGTTCATGCCGCTCGCGCTAATCCCTGAGTCAAGGTCACAAGCCCACACACTTGGAAATTTGTACATATTTTAGGGATACCTGGGCCCACGCGAGGGGTATTCCGTAAGCCTCGCTTACTGACCAATCTAGTTTGTCCTATTTCTCAATAAAAACATGGTTTGACATCACTTCAGACTGATTCAAATGGAAATGAAGTGCTGTCAAACATGTTTTGATGAGGGGAAAACAATAAAGCAAACAGCAGACGACAAATTTAATTCAACATTATAAGGGTTAAGTTTACAGCAAACAATGGTGACTACCATCAGACACAATTACTGTCTGTTTCACGAAACCTGCCCAAATTTTACGGCCATATCAACAATGCAAATATAATTATTTTTTTTGTTAATGTTAAATTTTATGAAAATTTAAGAATGATCCTTATTTTTATTTCTTGAAATTTGGTTAAATATTGATTTTATTACGAAAACGTTATGTGTATATATTGGAATTTAACATGGGAGAAAAATAGTTGGAGGAGCTAGGGGTGGAGTCAAAAAAAAGAAAAAACTTCTATTGCCTTCATCTAAAATGCTTAATATTTCACACATGCATTCCTGTAAGGCTCTACTACCATGCTGTGCCAAATCCACGACCGTCCAACCCCCGTTGATCCCAAGGTCAAGGTCAAAGACTTAGTCTGTTTACAAAACTTAACATCAGAGAAATATGTTATAACTTATATTTCCTTCATCTAAAATGCTTAATATTTCAAACATGCATTCCTGTATGGCTCTACTACCATGCTGTGCCAAATCCATGACCGTCCTACCCCGCTGATCCCAAGGTCAAGGTCAAATACTTAGTCTCTTTACAAAACTTAACATCAGAGAAATATGTTTATAACTTCTATTTCCTTCATCTAAAATGCTTAATATTTTACACATGTATTCCTGTAAGGCTCTACTACCATGCTGTGCCAAATCCACAACCGTCCAACCCCCGCTGATCCCAAGGTCAAGGTCAAATACTTAGTCTCTTTATAAAACTTAACATCAGAGAAATAAGTTATAACTTCTATTTTCTTCATTGAAAATTCTTAATATTTCACTGGTGCATTCCTCTAAGGTTGTACTGTCATGCTGTGACAAATCCACGACCGTCCATCCCCCGCTGATCCGAAGGTCAAGGTCACATACTTAGTCTCTTTACAAAACTTAACATCAGAGAAATATGTTATAACTTCTATTTCTTTCATCGAAAATTCTTAATATTTCATGCCTGCATTCCTCTAAGGCTCTACTATCATGCTGCGAAAAATCCCCGCTGATTTCGAGATTAAGGTCACATACTTAGTCTCTTTACAAAACTTCACAGAAATCGGTTTCTGCCATGTATTTGGGAAACTGTGAGATATGCTAATGACTGTGACGATATGTGGCCGCAACTGGAGAAATGGGGCTTTGCGACCAGTGTAGATCCATATCAGCCGGTGCATCCGCGCAGTCGGATTTAGCTACAATAATTCGCCTCCGATATGTTATCTACGGATACAATTTGACTCATTCAAAAAATGTGAGCAACCGAAGTGCATACCCAAACCTGTTTATATCCACGATAAATTCCACAAAAATGCCATTCATTCCTTATAATTCCAGCATTTGAAATAAATTAATCAAGAAAATGTGTTTATGTTCCGTTTTCTTAAGAATTATTTTAACTACTGTTACGGAAAATAGTTTGGCGTGGGAGTTTACTGGGAATATAGATCGTTATCAGGCTACAAGAATGTGTTATTATTATACCCCCGCAGCGAGTTGGGGGGGTATACTGGAGTCAGGTTGTTTATACCCCCTGCAACGAGTTGTGGGGGGGTGTGGTATACTGGAGTCAGGTTGTCCGTCCGTCGGTCCGTCACTAAACTTAACATCAGAGAAATATGTTATAACTTCTATTTCCTTCATCTAAAATGCTTAATATTTCACACATGCATTCCTGTAAGGCTCTACTACCATGCTGCTACCATATAATAAGGTTGTACTATCATGCTGTGACAAATCCACAACTGTCAAGCCCCCGCTGATCACAAGGTCAAGGTCACATACTTAGTCTCTTTACAAAACTTAACATCAGAGAAATAAGTTATAACTTCTATTTCCTTCATTGAAAATTCTTAATATTTCACTCGTGCATTCCTCTAAGGTTGTACTATCATGCTGTGACAAATCCACAACCGTCCAGCCCCCGCTAACCCCAATGTCAAGGTCACAGTCTTTGTGCTTTCATAAACTTACCATTGGGTGAAATATGTTAAAATTTTTGTTTCCTTTCACTAAACGTTTTGATATTTCACACATGCCTTTCTCTAATGATTCTCTATCATGCTGTGACAAATCCATGATGCTCAGACCTCCGCTAATCCCAAGGTCAAGGTCACTGTATTTGTGCTTTCATAAACTTAACGTTGGGGGAAATTTTTTATAATTCCTGTTTCCTTTTACCGCTCTTCTTGATATTTTGCACAGCCCTTCCCTGAATCGTTCTCTATCATGCCATGCCAAATCCATTCCATGACCCTCACACCCCCGCTAATCCCAAGGTGAAGGTCACAATATTAGCGCTTTTGCAAACTTAACATTGGGTGAAATTTGTTATAATTTCTGTTAACCTTTCACACAGCTTCTTGATATTCATTATTTAAATTAAAGCATTACCAGGGGGCCGTTTCACTTAACTTTGTACAACTAAAATGTTTGTAAGGGCAAAATTATGATAGTCTGTAAATTTCAAATTAAAAATGTATTCTTGTAAACAATTATTGGATTTACAATTATTGAGCATAGGCTGCATATGCAGCCTATGCTCAATAAATGTAAATCCATCAATTGAAATTTACAGACCATTCTAAATCTGCACTTACAAACATTTTAGTCGTACAAAGTTTTAGTAAAACGGCCCCCTGGCTTCTGACAACTCTTGTATACATGTAGTTACACCTTAACCCTTTCAACACCACAGACTTCGAGGAGAGGAATTCACATAAGCTCATATTGAGCTTGTTTTCTAATCCTTATTCACAATATCTGTGCATGAATGTTGACGTATACATGTACATGTATTCAATCTGAAATAAAATATTGTTTAAACTAAACTAACACCACAGACCTGCAAGTATTGGCAAACATTGTAGATCCAGATGAGCCGGCTCATGACGAGCCGTCTCATCAGGATGTGCACTTTTTGATACAGGAGTGTTACCAACCCAATTGCTACAAAATGATTTTCAGACTAGTCCATTTATAAAAAGGAGGTGGGTTGTTTTTTTTGTCTGAAAAAAAAAAAGATGGAAATTACTTGCTTAAAGTGGAGACACTGATTAAATGGCTTGTTACAAACCGACTCATCTGGATCTACACTGTCTGTAAACACTGCTATAGAGGTCTGTAGTGTTGAAAGGGTTAAGTCACATCTACAAATGAAATTTAAATTGTTATATTCAGGCCTGGGCATGCTGGCAAGTCAGATGTCTCTGCTGAGTGTCCGACCACAGATACGGGAGCCCGTCGAGAAGTCTGTGTCGCCACGCCCCGAGACCGACGATGCCCCAGTCAACAAAAGTAGGTCACCACAGCCCGTCTTACTATTGGAATACAGAATGCAGGACCACATGATTTCTAAACAGTTGTGACGTAAAAACATTTACATGCGTTTACAGTAGGTTTCCTTTGATATCTTTCAAGGTGTATGATCATGTGGTACTAACAACAACAACAAGTACTGAAGCTTCCAGAATCTGTCTGATTCAAAGTATGTATTCTTTTATATTGTCCTTATTACGTAGCGGATTTTGATGAAATATGGCGCATCAATCGCGTCTTGTTAAGCTGCATTTGGTGGTCTTTGTATTTTCGCCCAAACTTCTGTCGTTTTTGCGAAGAATCTTCGCAAAAACGACGTAAGTCTGTGCCGAACTCCCTGGACCACCAAATGCAGCTCATGAAGACGCGTTTGCTGCGCCATATTTCATCAATATCAAATAATACTTACTTTTCAGTGGGCGACGTTGTTGTTGTAACCACGTGATCATGCACCTTGTCTTTCTAATGGAATGACAGATTTGTATGAAACATAGCATGGAACAGGGTTCCGTTTGTTGTAGTTTGTTTTAATCTCATAATGCTGTCGCTTTGACGAAGAATTAATGTAAATAAAAAGCTGGCACACGTGAATTTAAGAAATAAGAGGTACTTGATTCTTTGTGAAAGTTTCAATGCGTTTCAATGAACTTTTAGTGCAATTGTAAAACATGATAGGTGGGCGGGCGGGCGGTTTACACAAAAAATGCATAGTTTGTGTATACAACTCCTCTGAAACCGTTCAGTCAGCCTATCTGAAACTATACACATTTTGAAGATGTGCACCTTGCTGTTTTTGTTGCCGAAAAAATATTATTTTTTTTAACAAAAATATCACCTTTTTAATTTAGCCATTTTTTTTTAAATTTTATATAAAATTCTATATAATTTCTACTTTACACATTTCTACCTAAATTAGTATACCTGTTTATCACAACAAGAGGAATAAATAATGCTTCACATTTCTGCATCTTCTCTGTCTGGCCCATCTTCGACGGCTGTATTTTGTGACTTACGGCACTCTTGTTGTTTATACTACCGGAAGGTAAATTATCCAAATGGCTTATGGGATGTGTGACCAGTGTAGCTCTTGATTCAATAGCACAATAATGTGGCCTGACAACAATCTATATTGCTTGTCAGCAGCATGACAGGCATTTCATTGATGGAATGGCGACCAGTGCAGATCCTGATCAGACTGCGGTACACCCCATTTTCCAAGTCACTGCCACATACATAGCTGGGCGCCTGGCATAAAGGATAGGAGTGGGCAAGTACTGATTGTTCGATAGAGTGTCTCAAACGTCGACTATGACTGGCCCATTCAATGGGGGCGACACTTTTATAAACACACTTTACTTAACCCTTTCAACACCTCAGGCCTGTAGAGTGGTATTGGCAAACAGTGTAGATCCAGATGAGCCGGCTCGTGACGAGCCGTCTCATCAGGATCTGCACTTTTTGCAAGCAATTTTCATAATTTTGAGAGCAAAAGCACCCCGTTTTCATAAATGGACTAGTCTGAAGATCATTTTGTGATGATTGGATTGGTTGCAAAATTAACATATCGTAATCCATTCCAGTTAGTTACTTAGGGGTGCAAGGGTTAAACAGATAATTTCAATCGCAGGTATCTTCAAGTTCCTGGATGAGTACTATGAAAGCCTGAAGTTAGACGAGGAAGACAAGGAGAAGAAGGAAAGAGGAGATAATTCTCCCTCTCCCCCGAGCTCACCCACACCGGAGAAACACAAGAAGAAAAGGTAATGGCCGTCTTATCTCTAGGTCAGTGAAAATGTTTTTACAAAAATCCACCCCGCCGTCACGGACATTTAATCCTTTCCATGCTGGTCAGCCCCGTGCAGGCACCGGGGCGGGATCAACTGATCCTGAGAATAGTGCTGCAGTAGCCATTGCTTGTCGTAAAAGGCGACTAAACTGGCTTAACGATTGGGTTCATACTTTCCGGAACCCACTATGCCGGATTTGGCCCTCATGTACATTTTTGGCTTTCTTGTATGTGAGAGTTGAGTCAGGCTATGCCCCATATATAAAAGTAAGATTAGCGCTAATCCTATTACTTTTAGGGGATGGGATAAATGATGCTGGTGTGGCGAGGGCCTGGCACCAGATCAGGTTGTTCTAATTTCAGGACTGAATATATATTTTGATTGTAAATATTGAGTTCTGAAGTTGTGATTTACCCCCCTCGGACAGGTGGATACGGGACACGACCCCGTTGACCCGTCTGCGTGTAGACTCCCTGAGGCTTGTACCTCTATGTCAGAAAAGCGGACGTTAAACCCTATTCACTCACTCACTCACATCACTCCATGCTGGTCAAGGATGGGCTGTGGCCTAGGGGTTAGAACACCCGACTTCCATTCCGGAGGTTGTGGGTTCAAACCTCGCCTAGGGCATCGAAAGAATACTTTCATAGTATTTCCATCCCTCTGGTCTGTCGGATGAGACTTTAAACTGTGGTCCCGTCTCTATATGACCTTAGCTTTTAAACCCATTCACCAGGGCTCCAGGTAAGGAATTTGTAATTGAGTATTGTCACTCCATCATTTCCGAAGCAATTGGGTCTTGGCATTTCATTAGAATACCAAGATGTGTTTTCATGGAAAATAAGAAAAATATGCTATATTTATTGTTTTCTGCAGCATGATAAAGGCACCATAAATTTTGTATTGCTTTTTGATACTCACTACTTCTGATTTCAATTGGTTTTTTGGCAATTTTAATTGGGTATTTAAGCTAATACGCAGCTTATCTGGAGCTCTGCATTCACTTTCATTTTTTCCATGCTGGTCCGTCATTGACTGCTGTAGTGGAACCATAGTGGAGCTTCCATGCTGGCTATCGTGGATCCACGCTGGCTCCATGATGGTCTCCATGTAGTGGAAGGGTGATAAATAGGATATTCCATTGTACATGTTTGAATAGCGGAAATAATACACTCGTGTCCGTTGGCGTCCGCGCAAGCAACTCGTTCGCTACGCTCACTCGTTGCTTACGCTGAAGCCGACGCACACTCGTGTATTATTTCCCGCTATTCAAAATGTACGATGAAATATCCTCTATTTATGAATTAACACGCTAATATGCATTATGCATGTAGGGGGCACACTTGTAGCTTTAATTGCCATCCATATTAGCAAGTCTATGTTTGGTCGGGAGCATGCGAAGGGTAATTTTCATCCTTGCCGGAATGCCGACTTACATCGTTTGGCCCTCATGTGCATTTTCGGCCTTCTGATACTTGAGAGCTAAATCCTGTTATAACCCATTATAAAGTAATAAGATTATTGCTAATCATTTTACTTTTTGGGGTTAGGGCTTAGTGACTCTGGTGTGGAATGGACCTGGCATCAAAATTGCAAAGTATATGAGGGAGAAATAATGTAATAAATTCAGTATAATAAAAATTAATAAATTTATCCTAAAATTGAAAATTTCTCCCTCAAAGTATACTTTGCTAGAAAAGTATACTTTGCAATGTTGGTGAAATAGGCTACTGATCAGGATATTCTAATTTCAGGGCTGAATATATTATATTTTTCTGTAAATATTCATTTCTGATTTTGGGAAATTTCCCTCATGAAGGACAGGTTAAATACGTTGTTGTAAGGCCATGTAGCTGTTGAATATAGGAATGAATGGCCTTTTTGTGGAATTTATCGGGGTATAAACTTGGAAAAGTTGTGGGAATACTGGACGAAGCGATAAAAGATAAAAAATTACAATTTTCGAGAAAAAAATCAAGATTTTTTTTTTTTTTATTTTTTTTTTCTCGAAAATTGTAATTTTTCAAGGCCTCGTCTAGTATTCCCGTGACTTTTCCAAGTTTATATCCCCGATAAATTTAACAAAAAGGCCATTCATTCCTTATAATTCCTGCATTTTAAATAAATTCATCAAGAAAATGTGTTTATTTTCCGTTTTCTTAATAATTATTTTAACTGCGCCTCACGGTTACGAAAAGTAGTTCGGCGTGGGAGTTTACTGGGATATAAATTTTGGACAGAGACTTGCTACGGGCCAATCAAATGTTAGGGAATTGTGTAAATATTTTTGTGCTGGAATTATAGGTCATTAAACATCAATAATCAATCAATCACATTGTCCATTGCAAGGTCATTATAATAATTATCCAACTTAGTTGTCACGGATCCGTGACGGAAAAATCGGTTATCTATCTTCGCCGTCACGGATCTGCGGCGGAAAAATCGTTTGTGGCCGGAACACACTGTTCTGTCATGATATTACCACTTTTCAGCGTGGAATTTCCACGACCCTGCATGGAGTTGTTATGGCGCCACGCTGTATGGTGGTCAGCCACTACATAGGACGGAATTTGCAAAGTTTATTTTAATTTTTTATTTGACCCCTGGGTCATGGATTATCTCCTCCTTTTCGACTTAGAATTTGGCAATTTTGTATTGTAGGTCGTAAAACTTTTAAACCATGCTAGCTACACACCTGAAACCTTGTATGTAGCTTACTTATGATGACTAGATGCGCAAAGCTTATTATACCCCCGCAACAAGTTGTGGGGGGGTATACTGGAGTCAGGTTGTCCGTCCGTCCGTCCGTCCGGGCCAACATCGGGGGTTTAGGAGCTTAGGGTAAGGGTTAGTAACAAAGGATTCCTTTGTTATAGTCGGTAAGCTCTTAATTCCATTGATCTTTGGGAGCTAATCCTTTGATCTTTTAAAGAACAAATAGCTCATAACTCCCAAATGTTTGAATGTCCGTCCGTCCGTCCACTTAACATCAGAGAAATATTGTTATAACTTCTATTTCCTTCATCTAAAATGCTTGATATGCATGCATGCATTCCTCAGATGACCCTCTATCATGCTGTTGCAAATCCATGACCCACGTTGGGGTAAATGTTGTGTAACTTCTGTTTCTTTACAGGGAACGCCTTGATATTTCATACATGCATTCATCTGATGATCCTCTATTGTGCTACAGCAAATCCATGACCTACCCCCTACCCTTTTCCCCAAGGTCAAGGTCACAAACTTAGCACATTCATACATGCATTCCTCATGTGAATAGCTATCATGCTGTAGAAAATCACCAACTTAGTAAGTTCATAAACTTAACGTTGGGTGAAATTTTGTATAACTTCTGTTTTCAGGGAGCGCATTGATATTTCATATGGTGATACATGCATTCATCTTAATATGCTATATAATGCTATAGCAAATCCACGACTCACTGACCCCAATGTCAAGGTCCACCGCACACCCCTTAACCCAAGGTCAAGTTATATAATATTCATGTTTTGTATGCAACTGTGCCAAGTTTGAGTGAAGGCTGCCAACAGGCGAGCTTTGTTGTCTTCTGACAACTCTTGTTAGATATTTTTATAGGAAGTTTTCAAACTACAGTCATCCATGGCCGCACCCGTTGTTACTGTTACACCTATGCTGTTGTACTTTTTACCTGTGAAAATGGTTTGGAGTCGATCCGTATTTTACCTATCTAGAGCTGTTTGTGGCTGTGACAGGATCTGCACTGTTCGCCATTCCATTGTTGAAACGCCCATCATGCTTCTAAAATACCATATACAACGTCCCATTCCTCGAGTCACATCCGTATTTCAGATTCATCAATATAGCATCATTTTTATGCCATCGCAACGAACGATAGTTGTCGGTGGCATATAGTGTTTACCATGTCCATCCGTCTGTTTTCATTGTCTGGCGAACTACTTCTACAGGTTTGGGCCGTTTCTCTTCATACTCATTATACATCCCAACCATCAAGTGCAGGAGTGCGTAACGTAACAAGTTTCGCTGTCCCACCGATCCATCCACAGTTATGCCCCTTGTTTTGAAAATATTTTTTTCTCCAATCACTCATTCAATGATTGCTGTTGTATTCATGAACACTCAACAGCGGTGGCATTTTGTTTTACAAACAATTTTCTAGTTGGTGTATAAGTGCACCAGGTACCAGATCATGATCCTGTAAATTCTGCATGAGTTTGTATCCAATTTTCAATATTGACCACACAGGTGCAGGCTTCTTTTACCGGGTTTATCAGCTGTGTATGACGTTATTTTTAAACTGGCATTAAAGCTCAATCCATGTTTTCCTATTTTATTGCAGGCACAAGGACCGAGATGACTCGACAGGCAAAAAGTCGCGCAAAAAATCTGCCGATCATGTAAGAGCTTCATTTACCCTCCAATAATTCCAGCACAAAAATATTTACACAATTCCCTAACATTTGATTGGCCGGTAGTAGGTCTCTGTCCAAAATTTATATCCCAGTAAACTCCCACACCGAACTACTTTCCGTAACCGTGAGGCGCAGTTAAAATAATTCTTAAGAAAACGGAAAATAAACACATTTTCTTGATGAATTTATTTCAAATGCTGGAATTATAAGGAATCAATGGCCTTTTTGTGGAATTTATCGGGGATATAAACTTGGAAAAGTCGCGGGAATACTGGACGAGGCCTTCCGGCCTTCGTCCAGTATTCCCGCGACTTTTCCAAGTTTATACCCCGATAAATTCCACAAACATGCCATTCATTCCTATAATAACTACTATTATTATACCTCATTGCAAATTCTAGGCATTGCATTGGTCAATTTCATATCGTGTCTTAAAACTATTCTACCTTGTTGCCTATTTACAACACAATATTAGAGGGAGATGTTACACGTAGCGTAATTATGGAAACACCCAAAGTCTGGTCGAACTGCCTTGTCATTTATCTAAAATAGAAAACAAAAGTGTGAACGCATACAAATGAAATGACCACAGACGATGGGCTGGTACCCCGTTCATGCCAATCCTGTCATATTATGACAATAGAAACTCGGTACCAGCCCAGCATTCGTAAACAATATGGCTGATTCTCCAGCCAACAAGCGTTTTGCTTATGTTTTACTGTTTCTGAAACAGCGACTAATTACAGTAGAACTTCGATCGCTCGAACCGGCAACGGAATCGAGTTTGAGTTTGAGCGATGCATAGTTCGAGGGAATGAAATTTCAAAAATGTACTGTCACATTCAGTCAATAAAATCACTTATGTGAATATATGAGATGACCGATGTGACATGCCATTGTATATGCATTACATTTGGAGGGAGAAATGAAAAATAACAAATACAATTGTAAAGTTGCTGTTTTATTCAATATTTACATGTAATTATACGTCAAATAAACCGCTATGTTCCGCTTTGCGTCTATACATAATACTGGTATTCCCAGTGTCTAAAAATAGCACATAGCACAGTGGTTGGAATAAATATAGAAACGGAAAATATAAACAAAACAATGTCAGTATACAATTATAAACACTATAAATTAACGCCTGAAGAATTCCATGATCTCGGTTTGTTTGTTATTGGCACATCTTCTGTCAAAGTTAAATTTAAGTAAACGTTTGTTCATGACACATAACGCATTAGCCAATTAAACATTACATAAAATGAATTTTGTTCAAATCACTTAATTCGCGTGGACATCATAACGCCCGTAATTCACGCCGCTATTGTTTGCGATTCGTGATTTAATGTCATCCCGCGTCAAGGGAAACTACTCAACGCGACCGCCCGCAATGGTGGAATTCGCACCTCGTTAGACAAACAGCTGATCACAGACTTACCTGTTCGAGTTATTAGCGGTAATTACCACTGTTTGACCGTCCACGGGACTAATCTACAGGTTCGACTGTTCGAGTAATTCATAGTTCGAGTTTAAGGTGTTTTATTACATGAATTATATAGGAAATTTGCCGGGACTGTCGAACCAGTTCGAGTTTTCCATGGTGTTCGAGCCAGACCTGTTCTAGTTATCGAAGTTCTACTGTATGTTCATATGAAATATTCTGTATAATCAGTAAAATACCACCCTTGGTTGAAGTGAATATTGTGGTTTATCTCCCCTCGAAAACAAGGGTATCTCCCGAGGTTATAGCCTAATTAGTACTAATCATATTACTTTTAGGGAGTGAGGTTAAGTGACTCTGGTGTGATGAGGACCTGGTACCAGGTCCGGTTATTCTAATTTCTTGGCTGAAGATATAGTTTTTTCTGTCAATATTTAGTGCACCGCCAAGGATACGGCAAACGGGAATGTAATGCTTTGATGGACTACGGTAATAGGAATAACGGAAATGTGCGCTTGGACCCCGTTTGGAGCATGTTTCACGTTTGGACCACGTTAACTTCTGATTTCCAATGGGAATACAAATACATATCAATACCAACACTTTACACCTGTGGCTGGTCACACACATGATTGGTAGCACATTTTCTCATGATTGCCCATCTTTACAGCAGGATGGGGAGAAACGACTGGACCACAAAGTTGCCGTTGCCCTTGGCGAAGAGGAAACAATGTCGTCCAAATTCTTACGGGCAAACTCCCATCTCATTCGCCCAAAAAGGTAAGATACTCGTGGATATTGTCGCCATATTTGGTTACAAATCCGCTGTTTGAACTCTTACAATGCTGGACATGAAAATTGTCGTCTGCTGTTGCTTTATATTTGATTTTTTTCTTGATAACAACACGGATTGACAGCACTTTAGAATCATTTCCAAATGATTCTGAATTGCTGTCAAAGCATGTTTTTAATGCGAAAAAGAGAAAATAGAAATAAACAGCAGATGATTTTAATTCAGCAATGTTAAAAATAAACTTAATTATAGTGAATAATGTGAAATATGTACACATTTCATGCTGAGGATACACCATTTTGTTTGTGGCAAATCCTAAATATGTTCATTGGGTGTACTTAGAGGTATATGTAACAACCACCATTTGAACCATCTTGTTCAATACTACGACTACTACAGTTCCTATGACCAATATCAAGGTCACACTTAGAGGTCAAATGTCAAAAATGATCATGATATTTGATTTCCACCGAATGTCTTCTAAACCGATTAATGGATTTTCAAATGATTTGCCACATGTGTTTGCCATGATGATACGATGTGTCGCGTTCAATACCCATGTGTCGACGTCCAAGATCAACGTCACACTTAAGAGGTCAAAGGTAAAAAATTCACATGAAATTTCATTTCCACCATATCGATGGTCTAGTAACATAAGGTCGTAACTGCTATGCTAAAGCATAGCAGTTACGACCTTATGTTACTAGACCATCGATATATCTTCTAAACCTGTGAATGTATTTTTAAGTGATTAGCTCCAAATGTTTGCCATGATGAGACGATGTGCCCTATTCAATACCCACATGTCTACGTCCACGGTCACACTGAGGTTAATGGTAAAAAATGCACGTGAGCTTTTGTGTCCGTCATTTTTCTTCTAAACCGATGAATGGATTTTCAAATAATTTCCCACAAATGTTTGGCATGATGAGACGATGTGTACCGTTAAAATACCCACATACTTACGTCCAAGGTCAATGGTATGAAATTTTGATTCCGACTTAAATAATGTGGCAGGTGTCCTCTAAAATCAACGAAGCCACACATATTCTATGCTGATTGGTTGAATCCACTTTGTTATCTACTTACTTGTTTCAAATAAACAGAAAATGATTGGACATGATGTCAAAAATAAATAGCTTGGTCCGATATGTAGCTGTGACTGGAGAAATGGGGCTTGTGTGATTTGTGACCAGTGTAGGTCTTGATCAAATAGCACACTCCTGTAGCCTGAAACCGGTATAGATTGCTTGTTAGTGTGTTTCAGTGATGGAATGGCAAAAAGTGCAGATGCTGATCAGACTGTGCTGTCTGATCTGGATCTACACTGCATGGTCTCAAAAGCCCTATAATATATATAGCCCTGTGTTGTGTTTGGCGTATAACAGACATTCTCAGTCGCTTTTGCCCGGGGCCAATTAATCTCTGATAAGTCGACACAAGCTTAAAACAATTGCCCGGTGTGATAATCTGTCACTGGCCCTCCAGTGCACCCCATCCCCGTGACAATTAGAGCGACTAATTTACCCGCGGCTGTCCCCTCATAATGACCCATTTATGGCATTTTGACCAGCATAGCACCAGGTCCATTTACACATCTGACAGCTATGATAACTGTCTACTCTGTTACAGTGCAGTCTCCGTTTTTGTTCCACCGTAGACAACACTTGCAAATTGAACGCGAACGCAACGCGAACGCAACGCGAACGCAACGCGAACGCAACGCGAACGCAACGGTTTGCTGTAGCGTTGTATACGTTGTTTAAACGTATAATACGGTTCGTACACGTGTAATACACATTGTCAAACCGTTTAGTTTAAAAGCGTTGTATACGTTGTTTAAACGTATAATACGGTTCGTACACGTGTAATACACATTGTCAAACCGTTTAGTTTTAAAGCGTGTAATACGTTTAGCTTCAAGGCGTATAACACGCTTTGGCGTATACATATGTAGCGACGTGAAAGAGTTGAAACATGTACAACGCTTTACCTGGAAGCATGTGGCTATATGAAAGCGTTGAAACGTGTACAACGGTTACACGTTTTAACGCGAATACCTGTTCGGTCCCGATCGCTTTGAGGCGTCCTTGTTTCGTCCCTTTTAAAATATCGCGAATACATACCCTCAGATCGAGTTCAAAGTACATCGGCGGTGTGATTTAGCACTTCAATTGATCCCTAATCCCTGATGCCTAATGAGTCACGCTTTTAACACGACAGATGTACCTTGTCGTTTATCATGTTTATCAAAATGTTTGCGAATTGTAGATCACGTGAGCCGGCTCATCAGGATCTGCGGCATTCCTACGTACATGTACATTTTATATACACAAAAATGACCCCTAATACAGCGTAATGTAACAGTTCCTAACTTAATATGGAATAGTCCGTGTCAGTTACTTGGGGTTAAATATTACGAACACAGATAAACACAGTGCATGGTTTCTTTATTTTATTTTAACATCATCAGAAATGGCGAGTCTAGGAACTCTCGTATCTTTACGCTGAAGCCAGTCTATTTCAGTCACTAATCCGCTATACACCTGTCCCACGCGTGTGTTAAGAAAAATCGATATTTGGAGAAACTGAATACACAGCGAGCTGCACACTGGTTTAACACGGATATAGCCCGCGGATATGTGTCATAAATTACTATGTGGTCAAAACCGGTAAATTTACAAGGTTTATAGCGAAATAGCAGCCGACTGGCAATTTTTCTCGGACCGATTTTTAAGACTAGTTTTCAAATCTCAATCGGTCTGAGAGTTCAAAAATCGGTCCAGAATCGGAAAACTGAAAATTTTAGAAGCCCTGCAATCTAGAAGTATATATACACACACGAAGAACGATCTGAGCATGCGCATTCTACGCGATACACGCTTGGCATACCAAAACGTGTAATGCGTTAAAACCCGTGGAAACGTGTTATACATATAACACGGTTTCATCTGTACGGTGCTGTGTACATGTAGAAGCGAGTAACCGTTCGTCAAATAAAGCGTTAAATCGTTTAAACGGTTTACCTTAGCATTGTATACGTTTACAACCGTTGCATACGTTTACAACCGTTGTACACGGATTACACGCTTTTGAAACTCAATGCGTTGTTTACAACCGTTGTATACGTTTACAACCGTTGTGCACGGATTACACGCTTTTGAAACTCAATGCGTTGAACACGGTTTGTTTGACTTTCGCGCATGCGCAAGAGTGGGGAAACGCAACGCATGGCCGAAAACGTATAACACGTAGACGACACACGGTTTGAAACGCAACTAATGGAAACTCCACGAATACGCAACGCACAACACTTTGTACACGTATAAACCCGGAACATTTTGACAGAAACGACTGTACCCGCTTTGTCACTTGGACCAAACATACAATCATTATGCTCAGTTTAAAATGAGCTAATACATTATGTGATGTGGGGGTCGGGGGTGTGGGGGCGGGGAGGGTTCAGTAAAAACACACTGACAAAGAAAGACAAAGAAAGCAAGTTCAAATAAACACAACTCATTTACGGTTGTAATTAATGCCACTAAACTCACGTTTTTCGATAAATACATGTTCACACTTTTATTTTATCATAATAACTTAAAACATGATCATGCATTATTTATCACGGAGATATTATCTGAATATAAATACAGGTAAATATATAAAACATCCAATCTTCCCTGGGCTTGGTCTAGATCCTTGGATTGAGTCTAATATGTAATATAATTTATTCTCACGGTGAATCTGAAATGAGAAATTACGTCATATGTATGTACATAGACTCACTGACAATATATAAACCGGACGATTAATCCGCCCTGATATTACATCATTATTACCGGTATATACCGAAAGGCCATATATGTACAGTGGAACCCCTCCAAACCGGACCCCCTCTATACCGGAATTCGCGCTATACCGAACATACGACCACGTCCCGAATATTCTGCTATATAAACACATTAGTTTCTACCCCTCTATTCCGGAACCCCTCTACTCCGTAATCCGGACGCCATTTCAAGTCCCAAAACCATATTTCAGCGTTAAAATAACCCCGGAAAACCGGAAACACGGTCACCTGTCAGGATGTCATGCAAGAAATACACCGCGCCCAATTTCAATGTTGTTGTTTCAAGCGGGTGTCAAAATCACACCGTGTTTGCAATAGACTGGTTCCCGGTAGTATTGTTCAGCTCTGGTTCCCAAAATGCGGAGCCACGAGAATGAGACGATTCTAACGGACTCCCAACTTGACATTTGTGTGGAAGAAATAACAAAATTGATCAAATTACACACATTAACTTGAGCTCTGTACAAGCGCTATCCATACGTGTAATGCGCTAAGCGGTGTGTATTTTTGAACTTCATAAGCAGCATTACAAAGTTAGGAATCTATTCAATACACATGATACATGCGACCTAAATACGAGACATGTCTGCTGTTTCACATTATTTGTGAACCAACCGACGATTAATTGAGAATCTGATAATTAATTAACGAGGCTGTAAACATGTGACTGTAGCCTGTGGGCTATTGTAGCAGCTCACGGTAACTACACAGCACACGCGAAATGTGTCATATGCTCTTTGCGACCAGTGTAGACCGTAGACTCTGATTACATTGCGAATCTGCACTATTTGCTATACCCCTTGCGAATCTGCACTATTTGCAATGTCAATAAAAAAAAACACATTCTGGTCTTAAAAGAGCGCTCCAGCTGATCGAGAAAGTTCCAAAGTGGCACAAAATACTTAAGGGCCTTTATCCCATGTCATCTGCACTCTGTTTATTGGGAATTACACATGTCGACATGATAAAACACAACTGGGTAGCCGAGCCCCCGTTAAGGTGTGTAATTTGGGGGCACATTTCTTATTTCTCTATACAAATGGCAAGTTGGGAGTGCTTTAGAATCGTCTCATTGGGACTTAACTTTTTCGGGTGGAGAAATATGAAAATACTCCATAAATTTACTATACTGGTGGCTGGTCCACAACTAAACTGTCACCTTGTAGTGTAGTTTTATAAATAAAAACACTGGTTTTTATTTGTTTGTTTGTTTCCAATGAAAGTCATCATATCAATTCTCAGAATAAAAAGAAACTTGACATATTTATTGAAAAAATGTGTACATATGCTTTCAATATGGTAATAATGGTATATACTATACAAATCCAAGAGTTAATAATGGAAAACATACATTTCCTTAACTGGAAATAGAAAACCCCTCTAAACCGAAAACCCCTATAAACCGAACTTTTCAGTCTGTCCCCAGGGTGTTCGGTTTAAAGGGGTTCCACTGTACTGGTAAGTCATTTATACAACAGACGGCAATAAAGTTTATATGCACAACACTGATATAACTCTTATATGAGCCGCGTCGTGAGAAAACATGTCTTCGGGAAATGTTTGGTCAAATTGACATTTTATTACTATGACAATGGTATTTGTCTTATGAATTGAATGCTTTATATTTGATCATGATATCTGCAGTATTCATTAAGATATTACATTTTATACAACATCACTATTCAGGTCGTTTGAGCAAATGTGACGTCACGTAAAAGCGACGTCAAACGACGTCAAAACGACGTTACAGTAACTACGTATCGACCGGTACACATAGAGTATACGCCAACATTTACAACAGTTTGCAAGTTGACAAACTAGAAGCATGTTTGGCATTGAATAATGAATGTATAGACGGATGAGCTTGAGTCCTTTAGTAATACATGAAAATGAAAAGTGACAAAGACAAACCGGCAAGTTCATGTACCAGCAGGTATAAACGTGCGCGGGTACGGCGGATTCGGTATGCTAATTTCTTCTTTTTGACGTCCTGTTTACTAATCGTTTTAATAGTTGTTCTAATGCACTCCAAGGGCGGATTCAGGGGGGGGCAGACCCGGCGCGCGCCCCCCCTAAAATTCGCAGAATAAAGATTTTTGTACAAGTTACAAGGCACGTTTCTACGTTCGCGTTGTGAATTTATTGTTTATTTTTTTTTTTTTGCTCCTAAATGCGCCAGAACGCAGGAAATGCGATGTAGATTTCAAAAAAATTACGGGGGGGAATGCCCCCGGACCCCCCTAGCGCGTTCGATAATATAGTCAAGTATTGCAAAATAGTTACGCCCCCCCTAACCCGAAATCCTGGATCCGCGCCTGCACTCTATAAATATCACGCAATCTGATTGGCTGATGGTCATAGATTACAGGTATATCATTGTTGATGAACGGTCGCAAATTATTTCAATATGTATTCCTACGCCAATACTAAGTTTGAGGTCGGTCAATTTACTCTGCCACATAATGACCGACCAAAACATGGGGTAACTCACATAAAATGTCCCAAGTGGTATTCTGGTATTATTGTGAAAGACACAGCTGGCTTGCATATGAAACGTCCTGGTCCAAAACAACCTGGTGACCTGGTCCGAAAGTTGCATGGTCCGAAGCGTACGGCGAAAATACAAATATCTCACTGTTGATCACGTTTCATATGTTTTGGCAGTAATAGATCATTCACACAAAGAGAAAGTATGTATCCTGTGTAATCTTGCATCTCAAATGGTAGTATATCATGATTAGACGAGTTATCACAATATGTATCAACATCAGTGAAGTTTGACAGGTGGCCGCCATGGAAATATTGTTGCACTGGAGTGACATTAAATGCGCAAAGTAGTAATTAAGGCAATTATAATTCTAACGACAAATTTATTGCTTTTATTATTGAAAAATAATGAAATCAGCAACATTAACTTATATACATTCATGCAAAAATCGCTAATATCTTGTAATTGTGTTGGAATTATTTTCTTCGTAGAAAATATTATTTGTGTGATCCGTCCGGTATGACCGGCTCAACCGGCTTGCAATCCGGTACGATTTTCCAACAAGACTCGATAACGTTTGCAAAACAGTAAAGGAGTGCATTAGAAATAGGTTAACCGCATTGTAATATTGAAATTTGCGGCGTATATCAGAAAATGATAGGTTGGAAAACATGTTTAAACAGATTTTCCCACCTATCATTTTCTGATATATGCCGCAAATTTCAAATTTACAATACAGTTAACCCTATAATAATTGTAGAAAACCACCTTCATTTGAATGTGACAAGCCTTAACTTACAATATCGGTATTCCAATATGCATAAATCTGCATTCATGTATTTATACAACAATGTGTTACCTACATTCATGTATACATGTATACAGCAATGTGTTACGTACATTCATGTATACAACAATGTGTTACATCATATTTATGCAAGTCTTGGTTTGCAGATGTTGTTCTATGGAAAACGATTTAATTCGTATTGGCAATACTATCTGCACTGTTTGTCGCAAATTTAAAACTCACGGGGAAATGAACTTTCGACACATGCGCAATATAATATATCAACTTAGGTTTAAACGTGTTTACTGGTTAGTGCTGACGGCCGGTGAGACCCGACCCCGCTCTAACATGTTTGCAGACATTTGTTACCGCAATATCAGCTTGGTACATCGCCTTGTGTTTGTTTTGTGAGTGTTACGGTAGATGCAGGTGGCATCCGCATTCGACAGACGCATTTCTTGTTAATTCTGACAATTCATTTTAGAGTGATCACTCTGTTTACATATTAAACACAAATGCACATGTCTGCCTTGATACGCATGGCAACCACGCATAGTGTTAAATTTGTTACAAATCTCGTTTCCATTGTGAATCACTCGTGTGCGACCCAAAAGATCTTTGGTCGAATTTGCACGGTTGGCAAAACTACCAGCAGTCGTGGTAACTCTACTGGCCTTATTGTACAGTTCCATTGTACTACCAGAGACAGCATAGGTTTGTGACGGACAGAACTGCGACATGTGCAGTGTGCTACCACACTCGGAGCAACAATTAGCCTTGTAATTTGAAAATATGGAACAAAACAACCTATTATTCCTAACTGACCAGTCTATTTTCACGCCATGGAAGCGGAGATGTGCTGCAGCCTGTGCCGAGAAAGGTTTGTGGTACTCATAAAAGTCACGACCCCCATACCTGGATGCCATGTCAATTATATCACGCTCATACAGATCTAATTCTGGTCGCCTATTAGGATGCACCTGGCACATGATGTTTTTATAGACGGCGAATGCCTGAATGAATTGTGGCAAACTTATTTCTGTGTTTAAGCGAACGTTCGGTTTCTGCTTACCACCGAGTACCGAGTCCGACTGACAATTGTAATAAGGTATCAACAACGAGGCCAAATTCACGTCTTTACTTTCCTGAATGTTTCGTTTGACACTAGGATGAACTGTTTCTACGAAAGACAATGCCTCAGCAGTGTACCCTTATGTGGACCGAGCATTTTCTAAGTTTATGGAACTGACATTGTTGTTGTTAGTACTGTTCATGAATAAGTTACCTTCCACGAATGACGCACCTGCTAACACTGGCTGGCCAGACACGGATGGTAACTCAGGTGCGGCATGAGAATGAATGTGAGCGGATGTCAAATTAGTTTGCGCATTTTGCTGTATAAGTATATCCATGTTATCGGTAAGTTTCGCAACAGTCTGCTGTAAAGCAGACACACTGGCATGCAGATCTGCGATGTTGTTGTCGCCCGGAGATTCCCGAAGTCTAGTTTCGGTTTGACTGCGCTATACTGTGTGGGATTGCGCATGCTCAGATAAAGCGACACCACGACCATGGTTACTGCCTCTGTGCGATGTCTGTGCAACCGACTGCGCAATGACGTCATCTGTTGATATAACCGCAGCGCGCTGGTTAGAGGTTATGGCTGTTGATATAACCGCACTGCTTGTTGATCTTGAATTTGATATCGCCGACCGATATAGGTGAACTAAACGAAAAAATTTCTGTCGAAGACCTGGGGATATTCCCAGTTGCCGTAGTTCAGATTTTAACTTCTGCATGCTCCAGTTTTCGGGAAGTGACGTGTCATAAGGTGGATCTACCTCCACCGAGATATTAGATTGAGGAATCTCAACCCTATCCAATGTCACGTCCGCAGATTTGTGCTTCTGACTGTTCGAACTGGCTCGCACATCCATTTTTTGTGGCAAATTTTACACACTAGGTTCCAATTAAATGCGTGAAATGTTGCAACAAAGGAATATAATCCGTAGAAACGGGCAACACTTTTGTCGTCAAGTAGATATCAAATCTGGATGTCTAAGCCATTCACACGGCATAAATCGAATAATTCTCGATCATTAAATTATAACGATATCCATTGAGCATTCACAATAATAATAATTCCTAGATCACATGGTCTATATTATAATGATGAATCTAATAATGAGTAATTATCCAAGTCAGAAGTATTCCAGCCAGTCGCTATTATATAATTATGTCAAGAATCCTCAGAAACATCCACGCCGACTAAGCATTGTGCAAAACTGAATTCCCGGGACAGCGGATGTCACTCCCTGCTCCCGCGACCTTTGAACTATATAATTTAACAAATAATTCCATTGTCATAATTAGCATATCTAAAATGATCATGCACTCTCGCTAGCTGGGACACTGACCTACATGTAGATCAGGCCTGCCACCACAAAACCACATCTGTCAAAACTGGGAGAACTGCATGACAGTCTCCAATATAGTGTATAAACTATAATTAAAAATTATCATTATATGTTGATGAAATTGAAACATTTCAAACACCAACCAGTACTAATTAGCTGATGGGTGAGGAAGTCAACATGTCAACCATGTAATGTTGGTTTTCATGTGTATGCGCTACTTGTTGTTTTGACAAGCTATGTTAATTGGCCACTGGTAAACAAAAGGGAACTGACAACTGATGAATATTTTTTATTTTCCATTTTTCTCATCAAAAACTTGGTTTGGCAGCACTTCAGAATCATTTCCAATGGAAATGATTCTAAAATGCTGCCAAACAATGTTTTTAACGAAAGAAAAGACAAAATATGAATTAACAGCAGACGACTATTTTCGGTTCCCACATTCTAAGGGTTAAAGTCAAATTGAGTTGCTTGGTACATGTATTCTTATTTGTCATGTTGCTGGAGAAATGGAGCTCATGGTATTTGTGACCATTGTAGATCCTGATCAAATAGCACACTTCTGTAGTCTAATAACGCTTGTTAGAAGCATGATGGGCGTTTCATTGCTGGAATGGCGAACAGCGCAGATCCTGATCAGACTGTGTGGAATAGTGACACAATTATAGACTTATTTAATTCCTATAAAGAATATTTTGTGCCTACTGAGTGAGCATGCACCTTTAACAACACTATGTTTTTCAGTTCGCCAGCGTTGCTGGATTTCCAAGCGAGTTTGCCGAGTAACCGTCACTCCAACATGCGCACAGACCTCCATAACCAGTTCGCAGAGAGCCGCGAGGAAAAGGCACTCACTTTACACGATATTCTCGACCATAAGGAAAGGTATTTACGCATGTTTGCCATTCGAGCCTTCCACTCCTAAATATCTGACAAAATCTTGCAGAGCTCCAGATAAGGTGCGTATTGGCATATTTTACGCACTTATTTTAGCAGAATACACACTGATTATCAAAACTGGGAGTACAAATATGAGAATACGCATTGATTTTCAAATTGAGTAGTGAAAATACTGTAATAAAGTTGAAATTTACTAAGTTCAGTTGCAAAAAGCTAACACTTTTAATTATTTTTTTTATTTCTTATCATTTGTTCCTATTTAATGTGGAAGAAAATCAATAATAAAGTTGTAAAAGTAAAATACATGTACGCATTGAATTTGAAATCTGGGGGTATAGTACTCTTTAGATACAAAACTTATCTGGAGCTTTGATCTTGAAAATCTTGACAAATACTGCAGATCCAGATATATTTTTTTGGTCGAACGATATGTAATGACGCAGTGTAAACAAGTCGGAATTATTATGAACGAAAACTACGCCATATTTGCACATTCTGTCACATTAAACGTTACCTGATCAATATAATACTAGGCTAGTGACTTGATATCAAGTTCATCAGGCGAGCGTCAGAATTCCTATGTGTTTGCTAGCCTTGCCTGATGATCTTGAAACCAAAAGGCACTGACCTGGTTTCTCTACGTACATTGATCAAACCTCTATAAGCGCCTTATTATCTATCCCCTTGCCGATAGGCAAGAGGTGATATAGTGTTAGTCCATGTACGTGCATATGTGCATGTGTACGATAGCAACACCTTTCATTTTTAGCTCACCTGCACGAAGTGCAGAAGAGCTTATGGCATACCCCCGGCGTTGTCGGCGTCTCGTCGGCATCGTCCACAAACTTAACATTGGGGTAAATGTCTTATAACTTCTGTTTCCTTTCATGGAACACCTTGTTATTTCTTACATGCATTCCTCAGATGACCCTCTATCATGCTGTAAAAAAACCATGACCCACCACCCAACCCTTACCCCAAGGTCAAGGTCACAAACTTAGCACATTCATAAACTTAACGTTGGGGTAAATGTCTTATAACATCTGTTTCCTTTCATGGAACACCTTGATATTTCATACATGCATTCCTCAGATGACCCTCTATCATGCTGTAGCAAATCCATGGCTCACCACCCAACCCTTACCCCAAGGTCAAGGTCACAAACCTAGCACATTCATAAACTTAACGTTGGGGTAATTGTTGTGTAACTTCTGTTTATTTACAGGGAATACCTTCATATTTCATACATGCATTCATCTGATGATACTCTATTGTACTATAGCAAATCCATGACCCACCTTCCACCCCTTTCCCCAAGGTCAAGGTCACAAACTTTGCACATTCATAAAGTTAACGTTGGGGTAAATGTCTTATAACATCTATTTCCTTTCATGGAACGCCTTGATATTTCATATATGCATTCATCTGATGATACTCTATTGTGCTATAGCAAATCCATGACCCACCCCTTACCCCAAGGTCAAGGTCACAAACTTAGCACATTCATAAACTTAATGTTGGGGTAAACGTCTTATAACATCTGTTTACTTTTATGGAACGCCTTGATATTTCATACATGCATTCATCTGATGATACCCTATCGTGCTATCGCAAATCAATGACCCACCGCCCACCCTTTACCCCAAGGTCAAGGTCACAAACTTAGCACATTCATAAACTTAACGTTGGGGTAAATGTCTTATAACATCTGTTTCCTTTCATGGAATGCCTTGATATTTCATACATGTATTCCTCAGATGACCCTCTATCATGCTGTAGCACCCAACCCTTACCCCAAGGTCAAGGTCACAAACTTAGCATGTTCATAAACTTAACATTGGGGTAAATGTTGTGTAACTTCTGTTTTTTACAGGAAACGCTTTGATATTTCATACATGCATTCATCTGATGATACTCTATCGTGCTATCGCAAATCCATGACCTACCCCCCACCCCTTTCCCCAAGGTCAAGGTCACAAACATAGCACATTCATAAACTTATCGTTGGGGTAAATACCTTATAACATCTGTTTCCTTTCATGGAACGCCTTGATATTTCATACTTGCATTCCTCAGATGACCCTCTATCATACTGTAGGAAATCCACAACCCACCACCCAACCCCAAGGTCAAGGTCACAAACTTAGCATGTTCATAAACTTAACGTTGGGGTAAATGTTGTGTAACTTCTGTTTCTTTACAGGGAACGCTTTGATATTTCATACATGCATTCATCTGATGATCCTCTATTGTGCTACAGCAAATCCATGACCCACCCCACCCTTTTCCCCAAGGTCAAGGTCACAAACTTAGCACATTCATACATGCATTCCTCATGTGAATAGCTATCATACTGTAGAAAATCACCAACTTAGTGCATTCACAAACTTAACGTTGGGTTAAATTTTGTTTGACTTCTATTTTCAGGGAGCGCATTGATATTTCATACATGCATTAATCTTAATATGCTATATTATGCTATAGCAAACCCACGACCCACCTTGCACCACTGACCCCAATGTCAAGGTCCACCGCACGCCCCTTAACCCAAGGTCAAGTTATATAATATTCATGTTTTTTCATGCAATGTGCCAAGTTTGAGTTAAGGCTGCCAACAGGCAAGCTTCGTTGTCTTCTGACAACTCTTGTTCAATACCTTATGAACTGCTTCACCGATTTTGATTATATCTGACCACAATGTGTGTTTAGGGATGGTACTTTGTTTTGCATATGACCCACATCCGACCGCCCACGGTCAAGGTCACTGAGGACTTATGTTCACCTTGTTTGTAAGGCAACTGTGTTAAAGTTTTTTGTTTGTTTATTAAATAACTTATGAATCCGTTCCCCAATTTTTGTCGAGCCCGCTTGCGGAAAGCGAGACATAGTGATCTCAATGACGGTACCTTATATCTCTGCAGTCCTAAGTCACATTGACTTGAAATGTCATATGCTTATTAGTCATCATCCATATATCCATGCTATATCCCACTCATGTGGCCCCTGTGCCCAAGGTCAAGGTGAAATGACTGACAAGTTTGTGTCAAAGTTTTTGTCCAAATTTGCGTCAAAGTTTTCAGATACCTACTATCTCTGTAACCATAAGTCAGTTTTGCTTGAAACATTGTATGCTTATTGGTCATCATCCATATATTCATTCTGCGTCCCACTCATGCGGCCCCTGTGCCAAAGGTCAAGGGTAAAGTTTACATTAAAGTGTTTTGTCAAAATTTGCATTAAAGTTTTAAGGTACCTACTTTCTCTGTAACCATAAATCAGATTGGCTTGAAACTTTATATGCTTATTAGTCCTCATCCACATATTCATTCTGTGTCCCATACATGCAGCCACTGTGCCCAAGGTCAAGGTCAACTGAGTTTGAAGTTCACCTTGTTTGTAAGGCAAAAATGTTATTTTTTTGTTTATTTTTTTAATAACTCCTCAACCGATTCACCAATTTTGATAATATTTGGCCACAATGTGTGTCTAGGTATGGTGCTTTGTTTTGCATACAACCAACGTCCGACCGCCCAAGGTCAAGGTCACTGAGGACTTGATTTGTTTATACCCCCGGCAAGCGAAATCTGTCGAGGGGTATATAGTTTCCGTAATTCCTTCCATCCGTCTGTCCACGTTAAAGTTTTTGGGTACCCATTATCTCTGCAACTGTAAGCGGAATTGACTTCAAACTTCATATACTTCTTTATCATCATCCATATTTTCATTCCATACCACACACATGTGGCCTTCATATTCAAGTTCAAATTACTTAGAAATTTGCATTTTTTTTTTATTTGGGTTAAATTTTTCTTTGTCGGTCATGGCGGCAGCCGGGGTATATGTGAGCCCCTGCTCACTCTCTAGTTTTATTTTATTACCAAGGCTGCCAGCGAGGGTATTAGCTTGATTTAACGATGCCAGGTCTTATTTTTCAATGTATCTGTGATAATATTTGGCCACAAAGTGTGTCTTTGTTATCCCCTCGCCGATAGGCAAGATGGGATATAGCGTGACTCCATGTACAAATGTGCGTACGTTAGTAACACCGTTCATTTTTCAATAACTTATGGAACCTCTTCACCAATTTTGATAATATTTGGCCACGTCCGACCGCCGAAGCAAGGTCATGGTCACTGAGGACTTATCTTCACCTTGTTTGTAAGGCAAATGTGGTAAAGTTTTGTTTTTATGCCCCACCGCGATAGTGGAGGGGGCATTTAGTGTTACCCTTGTCCGTCCGTCCCGTCCGTCCGTCCCGTCCGTCCCGTCCGTCCCGTCCCGTCCCGTCCGTCCGTCCGTCCGTCCGTCCGTCCGTCCGTCAGTACGTTCGTCCGTCCGTCCGTCCCGTCCGTCCGTCCGTCCGTCCGTCCGTCCGTCCCGTCCGTCCCGTCCGTCCGTCCGTCCGTCCGTCCGTCCGTCCGTCCGTATCCGTCCATCCGTCCGTCCTTCACGAAACTTTAACGCTCGGGTAAATTTGGCCTCATTTATTATCAAAGCGATATGTGGGGCATCCGTGTTCTATGAACACATTTTCTAGTTTTATTCAATAACTTGCGAACCGCTTCACCGACTTTGATAATATTTGGCCACAATGTGTGTCTAGGGATGGTGCTTTGTACTGCATATGACCCACGTCTGACCGCCCAAGGTCAAGGTCACTGAGGACTTATGTTCACCTTGTTTGTAAGGCAACTGCGTTTTTTTTATTTATTATTATTATCCAGGCTGCCTGCCAGTCAGGGCATTACCTTCGTAATAACGATGCCCTTGTTGTAGCAGGTGACACATGAGATGAATGGAATGGTGCTTAACGGCCCATCAACACAAAATAGTATCATTTAGGGCCAATCCATGGGATGTACGATATACATCAGGAAATACCAGGATACATCTGAAAATTTTGTCCACTTTCGACGTCATTTACCGAAATTATCTTGGGTTCTGTATAATATTTTTCATGAAAACACGTCTTCTTAGATATAAAATCACGTGGCTTGTCTCGAATAGAAAACGGCCCAGATTTTGTCGTGGGATGACACTTTATTAATTAATTGTGGCTGTGGATTGAGAAACGGTGCTTATGGTATTTGTGATTGGTGTAGCTCCTGATCAAATAGCACACTCCGGTAGCCCAGGCCTGTATGCAGAGTGGGTGCGACCCCCTTAATCTGCCGAGGTCTGTCTGTGGATGTGTACAAATATGTTTTTAGCAACTGCGGCCTTTCACGACGCCATCGATAATTAACGCACCCGTCAATTCCGTCAATGCATCCTCATTATAATGGTCCAAGGTTATCTGACACCACATTGACATTATTGTAGCCAAAGAATGACCATTTGCAAGAGCAAGTTTACTGCGCTTCAGTCGGCGACGCGCAACAACAGTTTCTATCGAGCCGTAGACCAGATGCGCACACAGAGCTGGCATAACCTTCGGAAACCTTACCTAGATAAACGAAAATCTATTCAGAAAGGAAACTGGTAAGTTTAACTCTTTGCATGCTGGGAAACTTGTGGGCTATAAATAGTTCAAAAATAGCGGACAAGAAATCATCATATTTTCTTTTATTTCTCCCTGTAAATATCATGAATATGTCTTGGAATTTCATTAGAATTGAGTCCTAAGGACTCAATTCTAATGAAATTCCAAGACATATTTACAGAGAGAAATAAAACATGTACTCATAATTCGTTTGGCGGATATTTTCGCCGCTAGCATGCAAAAGGTTAACTATGTATAATCTACGAAAACCTTACGTAGATAAATGGAAGTATATATTATACAGAAACATAAACTGGTTTGTTGTCCATGCATAAACACAGGTGACATTATCGGGATAAGATTTCCATCAAGATCAGTTAAAAAATTCCCATCCCATTTATCTTTATATTTAAATATAAAGATAAATGGGATGGGATTTTTTTTTTTAACTGATCTTGATGGAAATCTTATCCCGATAATGTCACCTGTGTACATAACCTTCAGAAACCTTTCCTAGATAAACAAAAATCTATATAGAAAGGAAACTGGCAAGTTTAATCATGTATAATCTTCGGAACACGTACCTAGATAAATAGAGGATCTCAAACGAGTTTCCATTTGATAAGAGATTTATGAAATGAGTCGCACACAATTTATGCCCCGAGCCTCTCGCGAGGTGCATAAAATTGCGGACCAGTTTAGTAAATAATTTCATGGGATAAATAGAATTACCTGTATATACATGTACACAGAAGATATACCAGTATGGTAAATCATGTACACTCTATTGAAATATTACTTAGATAGCAGAGCTCCAGATAAGCTGCGTATTTGCTTAAATACCCAATTAAAATTGCCAAAAACCCAATTGAAATCAGAAGTAGCGAGTATCAAAAAGCAATAACAAATTTGTGGTACATTTATCATGCTGCAGATAACAATAAACAGATCACAAATACCTATAGCATATTTTTCTTATTTTCCATGAAAACGCATCTTGGTATTTCATTAGAATTGTCTCCAAGGAGACAATTCTAATGAAATGCCAAGACATGTTTTCATTTCGAAGCAAACTATTCAATAATTGCTGTCTGTTGATGTGTAAACAGTAATGTGATTATAAAAAGTCACCCTCCTCCAAAGAATTTACTAGGAAATTCCATCAAATAAAATAGCCATTATTAACTATTAAAACTGGAAACATAAATTGTCATGCTGTTATCTATATTTTAAAATGGGAAATAAACTTGAACAGCAGACGACAACATGATAAATCAACAGTGTAAAGGTTAAAGCAAGTATGTATTTATCCTCCAAGGGATTATGCGAAGGATAAATTTAATGATGGGATTCATCCTTACCGGAATCCCCATATCCCTGTAGCCTATTTCAACAACATTGCAAAGTATACGTATCTACTGTCTGTTTCACGAAAGCTGCCCAAATTTTACGGCTATATAAACAATTAAAAAACAAGATTTCTTTTGATAATATTAAATTAAAGGAAAATTTAAGAATGAGCCTTCTTTTTATTTTGTGAAATTCGGTCAAATATTGATTTTATTACGAAAAATTGATTTGTCTATGGGAATTTAACATGGGGGAAAAGGTAGAGGACTTGTGGGAGGAGTCAAAAAACAATTTTTTTTGGAAATTGACTCCGAAACCTAGCTAGATAGCTTGGAAATAATCTCACTAAGAAAACAAAAGTTAAATTTTAAAAATCGGTCCAGTATTTCTGAAATTCAAAAAAATTTCCCCATGTTAAATCCCCATAGACATCTTCACTCCGTGAAGATGTCTATGGGAATTTAACATGGGGAAATTTTGTTTTCGCAATAAAATCAATATTTGACCGAATTTCACGAAATAAAAAGAAGGCTCATTCTTAATTTTTCCTTTAATTTAATATTATCAAAATAAATCTTGTTTTTGAATTGTTTATATAGCTGTAAAATTTGGGCAGCTTTCGTGAAACAGACAGTAGCAACTTATACTTTGAGGGAGAAATTTTCAATTTAAGGATAGATTTATTAATTTTTATTATACTGAATTTATTACATTATCACAGCCATTTTGGCTGTGATAATGTAATAAATTCAGTATAATAACTCTGCATATTTTGAATCATCAAATATATGCAGTCGTTAGTTCTATATAAAATAATGCATTTCAGGAAAAATAAATGATTACTCCCTCAAAGTATACTTTGCTAGAAAAGTGTACCTTGCAATGTTGGTGAAATAGGCTACTGATGTGGTAAGGTCCTGGCAGCAGATGAGCTTATTCTAATTTCAGGGCTGAATATATATTTTTTCTGTCAATATTCAGTTCTGACATTGGGATTTCCTCCCATCCATACACGTGAAAGATGTATTGGGATTTGATCATGTTAACTTGGCCTTAAATGACCATAGCTATTCACAGGCCGTTAAACACCATTAAGTAAATAAATTAATTTATTCTCCAGGTACACTGATATAATGGAGAAAATCCCATACGACTTGAAGCATTCATGGTTCTATGACAAAATTCTGGAGAAACTGGGCAGATTTGGATTGGTAAGTTTTCTCTTGTGCCATATTCCTGTACTGTATCTATTCTCATTCCAAGAAACAAACAAATCACATTTTGGATATCTGAGACATCAATTGACACAAAATCTCTGAACAGGTTTAGCTGTCACCGTTATGTACAGAAGCCCATTAGGGCCACTTCACTTTTTTTTTATCTTTTCTTGAATTTTCAAGATCTTTTCTTGAAAATTCAAGAAAAGATCTTGAAAATTCAAGAAAAGATCTTGAAAATTCAAGAATAGAACTTGAAAAGATCTTGAAAAGATCTTGAAAATTCAAGAAAACATCTTGAATAAATGGAAATTAAAAAAAAGTGAAGTGGCCCTAATTGGCTTCCGTAATTATGTCACTTCAAAGGCACAATTATTACAGAAATAACCCTGCGAATAGACTCTGCCTGTGAACTGAATCATGTTTAACCCTTTCAACACCACAGGCCTGTATAGTGGTATTGGTGAAAAGTGTAGACCCAGGATCTGCACTTTTTGCAAGTAATTTTCATATTTTTGAGAGCCAAAAAATGGACTAATCTGAAAATCATTTTGTGACAATTGGATTGGTTGAAAAATTTACATATCAAAATCCATTCCAGTTACTTAGGAATGAAAGGGTTAATGACAGATCTTATTCCAGCTTTGGCTCAATATGAATTGAACTTTTTGTCTGACTGTTCACTTGGTTAATAATGAAACCACTCGGTCACTTAGCATGTTTAGTAAATATTGATGAAGCGCTAATTCATAACCCAGTGAACAACAGAGTAACAAAGTTCAGTCCATACGTAAATGATGGTCAGTAACGTACATGGAGGTTAAGTCGTCATATCCTGAAGTCGTCATACGTGCATGGGAGTTTCGCAATTATATTTGATTTGTAAATTAAAAATGACCGCTGTCTGGAGAAGATGCACATGTTTATTTATATTATTGGTTTTAAATTTAAATGATACACCAATGTGTAGTGAAATTATTCACAAATATATAACATACATGAAAATCACCACTCGCTGCTCGTTGGGCGAACAATATTTTATTTTGTAGTTTTGTTGGGCGAAGCATAATTTCTTACAGAAAATCGGGTATCCCAGTTGTTTTCTGCAGAGATGTAACTCTAGGGATCCCAATCTTGAAAATAAACTATTTCTGAAGTCAGAGCTCCAGATAAGCTGCTGTATTTGCTTAAAAACCCAATTAAAATTGCGAGTATCAAAAAGCAATAACAATTTTGTGGTACCTTTATCATGCTGCAGAAAACATTAAACAGACCACAAATATAGCATCTTTTTCTTATTTTCCATCAACACATCTCTTGGTATTTCATTAGAATTGTCTCCAAGGAGACAATTCTAATGAAATGCCAATATATGTTTTCATTTCGAAACAAGCTATTAAATAATTGATGTATGTTGATGTGTAAACAGTATTGTAATTTTATTTTACCCAACTGAAATTTTGAAATACCCAATTGCTTCAGAAATGATGGAGTGAAAATACTCAATTACTAATTCCTTATCAGTAGCCTATTTCATCAACATTGCAAAGTATACTTTACTAGCAAAGTATACTTTGAGGGAGAGATCATTTATTTTTCCTGAAAAGCATTATTTCATATAGAACTAACAAATGCATATATTTCATGATTACAAGTATGCAGAATTATTATACTGAATATATTACATTATCACAGCCAAATTGGCTGTGATAATGTAATAAATTCAGTATAATAAAAATTAATAAATTTATCATAAAATTGAAAATTTCTCCCTCAAAGTATACTTTGCTACTAAAGTATGCTTTGCAAAGTTGATGAAATCGGCTACTGGAGCCCTGTCTGAAGTTATTTCTATCTTCGGCTGAAACACAGGCATCCGGAAATCGCTCTGTGTATTGCTATATAAACTATATATTAAATGGTTTCAACGCAATACAATACAATACAGTAACAAACTCATGTTTTTACATAGGCCTTTGCATGACTCCAACTGTAGCCGATTTCATCAACATTGCAAAGCATACTTTAGTAGCAAAGTATACTTTGAGGGAGAAATTTTCAATTTTATGATAGATTTATTAATTTTTATTATACTGAATTTATTACATTATCACAGCCATTTTGGCTGTGATAATGTAATAAATTCAGTATAATAATTCTGCATACTTTTAATCATGAAATATATGCATTTGTTAGTTCTATGTGAAATAATGCATTTCTGGAAAAATAAATGATTACTCCCTCAAAGTATACTTTGCTAGTAAAGTATACTTTGCAATGTTGATGAAATCGGCTACTGTTTATAAGATGTGTATTGGCAGATTTTACGCAATTATTTTAGCTGAATACGCATTGATTATCAAAAGTGGAGTACAAAATACGCACAGCAATGTGAATATACGCATTGATTTTCAAATTAATTAGTGAAAATACTGTCATAAACTTGAAAATTCACTTAGTTGAGCTGCAAAAAGCAAACAGTGTTTCTTAATTCATTACCAAGTAGGTAACAAATGATAAAAAAAAACATAACAAATTTAAACATTCACTTATTTGAGCTGCAAAAATCAAACACTGTTATCATTTGTTACCTATTTAGTAATGAAGAAAATCAATAATCCATTTGTAAAAGTGAAATAAGCAATGATTTTGAAACCAGGGGGTATAGTACACTTTAGACACGCTTATCTGGACGTCTGGCCTTTGTTTTCCTACCAGCAGGAAGTTAGTGTAATTGGAGGGCAGTTATGTCCGTCGGGAAACGGACAAAATCCCCCCCTCCCCCACCCCCACCCCCCCACCCCCGGACATAATCCCCCCCATGATTTTTGACACAGGAGGACAAAATCCCCCCCACCCGTCCAAGATCACAGGTAGGACATAATCCCCCCCCCCCCCCCCCCCCCCCATTAATATGTTTTGAAAGAATCATTGCATTAATTGGTTTCAAATTTCACCCTCTAATCCTCTTTAATCAGGGTAATTGAATTGCCTGATTTCTTTCAAGTAGTTGATTAAGGATTACGTTTTATTAAAACAAACAGAAATGAATGATTGTTACAGGATTTACACTGTTTGTTAATAATTTTAAACGTCGTACAGATTACCCTTTTAGAAGAATGGGATAATTTGAATGAACAAAATTAATGAAATAGCGTGAAACATTGGCATGGAACATCCTATTAAGTTACTTGGTGTTGAAAGGGTTAACCCCGTACACCGCTATCTTATTTTTTTGTCGTCTGCTGTTTATTTTCTATTTTCAATTTTTATCATCAAAAACATGCTTTGACAGCACTTCAGAATCAACTCCATTGGAAATGATACACATAACATGCAATTATGAGGTCAAGTTTTTATTATAGGAATGAATGGCCTTTTTGTGGAATTTATCGGGGTATAAACTTGGAAAAGTCGTGGGAATACTGGACGAAGGCCGTAAGGCCTCGTCCAGTATTCCCGCGACTTTTCCAAGTTTATATCCCCGATAAATTCCACAAAAATGCCATTCATTCCTTATAATTCCAGCATTTGAAATAAATTCATCAAGAAAATGTGTTTATTTTCCGTTTTCTTAAGAATTATTTTAACTGCGCCTGTCGGTTATGGAAAGTAGTTCGGCATGGGAGTTTACTGGGATATAAATTTTGGACAGAACTTGCTACGGACCAATCAAATGTTAGAGAATTGTGTAAATATTTTTGTGCTGGAATTATTGGTTGAATGGCGTCACATAACATAACCGAATGCCGTCAATGTAATCACGCAAAATCTGCATTCCTTTCAACAAAAAATTGTTATTATTTCATCAGCAGCAAGCATAAAACATTACCTGATAAATAGAATACCAAGCTAGTGTCTGTTGATGTCAAGTTTATCAGGCTTGGCTCGGAAACGGTAGGCATTCTGAGGAATTCCTACGCATTCCTAGCCTTGCCTGATAAACTTGATTTCAAAAGACATCATCCTGGTTGCATAAAATGGGCTTTCACAGTTTAATAACACAGTGTAATAAAAATCATAATACACTAGAGTAATAAATATTCATTTATCATGCCATTAATGCATTCTCGCACTGATAACAGCTGCCTGATAAACCAAAGTTATAACAGGTCAATGCACTTCTGAGCATGTGCAAAGTTTATCAGGCACTTCCGGTCAGAACAACGTCATTTCATTGGTGGTTTACGTCACATGACGTCAACACGCGACGTTACGTTCAACGTAAACAAGTTTGAATTCGGATGCACTGAACGAGCGCAAAATCAAGGTAAACTCAATAAATAAATGTGTTTTTCTGACGTTGAACGAATGGCATGATAAATAGAATACCAGGCAAGTGTCTTTTGATATCAAGTTAGTTTATCAGGCTCGGCTGAAAACGCGAGGAATGGCTCAGCAAGCTTCGCCATTCCTACTCGTTTTCAACCTTGCCTGATAAACTTGATATCAAAAGACACTAGCCTGGGCCCGGTTGTTCAAAACACCAGTTAGCTTAACGGACTGTTAAATCCTTAACGGACTGTTAAATCCTTAACTGAATGGTTAAAATCTCTGTTAAAACGGAGATTTTAACCATTCAGTTAAGGATTTAACAGTCTGTTAAGCTAACGGATGTTTTGAGCAACCGGCCCCTGGTATTCTATTTATATCAGTACAGTGCTTATGCAATAAATAGGATCTAACATTTGTGTTGATTTAATATGATATTTAGTAAACTTGTTGACTGATTTCGTAAGAAACTTGTTTAATAAATAATATTAAATCATCACTCCTGTAAGATCCTCTATCGTTTCTGGGCAGTGTATTTACTGCTCAGTCTGCCCTCTAATGTAACATGTAAACGACTGTTCACGCAATGACAAATGTATGGGTTTTTTTCTGATCAAATTGCGAAGAGTATTGTCACTGATAGACTGTAGGCTGGTCTTGGATTATATTGTTGCATATCAATTAATCCTCGTCTTGTTAGACCATGGCTAGTTTCTAAAGTGTCACATAATACGTAAATATCAAATATCGTCGGTGCTTTAATACGCCACAGGGAAGGTCAGGCATGCCTGTACCTTTCCTTGAATTTTCAATGATAGCTACTGTCTGTTGAAACGGATAATTAACAAGTACGATTGTGCATGTACAATAACTTTGTATATTACATGCTACCCAGTGATTTACCGTCATTCTGGAGGGATTTATTTCCTTGAAGGAAATATTTCCTTCTAGATGTTTGACGTCATTTCCGGCGAAGAAACAATTCATATGCTAACGTCTAAATTGTCAATTTTGACAACGTTATAAGCTGGTCTAAGAGCAAATTTCACATTTTTCGAAGAGCATATAATATACAATTTATTCCACTACCATTTCAAAATACCGGATTTATTCCCCTTGACATATGTAAATCCGACAAAGAAACTTGTGCTCCGCACTCGTTTCTTTATCAGATTTCCTGATGTCTCAGGAAAATCGTATTTCAAAATGGTAGTTGAATAAACTCTATATGTGTTGTTGTTTAGCAAACCAAACATGGCCGAGTAAGTATATTATATTGGTTTATGAATATTTATCATTTGTAGCATGAGTTGTATAGTCTTGTTTTGTTTCTACCATTTCAAATGCATGTCTTGGTGTATGTTGTCTATATGTTTTATAAATGTGAAAAATATTGCATGAATTAGATTATACATTTATTTATTATATGATGGTGCGTAATGGCCTGTCAACAGCTACGGTTATGTTAGGCCAGGCTAATCGGGTCGAATATCTCAAAGAAATAACTAAATATTTGCATTAAAACTATATTTATATTCAGCCCTGACATCAGAAACCTGTTCCTCACCACACCTGAGTCACTTAGCTTCACACCCTAAAAGTAATAGCATTATTACTAATCTTACTACTTTTATAACGGGTATAACCAGTCAATACTGAAATACCAGAAAGCGTTATTTAATCAATGTATTCAGTTTACCAGTGGCGTTCAATTTATAGCAGTATATATAATCTGACGAAAGCCGAAACACGCCGAATGCCTGTGGTTTAACATGGGGGAAAAAGGAAGTGGACGAGACGTGGGAGGAGCCAAAAAAAAGATAAGAAATTGACTCTGAAACCATGATCTAACTAAGAAAAATTTTGAAAATCAATCCACTATTTCTGAAATTAGAAAAATGTCCCCATGTTAAATCCACTCTGTGAAGATGTCTGGGAATTTAACATGGAAAAATGGAAAAGAAAATCGCAATAAAATCAATATTGGACCAAATTTCACGAAATAAAAAGAAGGATCACTTAAATTTGGATAAAATTTAATATTATCGAAAAAAATAAATGTTTTTGCATTGTTTATATAGCCATAAAATTGGGGCAGGTTTCGTAAAACAGACAGTACTTTCCAATACCAAGTCACATAGGTAGCACACTGTCCAAACACTGTCAAACTTTTCCAGGGATGGGCTATGGCCTAGGGGATATGGCATTGGGAGGTTGTGAGTTCGATCCTCGCCCTAGGCGTGCAAAATACTTTCAAAGTATTTCCATCCCACATGCCTGTCGGATGAGACTTTAAACTGTGGTCTTGTCTCTATTTGACCGTAGCTGCTTGGACATTAAACCCATCCACCTTATCACTTTCAAATTTCTCCATGCTAGTATATGGTGTTAGCTCTTATTTGAACCGTCTCAACGAGCGTGGTAACAACATATCGATGGTCTAGTAACATAAGGTCGTAACTGCTATGCTAAAGCATAGCAGTTACGACCTTATGTTACTAGACCATCGATATGTTTGAAGCATAAATAAGAAAATATCCATATTGTCTTCTGAGAAAAATATCCTCACCATGACCTGGGTCAATGGTGTAGATTCTATTTATTATAGGAATGAATGGCCTTTTTATAATTCCAGCATTTGAAATAAATTCATCAAGAAAATGTTTTTTTCCGTTTTCTTAAGAATTATTTTAACTGCGCCTCACGGTTACGGAAAGTAGTTCGGCATGGGAGTTTAATGGGATATAAATTTCGGACAGAGACTTGCGACGGGCCAATCAAATGTTAGGGAATTGTGTAAATATTTTTGTGCTGGAATTATGTATGCCTATTTTGTTGAACGGTGTTGTAGTCGATCATTAACTCTTTGCATGCTTGTAAATTTGTAGTCTATAAATAGTTAAACAGCAAGACAGAGTATAATTATATTTTCTTTTATTTCTCCATGTAAATATTATGACTATGTCATGAAATTTCATTAGAATTGAGTCTGGAATACACAATTCTAATGAAATTCCAAGACATGTTTACAGAGAATAAGAAAAATACTCCCAATTTGTTGGCTGTTATTTTCACTGCTAGCATTACAGACCTCTATTATAATGTTTGCAAATAGTGTAAATCCATATTTTTATCCCATCGCGGAAAATGTGGTATAGGGATGCAAACGTTGTCCTCCCAGCTATTGGCGATAAAAAATTACAATTTTCGAGAAAAAAAAAAAGGATTTTTTTTTTTCTCGAAAATTGTAATTTTTATCTCCGGGCGCACAATCGGGGTCTTAGGACAGAAGAAAACAATGCAACTTATAACCTCTTAAGACAATTGTTTCTTAGGTGGTCATTATTTTGTTTGAAAACAATGGATGTACCCCCTTACGGGTGAACTGTAGGGCGGGCGTTCATGTCTGTCTGTCCATCATGTTTTCCATACTGCTATAACTTTTGTGTTTGCATCCATTAGATGCGTACGCCTTTCTCCAATCTCCTATAACTTCTTTATTGTATGACCGATTGGCTTGAAACTTCTTGTGCATGTTTAGTATCATCCATATTTTAATGTGCTGTCAAACAATGTTTTTATTATACCCCCGCAACAAGTTGTAGGGGTATACACTGGAGTCAGCTTGTGCTGTGCTGTCTGTGCGTCTGTGCGTCTGTGCGTCTGTGCATCCGTCCGTCACTAAACTGAACATCAGAGAAATATGTTACAACTTCTATTTCCTTACATATTTAGGGGCACATGGGCCCACGCGGTGGGTATTCCGTAAGCCTCGCTTACTGACAAATCTAGTTGAGAAAGAAGACAAAATATAAAACAATAGCAGAGGACAATACATATTTGGTTCCCGCATTCTAAAAGTTTATCTGGTTTCCCTTCCAATTACAGGTAGAAGGGATCAAGAAACAGAGCATTTAGAAACTTTCTCATGTATTCTGGCATAACCTTAACCCTTTACATGATGGGAAACTTAACCCTTTACATGATGGGAAACTTAACCCTTTACATGATGGGAAACTTGTAGGCTATAAATAGTTAAAAAATATCAGACAAAAATTAATTTTCTTTTCGTATATTACACCAGTTTGAAAAAACATGAAACATATTATGTATTCACCTTATATGGGCGGGCGGGGCGGGCACAGCTTGTCCACGCAATAGCTAGACTTATACTTGACGGATTGTAACCAAATACGGTATACATGTTGATGACAGCAAGAAGCATATTCATTTTCAAAAACTTTTGATGACTTATCTCCCCTTGGTGGCCATTTTAATTTTCGCACACTGTATCCTTGTCCACACAATAACTCAAGTTCTACTTGATGGACCGTAACCAAATTTGGTATACACGTTTATTTATCACGGCAAGATGAAGAACCCTATTGTCGTTCCAAAGTTTTGATGACCTATCTCCCGTTGGCGGCCATTTTTATTAATTTTCGCTGTCTGTACCCTTGTCCGTACAATGACTAGTTCTACTTGACGGATCATAACCAAATTTGATACACATATTTGTCATGGCAAGAGGAAAAACCTTATTAGTTTTCATTGAGTTATTTCCCCTTGTTGAAGTGCCTCGATATTGTGACCTTTGACACTCTTGTTCAATTTGCATTAAGGAGTATACATACCCATCAGTGTTACTGATTTCTTTTTCCATGGAGTTATCCCCCTTGTATACCGACTACACCTCAACTAGCGTATATTGTGACCTTTGGCACACTTGTTTCTCCCTGTAAATATCATATTCGGTTCCTGCAATCTAAGAGTTAATCCGGTTCCCCTTCACATTCAGGTAGAAGAGACCGGGAAATAGCATTTACAAATTCACCGATGTATTGTACTACCATCTTGTTCCCTGTCCAATTACAAGTTAAAGGGACCAGGAAACAGAATTTACAAATTAACCTATGTATTCTAGCATGAGTGTTAATCTGTTTCCCCATCACATTACAGGTAGAAGGAACCGGGAAACAGAGCATTTACAAATTCCTCAAGGTACTACAGTGTCTTCGCGAATGGGAGATTTGTAGTCCGGACATCTCGGCCGCAGTCGAGTTCTGCCGCGAGAGGATCGTGGAAATGACCATAGAGGAGTACGAACTCTGGTTCAAGCAGCAGTTCCCGAGGGTCACCCGCCCCCAGACCGCCCCTCCGCCCACATCGAAGGTGGAGAGACTGAGCGGAATGGAGACGCGGGGGAGTACCCCTGCCCCCGTGCATGTGAGGCCGGTACGTGCCGTACAGTCAGCCATCACGAGACGCACACAGAGATAGATGTCAGATCAGAAATAATGAGATTTTGGCGTAATTTGAGATTGGTGAAAAGTAGGCTACCTTACAACATTTATAATTAGTGTTGGTTAAATCATTGTCCTTATAAATACTGTCATTTTGGCTAATTATGCGCATCAGCTAACGTCATTGCCTAGCGTGCTGCATAGTAAATTATGTTGATTTTGGAATAAACCCGCTGATTAAACGCTACACTACGTTACAATTTTATCACATTCCGTTAGTTTGGTAAAATTTTATTCAGAATATGGTAGAAATTTCAGAATATGGTCAAAATGTGTAAAATCGTGAGATATCGTTGATGGAATAGCGGTCTTCCTAAGTAAATTAATAGTTCAAGAAACTAACTACCTATCATGAAGTCACTTGATAGTACCGGTACTGCTTTCGTTGGCCTTTAACCCTTTCAACACCACAGACCTCTGTAGAGGCAATGTTTGCAAACAGTGCAGATCCAGATGAGCCGGCTCGTAACGAGCCGTCTCATCAGGATCTCCACTGTTTGTTAATAATTTTAAACGTCGTACAGATTACCCTTTTAGAAGAATGGGATAATTTGAATGAACAAAATTAATGAAATAGCGTGAAACATTGGCATGGAACATCCTATTAAGTTACTTGGTGTTGAAAGGGTTAACCCTTTCAACACCACAGACCTCTATAGAGACAATGTTTGCAAACAGTGCAGATCCAGATGAGCCGGCTCGTAACGAGCCGTCTCATCAGGATCTCCACTGTTTGTTAATAGTTATCAAATTTGAAAAAATTACCCTTTCTGAAGAATGGAATAGCCTGAAAATTTGAATGGACCAATGAAATAGCGTGAAACATTGGCATGGAACATCCTATTAAGTTACTTGGTGTTGAAAGGGTTAACCTGTACAGACTCCTTTGAATGGCCTTGAATGTTTAATAAATTTGGACTTAATATGGGCATGGTAATGACAATAACCCTTTCAACAATACATACCTGTATAGTGGTATTGGCAAACAGTGTAGATCCAGAGGAGACGGCTCGTGATGAGCCGTCTCATCAAGATCTGCACTTTCTGCAAGTAATTTTCATATTTTTGTGAGCAAAACACCACCTTTTCATAAATGGACTAGTCTGAAAATCATTTTGTGACGATTGGATTGCTTGCAAAAACATATCAAAATCCATTCCAGTTACTTAATAGGGTTGAAAGGGTTAAATTTGTTTCGAAAGCAGAATTAGCCAACGCCTTTCAGCCAAAGTACAACTTTCTGAGCAGGTTCTACAAATTCATACTCTAAATTATGCCGGGGCCAGTTTGTTGAAGGCCGGTGCTTATACAACATTCTGAGTAATTTATCCCGTCAACACAGTGCGTATGTGCCGTGAAACACAGTGATTTTTGGGTGATTTATTTTGCATTTTAAAGCCATTTGTAGGTGTTGACGGGATAAATAGAATAGTAGGTTAGTGCCGTGAATGGGAAAAATATCTGGCGCGGCACGGAAACAGGATGTGCTCAGCACAGCCTCACCCATCCCGTTTCCTGAGCCTTGCCAGACATTTTTTCCCATTCACGGCTCTAACCTACTATTCTCTATATATGTGGCAGTGACTGGAGACATGGGGCTTATGAGATTTGTGACCAGTGTAGCTCCTGATCAAATAGTACACTCCTGTAGCCTGGTAACGATCTATTTTGTTTTATTGATGTAATTGTGAACAGTTCAGATCCTGGTCAGACTGTGCAGATGCTGATTAGGAGCTACACTGGTCGCAAAACCCATAAACCCCATTTCTCCAGTCACATCCACATATATATATACTCTTGTTCTTATGCTTGAAAATTGGGATGGGCCGTGGCCTAGGGGATATGGCGGACTTCAATACCGGAGGTTGCAAGCTCAATCCTCACCCTAGACATGAAAAATATTTTCTATAGGAATGAATGGCCTTTTTGTGGAATTTATCGGGGTATAAACTTGGAAAAGTCGCGGGAATACTGGACGAAGGCCGGAAGGCCTCGTCCAGTATTCCCGCGACTTTTCCAAGTTTATATCCCCGATAAATTCCACAAAAAGGCCATTCATTCCTTATAATTCCAGCATTTGAAATAAATTCATCAAGAAAATGTGTTTATTTTCAGTTTTCTTAAGAATTATTTTAACTGTGCCTCACGGTTACGGAAAGTAGTTCGGCGTGGGAGTTTACTGGGATATAAATTTTGGACAGAGACTTGCTACGGGCCAATCAAATGTTAGGGAATTGTGTAAATATTTTTGTGCTGGAATTATATAGTATTTCCATCCTACTGGTCTGTCGGACTATGGTTCACCTCTCTATATGAACCTCAGCTGTTGGGACGTTAAACCCATTCTTATGCTTGAAGTCATGCCGATTGGTTGGTTGAGACTGAGCACAGCTTGGCCTCGAACAATCAAGCTTCCTGAATCATGAACGTAGTACTTACTCAGAGAGTTTTGTAAGCACCGTCGCAGATCATCATGCGCGCTTATGCAATCAGTCATAGATCAAAACTTATCCACTAGCATTAATCCATTTCATACTGACGATATGCCATTTAGATTGGGAAAAATCATAAATACTTTATTTATATGTGCTTAGAAGTATATGTCGCGACCACCATTTGAACTTTCTCTTCGCAACATATACTTTCATCGAGAAATAACAAAAATAAAAATAAAATATTTTAAAAAATTCATACCTGTAAAGGTTATATGTGCTTAGAAGTATATGTCGCGACCACCATTTGAACCGTCTCTACGAGACCGTTCAAATGAGTGGTCGCAACATATACTTTCATCGAGAAATAACAAAAATAAAAATTAAATATTTAAAAAAATTCATACCTGTAAAGGAATATTCTGCATGTAATGGGGTTAATCCATGTGTGAATGAAGGAATTGCGACCTGTGTAGGCCCAGATCAGACTGCACGGATGCGCAGACTGATCTCGGACTACGCTGGATGCAAATGTCGTAAAGTCCCTTTTCGCAGCTGATAACACGTTTACACTACTGGCTGTGTTAATTTTGCCAGCTGTGCATGTTCATGAATCATTCTGAGCATTTCAATAATGTCAATTATCACATGAAAAACACGTGTAATAACACCTGCAGCAAATTCTATTAGCCGCATCATACTAGCCGCATTACATATTCATATTATGCGCTAACGTTATGCCGAATGAACAAAACGAAGATGTTCCAAATGATGTCCCTAATGGCGCGACAAAGCAACGTTGTTTTGACGTTGACATCATCTTGTTTTAAACGTCATTAGAACTGTTGGTGATGCTGTAAAATCACTACAATTGTCAAAATGCGCTCCCATTTGGTAATACGAAGTGTTTGCAAAGAATGGGAACCTGTACTATGGCATATCTATAATATATTTATTGCTGGTATTAAAACTATTTTTTCTCGGTGGAGATTTTCAACTTGAGGGGAAAATAGTCAATCGCGTCCTCTCACTGAAACGTATAGGATATCGCCAACATTTTCTGTTCTTTGGGGTATGAAGTCATGTGATAAACAGAATCTCAAACTCGTTTCCATTTGATATGAGATTTATGAAACTTGTCAGCAATTTTATGTACCTCGACAGAGGCTCGGTGCATAAATTGATTTTTGACTCATTTCATAAATCTAATATTAAACGGAAACTTGTTTGACATCCTCTGTATGAACTCCAAATCAAACGGTTTGATTGGCCAAGCAGCTGAGGCTGTTCAATATCTGGCATTAGATTAAACTGCATGTTCAGAATCATTGACCAATACAGACCTACTATTTATGATACTTTACGGTTGGTTCGTTTTATGTTGCATATTTTAATTTCTCATTGTTACATTAATGCGAAAATAATCCAAAAGACGTTAAACCTAATAAATGTGCCAATTCTAATAGAAGGATGAAATTTGTTCTGAAGAGAGGTTAATCATGATATTTCAAGTTTGGAAAAGTCAGCGAAAGTATTTGTCAGTCCATTGTGGGCCGGATATACATACCTAGTCATTGCGACAATTTGTTATCAGTCCGTGTGTATTCGATCAATGCATATCAAGTTACCTGATGCATAACATTCCTGAGTCCTTGGACAAAAACCTCAGGGGGCCGTTTCTCTAAACTTTGTATAACTAAAAATTATGATAGTCTGTAAATAACAATGTTTTCTTGTAAACAAGTACTGGATTTACATGTATTGAGCATAGGCTGCATATACAGCCTATGCTCAATAAATGTAAATCCATGAATTGAAATTTCCAGACGATCCTAAATTTACACTTATGAACATTTTAGTTGTACGAAGTTTAGTGAAACAGTACCCAGATCCATATCGCACTCCATGAGTGTACTGGAAGCTCAGGAATTACACTGATATAAAAGTCAATAAACCCCAGTTTGCTGTGGCGTGTTACATATTTGTTATGAATTGTGAAATTGAAGGGGTCAGTGGAAGAAGGGGGCTAAGTCCTTATGGACTTAGCCCCCTTCTTCCACTGACCCCTTCAATTGTAGTTGTTAGTTGAGTGGTGCTAAGTATACATTGTACATTAGAAAATGAGATGTGAGAGTTTAATCTGGTTATACCCCTTGTACATGTAATATGATTATTCCTAATCCTATTACTTTTAGGGGAGGGGCCAAGTGACTTGTGTGGTATGGACCTAGCACCATGTCAGGTTATTCTGATTTCAGGGCTGAATATATTATTTCTCCATGTAAATATTCCGTTCCGATTTTGGGATTCTGCCCCCAATGCAACAGGTTGAATCCGGGATCGAACCCGTTGGCCCGGCCTTAAATTACCTTAGCTGTTGATAGGACATTAAACACCAATAAATAAACTCAAACATGACCGTAGCGCATGTTTTGACAGTGCACGTGAATCATCTCCATTGGATAGCTCTAAGTATTCTGGCACATGTGTGTTATCAGTTTTATGAAATGTGTTAAACCTGCTTTCATGGTCTAAGGGTTAAGACTTGACTACATAAGTAATGCTGCTAAATTTGGTATTGGCGGACTCGTAGTGTTAATGGCTGGAACATGGTCATCATTAAAAGGAAGAAACCGCAATCGTATTGATGAAAAATAAGATTTACCCGAGACCTCATGGGAACCTCATGGGCACCGCCATTACTCCAAACAAAACAATAGACCATGCGATCCCATACACTGATATCTCTGTATCAAAAGTAAGTTTGACTTCATTCATGTATGCTTGTTTATCATCATCCATATTTTCATTCTACATGTATAACCCACCCATGTTACCCGATGCTCAAGGTCAAGTCACATTGAAACTTGTGTTAGTTTTGCAAACTTTGAGTTTCAGGTTTTAAATCCACATACCTTGTATCTACCTAATTACATCTAAATATATTTCACATAATTGTGGCTGTGACTGGAGAAATGGGGCTTATGGGTTTTGCGACCAGCGTAGATCCAGATCAGCCTGTGCATCCGCACAGTCTGATCAGGATCTACCCTGTTCACCATTCCATCAGTGAAACACCTGTCATACTTCTAACAAGCAATATACAATGTAGATCGTTATCGGGCTACAGGAGTTTGCTATTTGATCAGGAGGTACACTGGTCACACATCCCATAAGCCTAATTTCTCCAGTCCCAGCCACATATATTTAATACCAGAATGTTGTATTATAGGAATTAATTTTTGTGGAATTTATCGGGGTATAAACTTGGAAAAGTCGCGGGAATACTGGACGAAGGCCGGAAGGCCTCGTCCAGTATTCCCGCGACTTTTCCAAGTTTATATCCCCGATAAACTCCACAAAAAGGCCATTCATTCCTTATAATTCCAGCATTTGAAATAAATTCATCAAGAAAATGTGTTTATTTTCCGTTTTCTTAAGAATTATTTTAACTGCGCCTGACGGTTATGGAAAGTAGTTCGGCATGGAGTTTACTGGGATATAAATTCTGGGCAGAGACTTGCTACGGACCAATCAAATGTTAGGGAATTGTGTAAATATTTTTGTGCTGGAATTATTATTCTGTATAAGTTCTTATTATTATTTTAGATGTCTTATATATACAAACTTGCCTTTTTCTAGTCTATATAACATATACTCCATATACATATAATGCTGTATACAACACAGCTTATTATCGATAGGCAAGAGGCGATATAGCATTAGTCCATGTACGTACGTTGGCCACAACGTGTCCGACCACCCAAGGTCAAGGTCACTGAAGAATGATGTTCACCTTGTTTGTAAGGCAAAGGCATTACAGTTTTTTTTTATGTTTATTCAATAACTCTTTGCCGATTTTGATAATATTTGGCCACAATGTGTGTCAAGGGATGTTGCTTTGTGCATACGACCCACGTCCGACCGCCCAATGTTTTTTTTTATTATCGAGGCTGCCAGCGAGGGGATTAGCTTAGTGATAACGATGCTCTTGTAGTTTGCAATTCACCGCAAGAGAAATACAATTTAGTCATAATTAACGCTGGTCAAACATCCTAAATTGTATTTCAACTGAATATGCCTACTCCTGTCACATTCTGACTAAAATCTTCTCTGTAGCTCCAAACTTGTGATTCTTCAACTTTATGAGCATACATTTTCTCAAGCTCAAAATCAGTCGGTTTGATTGGTCGAGACTGAGCTGTGCTCAGTCTCGACCAATCAAACTGCTCGATTTTGAATACAAATTGCGAGAAAGTGCTCTGAAATCACAGATTATGAAACTGATGTGGTCTGTGTGCTAGTATTGATCTGTTGTACGTATGTATACCATATTGTTATTATTTTAAGTATGTTGAGGGATCTGTTTCTCTCTTAGATCCTCTTGTGCCTTCCATGTTTTTCTCTGTTAAGCGTTTACATGGCTAGCCAAACCTACTTATGTATCTGGTAAAAAGAACCACGGCTTTGAGGAAAAAAAACAAATGTAAATTTATGTTAAAAACTTCCTCAACCCTTTGCAGTGTGCAAAGGGTTGATGAAGTTTTTAACATAAATTTAAACTGCCGCTAAATAATAAGAAAACACTCTTATTAAACTTATTAAGTGTAAATTCATGAACAGATTTAAAACTTAGACAAGCCCCAAATTAATTGTCATATGACTTCACCAGTAAATAGTATAAAATAGCATACGGTTTGTTTTTTCATAGAACCACTCTGAAAGCCAACCCTCACGCGGACGCTTAAGAGAGAGAGCAAGAATTTGTTATGACCTTAGTTATCTCCCATTGAATTTATTTATAGAAATCCAGTCCAAATGTTGTAGTTTAGGGCCGTATTGCTTGTAAAAGGGGCGAATGTAGCACGATTTGTTATTAAAAGAAACCATTATTTTGACTACTGTTGATCCTGCAGCCTATTTCATCAACATTGCAAAGTATACTTTACTATCAAAGTATACTTTGAGGGAGTAACCATTTAATTTTCCTGAAATGCATTATTTCATATAGAACTAACAAATGGATATATTTTATGATTAAAAGTATGCAGAATTATTATACTGAATTTATTACATTATCACAGCCAAAATTGGCTGTGATAATGTAATAAATTCAGTATAATAAAAATTAATAAATTTATCCGAAAATTTAAAATTTCTCCCTCAAAGTATACTTTGCAATGTTGGTGAAACAGGCTACAGATAATCCTACATGTGCATATCCAGTGATATCTGATCCGGACTGCATTATTTTCCAGATTCATATTTTCACAATTATTAATGTTATTGCAATCAGAGTAGACTCAGATCAGACTGCACGAGTGTGCAGTCTGATATGTGTCTACTGTGTTCGCAAAACTCAATTTGTGTGCTCTGGGGTAAGAAATAAGCGCTGAAATACAGGATAGGACCGGATCTCTATAAATAGATTTGCAAAGGGAAATAACTAGCTGTGATCCTCATTGGACAATTGGAGTCGTCTGTGAAAGATGGGATGGGTTATGGTTAGAACACCTGACTTCCAATCTGGAGCAGGGGCGGATCACGCATTGGGGGGGGGGGGGTTATCCTATTTTCGAGCTCCACGTGAAGCGAGTATACTAGGGGGGTCCGAGGGCATGCGCCCCAGGACACATCTTGATGTCCAGAAATGCACTTTCCTGTGTTTCACGGCATTTAAATTCGGACTCCAACTGATGGTAAACTGTGATCTATATAAACTCTGTGGTTGCAACCCCGGAACCCCACTCCACCACCCCCCCCCACCCCCCCTCCAGATCCGCCCCTGTGGAGATTGTGGGTTCAAACCTCGCCCAAGGCATCAACAATTTCTCCCTCAAAGTATACTTTGCTAGAAAAGTATACTTTGCAATGTTGGTGAAATCGGCTACATGTGTCACATTATTGTCTCACCAACATTAGTGGTAAGTGCATTACGATCACAATTCTGGTTAGACGTTGTCGTATGCTTCAACATTGACATTCAAATGGGTGAGGTGTTGTAAGCCTCATGACTCCAGTAGCCTATTTCACCAACATTGCAAAGTATACTTGTCTAGCAAAGTATACTTTGAGGGAGACATCAATTTTAGGATAAATTTATTATTTTTTATTATACTGAATTTATTACATTATCACAGCCATTTTGGCTGTGATAATGTAATAAATTCAGTATAATAATTCTGCATACTTTTAAAGTTTTAATCATCAAATATATGCAGTCGTTAGTTCTATATGACATAATGAATTTCGGAAAAATAAATGATTACTCCCTCAAAGTATACTTTGCTAGAAAAGTATACTTTGCAATGTTGGTGAAATAGGCTACAGATCTGACAATTGAACCTTTTCAACCCTAAATAACTGGAATGGATTTTGATGTTAATTTTCCGACCAATCCAATTGTGACAAAATCATTTTTAGATAAAACCTTTTATAAAAAGGGGGTGTGTTTGATCTAAAAAATATGAACATTACTTGCAAAAAATGCAGATCCTGATGAGGCGGCTCATCACGAGTCGGCTCATCTAGATCTACACTGTTTGCAAACACCGCTATAGAGGGCTGCAGTGTTGAAAGGGTTAAGCTAGTTGTAGATCTATGATATACCCAATTGCATTTAAAGTAGTCTAGTAACAGGCGATGGAATCTTGTGGTTTTTGTCTCGCCCGCAAAAGCGAGGTTAGGGGTTCCTCCTTATAGGAATCACGATTTGCCTGGTTTGGCCCTCGGGTACGTTTTTATCTTTGGCTCTTTTGTTACCTGTGAGTTGAATTGGGTTATTGCCCATTATAAAAGAAGTAAGATTATTACTAATACTACTGCTTTTGGGAGGGGGCCAAGTGATTCTGGTGTGGTGAGGACCTGGCATCAGATCAGGATTATTTTGATTTCAGGGCTGAATATATAGTTTTTTGTTGTAAATATTCAGTTCTGATTTTGGGATTTTCCCCCCATTTGTACATATACTTGAACATGTACATGTACTTGTACAGGTAATATATGGGATTTAGTACTAAACCCATTGACCCGGCCTTAAATGACCTTAGCTGTTGATAGGCCGTTAAACCCCAACAAACAAAAAACAACATTTATTCAACCCACTTTATTACGCTACATGTAACAACGACTGTGGTATAAATATACATATATAAATATACAAATATACATATTGTGCTGTTTGTATACCGTATATTCCGTAGGTATACACAATGTTCTATCCATATCATATTGTATATACATGTATAATATATAATATATCATATTACAGTATATTTGATGTGGATATACATGATCCACACATATTTATACCCCACTCTCCCCCCCCCCCCCTCCACTTACGAAGGAGGGGTATGTAGTTCTCGCCTTTCCGTCCGGTCATCCGTCCATTGGGCCATCCTTAATGTATAAAGTTAACATTTCAAAATTGGCGTTAAAGGTTTTGTTTGTCGTCTAGGTGGCGGCCGAGGGTATCTGTGAGCCCCTGCCCACTTGCTCTAGTTTTATCTGTGATATGAAATAAAGATATATGTTACACGTTACGCTTTTGCAACCCATTTAACTCTGTTTGAAAATATACTTTTGAGCAGAAAAAGAAAATTTGCGAACAATATATATATACTGTCAATTCCACGTTTTGCTGCCGACAAACTTTTGCCCATTAAACACACTAAATTTAAAAAATATGTAATTTCTTTTTCATCAATAATAAGAAAGTCACCTTCCCCAATTCTTTTTATTATATGATGAAATTCCAACAAATATTGATTTTATTGTGAAAAAACTATTTTCCTATGGGAATTTAACATTGGGCAATAAGGGTCTCCAGAGTGACATGGAGGGTCAAAAAACGAAAACAATTGGAAATTGACTCCGAAACCTGACGAGATAGATTGAAAATAATGTAACTAAGAAAACAAATTTAGATTTTTAAAATCAGTCCACAAATGTTGTTGTTTTTTTTTGCGGGGGGGTGGGGGGGGGGGGGGGAATCTATTTTTAGGCCAATGTTAAATTCCCATAGGAAAATAGCAATATAATCATTATTTGATGGAATTTCATCAAATAAAAACATTTGGGGATGGTGACTTTTTTTATTATTGATGAAAAAGTACTTAAATTTAAAATATTTTTGATGTGTGTAATAGCCAAATGTTTGTCGGCAGCAACATGTGGCACAGGCAGTAGGTGTATATGTATTCTGCATGTAGTGGGTTATTTATGGCCCCCGGCATACTAAGGGGTGTATAGTCTTTGTATATCCGTCCATGTATTTGTTCGTCCCTCAGTTCATCTGCCCGTCCATGCGCAAGATTTGCATTTTGTTTGTAGGTGGCGGCGGCGGCCGGGGGTATCTGTGAGCCTCTGCTCACTTGCTCTAGCTGTTGATGTGCTGCATGTCTTGCAGGTATATCCCAATGTGATAATACATGCTAACTAAACATATTTGTTGTTTGATTGTTTTATAATGTATGATTATTTTCATGCCCACTTGTGCAAGGCGCAATTTCTTTTGTAGTTATAGTCATGAAATACAGCAAACACACACTTCCAATGTCAATGTCTACTTAACCTTTAAGATGGAAGACATTTTCCCCCTTAAAAAGTTTCTTATTGTTTGCATATTGGATTTTTAGCTCGACTATTCAAAGAATAGTGAGAGCTTTGTCGGCGTCGGCGTCACCGTCACGCCTTGGGTTAAGGTTTTTGTCGAGCTTGTATACGCAATACTCCTGGCCCTACACCCTATACTTGGACAACTTCATCTCCTAGTGATGTACATCAATAACCCTTGATCTATATTTGACCTTGACCTACATTTCCTCTTGAATTACTTAGTTAATTCCCCTTGGTTAAGGTTTTTAGTCGACCTTGGTTAAGGTTTTTAGTCAAGCTTGTAGATGGAATACTATTGTGCATACAGACACCATACTTGGACAACTTCATCTCCTAGTGATGTACATCAATAACCCCTGATCTATATTTGACCTTGACCTACATTTCCTCTTGAATTACTTACTTAATTCCCCTTGGTTAAGGTTTTTAGTGAAGCTTGTGTATGGAATACTATTGTCCATACAGACACCATACTTGGATAACTTTTTCTCATAGGGATGTACATCAATAACCCCTGACCTATATTTTACCTTGACCTACATTTAACCTTGAATTACTTAGTTATTTCCCCTTGGTTAAGGTTTGTACTCAAACTTGGTTAAGGTCAAGCTTTTATATGGAATACTCCTGGGTCTACAGCAACCATACTTGGACAACTTCATCTCCTAGTTTTGTACATCAATAATCCCTGACCTATATTTGACATTGACCTACTTTTACCCTTGGATTACTTCGTTAATTTCCCTTGGTTAAGGTTTTTAGTCAACCTTGGTTAAGGTTTTTATGGGGCCACCTTCTTTGTCAAGCTATGTGTACATCGACAACCCTCGTAGTCGAGCTATGCTGTTCTCATACAGCTCTTGTTTAAGAACTAAATACTGCATTTAGTAATAGTTATAGTTCACATATTGAATTTTTAATAAATTAAGTTTATTAAAAATGTTATTTCCCCTTGGTTAAGGTTTTTAGTCAAGCTTGTATATGGAATACTCCTAGGCCTACAGCAACCATACTTGGAAAACTTCATCTCCTAGTGATGTACATCAATAACCCCTGACCTATATCTGACATTGACCTACATTTAACCTTGAATTACTTCGTTAATTTCCCTTGGTTAAGGTTTTTAGTCAACCTTGGTTAAGGTTTTTATGGGGCCACCTTCTTTGTCAAGCTATGTGTACATCGACAACCCTCGTAGTCGAGCTATGCTGTTCTCATACAGCTCTTGTTTAAGAACTAAATACTGCATTTAGTAATAGTTATAGTTCACATATTGAATTTTTAATAAATTAAGTTTATTAAAAATGCAATATGTGAACTATAACTTACTTATTGGTTGCCCAGCCTTCTTTGCGTGCACGTGTCTGTCTCAATGCAAGTCCCGCCCATATAGATATAGTATATATATTTATGCTCCAAAATGAAATTTATGCTCCGTGGAAGATAGGTTTTAAACTGGACACAAATGTTGTAAGCCCCATTACACAGTCACATATTAGATACTAGACTAACTACAAATGTCAGAAGCCCATTTCTCCATTGGCAGTCACATTCCAGCAGCTAGACTGGCCACACATGTCAGTCACATTCCAGCAGCTAGACTGGCCACAAATGTCATGATCACATTCCAGCAGCTAGACTAATGTCACAGTCACATTCCAGCAGGTAGACTGGCCACAAATGTCAGTCACATTCCAGCGGCTAGATTGGCCACAAATGTCACAGTCACATTACAGCAGCTAGACTGGCCACAAATGTCACGATCACATTCCAGCAGCTAGACTGGCCACAAATGTCAGTCACATTCCAGCAGCTGGGCTGGCCACAAATGTCACAGTCACATTCCAGCAGCTAGATTCGCCACAAATGTCACATTCCAGCAGTTAGACTGGCCACAAATGTCACGATCACATTCCAGCAGCTGTACTGGCCACAAATGTCACAGTCACATTCCAGCAGATAGACTGGCCACAAATGTCACGATCACATTCCAGCGGATAGACTGGCCACAAATGTCGCATTCCAGCAGCTAGATTGGCCACACATGTCAGTCACATTTCAGTACAAATGTCACAGTCATAGTCCAGGGTATAAACTGGCCACAAATGTCCATTTTTATGCCCCAAGTGGTGGAGGGGGCATTTAGTGTTACCCTTGTCCGTCCGTCCGTCCCGTCCGTCCCGTCCCGTCCGTCACAAAACGTTAACGCTCGGGTAAATGTCTCATAATTTCTTCATCCTTTGACCGATCTGCTTCATATTTCATATATACATTGCTCTACCGCCCTGTGCCAAATCCACATTCGTCCTGCCCCTGCCAAGCCCAGGGTCAAGGTCACATACTTGGTGCTTCAAAACCTTTAACGCTCGGGTAAATATCTTATAATTTCTGTTTCCTTCCACGGATCAGCTTCATACTTCATATACGCATTGCTCTAATGGTCCTCTACTGTCCTGTGACAAATCCACGTTCGTCCTGCCCCCGCCCCGTGCAGGCACCGGGGCGGGATCAACTGATCCTGAGAATAGTGCTGCAGTAGCCATTGCTTGTCGTAAAAGGCGACTAAACTGGCTTAACGATTGGGTTCATACTTTCCGGAACCCACTATACCGGATTTGGCCCTCATGTACATTTATGGCTTTCTTGTATGTGAGAGTTGAGTCAGGCTATGCCCCATATATAAAAATAAGATTAGCGCTAATCCTATTACTTTTAGGGGATGGGATAAATGATGCTGGTGTGGCGAGGGTCTGGCACCAGATCAGGTTGTTCTAATTTCAGGACTGAATATATATTTTGATTGTAAATATTGAGTTCTGAAGTTGGGATTTACCCCCCTCGGACAGGTGGATACGGGACACGACCCCGTTGGCCTGTCTGCGTGTAGACTCCCTGAGGCTTGTACCTCTATGTCAGAAAAGCGGACATTAAACCCTATTCACTCACTCACTCACTCGTCCTGCCCTCGCCAAGCCCAGGGTCAAGGTCACATACTTAGTGCTTCAAAAACTTTAACGCTCAGGTAAATATCTTATAATTTCTGTTTTCTTTCACGGATCAGCTTCATACTTCATATACGCATTGCTCTAATGGTCCTTTACCGCCTTGTGCCAAATCCACGTTTGTCCTGCCCCCGCCAATCCCAGGGTCAAGGTCACATACTTAGTGCTTCAAAAACTTTAACGCTCGGGTAAATATCTTATAATTTCTATTTTCTTTCACGGATCAGCTTCATACTTCATATACGCATTGCTCTAATGGTCCTTTACCGCCTTGTGCCAAATCCACGTTTGTCCTGCCCCCGCCAAGCCCAGAGTCAAGGTCACATACTTAGTGCTTAAAAACTTTAACGCTCGGGTAAATATCTTATTATTTCTGTTCCTTTTCACGGATCATCTTCATACTTCATATACACATTGCTCTAATGATCCTCTACTGTCCTGTGCCAAATCCACGTTCGTCCTGCCCCGCCAAGCCCAGGGTCAAGGTCACATACTTGGTGCTTCAAAAACTTTAACGCTCGGGTAAATATCTTATAATTTATGTTTCCTTCCACGGATCAGCTTCATACTTCATATACGCATTGCTCTAATGGTCCTTTACCGCCTTGTGCCAAATCCACGTTTGTCCTGCCCCCGCCAAGCCCAGGGTCAAGGTCACATACTTAGTGCTTCAAAAACTTTAACGCTCGGGTAAATATCTTATAATTTCTGTTTTCTTTCACGGATCAGCTTCATACTTCATATACGCATTGCTCTAATGGTCCTTTACCGCCTTATGCCAAATCCACGTTTGTCCTGCCCCCGCCAAGCCCAGGGTCAAGGTCACATACTTAGTGCTTAAAAACTTTAACGCTCGGGTAAATATCTTATTATTTCTGTTCCTTTTCACGGATCATCTTCATACTTCATATACACATTGCTCTAATGATCCTCTAATGTCCTGTGCCAAATCCACGTTCGTCCTGCCCCGCCAAGCCCAGGGTCAAGGTCACATACTTGGAATTGGAATTTGGCCTCATTTATTATCAAAGCGATATGTGGGGCATCCGTGTTCTATGAACACATTTTATAGTTTCATCACAATCACAGTTTGCGAGTTCAACTACAGTGTACAGTCGTTTTCTGAAAGTCCAGCGGACTGAGGAAAATACAGTGATTTAACGAAACTTTGAAGTTATGTAGGAAACCCTGTACTTGGGGCGAAACATTTGACGGTTGAGTAATCAGTAATTTAACTTGCCATGCTGACATGTAAGAGAGTTTGAGGTAACGAGTGTTCACCGTATTTCTGTAACGGAACAGAACATTAATATTAACCCTTTCACCCCTAAATAACTGGAATTGATTTTTATATGTTAATTTCTGGACCAATCCAATTGTCAAAAACATGATTGTATGACTAATCCATTTATGAAAAGGGGATGTTCTTGTTCTCAAACATGTGAAAATTACTTGCAAAAAGTGCAGATCCTGTCGAACCAGTGTTAAAGACCACCTCCGAATAGCAATCACCTGGCTGTAAAGGCCACACTTTTGTTGTCCCAAATGCACAATTACTATATAAATGACCCTGCGAATAAAGGCCACATGGGAACAAAGGCCAGATTTTTTACTTCCCATGGCTGGCCTTTATTCACAGGTTTGACTGTATAATGTATTTCAATGTATTTCTCCCCAATGCAGCATGTTGCATGCGGGATCGAACCCGTTGGCCCGGCTTTAAATGACCTCAGATAGGCCGTTAAACACCAATAATTCAAACTACCTTGTACGTAAGGCTTTGTAAGGCAAATGCGTTAACAGTATTTGTTTTTTGTTTTATTAAGGCTGCCAAATAGGGGATTTGTTTCGTAATAACGATGCCCTTGTTTCTGGTTGAATATGACCAGGTCCATCCGAAAAGCAAAGCCCGGGTCAAATGTTATTACTTGGACTAAAGTTGAACTGGCCACAAATGCCATAATCCAGTGAAGCACCAGGAGCTAGACTGGCCAAAAATGCCTTAAGCCCCATTTATCCATTCACAGTCACATTCCAGGGGCCTGTTTCACTAAACTTCGTACGACAAAAATGTTTCTAAGTGCAAAATTATGCAGCCTATGCTCAATAAATGTAAATCCATCAATTTAAATTTCCAGACGGTTCTAAATTTTCACTTACGAGCATTTTAGTGTAAGAAGTTTAGTAAAACGGGCCCCATGAGTTAGACGGGTCATACAGATCATACGCCCGATTTCTTGAGTCGCACGCCACGAGCGACTCGTGGCACCATTACTCCAGTCAAGATATCAGGAGTTCGACTTGGCACAAACGTCATAATCCCAATGTCTCCAGTCACACGTCATGAACCACTTTTCTCCTGTCACATCTCTTGTTACATCTTGGGAGTTTGACAACAAGCGAGTGAACCCCCACCCCCTCACACATCACCATCATTCCCCCATACATACTTACATACTATCTATTACAATAATTTATAATACAGTGGAACCTCTCTAAAACGGATACCCTGGGAACCAGGCATATGACCAACCAAGGACACGGATTCATACTTTGCGATCAGGAACAGATACTAGTATTACCATCGGAGATAAGTGACAAAGAAACCCACCAAAATTACCAACACAGCGATTTACAATGTGTCCGGTTTAGAGAGGTTTCACTGTACAGATGGATCTGTCTAATGGCGACATGAGGTTGAGGAGCTAAATACACATACATGTATCAGCAGCTAGACTAAACAACTTTTCACGAAATCTGCCCAAATGTTAACACCATATAAACAATGCAAAAACAATAATTATTTCGACAATATTAAATTTAATCAAAATTTAAGAATGAGCTTTCTTTTTATTTCGTGAAATTTTGTCAACTATTGATTTTATTACGAAAAACTGATTGGGGTGGGGGGAATGAGGTGGAGGAGCTGGGAGAGGAGCGCAAACAAATGCAAATTGACTCGGAAACCTGGCTAGATCTAATTAAGAAAACAAAAGTTAAATTTTGAAAATCGATCCACTATTTCTGAAATTCGAAAACTTTGCCCATGTTAAATCCCCATAGACATCTTCACTCTATGGAGATTTACAATGTAACATGGGGAAATTGTTTTTTTCGCAATAAAATCAATATTTGGCCAAATTTCACGAAACAAAATATTATCCAAAAGAATATTGTTTCTCATTGTTTATATAGACTTAAAATTTGGGCAGGTTTCGTGAAACAGACTTGTTTTTACCACCACTCGGGTACGTGATAGGAGCTATAATGGCGCCAAATGTCAGAAGGCATATTTCAACAGTTGCAAACACATATGTGACTGTAACTGAATAAATTGGGTTTATCGGATTCGTGACCAATTTAGGAGTAACTCCTGATCAAAGATCACACTACTGTATTATAGTCTGATGTCGATCTATGTTGCTTGTTAGAAGCATAGCAGGTGCTTCATTGATGGAATGGCGAACAGTGCAGGGGCCGTTTCACTAAACTTCGTACGACTAAAATGTTCGTAAGTGCCAAATTATAATAGTCTGTACATTTCACATTAACAATGTATTTTTGCAAACAATTATTGGATTTACATTTATTGAGCATAGGCTGCATTTGCAGCCTATGCTCAATAAATGTAAATCCATTAAATATAATTTCCAGACGATCCTAAATTTGCACTTACGAACTGAGTTTAGTCGTGCGTAGCTTAGTGAAACGGCCCCCGGATCCTGTTTAGACTGCAGGGGTGGGGGGGGGGGGGGGTGCCGTTTCACTAAACTTCTTACGACTAAAATGTTCGTAGGCGCAAATTTAGAATCGTCTGCAAATTTGAATTGATGGATTTACATTTATTGAGCATAGGCTGCATATGCAGCCTATGCTCAATAAATGTAAATCCAACAATGATTTACAAGAAAACAGTGTTAATGTGAAATGTACAGACTATAATAATTTTGCACTTACGAACATTTTAGTCGTAGGAAGTTTAGTGAAACGGGCCCCGGATGTGCATGCTGATCTGGATCTGGATGACCATTTCTCCAGTAGCAGCCACATATCGGGGGGGAGGGGGAGGGGTAGACGTGTTACAAAAACATAGATTCTGAACTATACTGGTGGCAAATGTCATAGGTCCCCTAATTGTCCAATTACAAATAAACTAGCGACATTTGAACAAGCTCAATCGGTATTATTAATACAATCCCACAGTCACGATTTATTGTACGCACGGAGAATAGTAATGGCATAGCGGTCGCCTGGCAACATCCGACACACACGTAAACAGACAAAACTACTCGCGACACGGCCACCACACACGTCCTATATAGATTTTGTATCAGATGTTAATATATAATATATCCTACATTTCCCAAGAGAGCGTCAATGAATGTAATATATGTTTGCGGTCAGTATATCGACAAGCAAGCCTAAGCGTATGGAACGCCAAATCTACATAAACTCAAATAATTAATGCTAGCTCTAGCAATAAATAGTCTGAGCTAGCTCCAACTCTACAGAAACTCAAATAATTATTGCTAGCTCCAAATGATTTAGAAAGCTAGATATTTGGAGATAGCTCTAAATATTTAATGCTAGCTCTAGCTACAATACTTATTCGAGTTTATGTAGATTTGGCGTTCTATTCCATATAGACGATGTCTGAAGAAATAAAAATAGACGCCTCACATATTAGCAGGGGCGGATCTGGAGTTTATATAGATCACAGTTTATCACCAGTTGGAGTCTGAATTTAAATGCCGTAAAACACAGGAAAGTGCATTTGGAAGAGCTCGAAAATAAGACAACCCCCTAGTTGCGAACGGTAACTCTTGCAATTACTCCCGTACGGACGGTACAGGAGTAATTGCAAGAGTTACCTTCGCAACTAGACAATCACCTCGTTCCCCAAATGCTGGATCCGCCCCTGATTAGACTGTCACAGGCACAGGATTTATAATAACTCCTGTGCCTGTGACAGTCTAATATGTGATGTGTCTTATTGTCTTGATTTTCTTTTTCTCGCGATGATCTCTCCGCAAACAAAGTTTGATCATGGCCTACCTTGTTCGGCATTCAGTCAATGTTACATCGGTATTGGCACTAGAACGAGTATATATTACTCTTTTCATAAGAAACGATGCTAAATATAATATTAAATCATACATTCACATATGGTGTATTTTATTGATTACATAAGCACAGCAAAGTTAATTAAAACCATTTATCATTTAACGTGTTTTCTGTTGCGTTTTCATGATGTATAAACCTGTGTATTTATTACGATGTTTAATATACTGCAGTTATACCACGAACTTGCAAATGTTTTGATTTGTTTGCAATCATATTACAAGGCCCTTATATGGGTGGTATTTGCCCATATATTAGTGAGATGCAGTGAATGTGTGTGTGTGCAAGTATCAGGCTGGCAGTTGTTTAGCCTTCTGATCTAAATCGTGCAGCTTATAGTTTCGTGGAATTGATAAGGAAAGGGTCACCTACCACACCGCCGGTCATGCTTTTATTTCATACGATGCAGATTGCAGTCAATACTGTTTTAATCAGAGTAATGCGCCTAAACTGCATTACTCCGTGATATTTATGGTGGGGAAACCGGAGTACCCGGGGAAAACCGCCTCCTCCGGCAAGTAATGACAACGTCACATATACGTCGGTGTAGAGGTGTGATCGAACAGATACCGGGGACCAATGCCGTCGCTTTACTGCCGGTCCAAAAGTCGTTTATGTATGCCATTTAATATATGTGAATGTGCCTGGAGAATTGGGGCTTATGGGTAAGCATATGCAGCCTATGCTCAATAAATGTAAATCCAATAATTGTTTACAGGAAAACATTGTTAATGTGAAATTTACAGACTATCTTATTTATGCACTTCCGAACATTTTAGTCGTACGAAATTTCGTGAAACGGCCCACAGTACGAGGCGCCAAGTGGGACATGGCTCAATTTTGTCAACAAAATTCATTTTTGTGCCACAAAATTCAATTCTGTGTCACAAAATTCAATTCTGTGCCACAGAATTCAATTCTGTGGGAAAATTCACTTTTGTGCCACAAAATTCTATTCTGTGTCACAAAATTCAATTCTGTGCCACAGAATTCAATTCAATTCTGTGTCACAAAATTCAATTCTGTCAATTCTGCACACGCATGTAAGAAGGACTACCATTGGTCAGAAACTGCACTGGAGAAATGGATCACGGTCGCCGATCTACACATTCAATGTCGATGATTCATTTCTCATTCTGCCGATGATTCATTTCTCATTCTGCCATTTTGCTTCAACTATCTCCAAACAGTCAAACGTTGACAAACCCATTCGTATTTAAACTCATTTGCGTTATAATTGTACACATAATTCATGTACATGTAGATCTCCCGCGAGTACACGTCATTTAGTGTACATCTGCCCCCCAGTTAAATCAATAATACACGCGCTGTGGCCTGTGTTCTGACTGCTGTCTGTGTTTATAAACAGAATGTGTGATTGGGCCAGTTGAGGAAACCATTTGTAGTATTAGTATACCATGGATACTAAGATGGTGTATACTGTAAATAATGCATGTAGACACATAGTTGCGAACACGTAACTTCGCAACTAGTAGACACAGATCAATACCATTTGTTTCACAAGGTTAGATCTACTGTTAGAATACGACGTCATCTAATGTCATTTTCGAGCATAAAACGTTACCTGATAAATAGAATACCAGGCTAGTGTATTTTAATATCAAGTTTATCAGGCTCGGCTCGGAAACGGTAGGAATTCCTCGGCAAGCCTCGGAATTCCTACGCGTTTCCTAGCCTTGCCTGATAAACTTGATATCAAAATACACTAGCCTTGTATTCTCTATATATGGTCATGCCCTCAGGTCTAGCTATGTCCCGGCTACTTTATGTTTGACCCTGTTTACATAATTGAGGGAAAATTCTGAATATTGTTCTTATTTCTCCTTCAAAGTATATATGCTTATATGGTGTGACCACTCATTTGTAATCATAATATAACCAAAATAACTGTCCATAAAGAAGTATAATATTGATATATTGGGTTATATTTTCGCATTGAAATATTTAAACCTGCAAGTGTACTCCACCATCTAGTAAAATGGACTAAGACCGATCTCAACCAATCAACGTAGAGATGACATAGACTATCCTACGCAAACTAATTTTTGTGGACAAAAATGAATTCTGTCCCACAAAACTGAATTTTCTTCACAAAAATCAATTCTGTCTTACAAAATTGAATCCTTTATAACAAAAATGAATTTTGTATACGAAACGTATGCAGAATTGAATTTTGTGACACAGAATTGACAGAATTGAATTTTGTGACACAGAATTGAATTTTGTGATTTTTAGTGTTACAAAACTCAATTGTGTACACATAATTAACCTGTCCTACATGGCGCCCCGTACTCAGGCTACAATACTGAGTTTACTATGTGAGCATGAGATACACTGGTAAACATCCATTAAACCCCATTTCTCCAGTCTCAGTCACGTATCGGTGCTAACAAATATTTTGTTCAATGTTAACGAAATGCATATGAATAGATGTAAGAGGCGCGCTGTATAACTATACTTAGTCTCGTAGTTATGTTTCGTTCATCTGTCGCATTCTATAGATTTATAACGCATACGTATAACACAGGTGTGCAAATTACAATGGATGTTCATAAAATAGCCGGAACAGTCCTGTAAAAGTCATGATTGTTGGCGTTAACTGTCTGCAAATGCACATGGATGATGATTGATCAATGCTACATGGATTCCGTATTCACAACTGTTCTCATTAAAGGTACAGTGGGGTCAGCGGTTCCAACATGTCGTGTTCGTTCGTGTGTGCACTTACACGCTGACCCCACTGTAATTCATGTATAAAAAAAAAAGTAAATATTTTTCTGCATTTTTTCTCATTTCGCATCAAAAGTGTATGTTGTTACCACTCAGTTGAACCGTCTCGGCGAGACGGTTCAACTGAGTGGTAACAACATACACTTTGGGTGGGTAGCGAACCAACCTGTCGTGTTCGTTCGTGTGTGCACTTACGCGCTGACCCCACTGTACATGCCCACTCATTAGGCACAACATGTTCTTTATATCAGAGACATCAACTGATACATTTTCTGGCAAAACAAACATTCATTCACAATTACCCCACGTAATGATTGGAACTATTATACATTTTATATCAGACGTAACGTTCCACACGGATATCAGGGGCGATAACCGTGTTTCCTTAAAATGTTAATGGACATTACTATTTATACTCTGTATTATTGTTTTGATGTGCAATGATCATACTTTATAATCTGTGGAAAATATAATTTGTTCAGGTGACGCATTTAATTAGTATAAATAATTAAGAAATACCATTCCTCATTCGCATATGAAAATAGCCTGATACCAACGCGCGTTACTATCAGTAAAATACATACATGTATTACTAAATGATTATACCTGTATGCCGGCGACTCGTATTCTTTAGAACTGGTGGAATAGAGACACAATTATACACTTATTTAATTCCTATAAAGTACATTGTGTGCTTACTGAGTGGGCATGTACCTTTAATGTAATTACCGACGTCCCCAGACCACCAAATGCAGCTTATGAAGACTCGTTTGCTGCGCCATATTTCATCAAAATCCGTTGCATATTAAAGAAACTATCAAATAATACTTACTTTGGAGTGGACGCGCTTTCAACACTTCAGCCATTGTTGTTGTTCTAACCACGTGATCATGCATCTTGTTAAGTGTATTATTGCGGAAATAATACTGTTTTAAAACTGTTTTTAAAGGCGCTATATCTCACCTGTTGTCTCAGCTGTCCAATACGTATTTTAAAATCATTCAAATATCGATCAATCGCACCATTTTATTTGCTCACATTCTCAAAAGCATGCGTTATATTCAAGTACATGTACAGTGTACATGCCATTACAAACTGTGATCATTTATCTTGGCATAATTTAGCAATTTTGCAATACATGTATATCATTCAATTGTTTATTTTACGTCTCCTCAACTGTACATCATAAACATACATACAATAACACAGCACAGGTACATGTACAATTGCCATTCTTAAATAATTATAAGCAACGGCTCATTAACCCTTCCTACGCTGTTGACGGAAATTGCCGTCTGCTGTTTTTCAATTTTGCTTTAATTCTTAACAAAAACACTGGTTTTGACAGCACATGAGCATCGTCTCCACTGGAGACGATTCTCATGTGCTGTCAAAACCAGGTTTTTGCCGATAAATATTGAAAATAAAACATTTCCAGCCGACGACAACATTTAATTCAGCGTAGTAAGGGTTAATGAGCAACTATTACTACATTTCAGCATATACAGTAACATGATGTACATGGAAAACATTAGTTGAATACGGAGCCCCGCAGGGAACGTAGAATTCTTGTTTTTATTAATTCGTTCCCACGAAATAACAATTCGTTCCCTCAATTTAATAATTCGTTTTTACGAATTAACAATGTGATTTCATTAATGGGATGCACATATATTTGACCTGGGCTTATATTTATCTGTTAATGTCACCATTTCACAAATTCTGGAGTAACCATAGCAATCGATATTCTAACCAGCAACAGGTCGCTAATTAATATCGCTTTCAGTAATTTCTTATAATATATTATTATTTATTTAAAATACGTATCTACATAAAATACCTATATTTAAAATAATTTATTATTTCGTTCCCTCAATTTAACAATTCGTTCTATCGAATGAACAATTCGTTCCCTCAATTTAACAATTCGTTCCATCGAATTAACAATTAGTTCCCACGATGTAACAATTTGTTCCTACGGATTAACAATTCGTTCCAGTGTTAAATTGAGGGAACGAAAAAGTTAATTCGTGGGAACGAATGGTTAATTCGTGGGAACGAATTGTTAAATTGAGGAACTAATTAATAAAACAAAGAAGTCTACGTCACCTGCGGGATTCCGTAGTTGGCAAAACATTACCACGTTTACAATGAGAACTTTATAGTGAGTTACTCCCCCTCACTGGTGCCAACTTCATTAAACCAGTTTTTCCTAGCGGCGTCCCTTATACCTGCCACGGTCAACGAAGTGCATACATGTATATATAGCAGCCTGGGTGAGAAAGATGAAAATAGTATATGAAATTTAATGAGGACAGAAGGAGTTTAGAATGCAGTGGACTAGCAACAAACTGATTGTGAAATGATTTGGCCTAATCATATATCTTGGCTAATATGTCTAGTGAGAACACATTTCCATGAAACCATCATACATGTTTGTTATATGGCTATAAATGTGCTGTTTGCTGTTTAATGCCAATAAACGAATTGCATTGTATTGAATATATGGCGTCGTAAATGAGACGGACGGAATACAAGGACGTACATGTACATGTATGTACCGATCGCACCGTGTGGAAATCTCGCTGAAAATCCATACCGTGCGGCGCATTGAATTGTGTTTAGAGACACATCCGCATGCACAGGCCATCGGACGACATACGTCACGTTCTGTAGCGAATATCTTGTACATTAAATAGCATCTATCACACGTTTCAGGGGCGGATCCAGCATTTGGTGAACGGAGGGGTACGGTACGGCGGGAGTAATTGCAAGAGTTACCGTTCGCAAGTAGGGGGTTGTCCTATTTCAGAGCTCTTCTAAATGTACTTTCCTGTGTTCAGACTCCAACTGGTGGTAAGCTGTGATCTATATATAACTGTATGGCTGAACATGCAGTGCATAGTCAAGGTGCATGATCACGTGGTTATATAACAACAGGGGGAGGTGGAGCGGGGTAAACCATCCAATTCAAGTAACCATCCAATTTCAAGTAACCATACAATGCAGTGCATAGTCAAGGTGCATGATCACGTGGTTATATAACAACAGGGGGAGGTGGGGCGGGGTAAACCATCCAATTCAAGTAACCATCCAATTTCAAGTAACCATCCAATGCAGTGCATAGTCAAGGTGCATGATTACATGGTTATATAACAACAGGGGGAGGTGGGGCGGGGTAAACCATCCAATTCAAGTAACCATCCAATGCAGTGCATAGTCAAGGTGCATGATCACGTGGTTATAACAACAGGGGGGGGGGGGGGGGGCGGGGTAAACCATCCAATTCAAGTAACCATCCAATGCAGTGCATAGTCAAGGTGCATGATCACGTGGTTATAACAACAAGCGGGGGGGGAGCGGGGGGGGCGGGGGGGGGGGCGTGGGGGGCGGGGGGGGGGGGGGGAACGGGGTAAACCATCCAATTCAAGTAACCATCCAATGCAGTGCTGTCAAGGAGCATGATCACGTGGTTATAACAACAGGGGGGGGGTGGGGGGGGGGGGGGGGGGGGCGGGGTAAACCATCCAATTCAAGTAACCGTCCAATGCAGTGTATAGTCAAGGTGCATGATCACGTGGTTATAACAACAACAGTGAATGAAAGTGTTGAAATCTTGCCCACTCCAAAGTAAGTATTATTTGATATTTTCATTAATATGAAACGGATTTTTATGAAATATGGAGCAGCAAACGCGTCTTCATGATCTGCATTTGGTCGTCCAGGGAGTACTGTACAGACTTATGTCGTTTTTGCGAAGAATCAATTTCCGTGTCTACCGAAACGGAAATCGATTTTTCGCAAAAACGACAGAAGTTTGGGCCAAAGTACAGAGACCACCAAATGCAGCTTAACAAGACGCGTTTGATGCACCATATTTCATCTAAATCCGTTGCGTAATAATGACAATATAAAAGAATACGTACTTTGGTGGGTGGCAGGTGGGAGTATGCGATGGGTAATTTAACGATCGGGGTTCATCCTTACCGGTATTCCGACTGGAGACCTGGTTTGGCCCTCACATACGTCTTTGGCATTTTGTATGCGACAGTTGAATCTGGTTATACCCCTTATGTGAGTATTACGATTATTCGTAATCCTATTTTAGGGGAAGGGGCCAAGTGACTTTGGTGTGGCATGGACCTGGCACCAGGTCAGGTTATTCTAATTTTAAGGCTGAATATATTTTATCTCGATGTAAATATTCCGTTCTGATTTTATGACCCCACCCCCCCCACCCCCCCCCCACCACCCCAATGCAGCAGGTTAAAATGGGATTGAACCCGTTTGCCCGGGTGGATTCTAGAAGTTTCAGTAATTGTTGTTGTTGCTAGTACCACGTGATCATACACCTCGATAGTACACCCACTCGGCGTCAGGGCGCTAGTTACACAGCGTCTGGCATCGAGGCCCTGTTCCACGGAGCACTGTATCGCTGGTTCTGCACTCCGCGCCGGCGTAGACTGTTTCACGTAGAAACGTAGCACCAGTTACCTGACGACATCCCACTCAGCTCTACTTTGACCCCTCGCATTAACGCATTAACGCATTTTCGTCCAGTAACCGGTGCACATTTTATAGCGCCGGTTACTGGACGAAAATGTGATATGGCTGCAGTATCTTATTGTGCATGTAGCTGAATGGACATTCGTCAGGAATCCGGCGCCTACATGTTACGCCGGCGTGGTTGCAACACCAGTGTGCATGTCCGTGGACAAATCGTATCGTGTGAAAACCTCGTTGTAAATATATAGAATATTAGGTTAGTGCCGTGAATGGGAAAAAATATCTGACAAGGCTTAGGAAACGGGATGGGCGAGGCTCTGCCGACCACATCCCGTATCCGTGCCGCGCCAGATATTTTTCCCATTCACGGCACTAAGCTACTACATTTATTCTATTTATTCCGTCAACACCTACACATAACCCCAGCTACCGCACATATTCATACGCAGTGATTAGGTCGTATCGGCAGGATATCAAAAATGTTTCACGGCACCGTGTTTCACGGCATACGCACTGTGTTGACGGGATACATATACATACCACACCGCGTATGGAGTCGATCCCGGTCGAACCTTAAATTTTGAAATGTTATATAACAATGGCACTGTTGACGCACTTTGCAATTTATTGTACAGTTGATGAGTGAGTAACATCACCCGTTTTTCAACGTGACAAATCGAGTACACATGCTTGCTTCGTGCATCCACCCCGTCGCCACATAAAGGAACCGTGTACATACGTATGTAGTATATATACGCATAATAGTTTACGTCAATCAACGAATACATACAAAGGATGATGTTTGACTCATATGGTGTTTACCTATATTATGTAAACTATGGTGGCTCGTTAAGGACATGCACTGCGTATAGAGACGAAAATTAAGAACTTTAACCCTTTGAACCTGAAAGTCAGGTATACAGTGCAACCTCTCTAAACCGGACACTAAGAAAACACCAGTGATCTTATTGTTATGAGTTTCTTGGTCCTTTATCTCAGGTGATGATGTCTGTTCGTGATCGCAAAGCACGATTTACAGTAAAACCTCTCGAAGCCGGACACCCTGGGTATCCGGTTTAGAGAGGTTTCACTTAACTTTATTTCCTTCTTTCTTCGATCCACTCAATGTTGAGCAACCTCTTTGCAGAGTAGAACTGCTGCTTCACCACAATGCAACCGCAACCAGTATTTACATAATATATATATGTTTTATATATAGAGAAAGTAATAACTCTAAGCTACAGGTTTCATGACTTATTTAATACTTATTAACGTAAACCTTAAACCCTACCGGTTGCGTTAGACTTTTCACACTTACACGTCCGCTGAAATGAACTATGTACGCTATATAGTAGTTTGTGCAAAAAGTGCAGATCCAGATGAGCCGGCTCGTAACGAGCCGTCTCATCAGGATCTGCACTTTTTGAAAGTAATTTTAATATTTTTTAGAACAAGAAAGACCCCCTTTTCATAAATGGACTCGTCTTAAAATCGTTTTGTAAGATATATCAAAACCCATTCCAGTTACTTAGGGGTGACAGGGTTAATATTTTTCTACACTACCTAGAAACGCGGGAACGAAACGGTCTTAAATGTACATGCCCACTCAGTAGGCACAAACTGTTCTTTATAGGAATTAAATAAGTGTATAATTGTGTCACTATTCCACCAATTCTAAACATTACGAGTGCCCGCTATACAGATATAATGATTTAGTAATATTTATGTTACTGATAGTGACTCGCGATGGTATCGGGCTATTTTCATATGCAAATGAGGCATGACATTTTTTAATTATGTATACTAATTAAATACGTCACCTGAAAAAATAATATTTTCGACAGATTATAAAGTATGATCATTGCACATAAAACAATAAATACAGTGATTACATGTTAATGTCCGTTAACAGTTTAAGGAAACACGGTTATCGCCCCTGATATCAGTGTGGAAATTTACGTCTGATATAAAATGTATAATGATGCCAATCAATACGTGGGGTAATGGTGAATGAATGTTTATTTTGTCAGAAAATGTCTCAGCTGATGTATTTGATATAAAGAACAGTTTATGCTTACTGATAGGCGGTGGGCCAAGAAGGCTCACCATGCACCCCCCACCCTTGGCAGAACCAGATGGGTATCAAAATGTCCGTAAAGATTCCCTGAGTCAGAAAAAAAATATTTCAGTTGCATAAGTTGGGACTCACTATGCCTAATTTGCATAAATCCAAGATGGCCGCCATCGAAAAATGAAAATATGGCTATTGGCAATATATTCTGTTATGCATGAGATTTTGTTGATGTTTCCACATCCAAATAGTTATTTCAAGGCAGGATGACTCAGATGCTTCCAATGCCGTACTACTAAAATGCAAAAGAGGCATGTATATATTCAAAATGGCCTCCAATTTTAAAAATTTGCTGTCTTTTTTAGTTTTTTAAATAACTTTTGTGGACGTTTTTGAGACTTTAGTTCATAACTGAAGACACATGCTCTGTTATGTTCTAGCATACACTTGCATATTTAATAAACAGTTCTTCTGCTGCAGAAACTGGAACTCAATATGCCTAATTTGCATAAAACAAGATGGCCGCCATCGAAGAATGAAAATATGGCTATTGGCTATGTATTCCAATGCTGTACTACTAAAAGGCAAAAGAGGCATGTATATATTCAAAATGGCCGCCAATTTAAGTTGTTTGCTGTTTTTTTTAGTTTTTTAAATAACATTTGTGGATGCTTTCGAGATTTTAGTTTACAAATCAAGACACATGCTCTGTCACGTTCTAGTATACACTTGGTTATTTAATAAACAATACTTCTGTATTTACTGTTATAACTCGACATATGGTATCATGTTAGTAGTGTTTAATTATCACATTCCAATCAATCTACTTCTGCTGGACAGTACTAATGGACATAATCTGCATCTTCCTCATCTGAACTGTCGCCTGCTTCCATCGTTTCCTGAAGGATGTTAACCAACTCTGGCGGTATTATTTCCCCGCTGTTCCATAATGGTTCTAATGTTCCTTCCTTCAATGTCCAGCCATGTCCATCTGTTGGTTCTGGTGTAGTAGGCAGTGGTATGTGCGACTGTTTCCAGATAGCCACCTGGTAGTTAACACGTCATGTATGATGATGCAGACAATCCTGACATGGTGGTAGTGAACCCATATCGACACTATTGGTAGGATCCAGTTTGTCATCACACTTTTCTTTCAGCTTGAACAGTCGGCACTGATTAATGTCTGAAAATCTGGGATTTCCGTACATAGAACATGTAAGTTCCTCTAGCTTTTGGTACACAGCATCTGGAACATTCCATGTATCACCTACACGCGCAATTGTTGGGATCAACTGTGGCTTCTTCGCCAATGACTTTATTGCGTTAACTTTCTCCTTGCCTTTAAAGGCACTTGTGGTGTCGCAGCCGGTGTACACGTGCAGAACCATGAATGCCGTGCGATGTTCCTCCGAATACTGACTGGCGATGTCGCTAATGTTCGGCAGTCTCTTCTTATTTCCTGACCCAGTGTCAAATAAGATTGTTGTATCTTGTAGCTGTGACACGTAATGTAGTAGTACAAAGAATATATCACTGTCTGGACTTCGTACTCTGATGTTTTGGTACCCTTTTTCCTGGCCGTACATGCAATACAGAATTACTCTGGTGTCTGTTTCCTCCTGAGTTGATTCGAACTCACTTATTTCGGTTGTCTCAGTTCTGATACCATCAGCTGACGTGAACATGTGTGCTTTACCGTCACATACCAGCATCACTTTCCTCCCACTGATCTTACTGGCCATGAAGTCCATGCTCCATACTTTGTAGATTACACGTACTAGCTGTTCCGTATTTTCACTGTTCATGAGAAAGAGATGCCAGTCTGCTGTACTAAAGATGACGTCTGCCTTCTTTGGCAACATATCAAACAACGCGACACTGATATCTTTGAAGTTAGGAGGGATCGTTTTCATTGAATGAAATAACGCATTTCCATCTTGAATAACAAGTGTGATATTGCAACGCTGATTGCACCCCTCTTCAACAGCTCAGTTGCTCCTGAATGCGATGTTTCTATGTTGGCAATGGAGACAGAATAGAATTTAAGGTACCGAGCATAATTTCGTCCGTCAAAACTGAAGAAGATATCCGGAATAAGATGAAGACATTGGGCATACTGAGAAAAATTGTTTGTCTTAAACTGCCCGTATAAGTTGAGGTACAAGCCATACGTGATCCATGTAACACATCCATAGTTGTGTAGTTTTACCTAACACGCCATGGCGAACGTTTTCTCTGTACTCAACCAGCTGTCTAATGTAATTTGCTACTTCATCATCGCCGAGAACAGTTTTCATATTAACTTTCACATACGCTTTCGTTTTAAAAACGTTTTCCTCATTTCTACTTGAAAGAAACTGATTTAAGAGCAATCTCTCCAGACCATCCAGGACATTTTTATGACAGTACATAGCTCATCCATAGTGTTTGCCGGAAATTACACCTTGAAGTGATCCCGCACCTATCAAGTCGGCTTCTAGAGAAACACATCTGAAAGTCCCGAACCGTTCATTTTCTTTCCTAACATTTTCATGTAAGCACATGCCATGTGAAATGTTCCAATCATGGCTATATGTGAGTTGTACCTCTCTGGTCAGTTCCATATGATGGGCTATGCTTTCATACATACACCCAGATCAAACGTTGTGATTGTGTAGTCCTGTCCAACTTCCTTGGTCGTGTCTTCCGCATAACGTAGACACTCCTGAACTGTTGTGTAGTCCGTTATTGGCTTATTGATAACTGGATAGTAGTCTATTGTTGTCAGCTTTGTAGGTGTCTCTCCAGTTAAAGACACAAAGCCGGTCCACGCTGGTACTTCCTGATCAGTTTTACTCTTGTGCAACCGAATCAATATCCAGAGCAGATTTCTGTTTGCTATTTCATTATTTATTTCGCCAGTTTCAGGATGCGTCCACTGGATGACTTCATATCCTGGACTCCTACGTAGCGTATTGACACACTCAGGTAGAGTTTCTACCGATTCCAGTTTCAGCGAGCGAGTTTTTGTCTTTGACACTGTTGGTATTTCTGGTACGACTCCGCCATGATCGTTTTCATAGTCAATGTCCTGCATCATTATACCATGAGCTGTATGAATTGACCCCTTTCCAGTTAGATCATTAATTAGTTGATCGAAGTTGTCAAATTAAGAGTGAAAGATTGATGGCACATTGGGGTTACAAACTATTTGAGTCGTGAGTAGTGTTGATGTGTGTTGTAATGCTTCAGCTATAGCTGTTTCGAGTTCAAGGGAGACGGAATAACTTTCGGAATGTCCCAGACGATTCAACAACGTTGTGAGTTCTGCACTACGAAACATATGTCTAAGAGTCATGCACATCATTATGTGCTTAGGCATTTTCCACTGTCCATTGGTTACTGCTCTGCATATGTCTTACCCAATGGAACACACAAGTCGGGAAACTTTTGTAGACTGTACACCTAATTTGCCTGACAAAACATAGTTCAAAAACCGTTCAAGCGCAGGGAGTATCACATTTGTTGTCATTGCTTCAAGCTCCTGAACTACTGGGGGCCATCTCAAATCATCCGTGTTTATATATGCCTCAGGAATTACACTTCTGAGATATGATGCAACTTCTTCTAACACATTTTTCGATCCTAGCACATATGCACATTTAATAGCACTTTCTATATATGTATACAATGAGCTATATACAATGTAATGGTATTTTTCCGTCTTATCGAGCTTACAAAATGCTATTTCAGGGCTGTATTTTTCATTCTTTTCTAGCTTTGCTTTCAGGTTGTCAATTCTATAGTCTGGGTTTGAAAATTCGGTATTTTGTAGAGCAGTAACGTAGTGGTCACGCAGTACACTGAGGTGTATGCAGATTATGTCCATTAGTACTGTCCAGCAGAAGTAGATTTACTGGAATGTGATAATTAAACACTACTAACATGATACCATATGTCGAGTTATAACAGTAAATACAGAAGTATTGTTTATTAAATAACCAAGTGTATACTAGAACGTGACAGAGCATGTGTCTTGATTTGCAAACTAAAATCTCGAAAGCATCCATTAAAAAAACTAAAAAAGACAGCAATCCACTTAAATTGGCGGCCATTTTGAATATATACAATGCCTCTTTTGCATTTTAGTAGTACAGCATTGGAAGCATCCGAGTCATCCTGTCTTAAAATAACTATTTGGATGTGGAAACCTCATCAAAATCTCGCGTATAACAGAATATATAGCCAATAGCCATATGTTCATTCTTCGATGGCGGCCATCTTGTTTTATACAAATTAGGCATATTGAGTTCCAGTTTCTACAGCAGAAGAACTGTTTATTAAATATGCAAGTGTATGCAAGAACATGACAGAGCATGTGTCTTCAGTTATGAACTAAAGTCTCGAAAAAGTCCACAAAAGTTATTTAAAAAGCTAAAAAATACAGCAAATTCTTAAAATTGGCGGCAATTTTGAATATATACATGCCTATTTTGCATTTTGGTAGTACGGCATTGGAAGCATCTGAGTCATCCTGCCTTAAAATAACTATTTGGATGTGGAAACCTCAACAAATTCTCATGCATAACAGAATATATTGCCAATAGCCATATTTTCATTTTTCGATGGCGGCCATCTTGGATTTATGCAAATTAAGCATAGTGAGTCCCAACTTATGCAACTGAAATATTTTTTTTCTGACTCAGGGCATCTTTACGGACATTTTGATACCCATCTGGCTCTGCCAAGGGGGGGGGGGGTGCATGGTGAGCCTTCCTGGCCCACCGCCTATGAGTGATCATGTACTTTTAATATTTGTTTTTATTTGCTTTTCTATAATGCGGCTTCGGGAACGTCGAAACGATAAGTCCATACCGAGACACCATACAATACTGACAATAAACATCTATAACGCGCCGTTGAATAGGTAATACTTATTATTGACTGACATTCTTAAATTAGAAAAGGCTGATAGAAATTGTTCACGATCTCCACTGAATAAGTGGAATTAATTATCTATGTCACGAGAAAGACAGGCCAGTCGTAGTTATAGAGCTGAAGCAATTTCATTGGTAATTAAGTGTCTATAGTTGGCGAATATGTGACAAAACTACGATAGAACGTCATTTGTGGCTGTGACTGGAAAAATGGGGTTTATTTGTTTTGCGACCAGTGTAGATCCAGATCAGCCTGTGCATCCGCACAGTCTGATCAGGATCTGCACTGTTCGCCATTCCATCAATGAAACACCCATCATGATTCTAACAAGCAACATTTATCGTTATCAGGCTACAGGAGGGTGCTATTTGATCAGGAGCTACACTGGTCACAGATCCCATAAGCCCCATTGTTTTCAACCACAACACCATTTACGCTACATGCATTTATTATAATTATCGGCATAATTTATGGAAGAAAAGCATACATTTCAAATTATATTTCTGGCATAAATTACAGTAACTGTCGCTATTTTCACATGAACTGTCATACTTGAAATTTCTATAAAATGTGCTGCATGGATCTGTAATCAATACAGTTATAACTAATAATCGAATATATTATTTGCTGACACGAAATTTGCGTCAACTGACATACTTATATTGACATTACCGCTTATTCACGGATATATCGTATATAAAATATCAAGTAGTACCATCGATTCTTGCTACGCAAAACAACTATATTGGATTCTGAACAGACTGTATGCGTGTTTATGTGTTGTATTTTAATTAATGTGTGTTTGTCATTTTTACAACGGCGAATTTCCTGAACGCAATAGTCTAGCAGTTCGATAGACACTATTTAAAACGTATTCTACATTCTCCATATCACTCAAAATCGGAATACGATACATACAAATAATATAAACCAATTGACTAATTGACCAATTGTTTGGAGTTGGAGTCAGAAAGCATTTCCGGTGTCAACAGACAATCGCAATGGTGTGTGGTGATTCAACGATAATCGCGAAGGTTGCGATGATCATTATGCTGGTGAGCTTTATCGCGGCGACAGTCGCGATATTCACGCCGTATTGGCAGGAGGAGACGGCGGCCGACGGCACGACAGAGTATACTGGTCTCATCGTGAAGTGTGACAATGACCTTGGACATTGCTTCAGTCTCAACAGCGTGCTCGACAAATACGAGGGCACCGGTACGTGTATTGTTATGGATGGATGGTGGTATAGAGAATAGTAGGGTTAGTGCCGTGAATGGGAAAAAATATCCGGCAAGGCTCAAGAATTTCTTTATTTCTCATCAGAAGTATATGTTGTGACCACTCATTTGAACCGTCTCGCCCAGACGGTTCAAATGAGTGGTCACAACATATACTTTGGTTCAGAAATAAGGAAAATACATAGAGAATAGTAGGTTAGTGTCGTGAATGGGAAAACATATCTGGCAAGGCTCAGGAAACGGGATGGGCGAGGCTCTGCCGAACACATCCCGTTTCCGTGCTGCGCCAGATATTTTTTCCCATTCACGGCACTAACCTACTATTCTATTTATCCCGTCAACACCTACAAATGGCTGTAAAATGCAAAAATAGTATTGACTGGATATCAAAAATGTTTCACGGCACCGTGTTTCACGGCACATACGCACTGTGTTGACGGGATAAATGATGATGATGATGATGATGACGATGACGATGATCATCAGCATCATCGTCGTCGTCGTCGTCGTCGTCGTCATCATCATCGTCATCATTATCATCATCATCATCATCATCATCATCATCATCATCATCATGGTCATCATAATTATCATTATCATCGTCGATATTTATTTGTCCAATGCAATTTCTGGTGTACAATAGCTATACTTTACAAGATATCGACAGCAATCGTGTTTAAGTTGATTGTACTTGATTTAAATAATTAAAACTAATCACACTGTCTTCACGTGCACACAAACTGGTGATCACCACTACTAACACGGTATTGAAATATTACTTAATACGGTGTAAAAACAAACACTTTTTATTTTAAAAACTTGTGGAATAGTTATATAATTAGGTATACATTTAATTTCCGTAACAATATCTTTGTACATAATTTGAGGGCCCAATCTTTAACACCAGTTATCAGAGTTTCCGTGGCGAAATAATGTAAACAATATTGGGCGACATGACAATGTTGGATATTTCTTTATTAGGAGTAAGTGAACCTATTGTTTAATTCATGTTGAACCAGTACAGACCGGTTGCTGGCCATATACAAGTAGGTCCCACAGCATCCATACGAATAATGAAAGTAGGAGAGACTGACCATATTTGGGGGATTCGGTTAAGTAACCTTCTAACAAGCAATATACCATCCTATAACCGACACTAGCCTGTAATTATCTATCTGACCCTCCGTTGTAGACGGGTACAAGACGATGCTGGCCACTCTGTCCCTGGCGATGATTGGCTGGGTGTTCGGACTCGCCGCCTTTATCGTGCTCATCATCTACGCCTGCCTGCCCAATAAGATCACGGGGCTTGTCGCCATCATTCTCTGCTTTACTTCCGGTAAGTAATGATACTAATTATTTCATTCTTACTCTTACTGTTACGTATTTGAGACAAGCCACGTGATGTTGTACTTACGTAGATCACTGAGCGGTTTTCGTAAAAATTAGTTACAACATTTACGATATTTTCCGACAATGACGACACATTTGGAGTATTTGCTCGTAAATTGTCTACACCATTGTTTTTGCCATGTTTATACATGAATAGCCGTGAAACGTGGACAAGTTTACATGAACATATATATATATGTAGCAGTTACATAATTACCAATGTACAATGAAACCTCTCTAAACCGGACACCCTGGGAGGTCCCCAGGGTGTCCGGTTTAGAGAGGTTTCACTGTAAATCATGCATTTGTTCATTCTGATAGTTGTGTGCTATTCGATCATCACCATACATTAATACCTGAGATAAATGACCAAGAACTCATCAAAAATAAGATCACAGATGTTTTCTTGGTGTCCGGTTTAGAGAGGTTCCACTGGCGTATTACAGGTGCGTGTATCGTAGCGGCGGTCATCGTGTATGGAGCCGGCATGGACAATTTCATGGACACGACCCTCAAGCTTCAGTGGTCATACGGCCTGGACGCAGCCGCCGGTTGCCTCGCCATTGTCGCCGGCGTCATTGTTGTCATCAATTCGTGCCTCATCCCCTGATCAATGCCACCAAGTCGGTATTATTAACCCCTTGCCGATAGGCAAACGGGGATATAGCGTTAGTCCATGTACGTACGTGCGTACGTACGTACGTTAGTAACATCTTTCACTTTTCAATATTAAACATATTTGGTCACAATGTGTGTCTATGGTTGTGCTTTGTTTTGTATACGACCCACGTTCGACCGCACAAGGTTAGGGTCACTGATGACTTATGTTCACCATGTTTGTAAGGCAAATACGTTTATGTTTTTTTTTTCTTTATTCACTATATCCCCGATAAATTCCACAAAAAGACCATTCATTCCTTATAATTCCAGCATTTGAAATAAATACATCAAGAAAATGTGTTTATTTTGACAGACGGCAGCCATTTGTTTACATTGACTGCACTGACAGCGCACCTGTAGAAAGTAGTTCGGCGTGGGAGTTTACTGGGATATAAATTTTGGACAGAGACTTGCTACGGGCTAATCAAATGTTAGGGAATTGTGTAAATATTTGTGTGCTGGAATTATTCACATATATATGAACCGCTTCACCGATTTTGATAATATTTGGCCACAACGATAGTTTTGCATATGTTCACCTTGTTTGTAATGCAAATGCGTTAAATATTTTTTTTATTTATTGAATAACTTTTGAGGCACTTCACTGAGGTTGTTCATATTTAACGTGTGTCTATTATGGATGGTGTGTTGTTATCCCCTCGCCGATACGCAAGAGGGGATATAGCGTTAGTCCATGTCACTGGGGACTTATGGTTACCTTGTTGGTAAGGCAAAAGTGTTAAAGTTTATATTATTATTATTATTATTATTATTATTATTATTATTATTATTTATTATTATTTATTATTATTATTATTATTATTATTATTATCAAGTACATATTAACACGTCACTGAAACAACGATACTAGGGTCGTCAGTAGCGATATATTGATACCATCAATGCCGTATCATACCACGATGTAGTAACGTCACTGAATCAAACGAAACAAAAGTACGATCGCCACAAGCTCCTAATATAAAGCTTTAACGGATGTATTAATGCCATCGTTATCCTTGACAACTCGTGTGTAAGCACACGATGCATTTCTTCAGCATGTCAATAGCACTATGGTCGGCGTCAACTCCTTATCATGTATTGATGCAATCATGGTTGTCATCAACTTATTATAACCATCATCATCATCACCATCATTGTCGTCGTCGTGGTAGTAGTAGTGGTCGAGTCGTCTTCACTGTCATCATCGCCATCAACGTGTCTCATTACATGTAGTATTATCGTCGTGAGTATCACCAGCGATTTGCAGGCTCTCTGCATGTCTCTGGTGGTACTCATTGTCGTCAGTGTAATCAACACATGATCGATGTTAACCGGGGCTCCAGATAAGCTGCGTGATTGCGTAAATACCCAATTCAAATTGCCAAAATAAAAAAATACCCAATTCAAATTGCCAAAATAAAACAATTGAAATCAGAAGTAGCGAGTATCAAAAAGCAATAAAAAAATTCTGGTACCTTTGTTCATGCTGCAGAAAACTGCTGCAGATCACTAATATTGCATTTTTTTTCCATGAAAACACATCTTGGTATTTCATTAGAATTGTCTCCAAGGAGACAATTCTAATGAAATGCCAAGACCTGTTTTCATTTCGAAGAAAACTATTCATGTCAGTCGTCGCCATTGGTACTATCGTCGAAATCAATTACCACTTCATTCAGATGATGTAAACTACTAGTAGCATCGCCTAGGTGTGGCTGTGATTGTGGAAATTGGGTTTATGACATATCTGGTCAGTCTAGCTCACAATCAGCTAGCTAACTACTGCAATAAGGACAGCTACTGTTTGTTACACGCATGACAAGTATTTTACTGACTGAATGTCGAACAGCGTAAACTTTGGAACCATGGAACCTTGGACGTTTCGGACCACATCCTTAGACGTTTCAGACCACATTCTTGAACATTTCGAACCGCATTCTTGGTACGTTTCGGACCGCATCATTGCACGTTTCCGACCGCATCCGTGGACGTTTCGGACCGCATTATTGGACATTTGAGACCCATTCTTGCACGTTTCGGACCACATACTTGGACGTTTCGGACCGCATCCGTGCACGGTTCGGACCGCATTGTGGGATGTTTCAGGCATCACGGGACGGTTGAAAATATGCAAAAAAAGTAACACTTTTCTGACGGCGGCGGGTGACTTTAAAAATCACCGACTCTCGCAATCATTTAAGGAGGCTCTTGCGACAAATATTGAAAAATACTCGCAAATGAAGTACAAATCGCCCGCCACACTAAAAATGCACTAACTGCCTATGTGTATATGTATTTATTTTTTTACCCGACCTACCTATTTTTGCCTAGCAATTTCAACATGATTGAATTCTAGCAATTTCAACATGATTGAATTTGTTGGAATTGTTTTTATGAAAGTATGAGGCACAGAGGCTTTGTTATGACTTGTTCTATCACGTGTAACACCACGCCATTTCCTGAAAGTGATTCCAACGCGGGGTGATAACCACCTAATTTTTTCCCTACATTTGCACGAAAAATACCTTACATTCTGACGCAAAACCGTACCGGCGAGACAGCATAGCATGTGCCATTTTCCAAGATGTAAAAGTCAAACGGAGCTAACATTGAGTTTCGTAGAATTATGAAGTACTCTAAGAACTACTACACCTAGTCAAGCCTCATAAAGTTATGAAATATTCATAAACCTATATTACCGGACACCTGGAGTAGCAGGCAGGGTCAGTACTGAAATATATATAAAATCGTCAACCTCCTTTTTACCGCTAGCTCCGCTCTGCCCGTGATACCTCGAACCGCATCCTTGGACGTTTCGGACCGCATCCTTGAGCAATGTTCCCTTGATGGACTGATGGATTGACGCCCATCACAAGCTCTGCATAGACTGTATGTAGCACTGGTATGAGCAATGTTCCCTAGATGGACTGATGGATTGACACACATCACAAGCTCTGCATAGACTGTATGTATCACTGGTATGAGCAATGTTCCCTTGATGGACTGATGGATTGACGCCCATCACAAGCTCTGCATAGACTGTATGTAGCACTGGTATGAGCAATGTTCCCTAGATGGACTGATGGATTGACGCCCATCACAAGCTCTGCATAGACTGTATGTAGCACTGGTATGAGCAATGTTCCCTTGACGGACTGATGGATTGACGCACATCACAAGCCTTGTATAGACTGTATGTATCACTGGTATGAGCGATGTTCTCTTGACGGACTGATGGATTGACGCACATCACAAGCCTTGTATAGACTGTATGTATCACTGGTATGAGCGATGTTCTCTTGACGGACTGATGGATTGACGCACATCACAAGCCCTGCATAGAGTGTATGTATCACTGGTATGAGCAATGTTCCCTTGACGGACTGATGGATTGACGCCAATCACAAGCCTTGCATAGCAGGCGCGGATACAGGGGGTGGGGGGGGGGGTCTCCCCACCCTGCTTCCGGCAAAAAAAAAAAAGAAGAAAATCTACAATACTCTAATAGTTTGATGACTTTTTTCGTGGCCTATGTGTCAGGAAATCGCATCTGCGGCGATCTGGCATTTAAAAATTTCCTCCCACAGACCCCCCAATTTGGCGATTTCGAACGCGCGGAGGTCGGGTACGCCGAATTTTAATTACAGACATATTTCTGTATCCGCGCCTGCATAGACTGTATGTATCACTGGTATGAGCGATGTTCACACGACGGACTGATGGATTGACGCACATCACAAGCCCTGCACAGACTGTATGTACATACAATAGTGCTTACTCAATTATCGCATCCAGTGTTCACGGCAAATATAAGGTCAACCCAGGACAAAGTGGTAAACAAGGTTTATGGACATATTTTAGTACATGTAGTTTAAACATCCAGCAATCACAGAAAACACATCGGAGAATGGCAAAACTATAACTATGGATTATATGTTGTTGCATTTTGATTCAGCAGCAAAAAGCAAAATTGCCCCAAAATACAATTGCATAACAGTGTGCGTACTATGATAACTATGGCACAGCTAATGTGTGTTTTATACACATACAGTGCATGGGGAAATACCAAGGATTATAAGTCTCTCTATGTCGCTGGGAAATACATATTGTGACATGACTGCCATTGTTCGACAGCGCTCACAGCCGTTTTCAAACGTACAGCGTCTGCTGTTTGACCATGACTGTAGATAATGCTCATTTTGGGGCCAATCCAACATCTGCATAAGGCACGGGTCTCATGACGTTACTAGAACGCGCTATTACATCACCGGTTCCTAACGGTCGCACCGAAATTTTGAAATTGATGCGGATGCATCACGCGACGAGTACTGCGGCCGCGGAATATGCACATGTATACGTAAATCAGCTGTTTGAATAGAACAGGTTATCAAAGTACCGAGAGTACTGCATACATGCTCAACCAGACATAGACACTTAAAACCCTTGGCTCAACTTACACGATATTTCCGACGGAAATGTAGCAATAACGTTCGACAATCTCCAGCCGTGGGTAAACGTTTGCAGTGGCACTCGGGAACTGGTTGAACCAGTGGCCTACGATCTTGGGATTCAAACAGTTCCCTCGTGCCACGGCAAATGTTTACCCGCGGCTGGACATTGTCGAACCTTATAATTAAATAAGTCTTAGGAAATTGAGGATAGATGCTTACATTATGAACCAATAATATATACTATAGTCTGTTTTACCAAATCGGCCCAAATTGTACGGCCATATAAATTCAAAAACAATATTCTTTTCCATAACATTAAATTTTACCAAAATATAAGAATGAGGCTTCTTTTTAGTTCGTGAAATTTGGTGGTTAGATATTGATTTTATTACGAAAAAAATTATTTGTCTATGGGAATTTAACATGGGGGAAAATGCGTTGAAGAAGCTGTTGGACGAGTAAAAAAACCCGAAAACATTTGGAAATTGACTCTGAAACCTGGCTAGATAGCCTGGAAATGTTCTAACTAAAAAAAAATGTTTTCATACGTCATACGTATGTTTACAAGAAAACATTATTACATGTAATATCAATATGAAATTTACAGACTGTCATCATTTTGCATTTACGGACATTTTAGTCATACCAGATGTATGGTGTACGAACGGGGTCAAGACTAAAATAAATATACAGGTGTACCTGTACAATGTAGGTGCACTACATCTTGATACGTGGGTCGAAAGTACACCTATACTTATAGGTGCACCTGTAAAAAACACAGGTGCATCTGTATGAGGGGCGGATCTAGAGGGGGCGTTCTGGGGTTGCACCCACCCCCCCCCCCCCCCCCACGTTCAGCCACGGAGTTTACAAAGATCACAGTTTACCACCAGTTGGTGTCTGAATTTAAATGCCGTAAAACCCAGAAATGTGCATTTCGAAGAGCTCGAAAATAGGACAACCGGCTAGTTGCGAACGGTAACTCTTGCAATTACTCCCGTACCGTCTACGGGAGTAGATTGCAAGAGTTACCTTCGCAACTAGAC